>CM035838.1:364558065-365161000 GCA_020510985.1 Pholidichthys leucotaenia | reverse complement strand
CCTATATTATTCTTGTTGAATTATACGTATGTGTATCGGCAAAAAGGGTGGTGGCAGCAGTTTACCACTGCCAGTGGCCAATGCCAAATTAATTTAGATAGATTCTTTTAGGCTAAGGAAACAAACAGTAAATGCTGATTACTGGTAGCTGGCCTGAAGATACTGTAGCTTGGCCAGTATTTATAATGTCGTTTGTGTTGAGTTGATTGAGTCACAATCTGATCTTTCACCAAAAATAGGTCAAGTCACTGTCTAATGTTTTGTTTAGATATTGAGGTTTCAGGCCAACAACAGTATGGCATCTGACCGTGTCCCAAAATCACAGCACAAGTCCTTCAGACATGTCCTCTACATGAAGTGTCCTTCTAAGTGACTCACTGATGCAGGGACAGTGTGGACTCAGCTGGCTAAAATGTGGGGCACTCCATCTCAGCGGCTGTCTTAAAGGGGCCATTGATTGAAAAATGGTGTGTTTGTAGGTTTTAACTGTGTTAAATGTGTTAAAGCTGCTCACATAATTAGCCAAAAAATTTCCAGTCAACGATCTGAAGAAAGCACACTGCCTTTATCTCGTTTTCCTCTCAGAGAAACTCCCAAAAACATTTTTTGACTCTTCCAGGTAAGTTTCTATGTCAAGTCTTGAAAAAGACCACTGCCGTCCTAAAGACCCACCCACTGCTCTATTATTGGCCCACCTAGCTGTCCGTCAGGTAGATCGAAGTGGTGTCTAAAGGTAGCCTATTAGCCCCTGAGCTAATATAATATATAAATAATATAATAGGCTCCACAAGCTAATACTGGTACCAGGACGCTGGCTGTAAAAGCAGCTTTTATTGCAGATCTTAGTCACCCCAATAGCCATCCCTGATACCACCTGGTTCACGCTGGCCCATCTCCGAGTGGTTTCATTGTTGATTCCGCAGGGGCTCGCCCGCCCCGGCTCACAATCACTTTTATGGCCCAGGACCACAGCTAGTGGTCCTGGACCACAGAGTTCTTGACATAACACCGGTACGTGCAATCCTCCGCAGAATCAGGACGAAGCCTCCGGCTTGCTGCAATCAAAATGTCCCGGGACCAGATGCAGCTAGCTCTCATACCCAGCAACCCCAAAGCCCACCGTGGATCCGCTCTGCTCTCGCGGGTAGCATAGTCGCTCCAGCTTTCAGCTGGCTGTGAGAGCAGAGCGGAATCCCACAGAACCACACTGCCCTTTGAGATCCATTGGCTCAGTAGCTTGCCTCAGGTTGCAGCAATCGTCCAGCACACGGTGCTAGTGATCTGTTATGGAATCATGGCAAAATTATTGGGAGATAGACCGGACTGACACGAGGTACACCGTCAAGTGTGGATCAGTGAACCAGAGCACTGCTCAACCCAGCTGAAAGGCTACAAGCTAGTCAGTTATAAGGGCTAACTGATGTAAGAGGGAGGGCGGAGTTGAAGTGGTGAAGGATAGTTCTTAAAGTGACAGGCCTTAAATTTAAAAACAAATTACAGAAAACGTGGACAAAATACGTCACAAACATTTCATTATGACGTGTGAGCTATTAAAATGTGGGAAAAGTGCAGTCAACGACTCCTTTAACTCAACAGGGGAGTAACAGGTTAAATCCAGGAGCTATTTTAAACTCCTCCATCTCTGCCATCTTCTGTCTCTGCTCCATTTCGCTCTCAACACTCCTCCACCTCCTTAAAAAAAATGAAAGCAAGGGTGAAGCCCATCATGTGTTCCATCCTTTAGCAGAACAAATGCTACTTTTAATATTAAAAAACCTGCAGCTCTAACAAAGAAATATAATAATGAATATTAGCTTAAATAGCTAGTGCATGTCAACAATACACTTTTCACAGCAGCTTCATCATAAGTGATGTGGTGTTGCTATAGTAACCGAGGTTGTCTTATATTTAGAGGCAGAGCCTTAATTAATGTGATTAACACATGTTTTCTTAATCAAAATGGTTGCTGTAAAATAAACCAGGTTTGGTAAGTAATTACATATAGTAGGGAACATCATGGTGTACTCAAATTGATATAAGATAAACCTTTATTATATAGTTTATAATATTATATTACAGTACATTTAATATATATGCAGCTCGTTAACCCTTTTCAAAATAATAATGCAATATTCATTTATTTCTGCTATCTATATGGGGTGCTTAAACAGAATGGTGCGCACTTGTATTGAGAATTAGTGACAATTTTGTGTCAAATTGAGACAGCAGAACGTCACAGCAAAGACTCACGCGTTGCCCACGTAGATCCGCGGGTAGACCTCGTTGAAGTGTTTGGTGGGCCAGCTGTAAAAGCCGCTGTCGTCCGTCAGCAGATCGTTGAGCTGCTGGAGGGAAACCTCAAAACTGGACATGTCGAACCGGTCGGGAGCCGACGCCTTCACCTGTTGGTTCTGTTTGTGCTTCATCTCCGAGGAAGACCGGAGTAGCAGCTCCAGCAAATGCATGCCGGAGCAACTGGGGCGACGAACGTGGCAGGCGGGTGTCGGTTTTCTCGGGCCGGTCGCAGCTGTGTTGTGACTGCCCTCCGCGCGCCAGCGCCTGTGAACAGTGAGCAGCTCCAAGTGGCGGAAAACTACCGACAGCCAGGGGCGGCCATCGACCGACTGAGGCCCGGGGGGCTATGGTTCCCACAGCGCTGACAACCAAAACTTTACCAGATTAGTTAGTAGCAAGTATGAGTGTATACCATTGTTTTTTGACTATATATTTGGGTCAACTTTCCCAGTAGTTTACTATATCTATAAATGCAAGGAACGTGTGTGTGTGTGTGTGTGTGTGTGTTCCTCGCACATCTCTCGAACCATTCATCAGACTGACCTAAACATTTTGTATGGTGCTCTGCTGAGGTCACTGAGTATGGAGCTGTTCAAACAAAACATGTCGTTATTTTCACTAAAAGTTTAGCCGTCACTCCGTCTCCCGCAGTGCATGCCCAGGCTTGTAGAGGTGTGGGCGGGGCTTCGGATTTTCTGGGTGCTGACGGATAAAACCCGGCATCGCAACCAGCCACCAGAGCGCTCGGCGAACAAAACGAGGAAGTGAAAAGCGGCAAATTTGACCAGTAAAAGAAAATATTTAAGACTTCATTCTTAAAAAATTATACTAAAATGTTGCCATGATTGCAGGGGCGTAGCCGGGGGGGGGGGGGGGGGCTGAGGGGGGCTGCAGCCCCACCCCCCCAAAAAAAGAAGAAAAAAGGGAGAAAAAAGAAAAGAAAAATTTAAATAAAGATCAGGTTTTGAATAGTTTGCACTGAAAATGTTAAGAAATCTGTAGTTGACAGGGGGCTGAAGCTAAAGCTTCGCCCCAGGTGTTCAGAATGACGATAATTTGGCAAAGGTGGAGAACACAAGGTGCATGAGCACACCAGGAGGAGTGCCAGCAGGGATGTGGGGTCCGACAAAGAACACCGGTGTATCCAACACTGAACATACCGGGAGAAGTGGCAGCCGGACCAGCCTGGCGGACTGTGGTCGTTTTCGGGGAGGCACAGCCCAGTCAGACTTAGATGCTGCTTCACCTGTGTGCTACCACTGTGGACCGCGGGTCCCTGCTAGCACTCTTGGTGTGCTCACGCACCTATCTAAAAGTTTAAAAGTTAATAATACTGCGTGATTGTGGCGCGGAATAGCCAGATCAATTGCATATCATATGTGGCACCATATCCGCAGTTTGACTAAACAACGACCGGGACCAAACAGACACAAAAAGGCCAATTAACAAATTAATCATTTTTATCTAAATATTTGCCAACAAATGGACAACACTGATGCACCAGTTGCAGCCAAATGTGTCCTTCTGCTGTGATAATGTTGGGTGTTAATTTGATTGATTACGGTTTAAAAAAATTTTTAATAACCAAATATTGCTAAATTTTAAAAGGATACACTAGAATGGGTCTCAGATATTTGCAAGTGTCCTGTTAGTACTGCATGACTTTATTGATGGTACACAGAAGAAATTCAAAATTACACTTAACTCCATAACTGAACAGTGATATACCTGTAAACTAATTATAATGGTGACTGAACAACTTTCATTCCCCAAAGTGCAAGATACAACACTATTATGAATGTAAGTCATACAATATTTTAAATTTCTTACATAGTAAATGACATAGGCATCATTAAATTCCCTGCACATTTTTTTTTAATTGGGTTTTTGGTTTTCTGTCATGAGGTGTTCACATAATCTGTGGATAAACAAGTGTGACATACCTTTTGTAACATAGCATTTATGTGCACAGAATACACTTTCAAGGCCTACATTTGGACATTTATTTATTTATTTTTTGTCTTTTCCTTTTCGGGGTCACCACAGCATATCATCACCTTATATCACGATGATCCACATGTTGATTTGGCAAGGATTTTTATGCCGGACGTCCTTCCTGACGCAACCCTGCCCATTTATCCGGGCTTGGGACCGGCACAGGGAGTACACTAGCTTATGTACCCCCTGTGGAAGTATGTGAAGACTAATTGGGCCACTTGTTTTAGACAGGAATACTTGCTTTCTACGGGCAATGCAGTAGTGAGCACAGATAAGAAAAATATATGCACCATTAAAGGAAATAACCATATGAGAATTTTGGGGATAAAAACACATTTGAGTTGTCTTACTGCAACCAAATCAGTTTGTTCATCCACCCCAAGTATGGTCTCACTCTTGGTGCTTAACATTCAATTAGAGCCGTTTCATAATACCAAATGAAATTTGTCCACTGACTTAACATAGGCCACTTTCCAACTGGCAAAACACAATAAAGAAATAACATGTGACTTTTGCTGGCGATGGCAACATATTCACCCAGTATTCACTCCTGGGTTTATTGGCTACTCATCCAATTGGATGCAATCTGAACATCACAACAGAGGAACATGCAATAATTTACTTGATGGTACAAATGTCAACATTAAACAATTGCACCAGTAAATGAGGACTAAATCAACAGAGCAGGTGATTGAGACAGACAGATTATTGTTTGGGGGTTTGACATATACAGTAACTTTATGGTCCAGATAGCTGCACAACACTGGTAAGTCATGAAAAACACTGACCACTGTCACACTGGCTTCTAAACTGCTTTCTGTTGTCGTAACACTTGTTTCTTGACAAAAGCAGACACAGAGACAGAAACAGTTCAAATGCAAGAGGAGAAGTTTATTGACAAAGTGGGAGTGAAGGTGCACAAACAAAGACCTGGCAACCCTGTGGAGCAGGGGTGGACTTAGTCTATTTGGGGCCTAATTCAAAGTCAGAAATGGGGCCCTACTTTTTCTTTGTTCTACACTTTTCACTTTTTTAAGTATGACTTAAATTTTTATGTTATAGATTTTAACATTGTAGTGGGGTAGGTGCTATATAAAGCACTAACTTCAGCCTACACCCTTTCAGTTGTTTTTATGTGTCCTACATATTTTAAGTTGTTTTGATTGTATCTTCATTACTGAATAAAATTCACATTCATTCATTCGTTCATTCATTCAATCAGGCCTTACTGACATCCTACCTGAAACTTATTGTCCTCAGAAGTCTTCAAATGATGATATCATTCAGGTATCAGGAATTACATCTGTAGAAAAACAGAGAAGCTTTAAAGTAACTCTATATAAGAAAAAATGCCAACGCTACAAGAAAAAACAGCAGATTGCTGAGAAAGTCATAAAATCTTGTGGCAAATGCCATTTAGAAGATTAAAGATGAAAATTTACATGGAAAAAATAAAAATAATTGCACTTGTTTTTGAAAAAAATGTTTCCAAACCAACTGCGGTGATGTTTGTGTGTGTGTGTGTGTGTGTGTGTGTGTGTGTGTGTGTGTGTGTGTGTGTGTGTGTGTGTGTGTGTGCGGGGGCAGGGGGGTGGAGTTAGCAGTTTGCACATTTGCAGCTCAAGTAACTTTATTAGCTGGTGACATCCTGTTTTTGTATTGAAGTGGATTACTAATGTAGACTCTTGTGTATGATTAAAAAAATTACATCATGGAAGATTCCATTACATGGAAGATCTATTGTTTGTTTACACATACCCACATTTGCCAGCAGGGTCCTGTTCACAGTCTGCTACTGGTCCAGTTTGCAGAGGCATCCATTGTGCTCCCTCCTCTGTACTATGTAGACACTAGGGAGAAAATCCATCCATCCATCCATCTTCTTCCGCTTCATCCTTTCAGGTCGCGGGGGGGCTGGAACCCATCCCAGCATCTTTGGGCGAGAGGCAGGGTCCACCCTGGACAGATCGCCAGTCCATCACTGGGCCAACACAGAGAGACACACAACCATTCACTCTCACAGTCATACCTAAGGACAATTTAGAATCCCCAGTTTGATGCCAATTAACCTAATTTGCATGTTTTTGGCATGTGGGAGGAAACCGGAGAAATCCCAGAGTAAACCCACGCAGACACGGGGAGAACATGCAAACTCCACACACATCACTCTTGGTCAGGGGCTGGGCTCGAACCCAGGATCCCCCGGCCAAGGGTGAGTTGCTGTGCTGCCGTAGTGCTAACCACTCCGCCACCGCGCTGCACTAGGGAGAATATATCACACAAAAAAATAAGAATAAATACAAAAAATATTAAACAGTCCCTCTCTGAACTAAACAGCAACGCTCTTTGTCTGTGAAGTGCTGATGCCATAATGATGGGTCATCTTCAAGAACAAACTGGTCAGACTCATGGTATATAGTTCCCTCCTCATCTCCGCTATGAAGGGTAGCTGTTGACACAGTGGGCGTGTCATTTAAGCAACATGGGCTAGCAGCCGCAGTACTGTCTACAACAGATACAGGTCAAATGGACCCGACCAAGTAAGCATCCCAAGTGGACCCCAGGATCCAATCTGTACATCTGCAAGTACATTTTCAATCCAATGATTTACAAACTGTTCATAATTTTTTAAAGGCTCGTTCAGAATATTATAGTCCCACGTACAGTGGGGTAAAAAAGTATTTAGTCAGCCACCAATTGTGCAAGTTCTCCCACTTAAAAGATGAGAGAGGTCTCCAATTTCCATCATAGGTATACCTCAACTATGAGAGACAAAATAAGAAAAAAAAATCCAGAAAATCACATTGAAGGAATTTTAATGAATTAATTGGTAAATTCCTCGGTAAAATAAGTATTTGGCCAATAACAAAAGTTCATCTCAATACTTTGTTATATACCCTTTGTTGACAATGACAGAGGTCAAACGTTTTCTGTAAGTTTTCACAAGGTTTTCACACACTGTTGCTGGTATTTTGGCCCATTCCTCCATGCAGATCTCCTCTAGAGCAATGATGTTTTGGGGCTGTCGCTGGGCAACACGGACTTTCAACTCCCTCCAAAGATTTTCTATGGGGTTGAGATCTGGAGACTGGCTAGGCCACTCCAGGACCTTGAAATGCTTCTTATGAAGCCACTCGTTCGTTGCCTGGGCCGTGTGTTTGGGATCATTGTCATGCTGAAAGACCCAGCCACGTTTCATCTTCAGTGCCCTTGCTGGTGGAAGGAGGTTTTCACTCAAAATATCACGATACATGGCCCCATTCATTCTTTCCTTTACATGGATCAGTCGTCCTGGTCCCTTTGCAGAAAAACAGCCCCAAAGTATGATGTTTCCACCCCCATGCTTCACAGTAGGTATGGTGTTCTTTCTCCTCCAAACACGACAAGTTGAGTTTTTACCAAAAAGTTCTATTTTGGTTTCATCTGACCATATGACATTCTCCCAATCCTCTTCTGGATCATCCAAATGCTCTCTAGCAAACTTCAGACAGGCCTGGACATGTACTGGCTTAAGCAGGGGGACACGTCTGGCACTGCAGGATTTGAGTCCCTGGCGGCGTAGTGTGTTTCTGATATAGCCTTTGTTACTTTGGTCCCAGCTATCTGCAGGTCATTCACTAGGTCCCCCCGTGTGGTTCTGGGATTTTTGCTCACCGTTCTCGTGATAATTTTGACCCCACGGGGTGAGATCTTGCATGGAACCCAGATGGAGGGAGATTATCAGTGGTCTTGTATGTCTTCCATTTTCTAATAATTGCTCCCACAGTTGATTTCTTCACACCAAGCTGCTTACCTATTGCAGATTCAGTCTTCCCAGCCTGGTGCAGGTCTACAATTTTGTTTCTGGTGTCCTTTGACAGCTCTTTGGTCTTGGCCATAGTGGAGTTTGAAGTCTGACTGTTTGAGGTTGTGGACAGGTGTCTTTTATACTGATAACGAGTTCAAACAGGTGCCATTAATACAGGTAACGAGTGGAGGACAGAGGAGCCTCTTAAAGAAGAAGTTACAGGTCTGTGAGAGCCAGAAATCTTGCTTGTTTGTAGGTGACCAAATAATTATTTTACTGAGGAATTTACCAATTAATTCATTAAAAATCCTTCAATGTGATTTTCTGGATTTTTTTTTCTCATTTTGTCTCTCATAGTTGAGGTATACCTATGATGAAAATTGGAGACCTCTCTCATCTTCCAAGTGGGAGAACTTGCACAATTGGTGGATGACTAAATACTTTTTTGCCCCACTGTACCTATTCTGAGGATTTTCAGCTGGGGCAGCCAGCCATGACGAGCAGCAGCGATGGAAAAGAGAAGCATTTTGAAAGCAGAAACAGAGCCAAAACCTTCTCTGGGTCAGCTTAGTTGTCATATTTTTAATACATATACTGTATATGTATATTCTTTTACACTTCTTGGTGACTATAATGTTCTGAATGAGGCTTCAGGAAATTATGAATCATTTTATAAATCACTGGATAGAAAATGTACTTGTACATGTACAAATTAGATCCTGGGGACCACTTGGGGTGTTCACTTGGTCAGGAGTCCACTTAACCTGAGCCCGTCTACAACAGGCGCTGCTGCCTCCTCGTTAGCGACAGGTAGCTTATCATTAGCATGATCGTCTGTGCTGGTAGCATTACTCCCTGTCTGCTCCTCCTCGGGAGAGTTAGCCTCCTCACAATTTGAAGAAAAAAAGGTTGTTGATGATGAGGTATACAGTGAGTCTACACAGCTCATTGCCAGACATCTTCAGGTAGGGGTTGAGCCAGTGCAGAAGTGAAGGTGTGATGAATTCCTCTGCAGAGCGTGAGATGGCTGCCCGGCGATGGTAAGTCTGCTTACTTTTGGGAGCTGAGAATCCAGTTCCACTAAGGAGAGAAGATCCATTCCGCCAAGTTAGGAGATTCTGGAGTTGACGAGAGAGGGGAGAAGATTAAAAGATAGCTTATGTTGATACTAAATAGGAGGAGAGCGCAGGCAGAGGTGGACTTACCATTAAGCAAAGGTAGGCGGTTGTCTTAGGTCCCGACCTGCTAGGGGCCCTGATCTACTAGAAGCCCCATATATTTTTTAAAAATGTTTACCATATTTAATGTGATGTCTGACAAAATATAGAAACACAGGTATTTATAAAAACATCAAATCAAATCACGAACATTCCTACTCCCTCCTTCTCCTCAGACTGTTGGACTGTTCCATGTTATCTCAGCGCCGTATGATATGAGAGTTGCGACACCCTGGTAGACTTTAATAGAAACTGTGAAAGGTGGAAGTCATGTGGGTTATGAAGCAGCAAATAGTTCCAAACAATGTAGCTTTCCCCATAGACCACCACTCATTTCATGGAGTGCCTGCTTAATAATCCCAGGTAAGTTAATGAATGGCTGTTGTTTTGGTCATTTTATCACTTAAGTTAACATGTAGATTCTGTAGCCTGTGATCTTGTTTTATTTTGTCGGCTTTTTTTCTTGTTTATGTGCAGTAAAAGCTCAAACTTGCAATTGTTATTAGCCTGTGCTAGCTCAACTAGCTAGCCGGGTCAGCCCTTATTTCAAAAATCTGTTGTACAGTTACTGGGTGAAGGCACAGTTTCTGAGAGACATTAGAGATGGGTAGTAACATTACATGATGGAACATGACATTAAAACCTGTGATGGAGCAGATGTGACTTATTTTGTTCATAGCTATTGTAGTAGCATTAGCAGCATAACTGCAGGAGGGATCAGGTCAAGTGGACCCCTGACCAAGTGAGCACCAGGATCTAATTTGTATACGTACAAGTACATTTTCAATCCAGTGATTTATAAAGTGATTCATAATTTCCTGAAGCCTCATTCAGAACATTATAGTCACAAAGAAGTGTAAAAGAATACAGTATATACAGTATGTGTGAAAAAATTATCTGTTCTTGGTCTGTGTCTGAGGTGCAACCGTCCAGTGCCGGATCTCCCAACCAAACAGAGTGGTGGGACAGTGTCCAATATAAAAGGTTCCCCTGATCAGTGACAGGTAGTGCAATCACCTGCAGGGAGAGGTGCTTAATCAGAGGGGAGAGAGCGAGAGACAGACAGGAACACAGAGCAGGCAGGAATCCTAACAAAGACTGGTGTTACAGCCGTAAAGGGTCATGTTTTAAGTCAAACCATTATCTATTTATAGCCCTGGGTAACTTTAATACATAAGCCAAAGGAATTGTTTAATGCCTAACTATAACAGCAAGTGGCAGTGAAACTTGAAACAGAATCTGAAAACCATAAATGTGTAGGGGAAGCAAATTATATGGACATGTCTTCATGTCTTCTGCATGACAGAAGAATGATTACCCTTCAGCATCAGTGTTCTCAACTTCAAACACTGATGTGATGGGTTTGCATTGAAGTGTATGAGTATTATAGCCAGCAAGCAATATATGATGGACGCAGACTTTCTCTTTTGGAAAGATAATCTATCCATGTATGAAAGAGCAGATTTTCAGCAAAGACTCAGGTAAAGTAACCATGTCAACGATGATATCTCCCCATGAAAGATCCTTCATCTGCTCCAGACAGACAAAAGCCACAGCATAGTTATTGTATAAGATTCTTTAGAAGAGACAAAAGCAAACACAACTGTTCTGTGCAAGAGTTAGTTTTATTGGCAAGCTTTAAAGCAAAAAGGTTAATTGAAAAGTTTTATTTATTTATTTATTTATTTTTGATGAATATAATTCAGTTTAAAGTGCAAATGCAACAGTTTGTCTAAAGTCAAGTATTAGCTTGGAAGAAAACTTAATTCTGTTTTGAAGCCATGTGCTCCATCTTTGTCTTTGCTAAAACAGCGTGGCATGTTTTTCACGTTGAACAGTTACATGTTAAGTTTTAAAAAAGCTAGATAAAATCGGGGATGTGTGCTTTAATGATGAACTGTCAAAAAAGGGCAGCTTCTGTGTGCTCTACCTTAGAAATGTCTAAAATAGCTTTGTCCTGTCATGTTGTAATGTCACACCAGTAGGCTGTACAAGATTTCAGATGAATCCCTCTGCAGAGTGAAGCTAACTGGCTCTGTCTTTAGCACATCTCTGGTCGCTTCACTGCCCGACAGCGCAGGACTTTCAGGAAACTGTCAATCTTGTGGGAGTCTCGGCGAAAGCAGGACAGCAGGAAGTGGAAGTTTATCAGTTTGGTTATCTTGTCCTCGCCCAGGTCAGTGCCTCCTCCGTAGGGCAGGAAAGAGATGGTCTGAGCATCTGGACCCATCTGGGAGGGGGAAAATATGAGAATAAGAGATTGGAGGATAAAAGTAAAATATCTTCACTAATGCATTGAATATTGATATTTTGGGATTAGTATGACTGCAAAATTGTTATTGTTTCCTTAACACTTATTTTCTCATTCCAAACCATCAAAAACATTTTAGGAGGCAGGAGGCAAGGAGGTTGTACACCTAATGTCACATTTTTTTTTAAATGGACAATGTTCAAAATAAAAATACCCAGCAGAATCTCTTAGTGCCATTACAGAATTTTTTGCATTAATGTGCACAATGTGGATGTAAAGAGGTTGCCACACCTTACTAGATATTACATCAAGGCCATCTCCCAGGGTTTTGGAATTCGTCTGCAGCTCCTGGATGTTGTTGAAAATGCTGCTTTGGGCTGGGTGAGGTAGGGTTCTGGCAGAGGTGGACAGGACTCTCAGAGGGTCTGACCAGGCTTGGAGCAGTGAGCGGACCAATGACAACAGCTCCGAGTCCTGGAGGAGAAAAGAAAACTATAGTTGACTCAGAGGAAACATGATCACAGAATATGATGATGTTGCTAAGAGATTTTTTAATGTCTATATTAAAGCTGTCATGGTATCAGATTTTCAGTACAAGATTATTGTACTATGGAGAACTGTGGAAATATTATTGCAATATCTTTAAAAATACCATAACTGTTAAAAAAAAACATACTGTATGTATAACTATACAAGTGTACAAAAAGAACTTCTTCTTCTCCCTCTTTCAGCTGCTCGCTTTAGGGGTCACCACAGCGGATCATCTGCCTCCATCTTGCCCTATCCCTTGCGCTTTCCTCTGTAACACCAACCCTCTCCATGTCCTCCTTCACTACACCCATGAGTCTTCTCTGTGGTCTTCCTCTTCTCCTCCTGCCTGGCAGCTCCATCTTCAACCTCCTTTGTCCAGTATATCCACTATCTTTCATCTGCACATGTCCAAACCATCTCAGTCTTGCCTCTCTTACTTTGTCTCCAAACCGCTCAACCTGAGCTGTCCCTCTGATATACTCATTTCTAATCTTGTCCCTCCTAGTCACTTCCAATGAAAATCTTAGCATCTTCAACTCTGCCACTTCCAGCTCCACCTCTTGTATTTTTGTCAGCGCCACTGTCTCCAAACCATACATCAAAGCAGGTCTCACTACCGTCTTGTACCCTTCTGTCACAAATCACCCCTGACACCTGTCTCCACCCACCCCACCCTGCCTGCACTCTCTTCTTCACCTCTCTTGTGCATTTGCCATTGCTTTGGATGGTTGATCCCAGGTATTTAAACTCATCTACTTTCATTACCTCTACTGCTTCCATCTTCACCGTTGCACCTGTCTTCCTCTCATTCACACTCATGTATTCTGTCTTGCTTCTACTGACTTTCATTCCTCATCTCTCCAGAGCATACCTCCACCTCTCCAGATTCTCTTCCACCTAGCTCCCTATTCTCACTACAGATCACAATTTCATCTGCAAACATCATCGTCCACGGAGACTCCTGCCTGACCTCATCTGTCAGCCTGTCACTCACCACCGAAAACAAGAAGGGGCTCAGAGCCGATCCCTGATGTAACCCCACCCCCACCTTGAATCCATCCGTCACTCCTACAGGGTACCTCACCACCATCTCACTGTCCTCATACATGTCCTGCTCCACCTTCACATACTTCTCTGCCACTCCTGACTTCCTTATACAGTACCACACTTCTTCTCTTGGCACCCTATCATATACTTTCTGTGGATGCACAAAGACACAGTGCAACTCCTTCTGACCTTCTCTATACTTCTCCATCAGCACTCTTAGAGTAAACATTGCATCTGTAGTACTCTTTCTTGGCATGAAACTGTACTGCTTCTCACTGATTGCCACCTCTCCTCTTAACCTGGCTTCAACAACTCTTTACCATATCTTCATAGTGTGGCTGATCAACTTTATGCCTCTGCCGTTACTACAGCTCTGAGCATCACCTTTGTTCTTGAAAACTGGTACCAAAACATTTCTCAATTCCTGAGGCATCCTCTCACTCTCCAAGATTGTGTTAAACAATCTGGTTAAAAAGTCCACTGCCATCTCTCCTAAACATCTCCGTACTTCCACAGGTATGTCATCTGGACCAATCGCCTTTCCGTTCTTCATCCTCTTCAAAGCTGCTCTCTCTTCTGCCTTGCTAATCCTCAGGACTTCCTTGTTCATCTTTCCTTCATCCATCCTCCTCTCTCTCTCATTTTCTTTATTCATCAGCTCTTCAAAGTACTCCTTTCACCTTCTTAACACACTCCCACTCTCATCATTTGTTAGTACATTACCATTTCTGTTCTTAATCAACCTAACCTGCTGTACATCCTTTCCAGCTCGATCTCTCTGTCTAGCTAATCAATACAAGTCCTTTTCTCCTTCTTTAGTGTACAGCCTCTCCCACAACTCACTATATCCCTTTTCCTTTGTCTTTGCCACCTCTCTCTTTGCTATGCACTTAGATTCCAAATACTCCTGTCTAGTTTCTTTATCTCCCCTGACTATCCCACTTTTTCTTTGCTAACTTCTTCCTTTGAATACTTTCCTGTACCTCCTCATTCCGCCACCAAGTCTCCTTGTCTTCCTTCCTTTGTCCACTGGATACACCATATATATCTTTCCACCCATTTTCCTCAATACTTTTTCTGTAAGTGTTGTGTACAAAAGGGTACAAAAAGAACAATTACTTTTAATGGAAAAGGAAGCCGGATAACTGACACATGATGTATTAACACAGGATCAGTTATCACATTTGTGAACTATTTGTAAATTTAGCCGTAATACTCATATAGTTTCAAGTTCTTCATAGTGACATTGACATGCACATTCAGCTTTTTTGTGTCAGCACTTTTATCATGCAATATCCCTTCAGAGAGAATCAATACACTTTGAGACAATTTATTTAAACATATGTTTACTAGGGCGGCGCGGTGGCGGAGTGGTTAGCACTGCGGCAGCACAGCAACTCACCCTTGGCCGGGGGATCCTGGGTTCGATCCCAGCCTCCGACCAACAGTGATCTGTGTGGAGTTTGCATGTTCTCCCCGTGTCTGCATGGGTTTACTCCGGGATTTCTCCGGTTTCCTCCCACATGCCAAAAACATGCAAGTTAGGTTAATTGGCATCAAAACTGGGGATTCTAAATTGTCCTTAGGCATGACTGTGACAGTGAAAGGTTGTTTGTCCCTCTGTGTTGGCCCTGCGGTGGACTGGCAATCTGTCCAGGGTGTACCCTGCCTCTCGCCCAAAGATGCTGGGATAGGCTCCAGCCCCCCCCCCCCCCCGCAACCCGAAAAGGATGAAGCGGAAGAAGATGAATGAATGAATGAATGAATATGTTTACTGAACTTTGAACAGTGAGTGCAGTTTCTGTTGACCTTCAGCAGAAATGACTGCTCTGACATTGTCTTCAGTAATAAGAGGGCAGTGATGTTAGTAGTGCTCCACTGATGTCCAACTTCAGCCACAGAGATGGAAAAACAGTCACTCACCTGCCCTTAGTAGCTACTGCACTATCCCCTCACAGACCATATCATAGCTGCACAAGCTTGCAAAGTCTCCACAAATACTGTACCTTTGCTCTTTTAACCTGTTCTTAATGCTTGCTTGTTGATACACAAGAAACACAAAAGCCTGTGTTGCAGAGCTAATGAAAATGCTTATTAACCTTTAAGATGGTTAAACTTAAAGATGCACAGCAGTGGATATAAATCCCTTTAAAATGAATCTACATGGTCTAAAATGGTATCATGCTATTTTCCCACAAAAA
Source organism: Pholidichthys leucotaenia (assembly GCA_020510985.1). Lineage (NCBI taxonomy): Eukaryota > Metazoa > Chordata > Actinopteri > Cichliformes > Pholidichthyidae > Pholidichthys > Pholidichthys leucotaenia. Next base: position 365,145,673 of record CM035838.1, on the reverse strand, counting down.
AAACCCCTTTCAAAGTCTTACAGTTGCTTGTAAAAATCTTTCTTTTCCTCCTCCTTCAAATGCCAGAATCTCATTAGGCCCACCCATATCCGACCCACCAGGGCACAGAAGTCTGCAAGCTGGCAAACTTAAACAGACAGTTCTTCTGACTGGCTCACCTGTTTTAGTGGCATCAGAAAAAGGCTCCATCTAAACTTGCCTTTTTCCAAGGGGAGGAGCTTTCGCCGCATGAACTTTCTGTCATGACTCTGAGCTCACGTTTCCTCTGAGCTCAGACTCTCTATTTCTAGTATTGTAAGTGTGTTAGTTTGATTTTGTGAGTTCTGTATGTGTATTTTGGTTTGTTTGTGCCCCCTCTCTCCAGACACCCTCACTAGCTGCTCACAGTCTGTTCTCCTGTCTTCCCCGGCTGTGAGCAGTTAGGGAATTAGCTCACCTGCTTGCTCAGTGAGTCACACCTGTGGCTGATTTTCCCCTAGGTATTTAAGCACTGCCAGCTCATTGTTTCAGTGCGACTATATTGTATGTACCAAGACTGGTTCTTCTCTGGATATTCTCACCCTGATCATCATGCTGATCATCTCCTCATTTCCTCCTGAGCCAAGCTGGGTCAGGAGAGCTCCAGTCTGTAAGTTTTTCTTGGTTGGCATTTTTTGTATGTACTGGACTGTTTTTGGACTTTTATGTTCTTTTTGTTAATAAATGTCACTAACACAATTCAGTGCCTGGGTCTGTCTTCCTGCCCCGAAGGGGCATTTATGACAGAATATAGTCACCAGTTAAAAGACCCAGCTGTTGTGTTGGTACATTTTTCCCTTTTGCCTTTTTTTCCACTCACCTGCCTGTTGGAGCTTATCATGTCCCCAGCGCACCGGCCTCGCACAATTAAAGGAGGATTGGCAGCAGGGTCTCCAACTGGGAAGGAAGAATGGGCAGCGGACTTCATCCAAGACTTTGTGGATGAGGCTCTCGCTGCCCGTGGTCTCAAGAAGACGTGGGAATGTTTGTACAGAGCAGTGGGAATCCTTGAGGCACATCCCAGCGTTTGGAATTATCCACAATACGTAGAACTGCTGTCCACGGTCTGTGTGCTCCGGCAGTCATTTCCTGACTTAATGATGGAAACATTTCCAGCTGAGGCGAGGCGGAGGCACCCTCCACAGCTGAACTCCTCCTACCATCTCTCTTCACCGGGTAATTGTCCAGCTCCAGCATGCACATCCCCAGCCCCATGGTGGCGCCGTCATCCCACACTGGACCACCGGAGGAAGCCTTCCTCATCTTCAGCAGCCATTCCCCTAACGTCGAGCCCGACAATTCCAGCGGCAGAGCCCCTCTTCTCTTCTCCTTCGCTGGCTGTCCCGCCAGCCTGTGCCCTCTCTGCAGCTGCTGTAACCTCCAACCCCTCAACGTATCCTCCTGTTGCTGAGATGTCCTCCAGGTTTCCCCCAGCTATGCCCACTTCTGTGTCTACAGGGGCGGTTCCTCCACAATCCACTGAGGGGCCCAGGTTCACCATAGACACGGAGAGGGATGACTGCCCACCTGCTGCAGCAGAGAACATCACACACCGGGATGACAGGCAAGTATCATTTTTTTTCTGCTCCAATTTATGATGATATGCCTTGTCTGATTCCTGGGAGAGAGACTCAGGTTATGCAGTCCCCTGAGCTCTCTCCACCTGCTGCAATTACTAAACCGTCACCTGCCTTCTCCGTGTCTCCTGATATTCCTGAGTGTCCGCCGGCCCCGGGACTGAGCCGCCAGACGATGGAGGAGCCTGTGGCCCTGGAGGACCCAACTCCAGAGCCAGCGGTGAGCGGTACCCCAGCTGGCACGCCGAAGTAATCACCAGCGTGGGTCATTTCGCCTGGGGACACCAGAACTGCAGCTACCATCATGCCTGCTGCGGAGACTGCTGCAACAGAGTCTACATCTGAGCTGGATCTCCAAGAGACCGGGCCCGAAACGTCTTCGCCATCTGGATCGACGGAGTCCTGGATGACGGTGGAGCTTGAGCTCAGGCAAATGCTCTCTTTTGTCTTCCTCTTATCTCTTCTAGAGCAATCTTGCCTGGCTCTTGATGAGGAGAGCCCGGTGCAGCTGCCCGCTGCACCTGAGCCCGCCTCTCCAGGCTCCGCGGCTGCCGGTGACCCTGACCCTGTCCCTCTGTCCATTTCCTCTGAGCTTTCTCCTAGGGCCACCGGAGATGTTCCAGCGCAGCCAGAGGTCTTTGTGAGTCCAGACTCGCCACCTGAGGTTGTCGTGGGTCCAGCTTCCCCCGCTGTGGAGGTCGTCCAGGGTCCAGTTTCCACTGTTGAGGTCATCGCAGGTGTCCCGTCCCAGCCCGGGACCTCCATGGGTGCAACTTTGGCCCAGGTCAGGTCCTCCGCAGGTGCAGCTTCCCCTCTGCCCGAAGCTGTCAGCTGGGTTCCCCTTCCTCAGCCTAAGTCTCCGTGGGTGCTGTGTCCCGGTCGAGGACCCTCGTGGGAACTGCACCCCAGCTTTAACCCAATGTGGGTGCTACACTCCAGTATGGGCCCACCATGGGCGTTACCCCCCAGCTCGGGGTCCACCGAGGGTGCAGCATTGGCCCAGCCAGGGTCCACCAAGTGTGCTGCAGAGCTCCAGCCCGGAGCCACCTTGAGTGCTGCTGAGCTCCGGACTGGAATCACCGCGGATGCTGCAGAGTTCCAGCCCAGAGCCACTGCGGGTGCTACACTGTCTCAATCAGAGACCACCAAGGTTGCTGCCTGCCAGCCTGAGGACGCCGAAGCCTTTCCTCCTCTGCCAGATGCCGTCATGGTCCCCCATCGTCCCCCGCCACCAGACGCTGTGGTGGTCCCCCTCCTCCAGCCCTGCTTTCCGTCACTGGGCCTTCTGGTGGGGAAGTCGCCTCCTGGATCACCCCTCCAATCCTGGTGGCTAAAGAACTCAGGCCAGCCACCCGACAGACTGAGCCGTTGGGTTGGGTGGCCCATATTTTCCGGCAGGCCACCCAACTCATTCTACCTGGCCGTCCGGCTGGCCTGGGACTTCGGACGGTCACCTGAACTCTGTAGCCCTGTGATCTAGGGAGCCTAGGGGTCTAACCTTATGCAGGTGTGGGTATTGAGCGGGTCTGTGTTTTCCGTCCTAGCCTGTTTCCCCCACCTCCCTCCCGGGGCAGTTTTTCTGTACCTTTTTCTCGGGGGGGGGGGTTCTTTTCAGTGTTACCTGGGAGTGTCTGGAATCCACTCCTTAAAGGGGGGGGGGCTCTGTCATGAGTCTGAGCTCATGTTTCCTCTGAGCTCAGACTCTCTATTTATTTCTAGTATTGTATGTTTGTTAGTTTGATTTTGTGAGTTCTGTATGTGTATTTTGGTTTGTTTGTGCCCCCTCTCTCCAGACACCCTCACTAGCTGCTCACAGTCTGTTCTCCTGTCTTCCCCAGCTGTGAGCAGTTAGGGAATTCGCTCACCTGCTTGCTCAGTGAGTCACACCTACGGCTCATTTCCCCCTAGGTATTTAAGCACTGCCAGCTCATTGTTTCAGTGCGGCTATATTGTATGTACCAAGACTGGTTCCTCTCCGGATATTCTCACTCTGATCATCATGCTGATCATCTCTTCATTTCCTCCTGAGCCAAGCTGGGTCAGGAGAGCTCCAGTCTGTAAGTTTTTCTTGGTTGGCATTTTTTGTATGTACTGCATTGTTTTTGGACTTTTATGTTCTTTTTGTTAATAAATGTCACTAACACAATTCAGCGCCTGGGTCTGTCTTCCTGCCCTGAAGGGGCGTTTATGACACTTTCACAACAGCAAAACACAGACATGACATGTAAGAGTGATTTCACTCTTTATATAGTATCTTGTAAGTCATAAAAAACATGTTACAGACATGTTAACAAGAAAAAAAATCTTGATTTTCACCATTGTGCCACTTCAAGGTTTGCAGCTTGCATAGCTGTATAGGACTATACAGACACAGGACAAACTATAGGACAGTGTACGCAAATGCTATGGGCCCCCTAGTGGCTGAGGGGGCCCCTAAGCTACAAGTTCACTCTCAATATTTTTGAGAGAATTAAAATTGCCTGTCATCATTTGTAAGAAACTAAGGTCCTCATATGTGCAGTGAAGCACTTAAAAATCGAACGTAAAATATTTTTTAAAAACTTAGTTGTGGTGATAAGGAAGCTGTGTGTGGGGTTAATCAGGTAGGAGTATGGTGACGTCATCCTCAGGTACCAGGGAATGACTGACAGCAGCAGAAGTGTCAGGAGGAGAATAACAGTAGTCTTAAGTGCAAATTGTATCCAAAGGAGTTATCCCTCTGGTGGAGAAAAAAGAAGAAAAAATGTCCAAGAAAAATGTGCACAAGATGAAGGTAAGCAGGACTTGACATTAACACTGGCCAATGGCAGTGGATTTCAGCAGTGGTTGGTAAGACAGCCACACCCACTAGCCACTTTGGCATGTTGTAGTTTTCTCAAATGGCATCTAAATCAATAAACCTACTGCAGTGTGAGACTACAAAACTACAACTCCCATAAGCACTATCTGCACACAGTGTGTGACCATTGGGCCATCACTGTGGACAGAGTCTGGAGAAGGGTCGGTCTCCCATCCTGCCCCTGTTCAGCCCGGTGGGAAGAAATGTCATGGTAGGTGGTAGCTTCTCCTGTACAGAGTACAGAATGGAGCCAGACTCCGCCCACAGCAAACTCATTTTGCAGCCAGTCTGGAGAAACGGCGACAAACAGACAGCAGCTTAAAGAACATACCTGTCCCAGCTGTCAGCTATCATGTTACCAGGAGAACTGCCCCTGATCCCCGTTGTCCCAGCAGTGAGCTAATCCCTGTGCTGCCCCCCCCCCCACACACATCAGCTCCTACCTCTGTGGCTAAACATGATTATTTTTTTTAGAGTAAGAAATTGACGTTTACCCTCTAAATATGTATTTTTAATCGGTTGGTCCAGGGGTGTTAAACATATGGCCCGTGGGCCAAAATCGGCCACCAGGGGGGTCCAAATTTTTCTCTGTCAATTTACATCTTTTTTCTGACCTTTTCTACTGATTAGAATTGTTCATGTAAATTTAAGACATTTTCTTCTTAAGATGAGACTTTTTTCTAATCAGTTTTCTTTTCCTTTCTCTTTTTTTTTTCTGGTGAAAACAGGTTGGGTTAAATCTATCAGCAACTACTAATGATGTAGTGCAGCCATGAAGGGATGTCCCAATACATAAGGGTAGGCAAAGGGGAAGGGGTACACATGAGAATTGGGACAGACCCTAAATCTACCTGTACTCCAGTCTCACATTATATTAATTATTATAATATTTTTATCTACTGTTTTACAGTATTTACTGCTGTTCATAATTAAACTGTGTTTCTGTTGCTATTTTTATGTATGTATTAGAGTCACATTTAAAAAGGTTGTAAATTTAGTTCAAGTAAATTTTAGCATGCAATCATCAAATTTGATCATATTAAACATTTTTCCAACCACAAAATTGTGGCTAGTGAAAAGGCTGAGTTGCTAGTAACTTTGGAAAATCACTAGCCACAGTGGCTGATGAGCAAAAAAGTTAATGTCAAGCTCTGAAGATAAGGCTTACTAATAATGTATTTTTTCTTGTGGGGTGAAGGCAGAAGCATGTAAGCTAACCAATGTTACATATGTGAACTTTGGTCTTTTTGAATTATACTGAGAAACAATACATTTTCACAATATTCAGATTTACTGAGATGCCCTAGTATATTATAGTGGCATTTGGTTATTAGCTGTGGTAAATAAGGAAAACCAGTGTTCACCAGGATGAATGTCTCTCACTTCTATTTTCTTAAAATGACCTGCAGTTGGTAATTCATTTAATTGTAGCTGTATGCAGTGCCTTAATGCACTAGTCACCTCTCCCTGTCACTGTCTGCATTCACCGATCATAATAACTCTCCATCTTTACATACATAAAAGCGGGAGGAAAATTCTAAAAGTGACAACTCTAAAATTGCTTGCATGCTTTCAAGGGACACTGTTTTGGAATATTTAGTTATATTTAAGTAAAAAACAAATTTCTGGACAAAACTGAAATTATATGATATGAACCTTTGCATTTAATTTTGCTCGATAATCAGGTGTCTTTATATTTGCAATACTGAAGTTGATTGTATCTCCAATGACACCACAGGATTGTTCTGCACATCCTGAAACACCGGCAGTAGGTGCAACTTCAAGATGAAGAGAATTTTTTTTTAATGCTTGTATTGAGGAACGTTGTTTTCTGAATTTAGAATAAACATTTAATAGGAAAGCCCTGCATTTTGCACTTGTGGACATAAAGAAGCTTCATTGTTTAACCACTTACTGTATAAGTGCATCTCAGTGTAAAAAAAAAACAAACAAAAACCCTAGGCTATTGTGAAAAAGTCTGATTTTTGTTTTTTGCAACATAATTCAAAATTATCAGCTTTAATATATCCAATGTCCATTGCACCCACAGTGATACATTTGAATTTTACATTCACAAATCTGGCCTTTTTTCTTCTTAAAGTTTACCAAATTGATGCACTGCCACAAAACATCTTCCTCAGCATTACAAAAATAGCAGCCCCCAAACACAATCTTGCATAGGGCCCCCAAAAAGCAGGAAACGGCCCTGGCAGCTTGATTTGAAAAAGGTCGCCTGCATGGAAAACCTTTTTTAGTACCACCACCCAACCGCAGTTGACCTCCTTATACGTATTTTTCATGTGACATTTTTTGTGTTGTATCTGGAGGGCAGGGCAAGATTACACGCATGTGTGTGTTGCCGGACAGGGTGAGATCTGAAGACGTAAATGAATGAAATAAATGATTCAGCTGTCGTGAGGATGGCAAAGGATAAAGGAAGGAAATGTTGGACTTTCTTACAGATACTTGAAGAGCTTGCTCCTTGTCAGTGGGCGTCTGTAGAGAGGAGGTGTGGCACAACGCAGGGCGTGGCATGATCACCCTGCCTATAGGAGGGAAATGAGAGTCCTGGGGGGAAAAATGAGGATGGCTATTAGAATATTAAAAAGCTGACTGAATCATATGTGTGCTTTACCATAAATGAAATCCACTTTCAGAAGTATGTTTGCAGATTTACACGATATATCTGTGCATGTTCTTTGACTGTCCACTCAAAGCTTTCTGGCTGTATGTCTGTAGATTAAATGCCTACTATAACAAGCTGCAGCTTTTACATCCAAGCAGTGTTGTAGTTAAGACCAGAATCTCCAAAGACACGACCAAGACCATTATGTGCGTCTTGGTTTTCTTCTTGGTCTTGTGAAACTCTGGTCTTGACGAGGTCTTGACTACAACACTACATCCAAGAAACTATATCCAATGAATTTTAAATCAACAGCTGCCTGGAGGATTGGATTTAAGGATTTAAATTATGAAAATTCACTGACACTGGCAAGAGTTTAATAAGACGAGTGAGGTAAGAAAATGTCTTCATGCTGTATGTAGTTCCTGAAAACAATTTTGTAATGATGATGTTCAATCAGACCCATGAGATGTAGTCAAAGCTATTCACAAAACTCAAGGGTTAAACAGGGACGTAAAATTTCATATTTTGGCCGGCCAGACCAGTCAGACCCACGGCTTTCCAGAACAATGGGTAATTTTGACGTTGCGATTTGATGATTACATGAATATCAAGATATAAAAATCCCAACCAAAGGACTAGTTTCCCCCACAAGCACAGCATGTTACAATGCACGCCACTGCATTTGGGTTGGATTTTTGGTTGTTGAGCCAATTTGAATCGGCAGTTGGTTTGGTTGAATCAGACAGACATACTGTAACACACAAACAGACATAAAATTCTTAACTGACCAGCTGTTGGGTGAGCACAGTGCTGAGGGAGTGCAGTGTGTCGGAGCGCTGAGAGGCACGATCGAGAAGATCGCCGATGGGGACGGCTCTGCTTGCTGCCAAAAGGCACAGCACTATGAAAAACGGGGAGAAAAGTTTAAGAAATGTTAAAAAAAAATGTTTAGTTTGGTGTTTACAACAATTTTTCTTTACTGGTTATAACAGTGGATAAACAGGAGAGGAGCAGAGAACCTGAATAATACTAAAGAGGATCATTCAACTTCTTTAATTTGTTGCTGTTTTTGCCTTTTTAATATTATGACCTACTTTATTATTATTACATTATGTTATTATTATGAGCTCAGTCACACCAAAAGTTGTGAAACTAACATGCTTTTGCAACTTTGAGTAACGCAGAGAATGTACATGTGAGGTGTGAGCACCTATACCTGCCACTTTCTCTAATCCAAACTACTAGTGGAGTGCACGCCTAAACCTAACCTAAAATGTGAACCGTGGAAGTGATAAACAGACAGTGTTGGACCAAACACGGGGTCGCTGAGTATAAGTGGTCACTGTACTATCCTCCATCCCCCTCCCACCAACCAAATGAGTGTCGAGCCCTGCTTAAATGGGCAGTGACAGCAGGTTTTAGAGTGAAGGCTTTCATTGTATTGCTTTCATGCAAATGATACATTCATATTGGGTGGAAAGCGTGTTATTTGTTCAAATTTTTAGTGAGATTGGGTTGGTTATTACTATTATTACTGAAGTTACCAAATATGATTCTTTCCCAATAAAGGGTTAAATTTTATGCTCTAACACAGTAAACTTACTCCAGTGTAGCATGACATTTTACCATGTGCCGTACCTCTGTTAAAGTGGACCCATTTTACTTTTCCTTATTTTTTATATATATGTTATGCTAATATGTCGTTAAAATACTTGATGCTCATATTAAACAATACTAGTGTTTCAGTAAAATAAATTAGCATTTTCTTAAGTAATCACTTTGATCCCAAAGCTAAAGTTCAGACTTGGTTTCTTTTAATTTGTTACTCTTAATTGAATGTATGCATGACAATCAGAATACAATCACTTTAAAGGGAAATAGAAAAGACCTGAAAGAGCTTATTTCAGACAGCAGATAAGCAGAGGCCATGCACCAAATTCTAAGTGTAAAAGCTACTCTAGCAGGATTTAAAAATGTGGAGTTGTAGTTTCATATAGGCTTCCTTCACAGTAATTGAAGGAAGGAATAGTCTTACTAAGATTAAAACAAACAACATCATCAAATCAACAAAAAAGCACATATGACTCTTCTGCAGTCTGGTAAGTGCAATTTCTTTCATCTAATGAAACAATTTAAAGCTGATCTTCCACCAAAATATTTAGACTGGCAGAACTGAGACACAAAACACAAACTGTACCAATTTTTGTACATTCAGCTTTTCATTGTAAAATTCAAACCCTAAACAGATCTAACTGTTGTTATATCGTGGATAACAGGGTCACGATCACGTTCATCTTACCTGTCAAGAAAAGTTTGCTTCCATTGATCCTTCTGTGAGGCATGTTTCCTCTTCTGCGACTACTAGTCACTTGTCGCTGCCTTTCTTTTTTCTTGAAATTCTTTACCCTTTTGCACCATTTTGCCCCCATTTTATAGCTCCTTGGTTGAAACAGTTTGCTTATGCAGCAGTAAGGTGAGTATGTGCTAATTGTCTAGAACTTGCTCAAACCAGTCTATAATGAGAAACATGGAGGAGGCTTGAATGGATGCAACATGATGCTGTGAAGGTGTGAGCGTGTGTAGGTGTGGAAAAAGTTCCTCCCTCTCTTAATTGGATGAATGAATGAAGGTGCATAAAGTTTTGCTGTAGTAAAGTGCATTAATTCGTTTTTCATTTAGCAGCAAGGTTGCTGATGAGTATTCATGCCCTCAACTCATCTGACCTTTTCACTACACCCACATTAAACAGGCACATGTATTCTCACAGCCAAAGGTGCTAAACGAACATTGCTCTATGTAAAACTACAAACATTTTTTTTTAATTTGTTATACTTTATCAACCCCAGAGTGAAATTCAAGGCCATCCACAGTGCAGCACCAATCCCATCACCATTCACACCTAGGGCCACTTTAGAGGCTCCAATAATTTGATTGTTTTTCAAACATGGGAGGAAACCAGAGCACCCAGAGTAACCTCAAGCATGAGAACATACAAACTCCACACAGATAGGCCCTGCTGGTTGGTGGATTTGAACCCATGATCGCCTTACTGTGAGGTAATAGTGCTAACTGCTGCATGCTGCCAATAAGTAGCATGTAGTCTGTTGGCTAGTCCTTTAAAAAGTATTCATTAGCACCTTACTACTAGGACAGCCATTCAGAGAATAGAGCCAATTTTGAAATCTGAAGTCTCTCTTCCCCAAAATTATGCCATGTCACTAAGACTTGCTTTTGTCACTTCTGACCTTTTGAAGTTATTACAGTTTGTTTGAAGAATCCCATTGTCAGATTTCCTTTTAACATCTAAAAGACAAACAATTCAATTTCAAAAAAATAACGGTAAGATGAAGAACAACATCTCATGTTTTCATAAATCTCATTTGTGCAGTGAATCATTGGTGCTTCACAGTTTGGGGTTGACCCCACAGTTTACATGTTCTCGCCATTCCTATGGGTTTCCTCCCACAATTTAAAGACTTGACTTCATGGAGCAGTGGCTCCAGCTCAGGATGTACACAGCTGTGAAAAAGTATTTATCCCCTTCCTGATTCTTATATTTTTGCATATTTCTCACTCTTAAATGTTTAAGATCATCAAGCAAATTTTAATATCAGACAAAGATAACGAGAGTAAATATAAAATGCAGTTTTAAATGATGATTTATTAAAGGTACACTCTCACGGCTCTAAAATCACCTAAACCACCTCAAAAACAAATATGTATTGCCCAAAATAGTATATTGCGGCTTTTTACACACAAAAAAAACTTTCATTGCCTGAGAATTGCTTGGAAAGAATTTTTGAATCTTGCACCTCTAAGTACAGTGGTGTGAAAAAGTGTTTGCCCCATTCTTGATTTCTCATTTTTTGTATGTTTGTCACACTTAAATGTTTCAGATCATCAAACAAATTTAAATATTAGACAAAGATAACATAAGTAATTTTTTTTTAAATGAAGGTGTTTACTATTAAGGGTAAAAAAATCCAAACCTATATGGCCCTGTGTGAAAAAGTGATCCCCCCACTGTTAAAATATAAACTAACTGTGGTTTACCACATCTTTGGAATGCTGAGTCCAGTTTCTCTAGTCACACCCAGGCCTTATTACTGCCACACCTGCTCTCAATCAAGAAATCACTTAAAGAGGACCTTCCTGAAAAAGTGAAGTAGACCAAAAAGTCCTCAAAAGCTAGACATCATGCTGCGATCTGAAGAAATTCAGGAACAAATGAGAAACAAAGTAATTGATGTCTGTCAGTCTGGAAAAGGTTATAAAGCCATTTCTAAAGCTTTGGGACTCCAGCGAACCACAATGAGAGCCATTATCCACAAATGGCGAAAACATGGAACAGTGGTGAACCTTCCCAGGAGTGGCCGGCCGACCAAAATTACCCCAAGAGCACAGCAACGGCTCATCCAAAAGGTCACAAAAGACCCCACAACAACATCCAAAGAACTGCAGGCCTCACTTGCCTCAGTTAAGGTCAGTGTTCATGACTCCACCATAAGAAAGCGACTGGGCAAAAATGACCTGCATGGCAGAGTTCCAAGACAAAAACCACAAAACCACTGCTGAGCAAAAAGAACATAAAGGCTCGTCTCAGTTTTGCCAGAAAACATGTTGATAATCCCCAAGACTTTTAGGAAAATACTCTGTGGAGTGACAAATCAAAAGTTGAACTTTTTGGAAGGTGTGTGTCCCATTACATCTGGCATAAAAGTAACACAGCATTTCAGAAAAGGAACATCATACCAACAGTAAAATATGGTGGTGGTAGTGTGATGGTCTGGGGCTGTTTTGCTGCTTCAGGACCTGGAAGACTTGCTATAGTAAATGGAACCATGAATTCTGCTGTCTACCAAAAAATCCTGAAGGAGAATGTCCGGCCATCTGACATCAGCTTGAGGTTTGTGACCTCAAGCTGAAGTGCACTTGGGTTCTGCAGCAGGACAATGATCCAAAACACACCAGCAAGTCCATCTCTGAATGGCTAAAGAAAACAAAGTCAAGACTTTGGAGTGGCCTAGTCAAAGTCCTGACCTGAATCCAATTGAGATGCTGTGGTATGACCTTAAAAATATGGTTCATCCTCGAAAACCCTCCAATGTGGCTGAATTACAACAATTCTTCAAAGATGAGTGGGCCAGAATTCCTCCACAGCGCTGTAAAAGACTCATTGCCAGTTATCGCAAACACTTGATTGCAGTTGTTGTTGCTAAGAGTGGCCCAGCCAGTTATTAGGTTTAGGGGGCAATCACTTTTTCACACAAGGACATGTAGGTTTGGATTTTTTTCCCTTAATAATAAACACCTTCATTTAAAAATTGCATTCTGTGTTTATTTGTGTTTTGTCTAATATTTAAATTTGTTTGATGATCTGAAACATTTAAATGTGACAAACATAAAAAAAAAACGAGAAATCAGGAAGGGGCAAACACTTTTTCACACCACTGTATGTGCGGCTCTATGAATATCCTTATTAGCAGCCTGCAGGGCTTGCACATGATTGGTCGCCTTGCTCCCGACCTGCAGGGCTTGCACGAGATTGGTCGCCGCACTCCCGACCTTCACGGCTTGCACATGATTGGTTGCTGTGACTCCTGAAGAAAGCAGTTCTAGACATCTGTTTAATGTGTGAATTAAAAGACAAATCCTGGTCAAAAATTACTCCAAGGTTCCTCACAGTAGTACTGGATGTCAAGGTAAAGCCATCCAGTGTAACTATATGGTGAGACAGGGAATCTCTCACTTTTTTAGGGCCAAAAACAGTTACCTCAATTTTGCTTGAATTTAACATAAGGAAGTTACCAGTCATCCAGGCCTTTATGTCTTCAAGACGTGCCTGTAATTTCACTAACAGATGAGTGTTTTAAGTGTCCATGGCTAAATAGATCTGTGTGTCATCGGCATAGAAGTGAAAATTCATATTGTGTTTTCTGATGAGTGCCCAGTGGAAGCATATATAAGATAAACAAAACCGATCCAAGACCAGAACCCTGAGGAACACCATAACTAACTTGAGAAAGTGTGGAAGACATATCATTTACATGTAACAACTGGAATCTATCTGATAAATATGATTTAAACTAGGCCAAAGAAGTTACCTTGATCCCAATGATGTGTTCAAGTCTACGCAGTAAAATTGTATGGTCAGTGGTGTCGAATGCAGCACTCAGATCCAACAGGATGAGTAGAGACAAGTCCATTGTCAGAGGCAATAACGAGGTCATTTGTAACTTTGACTAAAGCTGTTTCTGTACTGTGGTGTATTCTATAGCCAGACTGGAATTCTTCATACAATCCATTGTTCTGCAAATGGGCAATTGGTTGTTTTAAAACAACCCTTTCAAGGATTTTGGACAAGAAAGGAAGGTGTGAAATGGGCCTATAATCAGCTAAAACATCGGGATCAAGATTTTACCCCACTCTTCTTTGCAGAATTGTTTTAATTCAGGTTCAGGTTACTTTATTTGTACCCGTAGGTAGATTTGTTTTGCAGTCAGGTGACATCCATATTTACAAACCACAATTACATTCAACATGAACACAAACACAGGCACACATGAAGCTGACTATAAACATGATAAAAGTATTCAAGGCTCCACCAATCAGGACATAGGACAAAGAGATAAGAGAAAAAACAAGGAGATAAGAGATAAGTGTCATATTAAAAAGTTAAAAACTAGTCAAAGAGGTTAAAAACTCAAAAGTCTAAAACCCAATAAAAGATTTAGAACCCAAATAAAAAACCTACAAAAATAAGTAAATATAAAATAAAATTAATAAATAGGTAACTAAATTATGTGCAATATATTGTTACATCTTGTTCAACTCTTTAACAGCAGCAGGAACAAAGCTGTTTTTGTAGCGCTGGGTTTTACTTTTTGGGACAGCAAACCTCCGTCTGGAGGGAAGAAGCTGAAAGTGGCAGTGCAAAGGGTGGGAGTCATCATTTAAAATGGAGGTAGCAATCCTCTGTATCTGTCTGGTGTACAGGGATGTCACGCTCAGCTGTGACTCACCAAGCAAACAACTGGACCATCTAACTGTCACGACTCGCCGCTCATCATCTGCCTCAGCTGCGCGCACACCTGCGCCTCGTCAGCCGTGGGCTATTTAGCCCACTCAGCCCAGTGCAGCGGTCTGGAGCCGTCTGTTCGCATCGGCACATCTTCGCAGCTGGATCGTCACTCAACGACAGCTAAGCCACGCTTCTACGTAAGCATCTTATCCCTTACCTTTTGCAAGTCTTCTCCCCTGTGCACAGGTGGATTTCTTGGCGGCGGATACCCCGTCACTGCCATCCAACCTTCACTGTCGTCACAGGCTTTGCAGGACGCTGTCTCCCGGGCTTCTCCCTTGGCCAATGCCAGCCACCTGTCGCCTACAAGTAAGCAGCACTCTGCTCATTATACCTGTCTAGGTGTGGTGCCCTTTACCCCTGTCCTCTGTTCTCTCCATAGGGTTGCCCGGCTGAACGGCGCACCGCTCTGCTTCCTGTGCATCGGCGTTCACCCTCATCACATATTCATATCTCACACATCCATCCATACACGCCTGCTTGTTGAATAAAGCTGTTAAATCTACTCTGAGCCTGCATGCGTGTTTCCTGAGCCAGACATTATGTCAGTACGGCTCCAGCTGAGCGGCTCAGCAGACAATGGGCTCGCACGCCATCTTTCCACCCTTGAGGCTCGGGTGGATTTAATAGCCCACCAACAGCGGGTGATTTTAAATCAATTGACTAACATCACTCACCGGTTAGACTGCTTGGACCCCCAGCAGGTGTTCCCCCCGGCTCGTCAGGGAGGGGTAGCTCCTGCCGCTCCTGTGGCCGGCCAGTCTGCCGCGGGAACGCCAACCCGACTCACGCCAATCCCAACCCCCGCCCGCTTCAGCGGTAAGCTCGGCGGAGCGCGGGGGTTCATCATGCAGTGCGAGTCGGTGTTCCTGCACGTTCCCGGGGATTTTCCCTCGGACCACAGCCGAATTGGCTATATAGGCAATCTCCTGGAGGGGCGAGCGTTAACTTGGGCTTACGCCGTCATGGCGAAGCCCAGTTACGCAAACCTCTCCTACAGCCAGTTCGTGCAGAGCTTTCTCGAGGTGTTCGATCATTCCCGGCGTGATAACATCCTCGCTGACCATCTCCTTGGTCTCCAACAGGGAAGCCGGTCAGCGGAGGATTACGCTATCGACTTCCGGGTCGCAGCGGAGGAGGTGGGCTGGGGTGAGGCGTCACTCTGTAGCATCTTCCTCCGCAGCCTCAGCTCTGGTCTGAGGGATGAGCTGGCCAGCCGAGATCTTCCAGACACGCTTTCGGAGCTAATCTCCTTAACAATTAGCTTGGATAACAGGCTGCGTGAACGGTCCGCCGAGCGGAGGTTAATCGGCCGCTCACGTGGAGGTTCCGTCCGCACGCCTCAAGCTTTCCCCCTGGCGTTACCTCCTCCGGAGTCTCCCAAGGAGTCGGAGGCAATGGTAATTGGTCGGTCAAGGCTCCCCCTAGCGGAGAAACAGCACCGCCAGGAGCTGGGCCTCTGCATGTATTGTGGAGGCGATCAGCATACCGTGGAGCATTGTCCGGAGAAGCCAAACGGGGGGGTCCGCGAGTCACTGTAAGGGGCCTCGCGGACTCTAACCGGTCGAATTCCCTCACAAGTCTATCTCTGCCCATTCGATTCTGTCACAATGCCACGGGGCACCTCACACACGCACTGGTGGACTCAGGAGCAGAGCAGAGCTTCATTTCAAAGAGCCTGGCAACCCAATTGGGCATCCCCTGCCACCCTCTGGCCACTCCTCTCAGCCTGGTCACCCTCTCCCATGCGCCCCTTGGACAAATGACTCATCGCACCCAGCCGGTCCCTGTGATAATCTCAGGTAATCACCGGGAGGATCTTACCTTGTATGTCCTATCCTCTTCTGTGTCGCCTGTCATCTTAGGCTACCCCTGGTTGCGCCTGCACAACCCAGTGCTGGATTGGCAGACAGGAAGAATCGCTGCCTGGAGCTCCTTCTGCATGGGCACCTGCCTTCAGTCCGCAGCCTGCGCCCTGTCCTCTCCCCCTCCGGCCTCGGATGCCGCGCCTCCGGATCTCACCCTGGTGCCCTCGGAGTTCCATGACCTGGGCCTCGTGTTCAGTAAGTCCAGGGCGATGTCTCTTCCCCCTCACCGGCCTTACGACTGCGCCATCAACATCCGCCCGGGGGCGCCCTTGCCATCCGGACGCCTTTACAGCCTGTCAGCGCCGGAGCGGGAGGCCATGGACAGCTACATCAAGGAGTCACTCAACGCTGGAATTATCCGCCCGTCTTCGTCTCCGCTCGGCGCAGGGTTTTTCTTCGTCTCGAAGAAGGATGGGTCACTCCGCCCCTGTATTGATTTTCGGGCCCTTAATGACATCACGGAGAAGGACCGCTACACCCTGCCATTAATGGACACCGCTTTCCACTCCCTCCAGGGGGCGACCTGGTTCACCAAGTTGGATCTCCACAGTGCTTACCACCTCATCTGGATCCGGGAGGGGGATGAGTGGAAGACGGCCTTTCGAACACCTAGTGGTCACTTCGAGTATCTGGTAATGCCATTTGGGCTGACCAACGCCCCCGCTGTGTTTCAACGCCTCATTAACGACGTCCTACGTGATTTTCTAGGCCTCTTCGTGTTCGTGTACCTGGATGACATCCTCATCTTCTCCAGGTCACGGGAGGAACACCAGGTCCATGTGAGGCGGGTCCTACAACGGCTGCTGGAGAGCAGGCTGTATGTCAAGGCCGAAAAGTGTGAGTTTTACGCCAAGACCACCTCCTTCCTAGGATTCGTAATCTCGCACAACCAAGTCCTTCCTGACCCCGCGAAGGTTAAAGCGGTGGTTGAGTGGCCCACGCCGACCTCCAGAAAGCAGGTGCAGCAGTTTATTGGGTTTGCCAACTTTTACCGTCGTTTTGTACCCAATTTCGGTGCCATCGTTGCCCCTTTGACCCGCCTCACTTCTCCCAAGACCCCCTTCCGGTGGACCGAAGAGGTTGCAGCGGCTTTTCAGGCATTGAAGACGGAGTTCTCCTCCTCCCGGGTCCTGACCCAGGTTGACCCCGCACTGCAGTGCTTGGTAGAAGTCGACGCTTCTGATACGGGAGTGGGGGCGGTGCTGTCCCAGCGATCACCCACCGATGGGGTCAAGCGACCCTACGCCTTCTTCTCACGGCGCCTGTCTCCGGCAGAACGCAACTACGATGTCAGGGACAGGGAGCTTCTCGTCATCAAGCTCGCCCTGCAGGAGTGGCGCCACTGGTTGGAGGGGGCTGCCCTGCTGTTCGTGGTGTTAACGGACCACAAGAACCTGGAATATCTAAGATCTGCCAGACGAATGAATGCCCGCCAGGCGCGCTGGTCCTTGTTCTTCGCCCGGTTCCATTTTACCATCACCTACCGCCCTGGTTCTAAGAACGGCCTGCCCGATGCCCTGTCCAGGCAGTTTGCCTCTCAGACTTCGGAGGAGCCGGGTCATACCATCCTGCCTAGCTCATGTGTTGTGGGGGCGATTTCCTGGTCCATCAGGGACAAGATCCGGAGGGCGCAGGAGACCGAACCGGACCCTGGCGGCGGACTGGAAGGGAAGCTGTTTGTTCCATCAACTGTCCGGGGGGGAGGTTATTCATTGGGTTCACACCTCCAAACTCGCCTGTCACCCTGGTGTCTCCCGGCTTGTGGATCTCCTCCAGCGTTCCTTTTGGTGGCCGGGGCATCAGAAGGACGCCACCAATTACGTCTGGGCGTGCCCTGTGTGTGCCACCGGCAAGTCAGGTAATTCTCCCCCCGCGGGTCTGCTCCAGCCCCTACCGGTCCCTGGCAGGCCCTGGTCTCACATAGCCCTAGACTTCGTCACCGGTCTTCCGGTCTCCAACACCTACGACGCTGTGCTGACCATTGTGGATCGGTTCTCCAAGGCTGCCCATTTCGTGCCGCTCCGGGGCCTCCCCACGGCGCGGGAGACAGCGGACCTTCTAGTCCAGCACGTGGTCAGGCTGCATGGGATACCGGTGGACGTCGTCTCTGATCGGGGGCCCCAATTTGTCTCTGAGGTTTGGAGGTGTTTCTGCAACGCTCTGGGGGCCACGGTAAGCCTCTCCTCCGGCCACCACCTGCAGTCCAATGGGCAGTGTGAACGTGCCAACCAGGAACTGGAAGCTGCCCTGTGCTGCATCACCTCCTCCAACCCGTCGTCCTGGAGCGTGCACCTGGCCTGGGTGGAGTATGCCCACAACACGGCACGGTCTTCTGCCACGGGGATGTCCCCCTTTAAGGCGTCCTTGGGGTACGACCCACCTTTATTCCAGGAGCAGGAGGGCGAGCTGGCCGTTCCCTCCATCCAGGCGCACCTGAGACGCTGTCGGAGTCTGTGGACCAGAGTGCGCGATCCGTTATTACGCACGGCGGCACGCAACAGCTCCACGGCGAACCGCCACAGGAGACCGGCCCCTGCCTACCAGGTGGGCCAACGAGTCTGGTTATCTTCTCAAGACATCAACCTCAAGGCTGAGAGGAGGAAGCTGGTCCCACGCTTCATTGGCCCTTTTACCATCTCAAAAATCATCAACCCGGTGGCTGTGCGTCTGGCCCTCCCCCCCTCCCTCCGCATATGTTCCACCTTCCACGTGTCCAAGATCAAGTCCGTGGTCTCCGATCCTCTCTGTCCTCTGCCCGCGGCGCCGCCCACGCCTCTGATGATCGACGGCCATCCGGCCTGGAGAGTCGCCTCCATCATGGACTCCCGGCGCCGAGGTCGCGGGCTGCAGTACTTGGTGGACTGGGAGAGATTCGGCCCTGAGTGGAGGTCTTGGGTGCGCTCTTCCTTGGTGTTGGACAGGAGTCTCATCACGGAGTTCCACCGGGCGCACCCGGACAAACCAGCGCCAGGAGGCGCTGCTAGGGGGGGGAGTACTGTCACGACTCGCCGCTCATCATCTGCCTCAGCTGCGTGCACACCTGCGCCTTGTCAGCCACGGGCTATTTAGTCCACTCAGCCCAGTGCAGCGGTCTGGAGCCGTCTGTTCGCATCGGCACATCTTCGCAGCTGGATCGTCACTCAACGACAGCTAAGCCACGCTTCTACGTAAGCATCTTATCCCTTACCTTTTGCAAGTCTTCTCCCCTGTGCACAGGTGGATTCCTTGGCGGCGGATACCCCGTCATCGCCATCCAACCCTCACCGTCGTCACAGGCTCTGCAGGACGCTGTCTCCCGGGCTTCTCCCTTGGCCAACGCCAGCCACCTGTCGCCTACAAGTAAGCAGCACTCTGCTCATTACCTGTCTCATTACCTGTCTAGGTGTGGTGCCCTTTACCCCTGTCCTCTGTTCTCTCCATAGGGTTGCCCGGCTGAACAGCGCACTGCTCTGCTTCCTGTGCATCGGCGTTCACCCTCATCACATATTCATATCTCACACATCCATCCATACACGCCTGCTTGTTGAATAAAGCTGTTAAATCTACCCTGACCCTGCGTGCGTGTTTCCTGAGCCGGACATTATGTCACTAACTACCTGATCCAAGGATTTCCTCTGTTTCAGTATTATCTGACCAAACCATGACACTAAAGAAAAGGATAAAACAGATTCAATAAAAGCCTGATAAAACATTGTCATTATGGTTCAGTCAATTTGGAAGCGTGCAAGTTTCCTTAAACAATGCAAATGTTACTGACCCTTTTTGCACACCCTTTCACAGTTCAAAGTTTAAATTACTATCAATAATTGTCCCAAGATATTTGTAGGATTGTACACATTCAGTGGTCTGGCCTTTCAGTACAGTGACTTTGTGCCTGGGAGTTTTCCTCCTAAAGTCAATAATCATAGCTTTAGTTTTTGTCGTATTCAGCTGCAGGTAGGAATCCTCACACCAGTGACCAAAACCATCAACTACTGGGCCGTGGCCATTCTCACCATCCTGGAGGAGACTGACAACAACTGAGTCATCAGCATACTTTATAATGTGTCTGTTGTCATCTCTGTTCCGACACGTTTGTGTACAGGATGAAGAGTAGTGGTGACAACACACACCCCTGCGGAGAGCCAGTAGAAGAACACTTTTGGTCAGACAATGTACCATTGACCCTTACTCTCTGCGTCCTGTTGGTTAAGAAACCCAGAATCCAACCCACCAGATTGTTACTCAAATCAAATTGTTGCAGGAGCCTTTCAGTCACATTAGAGGGCTTGAGCTTGAGGTCACAAACTGATGGCTGGACATTCTCCTTCAGGATTTTCTGGAAGAGAGCAAAATTCATGGTTCCATCAATTACTACAAGTTGTCCAGTTCCTGAAGCAATAAAGCAGCCCCAGACCATCACACTGCCACCACCATGTTTGACTATTGATATGATATTCTTTTTAAGAAATGCTGCATTAGTTTTACACCAGATGTAACAGGACACATAACTTCCAAAAAGTTTAACTTTTGTCTCATCAATCCACAGAATATTTTCCCAAAAGTCTTGGGGTTCATCAAGATGTTTTTGTGGTTTTTTACCTCCGCCAAGGAGGTAATGTTTTTACCGGGGTTTGTTTGTCTGTCTGTTACCAACATAACTCAAAAAGTTATGAACGGATTTTGACAAAATTTTCAGGAAAGGTGTGTAATGACACGGGGAACAGATGATTAGATTTTGGTGATGATCTGAGAGTGCATACCTCCGCCAAGGGCTTTGTTTGTATTTGTGCAGCAGGATTACACAAAAACTACTGGATGGATTTGGATGAAATTTTCACCAGAGGTGGTTCTTGGCCTAGAGGGGAACCCATTACATTTTGGTGATGATCTGGCAATGCATACTTCAACCAAGGCTCTTCTCACAGTGTGTCAGCCACAATACTCCAAAAGTAATGGACAGACTTTAATGCAATTTTCACCACAGGTGGCTCTAGGCCTACACACAAACCCATTACATTTTGGAGGTAATCCATGAGAGACTGAAGGAGCCTTGGCGAAGGTATGCACTCTGTGAGTGCTTTTCTAGTTTTTTTGTTTTTTTTTCAAATGTGAGATGAGCCTTGTGTTCTTTTTGGTCAGCAGCAGTTTTCTCCTTGGAACTCTCCCATGGATGCCATTTCCCCCAGTCTCTTTCTTATTGTTGAATCATGGGCCAGTGTTCAAACTGAGGCAAGTGAGGCCTGCAGGTCTTTAGATGTTGTTCAGGTTTTTTTTTTCTCATCTGTTCTTGGATTTCTTTAGATTGCAGCATGATGTGTTGCTTTTTTTAGCCCTCTTCACTTTGTCAAACCGGTTCTGTTTAAATGATTTCTTGATTCAGTATGTCTGACAGTAATCAGGCCTGAGTGTGGCTAGTAAAACTGAATTCAGCTTTCCAAAAAATGTGGTTAATCAGTTAATTCATGATGTAACAATGGAGTAATTATTTTTTCACATATGGCCAGGTAGGCTTGGATAGCTTTTCTCACTCAAATAAATGAGATCATCGTTTAAAAACTGCATTTTGTATTTACTCAGGTTATCTTTGTCTAATATTAATATTTGTTTGATGATCTTAAACGTGTGAGAAATTTCAAAAATGTATGAAATCAGAAATTGGGCAAATACCTTTTCACAGCACTGTAGCTAGGAAAAACAAATAATTTTACTGTGCATATTTTAAAGGTGAAATATAGAAGATTTTCATGAAAACAAAGATTTTTAAAAAAAATAATACATCAACAAAGCATTTAGAAACATGTACAATGTAAGTCTTAATGTTCTTCTAAAAATTAGTATATTGATGAAAAAAAAAATTTTGTAATTTTTGGCGGGACAACAATAATATAAATATTTACATCCAGCAGCTGGAGTAAGACAAACACGGAAGTCCTTGACTGTCCTTTTTTACATCAACAAAATGTACCTGACTACAGCAACAAAGGTGAACACTGACTATGGGGACAACAAAACTTTCCAGACTGTCCTAATCCAGATTTAATTAATTTTTCTATTGCTCTTCCAGATCTGCCCCATGGATCCTGCAACTGGACTGTTTACTTTTTAATAAATATTTTCCACAAAATAAATTCCTGTTTGTTATATGTTGGCTGACTTGATTTGAGGTCGATTTTCTTTTACATGCTACTCATCCACCTCCAAAAGTTAAATATTGTGGTGAATTTATTTTTAGAAATAAATCTAAAAAGTAAAACTTTCATATTTTACAATAATCCCAAATACGTTTAGCCATTTTAAGATTTTTTTTTGTTTGAAATTTGGATGAATATGTCTGAGTTATTTGATATAGATCTGAATGGTGATGTGTTCATTTTTGGAGATGCAGCACTGTTTTTACACAACATTATTTGAAAAAAGATTACACTGGTCAACACCAAATTTATTGTCTAAGTTTTTTAGCTGATTTAGGACAATTTTGATGTGCTGAATCCAAAAATCATATTGATTTTGCTCAATCAGGTCAACTTTTTGAACTATGGCCACATGTTTTCTTACGTTTTTGTTTACATGTACGGGTATTTTTGCTTTATATGATGCAAATTCTCTGAATGAAATTCTCTGAATTTTGAACAATGATAACAAAACATTCAATTTACATGTGCTTATCTTTATCAATGTCTACTATTCAATTTACAGTACAACTGTACAACTGCTTATAACTTAACAAAAAACCTGACCTGACCTAGAGAAACGGATTTCATTTTCAGATTCAGCGGTGCAAAATTGTCTTAAATCAGTTGAAAAAAAACACAGATAACTTACAAAAAAATTATTTTTGTTATGTTGTGTTATTGTTCCACCATAAATTATTTCCAACTTCACTAAGGATTATTGATTACAATGCTATGTATATATCTAATATGTAGGCTACGGTGTATTTTAGGTTCTTGTTTATCACTCTGTTATAAAAAGGTTGAAAATACTTTAGTTTTTCAGAGGAGAGGTAAACCATTACTTTGTGAATCTGTCACACTGAATAAACAATAGCAGGGTTTCCTCTGGTAACATTTCTCCGTGGCGGCCCGCCTCGCCAGAAATCATACCGCCACGCCAAGCCGATATGATTTTATTAATAAAAATATATGAAGCAATGACTTTCCGCAAGCGCGCACTTGAACGCGCGTGGCCATCATCTGCGCAGAGTTTAGAAGTGCCCCGCTCACACGAGTTTTCCAGTCAGTCAGCAGGCAGTGTCTCGCTAAGTGTGACTGTCTGACAGAAACATGAGTTTATTAAAGTACTTTAAACGTGGAAAAAAATCATAAGAGGTATGTACTGTAAGCACTGGCGTTTATCATGGTTTTAACCCGCTGGAAATGGGAGCCATAATGGAAGAGTCGCTTAGCTAAGAGATGTGGTTACAATTCAAATGCAGCTGGCTTTATATGAAGGGAAAGGCAGGGGACTGATGAATTGCTGAGGATATATTTCACCAGCCACTACAGTATTAAGTTATGAGACTGGCAATTTCTCTGTTTTTTTGCACGAGCATGCGTGCCGTTTTTATTCTCCAGCGGCAGTGACAAAGCAACAGCTAAAAATGCTATCTCTAAACTGAGGTCCTTCAGCGGCCATAGAGAGGTGCCTGATGAGAAAGCCTGAGCGCATAACTGTAACGTTGCTAAACGACCGGAAGCCGGCCATTTATGTATGTACTAAGTGGCCAGGATGAAAAACCCATGTGCAGGAGTGGTTTCATGTGTTGTATTGAACAAAACCCCAAAACGCGTTAATGGGAATGAATGAAGTGTGGATGTGTATGTGTGTGAAACGCCCGAGCTGTCAGGGAGCAAAGGACGCAAAGGGCTCCCTGATGCGCCTGATGGAAAAGAAATAAATATGTGCATCTTTTTTAACCAAATAGCCAAATTAGGAGGTATTTACTTGTATTGT
Organism: Pholidichthys leucotaenia; assembly: GCA_020510985.1. Taxonomy (NCBI): domain Eukaryota; kingdom Metazoa; phylum Chordata; class Actinopteri; order Cichliformes; family Pholidichthyidae; genus Pholidichthys; species Pholidichthys leucotaenia. The sequence goes on along the minus strand of CM035838.1, from coordinate 365,121,729 downwards.
TAGCATATTTGTAATTTGTGTGTATTTTCTACTATTGAATAAAAAAAAAAATCAAATTGTAGGCGCTTCCCAGCCAGATATTGTGATACTAGGAGACTGGCCGTGTAGTCACTTCGCAACTATAACTGCCTAAACAGATTATTCTGTACATGAACACATACTGTGGTGAATTATGTCTTTAGAGTTCGCTACAGTTCCCTATTATGTACCTGGCAGGTTAAGATGACCGAAATTCACGAAGTCAATGACTTTAATCTGTCAGCAGCCTTCAGACAAACTAAACGTGTCAACATTTGATTTCAAAATAAGGGAGGTTTTTCCTGCTGTCTGGGTGGTGAGGAGATTTCTAAAAAAAACAAACTATAAATATAAAGAAATATTATAACAGAAATAATGGTGTTCTTGGTCATTTAAGTTAATTTATTTCATTAAATACAATTTTATTAATATTTTTTCTTTGTAATCAGAGTTAAATTATTGTTCTGTTCTGACTGCAAAATTATGGTCAAAAATGTAAACTGTTATAAGGAAAAAGTAAAAAAAAATAATTACCACACTGTTTCAGATTTATCTAAAAAAAAAAAACCTAGTAATTTTATTTTAAAAAACAGACAAAAATTAGTCATAAAATAATCCACAAATTTATAATAAAGTTTCAAATGTACAAAAAAAGTCAATTTTACAAGAAGAAATTACAAATTTGAGGAACATGGTTTCAACTTTAGATTTACAGAGGAAAGTAGAAAACTATAAGAAAATTGTTATAAATTTTGGAGAAAAACCTCAAACCTTCAAGACTGAAGTCATTACTCAAGTTTTTAAGTGGGTGCTCTTTGTACCCTTTACTCAACTCGAAATTTTTGGTTGCCTTCTTTTAATTATTAATTTCAAAGCACTGCTTTTACATGAGTAGAATTTCTGGTTACTATATCCACCTGATCATATAATTTAAGTATGCATGAGTACATTACTATCATGAATGTTTCTTTCCCTTCCCTACTCTCTCAATGGAAAAAAGAAACACTAGAATAAAAATACAAAAAATACACGTTTTTGTCATTTATGTAAACCATGACAAAAAAAAAATCCTGCAGGACAAACATGACACTTGATATTTTCTAACCCAGAGAGAGAACCTGAATTAGACAGAGCTCAGAGAGGGCAAGATGAGACAGAAGAGAGGAGCCAAGGAGAGGGAAGTGTTCAGGCAGAGGAAGGAGAGAAGGACAACACCACTAAAAAGTCTAAACACAGGACATCTGGGTGGGACCCCAACTGGCCCAATATTCAAGCCTCAGTTGTACAATACTTCAAATGGTAAGTTCCATATGCAACGCTACGGTGTAAAATTTTAAAAAGAAATAAATAGTATAAAATTAACATATTCCGGTATGTTGCCATTGTGCCAAGGTTTTTAAGCCAGAGGAAACACTGAATAGATTTCATCTTCTACAGTAACTGAAAGGGCACAAATGAATTCAGGCATCCAGCATTTCAAAACATTTATTTATATATTTTAAAACAACATTTACAACCTCAAGTGATTTGGAACTGACATAAATAACTGCTGGAACTTAATAACAACAGCTGTTTTTTTTTCTTTTTTTTCTTGTTTTTTTTAAGCATGCATAAGGGATGAACAGTGTGATTCAACATATTTACAAAAAACACAGAACAACTAACAGCAGTCAAAGTCCTTTCAATCTGATCTACAGTGCTGTCATAATTACGTTGTCAAAACTAGAGAACTATCTGGTTTGATCACAGCTGTGCTGCATTAGCATTACTGTCAATAACACTACACCATATAGTTATTTAAAAGGCGTTCACCAGAGATGCACATCAGAGAGGATGATGTTAAATAAATGATTCTATACCACAGGAGTCCTCGCTTGACACACTGTCTGGCTTATAATAACCAAAGATCTGAGATGTTAGCAGTCGGCAGGATATTGATATTAGCCTCCAGGAAGTGCTGTTTATCTCTACCTGGAAACCGGTACAAGATTATAGTGAGTCAACAGTGCGTGCGACACCTACTGGCCAGGAGGTCAGAATCCTTTCTATTGCGCACCCTCTTCACACTCACACAGATACACATTCACACTTGGAAGCGGCCCAGTACAACCACAGACTGACCTGTGGCCACTGAGCAACTCCACTGGTGCAGTTGGGGTTAAGGGCCTTGCTCAAGGCCAGTGCACCATAGTGGGGTTAATGAGGGTGGGGTAAGCACTGAAGTCATCTGTTCTACCCAGGTCCAGGGATTGAACTGGCACCCCTCCAGTCGCCAGTCCACATCCCACACAATATAAGATATTGAAAAGTGAAAACATATTACTACTATACATTTTTGAATGTCTTTAACCTCAAGCAGCACATCCAGAGAAGAGAAGAGAAGAGAAGAGAGGTTTAAAAAGTCCCTTTATTGTACAATTCAAAAATATAAAATCACCATCATACCATCACTCCACCCAAGTGTTCCACATTTCAAAAATTCAAACATAACTCATCCCCCTCCCCCACAGAACACAAAACACTCCCAACAGTCCATTTATTGGTGAACCCCTCCAAGTTGTCCACCATTTTATAATAAGAATACTCCACCCGGAGTCTGACTTTTAACAAGGCCTTAAAAACAAACACAGGATCCACATTGCCAGTGTTAATAGTCCGATTTTTCCTTGTCAGCCAGATGGCAAGCTTAGCAGTACCAGACAGGAAGTTTATCAAAATGACTTCTTTGCCACTTTGTACTTCGGACCATAAATAAACAAACCAAAAGAAAAACATTCACCAAAATCATGAAACCACACTTTCAAAAGATCAAAAAGGCCAGATAAACGAAAACATTTAACAAACAAATGTTCCAGGGTCTCAACTTGAGAACAAAACAAACATCCCTCCCCAACACTAGGATCCAGGTGTGCTCTGTATTTATTTGTAGCTATTGCCCCATGTACAATCCTCCACTGGAGATCTGCTGTCCGTTTCTCCATAGGGGGCTTGTACATGGAGCGCCAACTGCCTTTTGGGGAGAATACCAGCCCCAAAAACCCCGCCCACTTCAACTCTTTCACCCCCGTCAGAGAGCGCAGATTTAGAACTTTCACACAGATGTGATACACTGCCTTCTTCCCTGCAGCCTGGAACTTGCCCAGACGAGGAGTTCTGAAAGACAGCAGGTGGTCTTCTTCTTCCTGCCACTCTCCCACTGCTGGACTTATGGAAAGGGCAGGAAAGCTGAACACAGTGTCCTCATCCCATTGATCAGAAAGAGTGCGGTTTTCCACAAAGGCTCTCAGTGGTCATGTCAGGGCAGCACACACTTCCTTCACCACCCTATGCACCAGTCTGACAGATGTAATATTGGCTCTCCGCCTCAGCGTTTCTATGGACGTGGTTGACATCTTCATCAGATGACCAAGCTTGTTGCAGCCCGCCTCTCTTAAACAAGTTTGCAGACTGACAGACTGCAGCATTTGAGTGTCCATGAATTCATTGAAAAACAACGGTTCCTCAAACAGCCACATACCTGGTGTCTCCTCAGGAATACGGGCTACAGTGAAGACTTGCCATGCATGCAAGACAGAAGCATAAAAGGCAGAAAGTCCAGTAAAGTCCACCTCCCCGGATTTCACGAGGAAAAGCTGCTTATCGTAGCCCAAGCAGCCAACTCTCCTCAGGAGCAGTTTTACAGTGTTCATCCAGCAGGGGCCACATCCATAGAGGAACCGTTGCGCAGTCTGAAGCCTAAAACAGGTGATCTTGGACTGTATGTCAACCAGGCCCTGTCCTCCCTCGGCAACAGGCAGGTAGAGAACAGCCGCACGCACCCAGTGTCGACCAGACCAAAAGAAGTCCACGATCATCTTCTGGACCTCCTCCACTAGGCTCCTGGGCGGTGTCAAAGCGATAAACCTATGCCAAAGAGCCGAAGCGACCAGATTATTGGCGACCAGAACTCTTCCCCTATATGACAGCTGTGGTAGCAACCAATTCCATTTAGAAAAACGGGCACACACCTTCTCCTTAAATCCCTCCCAGTTCTTGCTTTCAAAGTCCTCAGAACCCAAAAACACCCCCAACACTTTAAGACCGGCTTTCCCCCACAGAAGACCTCCAGGTAGATGAGGAATGTCTTGATGTGTCCACTGCCCCACCAATAAACCCTCACTTTTGCCCCAGTTTACCCGTGCAGAAGATGCTTTTTCATAAATAGATAGAGTGTCCACCAAACACTATACATCCCTGTGGGATGTGATGAAAATGTTAACGTCGTCTGCATAAGCAGACAAGACGAGTGGACGACAACTACTGGAGGGCCCCGGCAGGGTCAAACCACCCAGCTGAGTGCGCAACCTGCACAGCAAAGGCTCAATAGCCAAGCTATACAGTTGACCCGAGATCGGACAACCCTGCCTTATTCCCCGATGTACAGGGATTGGCCGACTCAGCCCTGCCCCCAACTTTACCAAACACTCAGCTCCAGTATATAACATATTAACCCATGTCAAAAAAATATTGCCAAAACCAAACCCCTTAAGTGTGGAAAACAAATAGGAATGGTCAACCCTATCAAAATCTTTTTCCTGGTCCAAAGACATAATACCAAACTTTATCCTAACTTTATCCAAACTTTATCCTAAATCATAACATTTACTAAGATTAAGAACATCACGTATGAGAAAAATATCGTCCATAATGGTTCAATCAGGAATACAATATGTTTGATCTCTATCTATGATTACATCCAAAACATTTTTTAGTCTACTTGATAGGGCTTTAGAAAGCACCTTGTAGTCTGTGCAAAGAAGAGCAACGGGCCTCCAGTTTTTAAGCAAGGCCAAGTCCCCTTTCTTAGGCAGCAGGGATAGTACTGCACGCTGACAGGAGACAGGTAAAGATCCAGTTCTGTAACAGTCAGTTAGAACGTCATAAAAATCTGATCCTATAATGTCCCAAAAATGCTTAAAAAAGTCAGAAGAGAGACCGTCAAGTCCAGGTGCACGTCCCAGAGCCATTTGATTAACTGCTACAGTTAACTCATCCAAGGTCAGTTTGCAGTCCAGAGCAGCCCTTTCCTCTGGGCTGAGCTTGGGAAGACCCTCAAAGAGTTGATTTCGAGATTCTATGCAGCATGGTTCTGCACCAAACAGGGCCCCATAAAAATCCACTGCATGGCTCCTCATCTCAGATGGATTTGTAGTTATTTGACCATGTGGGAGTTTTAAACAAGTCATCAATTTCCTTTTTGCGGCAGACTTCTCCAGATTGAAAAAAAAAGACGTTGGGGCATCCATGTCCTTCAGCTGAGTAAACCGGGATCTAACAAGTACTCCCTTCACTCTTTCCTGCAGCAAAGAGCTCAGGGCTGATCTCTTCTCCTGCAATAAAGGACACGAGGTAGAATCCTAATCCCTAATCAAACTCTCCTCCAGCCTCTTGACAGTGTCCTCAAGTTCACAAACTTTGGTTCTGATGAGAGCAGTCGAGTTTGCAGTATACTGCTGACAAAAAATGTGAATTTGCACCTTGCCAACCTCCCACCACTGTCCTAAGGAACTAAAACGAGGCTTTGTAGCCCTCCAGTGTTCCCAGAAACACACAAAATAATGACAAAAAGCGTTGTCTTGAAGGAGCTTATTGTTGAAATGCCAATAGGATTTAGTTCTTTCCCCTGGTGAAATGATTAACATCACAGAGGCTAGATGATGATCTGTAAAACCGACAGGACTTATGTTACTATGAAGAATTCCTGGGCCAAAACTTTGAGAAACATATATCCTGTCTAATCTAGCAGCACTGACCATATTATCTACAACTCTGACCCAGGTATACTGTCTAGTGTTTGCATGTTTAATTCTCCATGTATCCAATAGGTCAAACTGTACAGTGATATTTTTTAAAACTTGTGAGGACTGAAGATGGGGTTCTGCATTAGTTCGATCCACAGTAAAATCCAAGGTACAGTTGAAATCACCAGCAACAATAAGTTGATCTTGGTGATAGCTCTGCAATTCATTTTTCAGTTTATTGAAAAAGGCAATTCTTTCAGAATTCTGATTTGGAGCATAAACGTTGATCAAACAAAACACGGAATTCTCTATTTTTGCCCTAACAAAAAGCAGCCTGCCCTTCACTACCTCCACCACAGATAAAACTGTTGCATTCACAGATTCCCCAAACAAAATGGCTACTCCTGCACTAAAATTTGTACCATGACCGAGTGAAAAAAGACCCTTCCACCACAAGCCCCAGTCCACTTCATCTGCTGAAGTGGTATGAGTTTCTTGCAAAAACAAAATGTTAAGATTTTTTTGTCTTAACAATTCACTAACTAATCCCCTCTTATGATTGCCCCTCCCACCATTGATGTTTAAGGACCCTAATTTTATGTTTTGCATAGGGAGATAGAGAAGATAGAAGGCAGAGAGAGACAGCAAAGAGCAGTAAATGTATAGGAACACCGTGCTGTGCATACCCATGTAAGTTATTTCATCTGTCGGGTGCGTGTGACCTTTTTTCCTCCTGCTGATTTACGCAGGGCTGTTAGGTGTTTTTTAAGGCGAAAACGTTTTCTTTCATCCAGGAGGTCAAGGCCAACCTGCCTTTTTAGCACATTAACAGATCTAATAAATTTATCGGCGTCACTGAAATAATCAGTGACTTTAACGGCTCTTTTGTAGGTTTCATCCAGGAAAACATTTATTTCATCCAGTGAATACAAGCTTTTGCTTTTACTGCAAGTTTCTCCAATAGACACAGTATCAGAATCAGAATCCATTTCCTCATCACAACTTAACTGGCTGTTTGATAAAGCTGTCCCAGCTGATTGATCGTGATCTGCAGTTTCCTGAACGCCACTTACAGCAGCTGACTGGTGTTGTTCCGTTAGCTGTTCAGAAATGTTAACAGCCACCGGAACCACAGATGCTGATTTTACAAGCTCTTTCTCACAGCTAGATTGTGACGCACCATCAGTGACTGTTTGGGTGTCATCACCAGCCACGCTCCCAACCGTAAGCTGGGCTGCGGGCGCCACAGACGGGCTGTCCACACACACAGCAGCAGGCTCCGGAGCAGGACCGGCGGAAGGCCCCGCAACGTCGTCTGTAGTAGCGGCATGAGCGGAGACTGCACCGCTGGTTTCAGCTGCGGCTTCATCAGAGCCTCCCGCCCGTTGCTTATGCGGACAAGCGAACCGTTTATGGCCCATGTCTCCACATTCAAAACACTTCTTTGTCCTGAGCTCGCATACACCATGTAGGAGCCGTCCCCATGTTTAACTCGAAAGGACACTTCCAGTGTTTGAGTGGGCAAGCCCAAAAACATGAACATCTGTCACGAGTGAGTGAATTGACATGTTTCAATTTGGTATCTTTACATCCCAAACTCACAGTTCTAAATGGGCCTGCAAATTTCCCAAATCTGCGAAGCTCAGTCTCCAACTGCTCATTAGTGATAAAAGGAGAAACACCTGAAACGGTGATTCGTGTTGATGGAGCAGATAAGGGGGACACCTGTACATACATATCCCCGATTACAACACCGCTCCCAGTTAGACTGTGGACATACTCCTCACCAGTCAAAAACACAACGACAGCTTTATTCATTCGGGAGGCAAAGCAGATCACATCATGTCCCACCTTCTCACCCACAGCAAGAAGGACCTCCTCCACAGTAACGCTGCTATCTGGCGGGACTATCCTCACTCCCTGCTGGATAGATGGAGGTGGCGTCTCAAAGGACGCCATCCTCCAGCAAAATGCCTAAAACAAACAAAGAATCCACAAACACACTCAAAAAGATTGAAATAAACTTACTTGGATATGCAGCCAATAATGAAAGAGAGAGGAAAAGTCCAAACGTTGTGAAAAAGTAAAATCCAAACCTCCACGCCACTCACACACCCAGCTTCTCTTCACTCACGCTCTCACTCACACCCACCGGAAGCGGAAACCAGAGAAGAGAAGAGAAGAGTTTTATTTTAAGAATGGTTTCTACTTTTTCTCTACAGGGTAACTGCTGCATTATTATCTGATATTATTAAAGGGACATTGGGAAAATAGCACTTAGATGTATACAAGCTGACTGGTGAACTGATGATGGGATAGATTTCAGATCAGATACAAAAAACTTATAGTGTGGGAACCCACTCAGTATGTTTCTACTCAGTATGTTTCCACTCAAGGGGAATGGTCATGGGGGGATTTGTGTGTTGATGCAAACAGTGACAAAGGGAAATGGCAAATGTATTTATAATAATGCAGCACCCAAGGTTGCAGAGAGAGTGGTATGCTTTGAAAGGAGAGGTGCCTGCGACCTGCTTTTTTATGCTTGTGATTCTTGTGAATGTGAGGGAGAGATTAATAAAGTCTGCTCTGCTCTGCACTGCTTCGCCTGATTATTTCTCTCTCCACACTGGTGACCCTTGACGCACAATGGAACTTGAGGCGAACACCGCGGAGACGACTCAGATGGGAGGTGCCAGCAACACGTGCGCCATTTCAGTCAAACTCCCAGCCTTTTGGCTACACGACCCGAAGTCTTGGTTCCTCCACACCGAGGCCCAGTTCGCGCTCCGGGGAATAACGGCAGATGACACCAAATATTACTACGTGGTTGCAGCACTGGACGCACGCACAACTCAGCAAGTGGCGAGCCTGCTCCAACAGCCCCCCAGCCTATGACAAATATGATGCTCTCAAAATTGCGCTGACCCAGCGCTACACATTCTTGGACTGTGAGAGAGCGGAAAGGCTCCTGACGCACTCCAAGTTGGGAGACAGGTCGGCGGTCGAATTAATGGAGAAGATGTTGGCGTTGATGGGCACAGATGACGTCATTTCCTCTTTGCTCACCTTCTCCTCCGGAACCTCCCGACGGCGACCAGGGCGGTCCTTGCCAATTCGCCACTGCTGGCTGTGCGCAACTACCGGGCGCTAGCACAAGAGGCAGATCGGATTATTCTCACCACCAGGACCCTCACAGTGAACACAGCGGCGTCAGAACCCAGCGAGACGGCCAGTGGAGGTGAGGGGCCAATGACGGTGGCTGCAGCAGAGGCCAAGAAGCACCGGAGAGACATGCTCTGCTTCTACCACCGCCATTTTGGAGAGGACGCATGTCGATGCGTGCCACCCTGCCAATTCAAGCGCTCGGGAAACGCCAGGGCTGGCAGTTGGTAGCAGCTGCGACCACCAGTGAAGCAAGCAAGCTATGTGACAGACTCACGCTCGGGGAGACGGTTCCTCATGGACTCCGGCTCCCAAAAGAGCCTCATCCTGCTGTCCTACGCAGACCGGCTGGCAGGAAGTAGCAGCCCTGAGCTGACAGCCGCAAAAGGCTCAGACATTAAGACTTTTGGTGAGAGGACACTGGCTGTATCCTTGTACGGCTGTACATACCAATGGACAATCGTCATAGCGGCATGCAGCTTCCCCATTTTAGGCGCTGATTTTTTGCACACAGACTACGAGTCGATGTGGCTAACAGACGCCTGATTAACACAATGTCTTTTGATTCTCTCCCCTGTACAACTAGAGGAGCCGGGTCCACAACACTAGCCAATGTCACAGCTCCAGGGGGTAGGTTCCACACACTACTCACCCAGTTCCCAGGACTCACGGTCCTGATATTTTCGGCGACCATCACTAAACACAGGGTGGAGCACTTCATTACCACCACAGGGCCGCCTGTTTCCACACGATCTCAGTGCCTGGACGCAGCTAAACTGGCCATAGCGCGCGAGGAGTTTGCCAACTTGGAAAAGTTGGGCATCATCAGGTGCTCAAACAGCCCATGGGCATCTCCACTACATACAATATGGTTCCTAAAGCCAAGGGATCGTGGTGACCTTGTGGAGATTTCTGCATATTAAACAACGCCACAGCGCATGACCGCTACACGATCCCCCATATTCAGGATTTTTCCGTTCACCTCACCAGGGCACGCATTTTTTTTCCAAGATAGACCTGGTCCGTGGTTACCACCAGGTCCCAGTGTGTGCTGAGGACATACCTAAAACGGCAGTAATAACCCCGTTTGGTCTTTTTGAGTTTTTACGCATGCCTTTTGGGTTAAAAGGCGCGGCGCAGACATTCCAACGCATGATGGATGCAATGTTGCGCGATCTGGCATTTGTGTTCGTCTACCTGGCGACATCCTGGTGGCCAGCGCATCCGAGGACGAACACGTAGCCCACCTCAGGACAGTTTTCCAGAGGTTGGAGGAGCACGGATTAATAATCAACCCAGCGAAGTGTCAGTTCGGGGTGACAGGAATCGATTTTTTGGGCCACCGCATCTCACCGGAGGGCGTGATACCCTTACCGGACAAGGTGCCCGCAGTGGCAGATTTTCCCCGGCCTCAGACAGTCAGGGCGCTGCAGGAGTTTTTGGGGATGGTTAACTTCTACAACCGTTTTCTCCCCCGAGCAGCCCAGCTCTTGCAGCCGTTGTACGCCGCACTTAAGAAACGGAAACCGGCGGACAGAGTCGACTGGACTCCTGAGCGAGAGCAGGCGTTTTCCGAGGTTAAAACAGCTCTGGCGAACGCCGCACTGCTGGCGCACCCGGACCCGGCGGCTCGGATAGCACTCACTACCGATGCATCGGACCTGGCCATAGGGGCCATTGTGGAGCAGTGCGTCACCGGTTCTTGGCAGCCGCTCGCCTTTTTTAGCAGGTCTTTGAGCGACAATGAGCATAAATACAACGTGTTCGACAGGGAGTTACTGGCTCTCCACCTGGCCATACGCCACTTCCAGTTCTGGATGGAAGGGTGCACCTTCACTGCGTTCGTGAACCACAAGCCGCTAACGTACGCTATGGCCAAGGTTTCAGAACCATGGTCAGCCCAGCAGCAGAGACAGCTGGCCGCAATCTCGGAGTTTACGACCGACATTCAGCATGTGGCTGGTTAACTCAATGTGGTGGCAGACTGACTCTCACGCGCATTAGTGGCCCCAGTCTACGTGGGGATAGATTACACGGCCATGGCCGCTGAGCAGATCGGCGATGTGGACGTTTGGGCACACCAGACTGGACCAACAGGGTTAAGGCTGGAGAGCAGAGTACTGCAAGACAGGGGTCCCCCCCAGTTTGTGACGTCTCCACAGGCCGCCTGACCCCGGTGGTTCCACGCATTTGGCGCCGCCGTGTTTTTGAGTCCGTTCACTCCCTGGCACACCCAGGAGTGCGTGGGTCAGTCAAAATGGTGGGAGCAAAGTTCGTCTGGCCAAGCCTCCACAAACAGATGAAAGAGTGGGCTGCAGCCTGCTTAGCGTGCCAACGAGCTAAGGTGCACAGGCACACAAAGGCCCCCTTGGAGCCATTCCATATCCCGGCTAAGAGGTTTGACCACGTTTACGTGGACCTCCATGGGCCCCCTCCCACCATCGCAGGGGTTCAAGCACCTCCTGACAGTGGTGGACCGCACCACGCGCTGGCCCGAGGCAGTCCCGCTAGCTTCCACCGCATCCGCAGAAGTTGCACGCGCTTTTTTGATGACATGGGTGGCACGTTTTGGCGCCCCTTCAGATATCACGTCGGGGTCCGCAGTTTGTTTCCGACCTCTGGTCCACGATGGCCCGGAGCCTGGGCGTCACAATTCATCGCACGACCGCGTACAACCCCCAGGCCAATGAGCTATGCGAGTGTTTCCATAGGTCACTTAAATATGTTCAGTATGCCATTGTGACAGATCTGATGAGTCAGTTACCTGGGGAGGTCTCAGTGGGGGTAATCCGCGCCGAGGAGCTCAGGCCAACACCACATGCTCGTCTGCTAAAACGAAGGCAGGCTTAAGCCTGTCTATACAGATTGTTTCCCATGCCAAGTATTATCAAATGAGTACAGTGTCAATCCGAAACCCCGCCCACACTTCTAGAAGCCAGAGCATGAAGAAACGGAGCAGTGGCTAAATTTTAATTGATAAAAATTACATATTTTGACTGAGCAACTCCATACTCAGAGATGCACACCCTTGTAACCTCAGCAAAGCACTTATAAAATCTGAGGTCAGTCTGACGAACGGTTTGGGAGAGATCTGAGGAACACAGAGACAGACAGACAGACAGACACACACACACACACACACACACAGATTTGGTGCATTTATAGATAGATACAACACAGATACAAAGAGTCACAGCACAAATTCAGAAAGTTGCAACACAAATACAAAAGCCACGACAGAGATACAAAAAGTTTTCACAACAGCTGCAACACGTGTGTGCACTGTATCTTCAAAACTCGGTATATCGCCCAGCCTTGAATTATATGGGTCTAACAAAAATTAAAATAAAATCTTCTACATACATACAGTTTATTAATCAAACAAAAATTACAATCAAATCAAAAAGCTAATAAAATGTCATTTTTGGTATGTAATCCCTTAACAGCAGTTAATCTAAAATGATCAGTATGGTACATTATTCCTCTCATATGTGACCTTAAGACTGACTTTGAAAGCTCCTCTAATTCATCACATCATTAATAGTGGGCACATGTTTTGTATTCAGATTACCAACTTCTGGCAGCAAGACCCTGTTTGTTGTCAGCAAAACAGTTTTATGAAGTTGGCTTTGTCTTACCAAACAACACTGTGTGTTTTGGGTGATTGTCTCTGTATATGGTAATAAAGTTTAGCTTCAGACTCAGGATTAAAAAAAATGTTAAAATTTTAAGGAAATACTAGGAATATAGCCACATGACTGGGAAAGCAAGAAGCTCTATGACAATATCTAGTTGCTTATTGGGCTCAGTCAGTGACCTTATTGCATGTATACAGTGCCCCACCTTCTCTCTCTTGATGTCTGTTTAACCACTATGAAGTCTTAATAGGGACTTTTTTTCAGCCTGGAGGTGTTTTGACTCAAACTTGTTTCCAGCCACAACTCACTTCTTCCCTCTCTTTATCTTTGAACTGGAACTACAATTACAGTCAGCACACTTTTTGAGCTGTTAACTCCGGATCAACAGATAGGAGGTAAGTATGACCTTAGTCATGCTTTTGTACATCCTGATCCATAGGAAAACTATGTATTTATGTTAGATCTGTATAGAGTTATTTCCTGGTGTCACCTTATGCCGTGCTGGAAAAGAGCAGGTGACGTTTTTCCATGCATGGAGCTAACTGGTCGACATCTGACACTGATGTAATTTAGAGACGCTCTTCTATGTGGAATATGAATGAGTTCCAAGGGCTATTTAAGAAAGCTGGTGAGGCCAATCAATGTGGTTAATGTGGAAAAAAAGTGGACTGAATGGATCCTTTTCACCTTGGCTGCAACCACTTACGTATACAGTATATCTTGTTAAATCATATATTATACTGTAGATTTTTACTAGCTAATGGTTCCATAACTAAAAATTTTTGTGACATGCTGAGGTTGGGTCAAAAAAATGCCAGAAATTTTTTTTAGAATAAATATTTTGAACAAGATTAACATCAAAGTGCTGCATTTAACCTTTCTGGTTTTCTTAAAAAAAATAATAATAAACACAATACAAAAAAACTGAAGTACAAATGGTTACGCTATAGCAAGGGTCACCAACTAAAAGTGCAAGAGGTCTGATGAGTCAGTCCTTCTCCCCAGCTGAGGTCTGAATTAGGGCTGGGGATCTGTAGGCACCTCACAATGCAATTATGATTCTGGGTCTCCGATTTGATTCAAAAATGATTCTCAATGCATTTTTTTTTTTCAGGACTTTTTTCCTCTCACTGTGACAGTTTGGTACTTTTAAAGCCAAGTGTTTGCAGTGACCCATAAATTTACTTCAAACATCTTTTAATACAAGAAATGGATGAGAAATGTGACAAGTCACATGGACAAATTTATTTGAAAATGTGCTTTTAAGAACTGTCATCCTTTCATGGACATTCTTTAAGAAGACCACAGCTGTCTCCAGCAGGCCAATATCTTTTACTTTTACACATTACTTTATTAAACTGATGTTTTAGCTGCTTTCAGTTCTGTATTACTTTTTTAAACAAAAGATCAAATAAATTCTTTGCTCAATTTCAAATAGAACATGTAATAATTTAATCATAATAATACAGGGAGACACTAAATGTATTTTTGACTCCAAATAAATAGCTCTAAAATTCTAAAATCTACAAAGTAAATCCTAAAAATGGGAAGTTTTACAGGAGAACACAAACTACATTACATACATTTAAAAAGATTAATATTTAAAAAAAATCTCTCACAAAAGTCTGCCTCTATACTATATTTTCAGTATTAAAAAAAAAGTTTCAAACTGTAAACCTAAAAAAGGGACAGAAAATATAATTAACTCCACACTACAGAATTCCTTTGGAGTTTTTGTTAATGTCAACAATGTTTTTTTTATCTTTGTAACCTGTCTGGGTCTGTGTAGGTAACACTCTGTCACAGAGAAAGAGGAGGTGGATGTGTGTGGAACCTTTCATGTTCAGTAACACAGAGCAAATTATTGTTTTGACATAAGATCAGAGGATTGCGGAAATTACTTCCATAAACAACGTTGTGCATCCCAACGGGAACACTGTCCCAGGAAGGCGTGAAGGAGCCACGGGGACCTTCCGTTAACAGACCCCCGGGTGGACATGCACCATCGCAGGCAGCCAGAGTGGTGGTGGACACAATTCCACAGCAGCGTATCATTTCGGGGGTTACACCGGGAAGGAAGCGTGGCTGTCCACCCGCAGCAAACGATGATTTTACCTCCTGCTGCATCCCACAGAGCACGTCCAAGGTCCCACGCCATAAAATGTCCGGGCGACTGCCGCCGATACAGCACTTCAGTTACATTTTTTTGTTCAGTTAAAACAAAACAGTGTAATTTTTCCACAAATTATATTAAAAAGCTTCAGAGTACTAATAGAGGACTCTCGAGGTCTGGATCCAGGCCAGGGTCTGCCAGTTGATGACCCCTGCTCTATACTTTTAAATATTTTCTTCATGTTTCTGTTTTCTACCAGCAACCAACTTAAATGTATAATGCCGTAATGACCATTTTTAGTGAAATTTGTCAGAAGAGGTTTAAGGACCATAGCTGACCAGAGTAAAATCTATACTGAAAGTCAAAAAGTCAAGTTTACCAAAATCAAACAGATGGAACAGGCATTGGATGATTGTGAAAAATCGTTTTAATTTTATGTATATTTAATTAATTTTGCCTTCAGCCATTTTTTCCTTTCCAAAAATGGCAGACAACTTTTTCATCAAGCAAAAGGAGGTTGGCTTTTTTACAAAATAACCCACAAAGCATCACAAATGCACACTGGTCTTAAATTGTGCAGTTGCTATTTTGAGGACAGAAGTGTTTACACTGCCGAGTACTGTTAAATTAGGAATTCTCAAACTAGCCAGATGGTGCTCATTACTCTTCAACAGTTCAGATTAGTTTACATTAGCTTTAGCAGTAAAACAGAACGATATCCAAACAATCAAAAAAATGCATTATCAATAACAATACTAGTACAACTTTTCAAAAAACTATGCATGAGTTGTCATTGTCAGCGACATCTCCAGATGGTGATCTCGTGGACAATTTCAACTCAGAAATACAAGCCATGTTTAACAAAATGGCACCGGTTAAAATTAAGCATGTAGAAAAACAAAAGGCTCCCTGGAGAAATGAAGTAGCTGTTGTCGTCAGGTGGAGTGGTGGTGGAGAAAAATGAAACTTATGATTGATAATGATATTTAGAAGGATAACTTGAGACAATCTTTCTTCTCCATGAACTCAACTGTTGATAGACTTATTAATCCACCATCCAACATCCCCTTAGAAATGCTGTCTACAGAATAATGTGAACAGTTTCCTGTATTCTTTGAAAGTAAAATCACTGCCATGAGACAAAACATTAGTGGCCTACGATTCAAAAATGAACCCTTTCTTCTCTCTCCAGGATGCCTCTTTCACCGTGTCACACTTTACTTTCTTCTTCTCTTCTCTAGTGTATCACATTCAGATGCACAGCTTGGTGTTGTAAAGCCACACACTTGTCTCAGGGTTCACTTGAAAAAGGTTGGCCTCCGCAAGTGGTCTGTACAGCCTGTAGGTGGTAACAATGTGGTCAGCAGTCTGCTCAGGGTCCCCACACTGGCATGCTGCACTCTTTGCCAGGCTCCACTTCTTCATGGTTGATTTGAAGCAGCACTTTATCTGTTTAGATCAAGCAGAACTGGAAAGCACTGTTCAGCTCAGGTCCTCCACCTGCTGTCTGGATCCTCTCCCAACCACATTTTTTAAAGACATTTTTAACTGCTTAGCATCAGAAGTTTTATTTAACATAAACTACTCTCTCCAGTCAGATATTTTTCCCACATCTTCTAAAACTCCTAAAGAAAAGGAATCTAGATCCAAGTATTATAGCTAATCACCAGCCCATCTCCAATTTACCAATCGTCTGTCATGAACTGAGCTCTGATGTTCTCCCAAGCTCAGCTTCATGGCTTTTCTCTGTTTTCATATTTATCTGTTGTATTATTATGCCTTTTGAATTATTATACTGTCTTCCATTTTCCTTTTTTTTTGTACAGTCTGTTTTTGCTGTGTCTTGTTTTATTTGCAATTTATTTCTAGTCTGTTCTGAGCTTGTGTATTCATTTAATTAGTTCTTTAGGCTGGCAGCTGGCAGGCAACTTTTCCTGGTCTGCACTTTTCGTGGGTGTTGCCTGTCACTCTGCCAGTCTAACTACTCCCCTCTCATCATTGCCAGCTGATCTCAATCACTAGTTTTTGTTCCCTTCTCCTGCTCACGTGAACCCACACCGGTGATCATTCAGGTTGATTATCGTTCTGCTATTTAAGGACTGCCTGTTCGTGCTATTATTGCTGCACTATTGAATGTCAACCTGCACTTTCATCCGTGTTTCTCTCCTGTTCAACTCCTGCATCTGCTGGGCGATGCCAGCCCAGGGACACCAGCTGTAAGTTTTTTCGTTATTTATACTGTTGTATATTTGCACAGTTTTAGCACTTTTGTTCTTTCCTTTAATAAATGTCATGAGTGTATCCAGCGCGTGAGTCTATCTTCCTGCCCCAAAGGGGCCAGAACATGACATCTTCAGCAAAATACTTGAAAAAGCTGTTTACATTCAGCTCAAAAACTACCTCACATTAAATAATCTTCTGGATTATTATCAATCCAGCTTCCACATCCACCACAGTACAGAAACAGCACTTATCAAAGTCAGGAATGATCTGCATATGAACACTGACTTAAAAAAAAAAAAATCTCTATCCTTATACGATGGGGGGAGGGGGGCTAAAAAGTTCATAGGCTAACCATGATGCAGTGGTCAAATTTGACCAAATGTGGTTTATTGTACCCATACTCTTGACAGTTCTCTCACTCTCAGCTCTGCTCTGCCCTCTTGTTCCTCTGCCACTGAAGCACAAATACTACTAGCTCAGCACCTATGAGCATAACTCCTTAGTCAGCCTATGAACTTTTCAGCTCCCCCCAACTTCCCGTACTTTATATCAGTGCAGCTTTTGATACTGTTGATCACAATATTCTGTTAGAGAGGCTTTGCAAATGGGTTGACTTATCCAGCCCAGTTCTAAACTGGTTCAGGCCTTACTTGTAAGATAGGCAATGTTTTGCCTCAATTGGTGAATTCTTGCCAACACAGTGGGTATTATATGTGGGATCCCCCAAGGGTCAGTTCTTGGGCTGCTGCTTTTCAATCTTTATATACTTCCATTATCACATGTCATATGTAAACATAACTTCAGCTACGATAATTATGCAGATGACTCACAACTACATTTCATTAAAGGGCCTATATCATGCAAAATCAACCTTTTTGAGCTTTTAAGGATGTTATAATGTTAATTCCTCACCAAAAACACCCCCAAAGTGGTATTTTGCTCCATTCACGCATCTCTGAGTATTCCTTCTCAACCCTGCTCTCTGAGCTGCTGCTCCGCCCTGTCCCTGATAATGATTGGGTCCCCACGTTCATACGTATGAACGTGGGTGAGCCGCCCACTCCAGGAAGTGCCTGTGCTGCCAGCACCACCCCCAGGCTAACGCACACACCCACTTTCTCCGCGCAGCTAACGGAGCGGTGATCAGCAAAACTCTTTCACTTTAGCATTGACACTGTGGAGAAGTAGTTCCTCTCGCACCTAATCTGCTCAGTGACAACAACTGTTTGCTTTTTTACGTAAGACAATGTCTTCTAAGTGGCGTAAATGTGTCTTTGGCTGTGAGAGATTTAGGAGTTTGTTCAGCCTTCCTAAAGAAGAGCCTACTCGTCAGAAATGGTTGGAGTTTATTTTCGGGAGCACGCGTCAAACCAGCCAGCAGCCGGCTCAGGGGTTACGTCATGAAATGGGCGGCAACCACAAGAAGGAGAGGCGGAGCCTTAGAGATCGAGGCATCTTACTTCCGGGTTGGAAAAATAGCTCGCGAAAATAACTCATATTTCATAAGAAATTCATTCTCCAGTGTACCAAAGGTAATATACTGTCACATACATGTATATAGTTTACTCTGAAAGGCTTAAACTAGCATGATATAGGCCCTTTAAATCCCAATGATTTATCTTCCATACAGTCCTTAGGCAAGGCAAGGCAAGTTTATATGTATAGCACATTTCGTGTACAAGACAATTCAAAGTGCTTTACATAAAAACATTAAAGCATTACAGGAATTTGCAAAAGGAATGTATAAAAATTTAAAAGCAAACTAAAAAGTAAATTAAAGAGAAACAAAAACAAGTTAACATAGAATAAGACACAAAATGTGCAAGAAATAAAAGTTACAGTACATTGTAGGAGATTAACAATTGTTCTACTGAAAGGCCAAGGTAAATAGGAATGCTTTTAACCTGGATTTAAAGCAGCTGAGAGTTTCAGCAGCCCCTGATGCTTTCTGGCAGTTTGTTCCACATGTGAGGAGCATAAAAACTAAACGCTGCCTCACCATGTTTGGTTCTAACTTTGGGCACAGATAGTAGGCCTGACCCTGACGACCTGAGGGCTCTGGGTGGTTCATAATGGACCAGCAGATCTGAAATGGGTTTTGGCCCTAAACCATTCAAAGCTTTATAAACCAACAGCAGTAGTTTGAAATCTATTCTTTGATAGACAGGAAGCCAGTGTAAAGATCTGAGGACTGGAGTTATATGATCCACTTTCTTGGTCTTAGTGAGGACTCAAGCTGCAGCATTCTGAACTAACTGCAGCTGTCTGATGGACTTTTTAGGGAGACCTGTGAAGACAGCGTTACGGTAGTCCAGTTTACTAGAGATAAATGCCTGGACAAGTAATGCGTTACAGTTACTGAAATTTGATCAGATGCGTTATTCGCATTACTGGTTTTATTAATATGGATAGACATTTTTAACACAAATAAACTGACCCTATCATAGCTGGGGCAGCTGTCAGTCTCCTCCGTGGGTCAGTTTCCTGTCCTGCCCCAGTTCAGGCCGCAGCCCGGTAGGAAGAAATGCCGTGGCGGTGGCGACTTTTCATATGGAGCCCTGATCACCTGTTGTCCAAGCAGTGAGTAGCCCCCAACAGCTCCTTCCTCTGTGGTTAAACATGAGTATTTTTTGAGCAAGAAGCTCGCATTTAATATCCACATTAAATGCATTTAAAGTTTTCTTACGCACAGAGAAAAAGTGACTGTGATTTGTTGCAATAAAGAACAGTTTTTTGTAAGCAGTGAACTTTCATTTTTCTGTGCTGTTTTATTTTATCTTATTAATTTACATGATGTTGTGATCTGCAACTATTTCATGGAAGTAAATCCTCTAAATATGCGTTTATAATGGGCTGGTCCAGGGGTGTCAAACATATAGGTGGGCCAAAAACGGCCCACCAGGGTGTCCAAAATTTTCTCTGTGAATTTACAGCTTTATTTCTAGTAAATTTCTGACTTTCTACTGATTACAATAGTTTATGTAAATCTGAGACATTTTTTCTCTGTAAGATGAGACTTTTTTCTCATCAGTTTTCTTTTTCTACTTTTTTCTGATAAGAACAAGGGGCCCTTGATCTTGCTATGTGTGCAACATGATTTAAGTATGCATTTTAAAGTAACATTGTGGAGAAAGGAAGCAGGCTAGGCAACGAGCTGGACAACACACAAACTTTATTCCTTCTCCAATATTCAGTACAGAAAAATCTGCTGGGTCTCCGTGCATCCTCCTTTTATAATCTTTAATTCCATGCATGAAGACCCAGGAATCCTGACCATAATCATTGTGTGGAACAAAGACGTGCGTGGCACATTAACATGACATAACACCAGTACCGCATTCTCACACCCTTTCCTCCTCCAGCAGTCCTGGTGCTTCCTCCTCTCCCCAGACAGTGAATAGTCCTTATTGTCCTGTCTGAGACCCCCCAGTGACACTTCCTCCTTCAGCACATTGTTCCGTCTTTCCCCCAGCTGCCGTCTCTGGGTGGAGAATCCCCCACCCGTACCACCACACAGCCCCCCCCCCCAAACACCCAGAAAGGGCGCTAACCCCCCCCCCCCCCCCCCCCGTCCATAGCGGCTGAACAGGGGGTCGCCGATCCAGTCGATACACCCTGCTGGCGAGGTGTACAGGAGGGCACATCAGTCTATGGAGGGAAAAAGGGAGGGAGGGAAAACACATTAGCTTCATCAGCACCAGTCCCAACCGAGGGAACACCAACTCGAGGAGTCCCCAGTGGTGGTCGTCCCCGCCAGGGAGCCTGGGCCAACACCACCTGCTCGTCTGCCAACACAAAAGCGGGCTTCAGCCTGTCGATGCAGACAGTCTCCCTACATCCCCCAAAGTCTAACACAAAATGCTTCGCCCCAGGTTCCAACACCCAGTCCGTTGTACGGTGGGCGCAGCGAGGTCTGGTGCGCATCGTGCCTGACAAAAATGAAGCCGGCATTCTGTAAAATCTTGGGGACAAAAGTGCGGAGAAAACAATGGTGGGTCCGGCCTGGCATGTTAAAAGAATCTGTACTGTGCAAAAATTGCGTGGGTAGATCGGCCCTGAGCATGGGGTTTTCCGGTAAAAACTCTCCGGGGATCCACAGCAGCTGAGAAAAAAACTAGTTCTGCCGGGGAGGCTGCCAAATCCTCCTTAGGTGTGGAGCACAACCCTAAAAGAACCCAGGGCAGGCAGTTGACCCAATTTGTATCCGTGAGCGAAGCTCTGAGCGCTGCCTTAAGCAACCTATGAAAACACTTGCATAAGCCGTTAGCCTGGGGGTTGTACGCAGTAGTACGGTGAATTTTGACCCCCAGGCTCTGGGCCATCGCGAACCAGAGATCCAAACGAATTGTGGACCCCTGTCAGAAGTGATGTCCAATGGGGATCCGAACTGTGCAACTCAAGCCGAAAAAAAAGCACAAGCCACTTCCGCGAACATAGTAGAAGCCAGCAGAACCACTTCAGGCTAGCGCATGGTGCGGTCCAAGACTGTCAAAAGGTGCGTGAAACCTTGCGGCAGCGGGAAGGGTCCCAACAAATCCACATGGACGTGGTCGAACCTCCTAGCCGGGATTTGGAACGGCTCAAGGGGGGCTCTGGTGTGCTTGTGCACTTTGGCCTGCTGGCATGCGACTCAAGCTGCCGCACATTCTTTCAAGTCCTTGCGCAAGCACAACCAGACGAATTTCGCCCCCACTAGCTTCACCTAAGTCTGCACGCCTGGATGTGAAAGGGAGTGGACTGACTCAAAAATGCAGCGGCGCCAAGAGCACCTAACCACCGGGCGTGGGCGGCTGGTAGAGACGTCGCAGAGCAAGGGAGGGCACCCTTCTTGCACCACCCTGCTCTCCAGCCTTAACCCAGTAGGCGCCAATTGGAGCGCACAAATGTCTGCGTCCCCAGCTTGCTCTGCGGCCATGGCAGGGAAATTTATTGCCATGTAGACTGGGAAGATTAATGCACATGACAGGCAATCGGCCACGACATTGAGCTTACTGGCAACGTGTTGAATGTCGGTCGTAAATGCCGAGATCGTGACCAAATTCCGCTGCTTCCAGGCCGACCACAGTTCCGAGACCTTGGACATCGCATACGTCAGTGGCTTATGGTCCACGAATGGGGTGAACTCACACCCCTCAAGCCAAAACTGGAAATGGCACATCGCCAGGTATAGAGCCAATAATTCTTTGTCTAACATGCTGTATTTGCGTTCATTGTCGCGCAAAGTTCGACTGAAAAATGCGAGCAGCTGCCATGAACCGGAGATGTACTGCTCCACCCCTGCCCCTATGGCAACATCAGACGCGTCCGTAGTGAGCGCTATTCGTGCCAACGGATCCGGGTAGACTAGCAACGCGGCATCTGCAAGCGCTCTTTTGGCATTTGTGAAAGCCTGGACTCGCTCAGGAGTCCAGTCGATATTTTCCGCGGGCTTCTTTCTTTAAGCGTGGCATACAATGGCTGCATCAGCTGGGCTGCCCGGGGAAGGAAAAGGTTATAAAAATTGACCATTCCCAAAAACTCCTGTAGGGCCCGCACAGTCTGCGGACGTGGAAAGTCTGACACAGCGCGCATTTTATCCGGTAGCGGAATCGCGCCCTCCAGCAAAATGCAGTGGCCCAAAAAATCAATCACTGACACACCAAACTGGCACTTCGCTGGGTTCACTATAAGCCCATGCACTTCCAACCTATGGAAAACCATCTTGAGATGGGCGATGTGCTCCTCCTCAGACACGCTAGCTACCAGAATATCATCTAAGTACACAAAAACGAAGGACAAGTCACGAAACACTGCGTCCATCATTCTCTGGAACGTCTGTGCTGCGCCTTTTAATCCAAACGACATGCGCGAAAACTCAAAAAGGCTGGAAGGAGTTATTACCACTGTTTTCAGAACATCTTCTGCGCGCACCGGGACCTGGTGGTAACCGTGGACCATGATCCACTTTTGAAAAAACACACGCCCCGGCCAGGTGCACAGAAAAATCCTGGATGTGTGGGATAGGATACCGATCATGTTCCGTGGCATTGTTCAAATGCCGGAAATCACCCCACGGTCGCCACAACCCGTCAACCTTAGGCACCATGTGTAGCGGGGATGTCCACGGGCTGTTGGAGCACCTGACGACGCCCAACTGCTCTAAGTTGGCAAACTCCTCACGCGCGCTGGCCAGTTCAGCCACGTCCAGGCGCTGAAGTCGCACGAACACCGGCGGGCCTTTAGTAGTTTTGAAATGTTTGACCCCGTGTTTTGCTACCGTAGCTGAAAAAGTCGGGACCGTGAGTGCTGGGAACTGTGCAAGTAATTGCTGGTACTTTTCCCCTGGAGCTGTAACATTAGCCAGTGTTGTTGACCCCGCTCCCCGAGCTGTGCAGGGCAGTGAAGTGAAAGAGAGAGCATCCACTAATTGTCTATTGGCAACATTGACGAACAACCCATAAGCACATAAAAAATCTACGCCTAAAATGGAGACAGAACATGCAGCTACAACAAAGTCCCACTGATAATTACATACGTGCAAGCATATCGTCAGCGTCCATTCGCCAAATGTCCTGATGGTGGATCCATTGGCGGCCATGAGCTTGGGACCGCTGCCTCCTGCCAACCTGTCCACGCTGACCAGCAGGATGAGGCTCTTCTGGGAGCCGGAGTCCACCAAAAACCATCTCCCTGAACGTGTGTCCGTGATATAAAGCAGCTTGTTCCTGTCACCAGTGGTTGCAGCTGCTACCGTCTGCTGGCTGCGCCGTCCTCCTGACTTCTTCAATTGGCACGGTGGAAAACAATGTTGGGCATCTGAGCTGAAATGGCAATGATAGGAACAGATCGCCCCATTCCTGTGTCCTTTGTCGTCCATCCCAGCTACCACCAATGGCTCCTCAATCTCACTGGAGTCCCTCATGGATACCGGTGCCGCTGCATGCCCGCTGAGAGCTCTCATTGCTAAAATGAAGCAGTCTGCTTCCTACGCCAGGGTGTGGTAGCCCTTGGTCACCAGCAATGGCGAGTTGGCCAGGATCGCCCTCGCTGTAGCAGGTAGGTTCCTGAGGAACAAGTGGGTGAACAGGAAAGATTCGTCATTCTTCCCCCTCAGCGCCAGCATGTTCTCCATGAGTTCCACAGCTGATCTGTTACCTAACTCTGAAAGTGTTAGGAGCCTCCCTGCCCTCTCAATGTCAGACAGGGTATAGCGCTGGAGTAGCATCCGCTTGAGCATTTCATATTTTCCCTGGGCCGGCGGCTCCTGGAGCAGGCTCATCACCATCGTTGCGCGGTGCACGCATCCAGCGCAGTGACCACATAGTAATATTTTGTGTCATCCATTGTTATCCAGTGGAGTGTGAACTGGGCTTCTGCATGGCGCTCACTTCTGTGTTTACAGTGAGTATATACCGAACACATCAGCAAAAAATAGTGTGTGATTAAAAAAACACACTCGCCTGCAAGTTTTCCCACATTGTTCCTTCCTCCGTCTCCCCCGGCCCGCCAGTGAACGTCTCCTCGAGTTTCTGTAATGACCGCGTGTATGAGGTGTCGGGTTTGTGATGAAAAACGTCCACCTGCCTGAAAACACCTCTGCCTCGGGAGCGCATGCGCCCAGCCACACCATAAAACCACGCAAAAAAACAAGTGAATCTAATATTACAGCAAGTGTTGTAACAGTTTATATGTCTTTAGAGGTAAAAGTCACTACTACATTTTGTCAATGAGTTTTAAAATTGGGACTCTCCAGTCTGGACATGAGCCAGTGCATGATTCAGGCAATCCCCAAGGAGAGCCCCGCAACAAAAAAAAAACATCCCATGAAATCCTGGAGGGACTGACAGATGTTGAAAAGCAAAGGTCCCGAAATGGAACCTTGGGGAAATCCACAAGTTATTTTTGTTGGCTCAGATTTATAATTACTTATCAACACAAAATAGTCCCTGTCTTTTACAGTGCATCCACAAAGTATTCACAGCGCTTTCACAGCACTTTTTTCCACATTTTATGTTACAGCCTTATTCCAGAATGGATTAAATTCATTTTTTCCTCAAAATTCTTCACACAACACCTCATAATGACAACATGAAAAAAAGTTTTTTTGAGATTTTTGCAAATTTATTAAAAATAAAAACTAAGAAATCACATGTACATAAGTATTCACAGCCTTTGCTCAATAGTTTGTTGATGCACCTTTGGCAGCAATTACATTCTCAAGTCTTTTTGAATATGGTGCCACAAGCTTGGCACACCTATCTTTGGGCAGTTTCACCCATTCCTCTTTGCAACACCTCTCAAGCTCCATCAGGTTGGATGTGAAGTGTCAGTGCAAGAGAATGAGAAGGTCGAATAGCACATACGGCTAAGGCATGTGGAAACGCCGGAGGTAAAGAGTACTAGATGTGGCACTCACATCTGGAATACAGAGTGAAGGACGTCACCCCGATCTGCGGAGCACTGTCTCTTAAATAGGACAAAGAGAGATTAAACAAATGAAGAGCAGGTGTGGGTAACAGGAGCGAGGCTAATGAACTGAAATTATAACAGCTGTGACAAACCACCAAACTAGCTTGGAACAAACGGAAATAAACAAAGAACCTTGTCAAAGTAAAAGCACAGGCAGAACAATGTCAAAAGGTAACTGACGATAAATATGCAAAGATACAAAAACAAGATTCAAATGAAAAAATTCACAAGGAGAAAATAATAATAACCCACCAAGGTAAGGACAAGATAAAATACGCAACCAAGAAATGCTAACAATACAATACTAAAGACTATCAGAGTTACAAAAGGAAATTGAAAGCAAAGGCAAGAGTAGGCTCATGTCAAACATAGGAGAACATAAATTAACATACAAGAAGATCCATCAACAAATAATAATAATAATAAACAAGACTATAATGACCAAACTAAGATTATGATAATAGAACAATTAAAAACAAACAGAAACAAAGGGCAAATTCAGATAATGTAATACAGACAACCATGCTCAAAAACAACAATAAAACTGAAGTGAGAAAATTACAGAAAATAACTAGAGAAAACTGAAAGCATGAGCATGGTTCTCCAACCGTGCTCAGCATCATGACAGAGCCCCCTGTCAAAGAAGTGGATTCCAGACACCCCAGCGTAACATCAAAAAGAAAAACCAAAAGCAACCCCCTCTCCCCAACAAAAACAGAAAAAAATGGCCCTACCAGGGAGAGCGGTGGGGGAAAACAGGCCAGATGGGTCAAAACAAATTTCTCACTGCACAGAGAACAAAACAAGACAGACCAGGAGGCCTACTGCGATCCCAGGACCACCGGGCAAGAAGGTGAGGCAGTTTAGGTGGTCCGCTGGAGTCTCAAGACCACCAAGTCATGAGCTGGAATGTGTTGGGTGGCCAGAGTCCCTGAGCCACCAAAGCAGAATGCATAACCCATTGGGTGGTCTCCCAGCATTCCAAACCCAACAGACCAGGAAACTTAATCTATCAGGTGGTCTTCCAACATCCCTTAACCAATGGACCATGGAAAACGATGCATCTCCTCCTGGAGACGGAAGCTGGAGCCTGTGCCCTTTACAGATCGCAGGGGCTGAAGCGTGGATCCAATGAGCCAGAAGCTGAGGAGCGTTGACACCCAACGATGACTGCTGACCAGCGGCAAGCCCAGACAGCGATGATGGCTGACCAGCAAGGAGACCAGACGACGATGACAGCTGACCGGCGAGGAGACCAGACAATAATGACGGCTGACCTGCAAGGAAACCAGACTACAAAGATGGCTGATCAGAGTAAACCAGATGAGGAGGGCTGCTGACCAGCGACAAAACTCGGCAAAGACTGCTGACTAGCGATGAACCCAGATGAAGAGGACTGCTGACCAGTGGCAAAACCAGACAAAGACTGCTGACCAGCGACAACACCAGGCGAAGACTGCTGATCAGCGATGAAACCAGGCGAAGACTGCTGACCCGCAATGAAACCAGGTGATTCAGACTGGGGTGTTTCGAGTCCATCAGCCTGGGAATCCATCCCTGACATGGCCACCTCAGACTGGGAGGAAGAGACAAACACCAGGTCACTATCACTGGCAGCAGTGGAGCCCAACGGGAAAAACTCAGGAGCAGATGGCAGCTGCAACTGGTTCTCCCCACCAAGAGCATGACAAGATCTCTCTAATACTGATATTGCAAAGACAAAAAAGAGGACTTTCCATAAGTCAAGCGCCACCACCGACCATGACTCTGGTGACTCTGCTGCTGCGGCCCAAGCAGCAGGCATGATGGCAGGTGGAACCTCGGCCATGACGACAGGAACTGGCGGAACTTCTGGCATGATGGCAGGAACTGGCAGAATTTCCAGCATGATGGCAAGAATTGGTGGAACTCCCAGACATGGTGGCAGGAACTGGCAGAACCCCAGACGTGGCAGCAGAAGCTGCCGGAACACCAGATGTGATGGCTGAAGCTGGCGGAACCCCAGACATGGCAGCTGAAGCTGGCAAAATCCCAAACATGGCAGCTGACACTGGTGGAACTCCAGACGTGGCGGCTGAAGCTGGCGGAACCCTAGCCATGTGCCAGGGAACGTCTCATCGATGGCATCGGATCCCGCAATGCCAAAACCAGGGGACACTCAGTTGTCCGGACAGGTTTCAGAATACCAAGGGCACTTCTCTCTTGCCCGAGATGTGGCTGCAGGGCTGGAACAGGAATCTCTCGAACAGCAGGCTCCTCCATTACCAGTTGGTTCCCTCCCCGGCTAGGCAGACACTCCGGAAAAACAGAGGGGGAAACAGGAGATACAGGTGAAGATGGATGGACGCAGCAGCAGGTGGTGTGAGCCCAATCAAAGTGGATGGTTGCTACTGAGCCCATCCACTGGGAACAAGGCAAGACTTCTCATTTATAGATGTTAAAGAATGAAAATGTACTTGCCTTCCCGTGCTCTTGTGGTTGCTGCTGCTGAAGGCCCAGACACATCCCTTCCGGAGGCTGCAGAGATCGTCTGGCAAAAAGGTGAGGGCACTGACACATGGCTTAATGGATGAGATGCTGGAGTCAGGGGATGCTCCATCGTCGGCTCAGACTCCAACCCTCCCATTGAATCACCATCCAGCAGGGCTGAATACTCCGGGAGGAGCCATGGCTTGCAATCCAACAATAATTCAGCTTCAGACAGCAAAACCTGCCAACACTCCTCCAGCTCCTCAACAGTGGGACCGTCAGATGACACAAAGGCTTTGGAGCCAGTCCGGCAAACAGCGGGCTCATCCAGCACTGGAATAATGGCAGATGGTGTGGGCCACTACTTGGGAGGAGAAGGTGAGGCTGCAGCTGGGTGACGGCAAGAAGCTAGAGACGTCTGTGTTGTGCGTGTATGTGTGTGTATGAGAGGCAGTGCCCGCCTCTCAAGGTGGTGTGAGGTTGGCATGGCCCACTTGTATATAAACCCCAAGCATGTAATAAAGTTGAGACTTGTTAGCTGCATGAAGACTCGCCTCTGACTCCCTTATTTCAAGACGTAACATTTGACGATGAGGTAAATTGGAAATATTTTAAAGTATGGAAGCGTGCTGGTTGCCTCTACCTCTGATGCCATTCTTGGAGACTGCAGGACAGCCGTTGGCTGCGTGGCCAGACTGGAGGGCCGAATTTGAAAATTACATCGCAGCGCTGGGCTTCCATGGACTCGATGGGACACGACGGCGGAAACTCCTGGTCTGTAACCTCGACACGGAGGGCCGGAGGATTCTCGACTCGCTGAGCATGAAGGAGTGCTATGAGGATGCCGTTGTGCGAATGAGCATGCACTTTGCCGAACAGACGAGGGGCAGGAGGCTGTGGGCATTGGAGCTGTGGGCACCAGAATTGGCGGGGCTAGTTAGCTTTGGTGAGCTAACAGCCCATTCTTTGTCTACGGACTGGCTAGCTGTTGGGCTAACTGAGAGCTAAAACTGGGCTGCAGGTGCCAAACCAGATGTCGTGGTAGAACCGGGACCACGGGTGGAAGAGTCCCCGGTCACCGAAGATAGTGAGCCAGCCATGGTGTGCAGCATGGTGCAGGACCATAGCGCGGATGAGGCAGATGGTGTGGTATGCAAAGACGACGGAGAGGAGGTGCAGCAGGAGTTGGCCCCACTTGTGGAAGCTACACAGCGGGTGAGCGAGACCATGCAGACTGAGGGCCCCAGGGAAGAGCGGCAGCCGCAGGACGCAGAGACGGCGCAGCGGGACACCTGGAACAAGAGTACTGGGAGCAGCGACGAGGCATCCAGGTCGGAGAATATGGCTTACGAGAACAGTGCCGAGAGTCCAGAGGGAGAACAGCCACAAACGGACAGCAAGTCGATGCAGTGGGGCGCCTGGAGTGAGGGTGCTGAGAACAGTGACGAGGTGCCCGGGTCGGACAGTGAAGCCGACGGGAGTGACGCTGAGGGCCCAGAGGAACAACAGTCGCAGCCGGACACGGTGAAAGCGCAGCGGTGCACCGAGACCGTGAGTGCTGGAGGCAGCGGCGAGGAGCCGGGGTCGGAGGATGTGACCGGCAAGGGAGATATCGCAAGCCCCGGAGGTGAGCAGCGGCAGCTAGTTGCAGAGACAGCGCAGTGGCGCGCTCTGGTGGAGGACGTTGGGTGCTGTGACAAGGTGCCCGAGGCAGCAGCTGACGCCGAGGAGCGAGCTTCATTTCTCCCTGAGGTGCGGCCACTGGGGGCCAGAGTGTCTGGAGCCACGACAGCGGTGCGTAAGGCAGTCGGGAGCGGCTTGTCAGGCACAGAGAGGCGGCACACCAGACGTCAGCACAGCGGGCCCAGAGGGAAAAAGCACCAACTGACGGGTAGAGACATTTTTGCCAGGGAGGGGGGTTTCGACCCTGGAGATATACAGCAACTGGGTGCACATATGCCATGGGGCTGCCCAGGTCCTCCGTGGCAGACTAGAAGATGGTGGCTGACCCGAGACATTGGGGTCACTTGAAACATGCATTTAATGTAAATATCTGTGTACATATTTTTGAAAATATGCGCTTTGTATATAGCTGATGTGTATGTGCGTGAGTAAATGTATGTATAATATGAGATTATTTTGTATTCTAAAGAGACATGGTCTGATTTTGAGTTGTTCTTTGAGTGAATGTGGTAGGTTGTTCTGGTACAATATGTTATTTCCCATATTCTTAGCGCATGATTCGAGTTCTAAATCTGGGAGGTTTTCAATGGTGTGTGTGAGTTCCCATTTTCTAAGGGGGGAGGGAATGGTGTGTGTGTGTGTGTGTTTGTGTGTGTGTGAGAGAGACAGTGCCCACCCCTCAACATGGCGTGAGGTTGGCATGGCCCACTTGTATATAAACTCCAAGCATGTAATAAAGTTGAGACTTGTTAGCTGCATGAAGACTCACCTCCGACTCCCTTTTTTCAAGACATAACAGTCTGTACCAGGGGACGTTTCCTCATCGGCACAGGTACAGATGGAGGAAAGCTTTTCCCCAGCCCGCGGAGCATATGTTGCGAGTTAGTGACTGACTCGAGGAGAACCGTGAGTTCCAGATAGCTCCACAGGCTAGGGTATGCCTCAGTTACCTGTGCCACGCTGTCCAGACATCTCCAGGCCACTTTGGCAGTGAGGGAGGCATGAGCCTCCGAGATTATGGCCTCCAATACTCCGACAGCCCAACACTCCACCTCGTTAAGTCTAAACACGCTGAAGTTTGTGTTCACTGGTGTCATACTGATGACTCTACCTCTAGCAGAATGGATTCAAAAATAGGTAGGGGAACAAAAAAAAGGCAAACTCACAGTCGCTGGGTCCAAACTGGTAACGCCCTTCTGTCATGAATTGCCCCTCAGGACAGAAGGGAGACCCAAACGCTGGACTGTGAGTTTGCCAAGGTTTAATCCAAAACAAAATATAACAAAGGCACAAACTTACAAGGCAAGAGAGCGAGAAGGTCGAATAGCACATACGGCTAAGGCGTGTGGAAACGCCGGAGGTAAAGAGTACTAGACGTAGCACTCACGTCTGGAATACAGAGTGAAGGACATCACCCTGAGCTGCAGGGCGGCGTCCCTTAAATAGAACAAAGAGAGATTAAACACATGAAGAGCAGGTGTGGGTAACAGGAGCAAAGATAATGAACTGAAATAAACAGCTGTGACAAACCACCAAACTAGCTTGGAGCAAATGGAAGTAAACAAAGAACCTTGTCAAAGTAAAAGCACAGGAAGAACAGTGTAAAAAGGTAACTGATTATAAATATTAAAAGATACAAAAACAAGATTCAAATGAAATAATGCACAAGGAGAAAATAATAACCCACCAAGGTAAGGACAAGATAAAATACACATCCAAGAAATGCTAACAATACAATACTAAAGACTATCAGAGTTACAAAAGGAAATTGAAAGCAAAGGCGAGAGTAGGCTCATGTCAAACATGGGAGAACATAAATTAACATACAAGAAGATCCATCAACAAATAATAATAATAATAAACAAGACTATAATGACCAAAATAAGATTATGATAACAGGACAACTAAAAACAAACAGAAACAAAGGGCAAATTCAGATAATGTAATACAGACCACCATACTCAAAAACAACAATAAAACTGAAGTGAGAAAATTACAGAAAATAACTAGAGATAACTAAAAGCATGAGCACGGTTCTCCAACCATGCTCAGCATCATGACATTATATTTAATAAAGTGGAATGACACAGGAAACAAGCATTTAACAAATGAATAAAAAGAGGTGCAAAAAGGCATAGAAAGCCAAGAAATCAGCTGAAATCCATCAGAATTTAGAAAGCCATCCCATCCCTCATCTGTCCAAATTAATTGCAGCTGGTTAAGTCCTGATTGATAGCCTTTAAAAAGGTCTGTGGATATCAGATTGTCACACCACAAAGACCTCATGGTGGGTAGAAGCAAAGAGCTCTCTCTAGACCTTTGCTCTCTCTAGATGTTACAGGCACATTTCTAAACTTCTGAATGTTCCAGTGAGCACTTTTAGAGCTATCATTTTGAAGTGAAAACATCATTTCACCACAAACTGGCCATGACCAGGAGCTCCTCGTAAGACTTCTGACAGAGGAGTGAAAAGAATTATTATAAGAGTTATCCAAGAGCCAAAGACCACTCTTGGAAAGCTTCAGAAAGACCTGGAGTTAGCAGGTACTGCTGTTTCAAAGAAAACAAAACAATAAGTATTGCTCTCAGTCGACATGGGCACTATGCCTCCTCACCTTCAAGACTCCATTGCTAAAGAACAAGCATGCTGAAGCTTGTTTAAAGGTTGCTGCACAACATTTAGGCAAGCCAGTAAAACACTGGCAGAATATAGTCTAGTCAGATGAGATCAAAATTGAACTTTTTGGATGCCACAACACACAACATGTTTGGAGGAGAAATGACACTGCACAGCAGCCCCAAAACACCATAACAACAGTGAAGTTTGGAGGTGAGAGCATCATGGTGTGGTGGTGTTTTACAGCACATGGTACAGGCAGATAAAGGAGCAGCGCGGTAGCGCAGTGGTTAGCACGGCGGCAGCACAGCAACTCACCCTTGGCCATGGGATCCCTGGTTCGATCCCAGCCCCTGACCAACAGTGATCTATTTGGAGTTTGCATGTTCTCCCCGTGTCTGTGTGGGTTTACTCTGGGATTTCTCCGGTTTCCTCCCACATGCCAAAAACATGCAAGTTAGGTTAATTGGCATCAAACTGGGGATTCTAAATTGTCCTTAGGTATGACTGTGAGAGTGAATGGTTGTCTGTCTCTCTGTGTTGGCCCTGCGATGGACTGACGATCTGTCCAGGGTGTACCCTGCCTCTCGCCTAAAGATGCTGGGATAGGCTCCAGCCCCCCCACGACCCGAAAAGGATTAAGCAGAAGAAGATGAATGAATGAAAAATGAATGAAGGAAAGATAAATGGACAAATGTACAGAGATATCCTTGATAAGAACCTGTTGCCATCTGTCAAGATGCTGAAGTTGAAACAAGGGTAGACATTTCAGCAAGACAATGACCAAACACACAGCCAAGGAAATGTTCAACTGGCTGTAGAGAAGGAAAATAAAACTGCTAGAATAGCCCAGTCAGTCACCTGACCTGAATCCAATTGAAAGTCTGTGGAATGAACTGAAGATCAGAGTTCATAGAAGACACCCACAGAACCTTCAAGATTTTAAGACAGTTTGTGTGGAAGAATGGGCTAAAAATCACTCCTGAGCAATGCCTTTGCCTAGTTTCTCCATACAGGAGCCATCTGCAAGCTGTTATTAACAACGGCTTTTCCACCTAAATATTAAATGAATTTCACAAGTGTGTTCAATACTTATTCCCTGTGTCATTCCACTGTATTAAATATAACTTCTTTTTTTTACACAGTTGCCTTGATTTCTCTGTATGTATAGATTACTTGGGTTGTTACTAATATCTGGTGAAAATCTCAGGTCAATGGCTCCATCAGAAATATGTTTAATGAGAAAAATATTGATGTGTTCAATACTTATTTTCCCTGCTGTATATCAAACGTGTTGATTACCTACACACCAGCAAGAACACTAAGGTCCTCTGGCACTGATAACTTATCTGCCGCATTAAATCTAAAGCAGGGAATGCAGCATTCTATGTCTATGCACCACGCAAATGGAATACACTGCCCGGGACAGTGAGAATGATCCCAACAGTAAACACTTTTAAAAACAGGTTAAAAACTTTTCATTTTACCGCAGCTTTTGATTAGGAGTGTGTACATATATGTGTATTTTGTATGCTATTTGAGTATTTTCATTGTTGATGTTGTGTCATGTTCTGAGCTCAGATTTTCTCTGAGCTCAGACCCTTACTTTGTTTCCTGTATTATTTATCTGTTAGTCTGTTTTTGGTTATTTTATGTACATATCGTTGTGTGTTATTCTGTTTCTTAGCAGAGCGCTGTTCTCAATTCCCAGGCACACCCTCCAGCTGATTGCTGGGCCTCTGGTCCTCGCAGCTGCAATCA
Source organism: Pholidichthys leucotaenia (assembly GCA_020510985.1). Taxonomy (NCBI): domain Eukaryota; kingdom Metazoa; phylum Chordata; class Actinopteri; order Cichliformes; family Pholidichthyidae; genus Pholidichthys; species Pholidichthys leucotaenia. The sequence goes on along the minus strand of CM035838.1, from coordinate 365,087,817 downwards.
GTTGGTGATTAGGTCGCCCTGCCACCTGCACCTGTTGCTCGTTTGTGTCTTTACTATTTATTTGGCTGCTGTGCACTCATTCAGCACAGCAGCCTCTGCAAGTTTGGATTGGACTCTTCTCCCCTGCTTGGGAGACCCATCCTTTTGTAAGTCTTTTTTTGTGCCCTTTCTATGGACTGCTTTATTATTTATCTGGACCCTCAGCTACGCTATGTTGGCAGAGCGATGCCGGCTCTGGAACGTTAAGTCGTAGCCTCCTGCGTTCACTGAGCGATTCCGGCTCAGGAATGTTTGCCTCTTCTTGCCTTTTTGTGTCAGCACCGTTATTCTTGTACTGTCATATTTTGTGTTAATAAATGTCCTCACTGCAGTTACAGCATGTGAGTTTGTTTTCCGCCCCGGAGGGGCGCTCACAACAGTAGGCTGCCGTCAGTGGAAAAACTCAGCTTCTGCTGTGAGGCATTTTTTCACCCTTCTGTGATTTTTTCCCTTACCTGTTGGAGCTCATGATGGACTCTACGGGCAGAAGCGGCTATCCACTGCATCTGGGGTGGGAGTGTTGTCGATCTCTCATGGAGATCGATGGACTGATCTCCATGGCACGCTCCTATTCCATGCCAGAAGACACGTTGTGGTATTTGGGACTTTCTGAAGCAGCAGCTCGCTGATGTCCTCAGCTGAAGGAGCATGCTGAAGGAGAGGAGAGGATCATTCTAATCACTGCGTTACAGCAAGCAAACAGAGGAGTGGCAAGGGAATCCCCGGAGAAGTCTGGGCACACGCCAAAAGGGAGGCGCTCCCGGGTCTCAATCATCTCCACTACTCACCAGTCTCTAGCGCCTGCTCTGCCTCCATCTGCTCCACAATGCCGTCATTCCACCCTGGGCTGCCGGAAGAATAATCCAGCCTCTTTGACAGCCACATTCCAAACACCGAATTCGACCATTCCTGCAGCAGTTCCTGGCTCTAGCTTTTCCTCGCTGGCAGTTCTGCCTGCCGAAGCTCCTGCCACTTCCACTGTGAGGCCGCCTCCCTCGGTGCATCCTCTGATGGTCAAGGAGTGCTTGAATTCCTCACCGGCAACTCCCGTTCCTGTGGCAAGAAGGGCAGCTCCCAAACGATCTACTGAGGGGCCAAACACCGCCTTTTCTGAACGGAGGGATGACAACGCCCAAACAGCAGCAGCCAACATCGGGATCCGGGGAGACAGGCAAGTGAATTTTCATTTTACTTCTATAAATAATGAAATGTCTTGCCTGATTCCCGGTAGGGAGACTCAAGGAGAGCAGTCCCCGGAGTTTTCCCCACCTGCTGCTGTTCTGAACTGTCCACCTACCCTCTCTGTGTCCCCTCCTTCTCCTGAGTGCTTGCTGGAACCGGAACCAAGCCGCCAGTCGATGGAGGAGCCAGTGGTTCTGGAGGAGCCAATGCCAGAGCCAGCATAGGGCCTAACCCCAGCTTCCATGTTGGAGGAATCTCCACCGTGGGTCACGGCAGCTGGGGCTATGAAGACTGCAACTACCATCTCGCCTGCTGCGGAGGCCGCTGCAGCAGAGCTGGATGCTGAGCCCAGACCTCCATCTTTGCCCAGATTGTTGGAACGGCGGTGGAGCTTGAGCTCAGGCAAGTGCTTTATTTTTTCTTGCTCTTTTCAGTATTGGAGCAATCTTACCTGACTCTTGGTCAGGAGGGCCAGGTGCAGCCACACGCTGCATCTGAGCTCGCCTCGCCAAGCTCTGCCGCTGCCAGCGACCCTGACATCTCCTTTTGTTCTGTGTCCGAGTCCTCTTTCAGGGTTGCCGAAGAAAACCCAAAGCCACTGGATGAATCCATGGGTCCTGGTTTGCCACTTGAAGACACCGTGGGTGCAGCTTCCCCCACCATGGTCACCATGGACCCGCCTCCTGTGCCTTCTCCTGGGGCTTCCCTGGTTGACCATCTCCTGGGTCTGGTGCTCTCATGGGTTGGCTGGTACACCGTGGGTGCAGCTCTGGCCTGGTCCGGGTCCACCGCGGGTGCAGCAAGGGCCCAGCCGGGCTCCACCATGGGTGCAACGCAGGCCCAATTGGGGCTCACCGTGGGAGTAATGAGGTCCCAGGAAGGGGCAACCGCTGGTGCAACGTTGTCCCAGGCCGGGGCCATCACGAGTGCAGCTGAGTCCCAGGCCGGGGCCGTCGCTGGTGCAGCTGTGTCCCCAGCTGGGACCACCACGGGTGATGCCGGCCAGCTAGCGGATGCTGGGGCCTACATTCCTCTGCATGACGTCGTCGTGGCCCCCCTTCCTTCACCAGCAGTCACCGTGGGGTTCCCCCCCAGAAGGGGGGTTCCTTTGGTGTTACCTTGGGGTGTCTGGGAACCACCCCTTGAAGGGGAGATTCTGTCATGTTTCTGTCATAAAGGGGAGGTTCTGTCATGTTTCTTTCAAGCTGATTGCTGGGCCTCTGGTCCTCGCAGCTGCAATCAGTTGGTGATTAGGTCGCCCTGCCACCTGCACCTGCTGCTCGTTTGTGTCTTTACTATTTATTTGGCTGCTGTGCACTCATTCAGCACAGCAGCTTCTGCAAGTTTGGATTGGACTCTTCTCCCTGCTTTGGAGACCCATCCTTTTGTAAGTCTTTTTTTTGTGCCCTTTCTATGGACTGCTTTATTATTTACCTGGACTCTCAGCTACGTTACGTTGGCAGAGCAATGCCGGCTCTGGAACGCTAAGTCGTAGTCTCTTGTGTTCACTGAGTGATTCCGGCTCAGGAACGTTTGCCTCTTCTTGCCTTTTTGTGTCAGCACCGTTATTTTTGTACTGTCGTGTTTTGTGTTAGTAAATGTCCTCACTGCAGTTACAGCATGTGAGTATGTTTTCTTCCCCGGAGGGGCGTTCACGACATGTTGTAAAGCATGTTGAGTTTGACTGTATTTTTTACTGTGTGAGATGTTTTTGTTACTTTGGGTTTTTGTACCCAAGATTTGTACCATAGACTACTCCCCCCCCCCAGAAAAAAATAAAATGCAAAAATGATTTTGCCTGTAATTTCCCATTTCTGTTCAGCAAACTTCATGAAGTTTTGTAAAAATAAAGTCAGTCATAAAATTGCCCCATTTTAGCCTCTCCCCCACTGACCTCTATGGTGACCCTTTACAACAAATTATCATCCTTGTATAATTAATGGTTGCAAACCAGTTCAAAAAATTTCTGGCCACTAAAATGGGGGGAGAGGCAACAAATGTGGTCATAATGGAAGTCTATGCTACAAATCTTGTAGTTAAAAGTCCCAGCGTAACTTTTTTTCAATCTGACATTATGCAAAAAGTAATATTGCACCAAAATCAATCTTCTCACTTATTATTCAGATGGGTAAGCCGGTCAGCTTTCAAAATTTTATTGCAGTTTAAAGGGGTCATTGACTGCACTTTTTTCCCATATTTTAGCAGTTCACACATTTCAATGAAATGTACAGTATGTATGATATATTTTGTTCACATTTTCTTTAATTAATTATTGAAACAAATTTGATTTGTATTTTCCCCAGCTTTCTTGAAACGCTCTGTTTAAGCCTATTACTTAAAGAAACATCTTTCACCTATTCAACTCCGCCCTCCCTCTTACATCACTTAGCATTAACAGATTAGCTTCTAGCCTTTAGCTTTTAGTGTCCTTCTAGTTTGACCAGTGGCTCTGGTTCACTAATCCACAGTCGATAATGTATCTCATGTCGTTCTGGCTTATTTTCTAATAATTTCGCTGTGATTCTACAGTGAATTGTTGGCACTGGCATGCTGAGCAGTCCGCGTTGGTTGTCATAATTGACTAAGTGCTAGGAGACAAATGATGGGCAGCTCCTCCGCACTGCCCCAAGAGCAGAGTGGAGCAGAGCTGTCTGTGAAAGCGGAGCGGAGTCCCGTTGAGTTCCTGGGCTCAGCAGCTCAACTTGGCAACTCTGCCTCAGCTGGCCTCCAACCAGCAGTCTCAGATCCCAGCCAAAGTTGGTCACAGCGATTAATGCGGACCACCAGTTCACTGTAGAATAACAGCAAAATTATTTTAAAAAATAAGCCAGAATGGCAGAGTGAGGTTTAACTTTTGGTGACATTTCCCAATTCTTGACATACAGGAAAAAACAGGAAAGAGTCAAAAACTTTTCTTGGAAAGGGGACCAAAGATGCTGGGATAGGCTCCAGCCCCCCCACGACCCGAAAAGGATTAAGCGGAAGAAGATGGATGGATGGATGGATGGATGGATGGAAAATGACATAAAGGGGTCACGGGTGGTGGAAGTAGGATGCAAATGCGAGACTCTCATTACAGTTCTTTTATTGAGCTGGGGAGCCCAACCCCAGCTCGAAGGCTTCAAAACAAAGGCAAGGGAAGGCAAGGTAGGGTAAACAGAGGCAAGATTCAGGCAAAACAAGACGGGAAACAGGCAAGACAAGAGGCGTGTTGATCACACCAGTACGACGTTAGGACATCGCCCCAAACTAAGGGGCGCAGTCCCTTAAATAAGGCAAAGAAAATTTAAAAAATCATAAACAGCCGTGGATAATCAAGACTTTAACAAGACATGAAACAAGCTAGGTGAAAACAGAAGTAAACAAAAGGGACTGTCAAAATAAAAGCCCAAACCAAAACTACAGATGATGACAGGAATAAACTACAAGAGAAAACCGTGATAATAATAATACTAATAATAATGATAACCAGAACTAAGGATAATGCATGGATACATATAAAACAAAACAGCAATCATGACAACAATAACAACCACAGAGAATCATAAAAAACTAAACTCAAAGCAAGACTGTGGGCTGAGCCCATGTCCCGGTGACAAGGAATATCAACTAGAAAACAAGGCGAGGACGTGGACCCAACCCACGTTCTGACATTACGCCCCTCTTAAGGGGTGGCTTCCAGACGACCCACAAATGGCAACAACAAAAAAAAAATCACCTTCCCAGGGTGGGTGGTGGGGGCATAAGGCCAGGTGGGCTGAAACAATACTACCCCACCCCACAAAGTCCAAAACAACAACAACAACATCAACAAACTAATGGGAGCCAGATAGAATTCAAGACCCCAGATGAAGGCGGATCAGGTGGCCTACCAAAGTCCCAGGGCCACTGGACCAGAGAATAAGGTGGGTCAGGGAGCCTAGCCAAGTCCATGGGTCCCCAGACCGAAGTATATGGTGGGTCGGGGAAGCTTTTCACTCTGGAGACAATAACAAGGGAGCTTTTAGCTCAGAAAAAGGCGACTGCAGCGCACTGACCTCAGAAACAGACGACAGAGGTGCGCCGGCCTCAGGAACATATGATTGTGACGCGCCAGCCTCAGGAGCTGATGACAGAGGCGTGCCGGCCCCAGGAATCAGTGATGGAGGTGCACCAGCCTCAGGAACCAAAAATGGAGGTGCACTGGCCTCAGGAATGTGTGAAGGAGGCGCACCGGCCTCAGGACTGGATGACGGGGGCACACCAGCCTCAGGAACTGACAACTGAGGCACACCAACCACCGGAGGTGACAGCTGGAGTGCGTTGACCTCAGGAGCAGACCCTTGGAGCATGCTGACCTCAGGAGCAGACCGTTGGAGCACGCTGACCACAGGAACAGATAACTGGGGTACACCAATCTCAGGAACAGATAACAGGTGCATGCTGGACACAGAAACAGGGGACAGAGGTGCACCGACCTCTGGAGAAGATGACATGTGCGCATGGCACTCAGAAACAGGGAACAGCAGGGGAGCTTCTTGTTCAGCAGATGAAAACCAGGAAGCTTCTAATTCAGGGGGCAACAACTGAGAAGCTTCGAGCTCAGGAGGCTGTGTCAGAGGATCTTCCAGCTCGAAAGACAGCAACAGGACAGCCTCCAGCTCAGTGACCAATGACAATTAGATTCATATGGCGCTTTACATGTCAAGTGACATTTCAAAGCACTTAAAGTGAGTCCATTATTCATTCACTCCAGACAGACATTGATAGTGGTAAGCTACTACTGTAGCCACAGTTGCCCTGGGGCAGACTGATGGAAACGTGGCTGCCAATCTGCACCAATGGCTTCTCCAACCACTACCCAACATTTATATACAGTGAGGCAAAAAAGTATTTAGTCAGCCACCAATTGTGCAAGTTCTCCCACTTAAAAAAACTGGAGTGGTGGCTCAGTTGGTAGAGCATCCGCCCCACACCCAGGAGGCAGGGGTTCAAATCCCGGCCGGGTCATGCCGAAGACCATATAAAAGTGGAACTTCCTGCCGTCCAGCTTGGTGCTCAGCAAAAATGGAATGGAGGAGGGAAATTTGTGGCGGCACCTTGCATGGCAGCGGCCCTCTGATTCTACACTTGGTGTGTGTGTGTGATTAACACAGTAGGTAGGTAACACACAGTCTCGTTCTACTGTATATGATTGGTTGTACAGTTGAATGACAATAAAGGGTGATTTAAAAAAGATGACAGAGGTCTCCAATTTCCATTATAGGTATGCCTCAACTATGAGAGACAAAATGAGAAAAAAAAAATCCAGAAAATTACATTGAAGGATTTTTAATGAATTAATTGGTAAATTACTCAGTAAAATAAGTATTTGGTCACCTACAAACAAGCAAGATTTCTGGCTCTCACAGACCTGTTACTTCTTCTTTAAGAGGCTCCTCTGTCCTCCACTCGTTACCTGTATTAATGGCACCTGTTTGAACTCGTTATCAGTATAAAAGACACCTGTCCACAACCTCAAACAGTCAGACTCCAAACTCCACTATGGCCAAGACCAAAGAGCTGTCAAAGGACACCAGAAACAAAATTGTAGACCTGCACCAGGATGGGAAGACTGAATCTGCAATAGGTAAGCAGCTTGGTGTGAAGAAATCAACTGTGAGAGCAATGATTAGAAAATGGAAGACATACAAGACCACTGATAATCTCCCTCAATCTGGGGCTCCACGCAAGATCTCACCCCGTGGGGTCAAAATTATCACGAGAACGGTGAGCAAAAATCCCAGAACCACATGGGGGGACCTAGTGAATGACCTGCAGAGAGCTGGGACCAAAGTAACAAAGGCTACCATCAGTAACACACTATGCCGCCAGGGACTCAAATCCTGCAGTGCCAGACGTGTCCCCCTGCTTAAGCCAGTACATGTCCAGGCCCGTCTGAAATTTGCTAGACAGCATTTGGATGATCCAGAAGAGGATTGGGAGAATGCCATATGGTCAGATGAAACCAAAATAGAACTTTTTGGTAAAAACTCAACTTGTCGTGTTTGGAGGAGAAAGAACACCATAGCTACTGTGAAGCATGGGGGTGGAAACATCATGCTTTGGGGCTGTTTTTCTGCAAAGGGACCAGGACGACTAATCCGTGTAAAGGAAAGAATGAATGGGGCCATGTGTCGTGAGATTTTGAGTGAAAACCTCCTTTCACCAGCAAGGGCATTGAAGATAAAATGTGGCTGGGTCTTTCAGCATGACAGTGATCCCAAACACATCGCCCAGGCAACAAAGGAGTGGCTTCGTCAGAAGCATTTCAAGGTCTTGGAGTGGCCTAGCCAGTCTCCAGATCTCAACTCCATAGAAAATCTTTGGAGGAAGTTGAAAGTCTGTGTTGCCCAGCGACAGCCCCAAAACATCACTGCTCTAGAGGAGATCTGCATGGAGGAATGGGCCAAAATACCAGCAACAGTGTGTGAAAACCTTGTGAAGACTTACAGAAAACGTTTGACCTCTGTCATTGCCAACAAAGGGTATATAACAAAGTATTGAGATGAACTTTTGTTATTGACCAAATACTTATTTTACTGAGGAATTTACCAATTAATTCATTAAAAATCCTTCAATGTGATTTTCTGGATTTTTTTTTTCTCATTTTGTCTCTCATAGTTGAGGTATATTTATGATGAAAATTGGAGACCTCTTTCATCTTTTAAGTGGGAGAACTTACACAATTGGTGGCTGACTAAATACTTTTTTACCCCACTGTACATTCATACCCAGTGTCATGGACACTGGAGGCAAGGTGGATAAAGTGTCTTGCCCAGGGACACAACGGCAGGATGGCTGAGGACAGCGGGATTTGAACCACCAACTCTCTGGTTATTGGACGACCTGCTCTACCTCCTGAGCCACTGCCCACCACATTTTCCTCCTCCGTTCCATTTTTGCTCAGCACCAAGCTGGACGGCAGGAAGTTCCGTTTTTGTATGGTCTTTGGCATGACCCGGCTGGGACTTGAACCCCGACCTCCCGGCTGTGGGGTGGATGCTCTACTTCTAAGCCACAAGCACACCAGGCCAGTGCAACAGGCGGCAAGTGCAACAGGCAAGCGCTGGCCTCAGTGACAGACGACAGGAGTGCGTCAACTTCCATAGTAGGAGACAGAGGCACACCGACCTCTAGAGCAGACAACTGAGGTGCACTAATCACAGGAGCTGACGGCTGGAGCTCGCTGACCTCTGGAACAGGTGACAAAGGTACACCATCCTCAGGAACAAATGATTGAGGTGCTCCGGCCTCTGGTACAGATGACGGAGGCGCACCAACCTTCGGAACAAATGATGGAGGTGCACTGGCCTCAGAAGCAGATGACAGAGGTGCGTCAGCCACAACAGCAGATGGGAGATGAGCACCAACCCCTGGAGCAGATGACTGATGTGTGCCACACTCCAGAACCAATGATTGAGGCACACCGACCTCAGGAGCAGACGGTTGGAGTGCGCTGACCACAGCAGCTGATGAATGGGGTGTGCTGAACTAGGAACAAACGATGCAGACCAATCAGCGGCGAACCCAGGAGAAGCTGGCTGGTCAGTGGCGAACCCAAACGATGCAAGTGGCACATCAGACAAGGTGCTGGGAAAACAGGAGAGGGGAGACACAGGTAAGGATGGCGAGATGAGAGCAGCAGCAGAGGTTTCAGCACAGACCAGTGGAGAGCTGTTGCTGAGCCCCTTCACCGGGAACTAGGCAAGACCTTTCATTAGAGGACGTAAAAAATGAAAAGGTACTTGCCTTTGTTCCTGGTCCGCTGCCACAGGGGAGTCAGATGAGTCCACCCTGGAGTTCGCCTGACAAGGAGCCACTGCCTGATGGTGTGGTCCAGTCAATGAGCAGAGGGAGGAGGACATGGAGGTATGCTATGCCTCCGGTGGAGGAGAAAAGCCAGGCCACTGCACCCCTCGGCGCCGGCGCGAGCTGCGTCTCCCCTCAGCCCACTGCGATCTCGCCTTCCTCTGTTCTCACCCGGTTGCCAGTGGTGTCTCCACCAGCCCCTGGAGCATTACCCGCAGATAGTACACCAGGTGCAGGCATCCAGAAAGCTGGGATTGTCACCACAGAGATGGAATGTCCTCAAGGGTCCATGAGGCACCTTTGAGGATCTGGAGGGCTTTCTCCGGTGTATTGATGGAGTGAGCATCCTTGATGAGGGACTCGATGGTGAAGGCAGCCCAAACCTCCTTTTCATTGAGGCCTATTTCTGAATAACTCAAGTCCGCTGGGTCCATCTGATGGTGTCCTTCTGTCACAATTTGTTGTACTGCCTGGACTGGGCAGGATGTAGGACCCAAACACAAGACTGAGGTTTCAATGTTTTTATTAGAGCTGGTCATCCTAGACGCAGCTTGAGGGCTCAACATAACAAAGCTGGCAAGGCATGGCAAAATAAAGCAAGGTGAAAGCAAAACTAAGCTTAGCGAGGCAAGGCAAGATTAACTAGGCAGGATACAGGCAAGACAAGAGGCGTGTTCATCATCCCAGTATGACGTTAGGATGTCGCCCGGAGCTAAAGGGTGCCATCCCTTACATAAGGCAAAGAAAATTAACAAAATCATAAACAGCCAACAACAATATTCCAGGGACGTGTTGCTGCGCTTTAACACAGCTGGTGCAGAGTCTCTGATTGCGCCCAAATTTCAGCTGCCGGACTTTATTTTGAGAGACGGTCACAGCGGTGAAAAAAGAAGCGGCAGGAGGAAGCGTGGAAGACGTGGAGGTGTGAAATTGCGCCTTAGGAGACGTCAGTTTGGTAACATTCCACTTCCTTCGATCATTTTTGGGAATGCACAGTCTGTGAGAAACAAGGTGGAGGAAATTCAAGGCAATGTACGTTACCAGAAGGATTTTAAGAACTGCTGCGTCATGGCTTTCACTGAATCTTGGCTTACTGCGCATGATCGAGATGCAGACCTGTGGATTGACGGCTTTGGAGCTCCGCTGCGCTCGGATCGGCAGGAAGAGGTAACTGGGAAGCGTCGGGGGGCGGAGTATGTTTATACATTAATAAGCAGTACTGCACATCTGTCACGGTCAGAGAGCGCATCTGTACACCCCATGTGGAGCTGCTGTCTGTGTCACTACGCCCCTTTTATTTGCCTCGAGAGTTTCCCCAACTTTTCATCACAACTGTGTACATTCATCCGAGGGCAGACGCTGACTCCGCCTCCAGCACCATCTCTGATGTGGTGCAGCGGCTGCAGTCAATCTCTCCAGAGGCGCCAAACTTCATTCTTGGGGATTTTAACCATGTTTCTTTAAAGAAGACACTTAAAAACTTTCATCAGTATGTCTCCTGCCCAACCAGGCGAAAAAAGACATTGGACCTGTGCTATGGATCCATAGAGAGGGCCTATAAATCACTCCCCCTTCCTCCTTTAGGATCATCAGATCACAACTGTGTTCATTTGCTGCCCACATATAAAACTGCTCTCAGAAGAGGCAAAGTGGAGACCAGAGACATTGATGTGTGGACAGAGGATTCAGAGCACAGCCTCCAGGAATGTTTTGACTGTACAGACTGGAAGATGTTCATAATGGCCTGCGGGGGTGATTTGGACTCTCTGGCTGAGCTCACATGCTCATACATGGCTCACTGTCAAAATAAGTTTGTTCCACATAAACGTGTCAAAATATACCCCAACAACAAACCATGGGTTACTAAATCAGTTAAATCCTGCTTACAGAGGAAAGCTCTTGCCTTTAAACAAGGGTCTGTTTCTGCGCTACAGGTTGCCACCAAGGAGCTGAAGGCCGAAATTTTAAGAGCAAAACAGAATTATAAATCAGAGTTGGAAAGCAAGATGGCAGCAAATAAACTTGGTTCGGCCTGGGCTAGTATGAAAACTATTGCAGGCCTTCAGAGCACAGACCGCAGTAATCGTGTGTTTTTAGATGGTTTTAGTTCAGACACAGAGCTGGCTAATGCTCTTAATTGTTTTTATGGTCGTTTTGACTCCTTTGATTTTAGCACAGAAATCCAAGATTTGAAACAGAAACTCAAAGACAATCAGCACTTTAATATTGAGATGCAGGATGTTAAAAGGGAGTTCCGCGCTGTAAAAGTGAACAAAAGTCAGGGCCCTGATAATATATGTGGGCGCTTGGTAAAGTCCTGTGCACATGAACTGAGTCCTATATTTCATTATATTTTCAATAAGTCCTTACAGGCACAACATGTGCCTAAGATCTGGAAAGATGCGGTGGTTGTTCCCGTTCCAAAATCCAGCTGTCCTAAAACGGTAAACGACTTTAGACCAGTTGCTTTGACTTCAATTTTAATGAAAATTTTTGAAAAACTGGTCAGACGTGAGGTCCTAAGGCAGACTGAACATGCATTGGATCCTCTGCAGTTTGCCTATAGGCCTCACAGAGGAGTGGAAGATGCCACTGTCACTCTGTTTGACATGCTTTTTAAACATCTGGATTTTAATGGGACACACGCCGGGCTTTTATTTGTGGACTTTTCTTCTGCCTTTAATACAATCCAACCTCATATTTTAGTTGAAAGGCTCCTGCAACAATTTGATTTAAGCAATAATCTGGTGGGTTGGATTCTGGATTTCTTAACCAACAGGACGCAGAGAGTAAGGGTCAATGGCACATTGTCTGACCTAAAGTGCTCTTCTACTGGCTCTCCTCAGGGGTGTGTGTTGTCACCACTACTCTTCATCCTGTACACAAACATGTGTCGGAGCAGACATGACAACAGACACATTATAAAGTATGCTGATGACTCAGTCATTGTCAGTCTCCTCCAGGATGGTGAGAGTGGCCACGGCCCAGTAGTTGATGACTTTGTTCACTGGTGTGAGGATTCCTACCTGCAGCTGAATACAACAAAAACGAAAGACATGATTATTGACTTTAGGAGGAAAACTCCCAGGCACAAAGTCACCATACTAAAAGGCCAGACCACCGAATGTGTACAATCGTACAAATATCTTGGGACAATTATTGATAGTGGATTGAACTTTGAGGTGAACTGTGAAAGGGTGTGCAAAAAGGGTCAGCAAAATTTGCATTGTTTGAGGAAACTTGCACGCTTCCAAACTGACCGAACCATAATGACTATGTTCTATCGGGCTTTTATTGAATCTGTTTTATCCTTTTCTTTAATGTCATGGTTTGGTCAGATAAAACTGAAACAGAGGAAATCCTTGGATCAGGTAGTCAGATGGTCCAGTCGTTTGCTTGGTGAGTCACAGCTGAGCCTGACATCCCTGTACACCAGACAAGTACAGAGGATGGCCGACTCGATTTTAAATGATGACTCCCACCCTTTGCACTGCAACTTTCAGCTTCTTCCCTCCAGACGGAGGTTTGCTGTCCCAACAAGTAGAACCCAGCGCTACAAAAACAGCTTTGTCCCTGCTGCTGTCAAAGAGTTGAACAAGCTATAAAAATTATATTGTACATATTTTATATTTACCTATTTTGTAAGATGTGTGCCTGTGTTTGTGTCTATGTTGAATGTAATTAGTGGCTTGTAAATATGGATGTCACCAACTGCAAAACAAATCTACCTACGGGTACAAATAAAGTAACCTGAACCTGAACCTGAACAGCCGTGGATAATCAAGAATTTAACAAAACATGAAAAGAGCTAGGTGAAAACAAAGCAAACGGCACTGTCAAAATAAAAGCCCAAACCAAAACTACAGATGATAATAGCAATAAACTACAAGAGAAAACCGTGATAATAATAACCATAACTAAGGACAATGCATCCCCTTCCACAGCATGTGGGACACCGGCTGTCACCGTTTCACTGACCTTAGGCCACACAGCTACTGTGAGTAGTCAAAGCTACAGTGGGGGGTCAGTCCTCTGGTAGCTCTGTGTGTTAACTTTCCTTTCCCCATTCTATCATGCTAAGCACCAAGCTAGAAGGCAGAAAGCACCATTTTTACATGGTCTTTGGTATAACCCGGCCGGGATTTGAACCCACGACCTCCTGGTTGTGGGGACGTATGCTCTACCAGCTAGGTCACCACTCCGGTAAGGACAATGCAAGGATGCATATAAAAAAAAAGCAGCCATCATGACAACAATAACAACCACAGAGAATCATAAAAAACTAAACTCAAAGCAAGGGTGTGGGCTGAGCCCATGTCACGGTGACAAGGAATACTGTATAAACTAGAAAGCAAGGCAGAGGACATGGGCCCAAACCCTGGCCTGACAAAAGTCTGTGTGGGTTGTTTTTTTTTTGAGAAGGGACTGTTTTGATACTTATTTGATAATTACATTACCAATAGATGCATTTCAGACAGTTAACACCTACAAACACCATATTTACCTCCGCCAGGCCGCAGGCCGCAGGAGGTTATGTTTTTGCCGGGGTTTGTCTGTCTGTCTGTCTGTCTGTCTGTCTGTCTGTTGGTTAGCAAGATAACTCAAAAAGTTTTGGACGGATTTCGATGAAACTTTCAGGCATTGTTGGAAATAGTACAAGGAAGAATTGATTAAATTTTGGGGATGATCCGGATCACCGTCTGGATCCAGGAATTTTTTTAAAGGATTCTTTAACATTGTCAGATAGGGCCATTTTCAACATGTGTGCAGGCGCAATGGAGGGCGCTGGTCGTCGTGTCTGACGAACACGAACTCCGCGTTCTTCAAAGTTTTAGGCACAAAAGCACGCGAAAAACAGTGGTGGGCCGGGCCCGGCAGTGTGCCTGTGTTTGCGCTATGCTGCAAAAGCTGAGACGGGCAGCTGTCCGGCGCGGGATTATTTGGCAGAAATTCCCCGGGCAGCCATAGGGGCTGCGCAAAAACGAGCTCTATGCCAGGGAAGCTTCCAAATCCTCTTTTGCCGCGGAGCGCAACCCGAATAAAACCCACGCCAACCTGTCTACCCAATTTGCATCCGTCAGTGAACCCCTGAGTGCTGCTTTCAGTGATCTATGAAAACGCTCGCATAACCCATTGGCCTGTGGGTTGTACGCGGTTGTGCGATGAATTGCAACGGCCGCAGCCTGGGAGTTTGGAGATGGAGGAGATGGACACAACAGCAACACTTGAGTTTATTACCTCCGCCAAGGAGGTAATGCTTTTACTGCCATTTGTCTGTTTGTCTGTCTGTTTCACCAGAGGTGGTTCTTGGCCTAGAGAAGAACCCATTACATTTTGGGGATGATCTGGGAATGCATACCTCAGCCAAGGCTCTTCTCACAGTGTGTCAGCCACAAAACTCCAAAACTAATGGACAGACTTGGATGCAATTTTCACCACAAGTGGCGATACGCCTACACACAAGCCCATTACATTTTGGAGGTGATCCATGACAAACAGAAGGAGCCCTGGTGGAGGTATTCGCTCTATGAGTGCTTTTCTAGTTCTAAAATGATTCCTTTAAAGTTCAAAATTCAAATGTTGTAGTTAACAGTCGCAGTGTAACTTTTTTTTTCAATCTGACATTACACAAAAAGTAATAATGGATCAAAATCAGTCTTCTTACTCATTATTCAGATGGGTTAACAGTTCCAATGTAACTCTTTTTTTAACAGGGCATAAGGGTTAAACACAGGAATAGACTCCTCTTCTTTTGACTGCTCCCTTTATGGGTCACCATAGTGGATCATCTGCCTCCATCCCACCCTATCCCTTACATCCTCTTGTCTCTCACCAACCCTCTCCATGTCCTCCTTCACCACATTGATGAATTTTTTCTGTGGTCTTCCTCTTTTCCTCCTGCCTGGCAGCTCCATCTTCATCATCCTTTGTCCAATATATCCACTATCCCTCCTCTGCACATGTCCAAACCATCTCAGCCTTGCCTCTCTTACTTTGTCTCTAAACCGTTCAGCCTGAGCTGTCCCTCTGATATACTCCTTTCTAATCCTGTCCCTCCTAGTCATTTCCAATGAGAATCTTAGCATCTTTAACTCTGCGACCCCCAGTTGTGCCTCCTGTCTTTTAGCCAGTGCCCCCGTTTCCAAGTCATACATCACAGCAGGTCTCACTACTAAAATGTGGCGGTTATAGGTGAAATTACTACCAGTAAATTGGATTGCTTACCTTCACACTAAAGCTGAAATAGTTATCCAGTTAGCCCTGGTTGGAACTTTTATGCCTAATTGAGGTTGTATTGGAAAAACAAGTCTGAGCCTATAAGAACTCACTAATGCTGCCACTTAGTTTTGATTAAATGCAGCATCTAGATAGAATAGATGATTCGCTCCTATATATGCCTATACCCCAATACATTCTTTGACATTTGATGACTGGCAGGCATGTGCTGTTATGAGAACTTGCATTTATTGAAAGAAATTATAGCCACTTGCACAAAGGTACCACTAGATGGCAGCTTCAGATGGCCATATTTTGCAGGTGAAATGATGGGTGTCATTGCTATCACATTATGTCTGTCCTGACACATGGCATCCATGCACACACTGGATCTATCAAAGCAAGTGCAAACCAGTTTTCCTCTGCTTCACTGCTATTGCAGACATTGCAAATTTTTGCTGGCTTTGATTATCTGCCTTAGTGCCTTTTATCATTTTATAGCGATATTTAAATCTATTTTCTCTAAGTCGGACACTCTATCATAGGTTCGGCCTCCTCTAATAATTTGTGTTGTACTGGATGGGCCACATCTCATTAATGAACCTTACGCTGTCCCATGATCATTGTCCTGTCATTGTTTCCCAATCTTACTCTTCTGGGTCACTGTGCATTCACCTCTTCTACCCACCGCTGACCTCCATGTACACACGTGTGCCTCTCACATGTTGTATCTCCTCCCACCTCCTACTGTGCTTCCCTCCCCTTTCACCAACTTACTCTCATCTCCAGTGCCACTTTCTCTCTCTGTCTCTCTCTCTCTGTGCTGGTGGCTCTGGAATCTATTGGGTTTGCAGAAGACAGGAATTGGACAGGACACGCAACCTCAAAACAACGCCACCACAGACATGTCGGACTCAGAAACTGCTGCTGCCCCCGCTGAGACCCCTGTCCCTGCCGCTTGCACCAACATCAAGGCTGACCTGGACAAATGGTAAGTGACAGTTTGCATGTTGCAAAGTTGTAGGAAATTGGTATGATATTGCCTTCTCTACTCTTTGTGGAATGCAAAAGGATTAGTTCTTCACCTTGACACATACCTCAACATAGCGACCTCTTGTGATTCTTAGCTCATCTTTGACCCTTTCTGAAGTTCTCTTCTGGGCTACCAGAGATGCCTGCAAACATTTCTGATAGCTGGGATGTTAAAAGTAGAGAAGCCCTTGCGCAAACTCCAAATTTTCTGAATCATTGTGTTCAACATTACCTAAAGAGATGGCTAATTGCTACAGTACAGAGGAGCATCTCACCAGAGCTCCAAGGGAAAATTCCTAACGATTCTAAACTTGCACAAATCTTCCAGGGAGGGTTTTATTGCCGACACCGGCATCCCAAAATGCGCCATTGCAAAATGGAGTCTCCATAGCAGCCAATGTGAGTAGAGCTAAAAACAAAACACATCTTACATGTTGAGGAGTAAGTGAATTCGACATCCTCACTGGGTACAGGTCTAAGGTTATAAAAACATGGGGTACCCCATGTAGATGAGAGCAATTAGAAGGTAAATGATGCGTGTCAATAGAGGCTATCCTTGTCCATACGCATGGATGAAGGCTGGGAATCTGCTTGCGTCACTTGCCTCCCTTTCCCCAGAATACCTTGCGCTAACCTTGTTCCACTCATCTCTGCCATCTCCTTTTGCTTTTTGATTTCTCAACAGAGAGGGATGCCAGTGGAGTGATATTACAAGGATTTGTTTGGCTTTACCTGTAGCCAATATTGCTCAAGGTGACTGGGTAAATGGCCCTTTTCTGGGTTAATAATTATCTTTTGGAGAGCAAACACATTTCATTGGTAGCAAATCCTGTCTCAGTGAGTGTGTCAGGTCTTGATAAGGTGGCAGCGGGTGTCTGATCCATTCAGATAAGACAGAAGGTTGAGGTGGGGAAGCAAGGCAAGGGTTGGGTGAGTGGCTAGTTTTATGAGTGCCAACTTTATCTTTGAGCTCTTTCATATGCCTTTGCTGTTAAGTTCTATTCAGTTTAATTTTTTACATATGTTATCGCTGACATTGAAAAAGTTCCAAGGACAGCCACATTAAGGAGCCACACCAGTAATTTCAGCATGTAGGCATACACTGGGAACACTGTTCTAATGTCACGTTGAAGGGTATTTTAAATTTTAAAGCAAAATGCTTTAAGGTTCTACAGCTTTACACATCGAGTATATTGTTATGAGTGACTGCTGTATGTTGTGATGATATCCAGTTGATGTTGGTAGAAACTGACACCATGACCTTCACCACGTAGCACCAACACCATATGACCTTAGGCAGCATACCATATAGAACTGTACTGGTCCCCATCAATACACAAGGCACTTAAGCTATGTGACACAAGGTCCTCCTTCAAAGACTTATTTATATAAAATACTTTTTGCATAAATGTACTCAATATTTATGCATTATACTAAACTTCACTGAGGAGTGAATGACCACTAAATTATCTCTCAAGTTCTTATCAGTATGAAAGTTTTGTGTGATAGATTAGCACTCAAACCTGTGGCTTTATTTACTCAACTGTACAGGAGTCTACAGTATATTGAGTTTTGATTCATGTTTATTTAACTGGATAGAATGGTTTGAATCAATCATGAGCCACTCAGAGTCAAGTTTTCAGACACAACAAGTTGCACACTCTCTCATCAGTTTAAACATATTAGGGCTGGGCAATATATCTCAAAAAATGTGCTGCAATATTATTTATATTGCGATACTTGATATACTGTATATTGTGATATATATTTAGTGCACTGAATGTCCTTTAAAATGTGGTTTTACTTACATTTATATTTTATTCTTTAGAAAAAAGAATAAAAAATCATATTCATTATATATATATATATACAGTATATACTGTATATATATATACATACATAAAAAAATGTGCTGGCATAATTGCAGTTAGCCACAGCTAATCATAATTAATTATGATTATCCTGACCCTGTCTCTCGGCAGAATTGATCACAATTAAATAATCACGATTAATATGCTTAATCTGGATGGGTTTCAATTTAAGTATTTTTTAAAAAAAATGTATTTCTGATATTTTTATCATTAGATTTGCTTAGAGGAAAAAAAATCGAATTTAAACACTTAGCCACTGATTGACTCATTCCTCACACTCTGCTTGTGGTCATTGCTATGACGAATACTGATGCTACATAATATGCAGTGCTGGAAAAAAAAAAAATAAGAGACCACTGCAAAATCTTTCCTAAATTAGCCTCTCTACATTTATGACAGCCATTCAGTTTGAGTATCTGTTGAATTCCAACACAAGGACACTTCAGTCTACTTAAGGAGGTACTGATTAGGTGATCATCTAAGATTAAGATAGAATAGAATAGAATAAGCTTTATTGTCATTGTACAGTAGTACAGTACAATGAAATTGTGGGTGCTCCACCAGGCTGGATCAAAATCAAGATCAAGAACTAGGACACCCCCCACCCCCCGCCCCGCACCGCTTCATAAATGGCGACACTGTGGAAAACATCCTCGCCTTCAGGTTCCTGGGCACCCACATCTCCTCTGACCTTTCCTGGACTGTCAACACCAAGGCCCTGTTGAAGAAAGCTCAGCAGTGGCCGCACTTCCTCCATGTCCTGAGGAAGAACAACTTGGACCAGAAGCTGCTGCTGGCCTTCTACCGCTGCTCAGTGGAGAGCATGCTCACTTACTGTCTGGGTGTGTGGTACGCCAACTCCACAGCCAAGAACAGGAAGGCTATGCAGAGGGTCATCAACACTCTCCAAAAAAATCATCGGCGGTCCTCTGCGCTCCCTGGAGGACATCTCCAGATCCTCCTGTCTCAGAAGGATCAAGCCCATCACAGGAGACCCCTCACATCCCGTTTGACCTGCTTCCCTCTTTAAGACGGTTCAGCTTGATCAGGTCCCACACCTCCAGACTGACTAACAGTTTCTTCCCCTGGGCCATCCCAATGCAAACAGTCAGAGGCCCCACCCCCTTTCCTCCAAACGCTCACATGCTCAGAACTGAGGACCTTTTAATTATCACAATAACTCACCTGTCTTTGCTCTCCGCACTTTCATGTTCATCGACCCATCCATAATTTTCCATAATAGTTTCCATAATGCTTGAGCAGTTTTACTCAATTGTGTGTTCAATTGTGTGTCTCCACTCTGCACTCTTATGTACATAGTTCCACCTGGTACCCACTACCATACCTATGTATATTTCCATAATCCTGGGCCAGTTTTATTTTCATTTTCATTTTATTTTTATTTTACTTTTATTTCAGTTGTGTGTTTAATCGTGTGTTCTGTAACCCTGTTTTATCTAATCCTTCTCTCCTACTTTACTGTGCAGTAGCCTGGTGGAGCACCCACAGTTTTGTTGTACTGTACTACTGTACAATGACAATAAAGCCTATTCTATTCTATTCTATTCCATTCTATTCTATTCTATCTAGGATGCCTGAAAGCTGTAAATTACACAAATATACTGGAGTCAGTTTGTCTTGGCCTGTCCTTGCCACTGATAATACCTCTGTTTGCCAAGAATGTGCCACTAGTCCAGCACAAGCCAGCGGTACTCAAATACTTTTCAAGCAGTTTCATGAAATGGTCAGTCAGAGAGCAACTCATACCGGCTCGGACGTCGCCCGGGTTAACAAGGCCAGGAGTTCCTGGCAGCGGAGGGCGAAGGACAGAGCTGCGTGGAGGAATCTGATCAGACCTAAATGAAACAGTCATTGTCGCCCCCGACAGACTGCTATGATGATGATGATGATGATGATGACAGATTTTAGTTCTTACAACTTAATTATTACAGTGTTTAAGAATGATCATGAACTTGTTTTCTTTGCATTATTTCATCTAAAAGTGCATCACAAAACAACGCATTTGTTGTTGTTGTTTTGGCCAGTTGTCAATTTCTGTAAATACTCTGAATGATGATATTTTAACTTTGAATTTGGGTGAGTTGTTTTCAGTAGGTTAGAGAATAAAACCAAATTGTTCATTTTACTCAAACACATACATATAAATAGCAAAACCAAATATAAAATAAATTTGCAGTGGCCTCTCTGGTCTCTTAATTTTTCCTGGAGCTATATATTGAGTTCTTAGTGGAGACTTAACTTATTCCACTCAACTTCAAACCAGCTATAGATCCATGAAGGTAGCAGTGTGTGTAATGAATCTTAGCAGCCCTTCCATATTTTTAGACAGCTGCTTGTCAAAGTCATATATAGAAATGTTATGAGGAAAACTATACGTGAAGGATACGTTACATTTTCCATCCATCCATCCATCCATCCATCCATCTTCTACCGCTTTTCCGGAGGTCCGGGTCGCGGAGGCAGCAGTTCAAGCAGAGAAGCCCAGACTTCCCTCTCCCCAGCCACCTGCTCCAGCTCTTCAGAGGGGATACCAAGGCGTTCCCAGACCAGCTGGGAGACATAGTCTCTCCATTTTGCCAGCCATAAATCCTGTTACTGATGCACCTGACACCCTCTACATTTACCAAGGCCAGTCAAAGAAGTAGAGGCTTTGAATTCTCGCTCGGCTTGAGACATATGGAAGCAGCCATGTTGGAGTTCAGTCCTCAGTGTTTTCATGTTATACATCTTTTTATATCTTATGCATGATTAGTTGATTTTTTTAAGAAACTTTTTATTGAATTAATTGGGATAATTCATTTTTATTTCAATTTTATCTGGTACACCTGCAATAGTGATGACCTTTTCAAAGTCATACCTATTTGTCATGATTTAAAAAAAGGCTAAAAGCAGCTGGAGCTTTTTAAATGTTTCATGTGTTGTGTATTGCATATATAAATGCTTCCTTACCTTGATGCATCTTTTGTTTATATCTGTTAGCCTATTGTTTTGAATTGCCTTTTAGCACAGGTTAGAAAACTGTTTAGATAATAAACTGTTTCCAGCTTATTTTCATCAAAACATCTTAAGTGCAGTACACCATGGATATTCCAACATCTAATTTTCAGAGACTTAGCCCACTTTTTAAATATGTATTAAAACACAAATCACAAATTATACCAAATTAAATGTACTATCCATTAATACTCATTGAACACCTACTTAGTTTTGCAGTATTTCTTCTGTTTGTACCAATGGCCATGAATATCTACACAAATTGTGATAGCTACCACTGACGGCAGGTCAGACCATTGTACTTTGACACTTTCATGGGAGTCAAACATAAACTGTCAACCTTCCTTTCCCTCTGCACACTTCCACATGGTCTGATGCCGTGGTTCTGCCTGCCTGCAGCTGCATGTGCAGACACGGGCGCACATTCTGGCCGGTCCTCATTATGGAATGTGGTGACTCCACAGATGTCCGTAATCTGAGTGCTGTGCTGCTGCTTTGTGCCATATTGCACCCCGATACTAGTATCCACCTTCTATAAGCTTGTCGTACTGAGGCATCAGAAGTAGACTGAAATGTAACATATCATGCCAGAGACGGCCCTTGCCATTTTGATTCCCTGGGTGGCGTTAAGGTACTCCCCCACCCTCCCATGCGTATGAACACACACACACAAACACACACAACCCCAAACATTAATCTCTCGGGCACTCACGTTACTGCTCATAAAAAATCTCATATTAAGACATGCGACCCTGCATCAACATAGTCGTCAGGTTATATATCCACAGAATGGAAGAGCCTTGAGAAGTTTAAACAACAACTTTAATCTACATAAAACACAATCATAACATGAAGCAATTGCATATTAAAATCACAAAATTACCGTAATGTGCATGTCCACACAATTTGTTTAATAACCTGTGCTGCAGCAGCGGCAATCACATACAGACATGGACAAAATTTGTTGGTACCCCTCTGTTAATGAAAGAAAAACCCACAATGGTCACAGAAATAACTTGAATCTGACAAAAGTGGTAATAAATAAAAATTCTATGAAAATTAACCAATGAAAATCAGACAATGCTTTTGAATTGTGGTTCAACAGAATTATTTTAAAAAACAAACTCATGAAACAGGCCTGGACAAAAATGATGGTACCCCTAGAAAAGATTGAAAATAATGTGACCATAGGGACATGTTCAACCAAGATGTGTCCTCTAATTAACATCACAGGTGTCTACAAACTTGTAATCAGTCAGTCGGCCTATTTAAAGGGTGACAAGTAGTCACTGTGCTGTTTGGTGACATGGTGTGTACCACACTAAACATGGACCAGAGGAAGCAAAGGAGAGAGTTGTCTCAGGAAATTAAAAAGAAAATTATAGACAAGCATGTTAAAGGTAAAGGCTGTAAGACCATCTCCAAGCAGCTTGATGTTCCTGTGACTACAGTTGCACATATTATTCAGAAATCTAAGATCCACGGGACTGTAGCCAACCTCCCTGGACGTGGCCGCAGGAGGAGACGGATAATACGAATGGTAACAAAAGAGCCCAGAACAACCTCTAAACACATTCATGGTGAACTCCAAGGTCAAGGTACATCAGTGTCAGATTGCACCATCCGTCGTTGTTTGAGCCAAAGTGGACTTCATGGGAGACGACCAAGGAGGACACCACTGTTGAAAACAAATCATAAAAAAAGCCAGACTGGAATTTGCCAAACTGCATGTTGACAACCCACAAAGCTTCTGGGAGAATGTCCTATGGACAGACAAGACAAAACTGGAACTTTTTGGCAAGGCACATGAGCTCTATGTTCACAGACGCAAAAATGAAGCATACCAAGAAAAGAACACTGTCCCTACTGTGAAACATGGAGGAGGTTCTGTTATGTTCTGGGGCTGCTTTGCTGTATCTGGCACAGGGTGTCTTGAATCTGTGCAGGGTACAGTGAAATCTCAAGACTATCAAGGTATTCTAGAGAGAAATGTGCTGCCCAGTGTCAGACAGCTTGATCTCAGTCGCAGGTCATGGGTCTTGCAACAGGATAATGACCCAAAACACACAGCTAAAAACACCCAAGAATGGCTAAGAGCCAAACATTGGACTATTCTAAAGTGGCCTTCTATGAGCCCTGATCTAAATCCTATTGAACATCTGTGGAAGGAGCTGAAACATGCCGTCTGGAGAAGGCACCCTTCAAACCTGAGACAACTGGAGCAGTTTGCTCATGAGGAGTGGGCCAAAATACCTGCTGAGAGGTGCAGAAGTCTCATTGACAATTACAGAAATCGTTTGATTGCAGTGATTGCCTCAAAAGGTTGTGCAACAAAATATTAAGTTAAGGGTACCATCATTTTTGTCCAGGCCTGTTTCATGAGTTTGTTTTTTAAAATAATTCTGTTGAACCACAATTCAAAAGCATTGTCTGATTTTCATTGGTTAATTTTCATAGAATTTTTATTTATTACCACTTTTGTCAGATTCAAGTTATTTCTGTGACCATTGTGGGTTTTTCTTTCACTAACAGAGGGGTACCAACAATTTTGTCCACGTCTGTATTTTCCCTTAGAGTGAAACTTTAGCTAAACCAAAAGCTAACTGCTGCAGTTTTGGAGCTGTAGCAGCAATATTTTTCTCCTGCAGTTAGCAGGAGCATTGTCAGAGCTTAAGTAGAGCTCGTAAGCAACAGAATAGTGACATTTATCTTCACAAATGCTTTTGCAACTTAATTACTGTTGTGTTTTGAAGCCTATTAGCATGTTAAGAACACATTCATAGAGCATAAGTTAGATCTGGTAACTACCATAATAAGTGAAGGAAAAATATGAAGGTGGGAGGAGGAAGACAGAAACATCCCAAAGCTCAGGAGACTTTCAGAGCATTTTTAAAACTAACACATGACTTATTTGAAAAAGTAACTCTAAAAGCTATAGACTGTAAATGCTTTGACATGCTATTTTGTAATGCATTACCCCCAGCACTGCTATACAGTGAAGATAATGTTTAATACATGGCAAAAACGTTTCATGACTAAATATTAATGTATAGTGTGTTGGGATTGTAGCCACAGCAGACAAATACTCAAATATTCAATGCTAATTTCCAACACCCGCTTAGAAAAATACCAAAGATTTTACGACAGTTTACCATATTGCAATATTGTGAGGAAAAAAGTTATTTTAAATAAGCCATCTTAAAAGTTAAACTTTTACACTTTATATATTCTTTGTGCATAAAGTGAGCTATTTTGATGATTATGACAGCTCTAAGTCACAATATTCAATTTTTGAGAGATGTATTAGTATTTCTTTGTCTGTTTCTCATCATTTCATTTCATCAGTTTTTCTCACAGAATGATCCTCAGTTTCAGTCATAGTTCCACACTAAGTGATCTCAAGACAAAAATGAAATCCCTGTTCTCAGGCAGCCAGTGACACAGCAGTGCTAATTCTTGACACAACAGCATGGCACATTCAGCCATAATCACATGATCTCTTGTCTTACTTCAGCTTTCTGCACCATGTTTTGCTGTTGCACCTGCTTGGTGATCTTTTATGCATGTCCGCACCAGAACCCACAACAGCAAGACCAGCCCTAAATAATTAAGGATTCACTTCCGGACTGATGAAGATGACGACACTTTTCCACCCCGTCCAAATGGCAGTCGGACCTGGACATGCTGACTTCTGTTACATCAGGATCCACCTAGCGCCATGACAGCCTCAGTTTTCCCCATGCTCGTGTAACGTGACCTGGCTAAGAAATGTGCTGTCTCTCGGGAGATTGCGTGATGGCTCAGGTTGCTATGATGTCATCAACCCTTCACTCTCACCCGCCTGTGCCTGAGCTTTGATTCTCTTAGTAATCCCCACATTCACTTAATATGGATGTATTGGTATGACAGTAGTGACAAATAGAAGATCATAGGATTATTTAAATTAAGAGATATGAAACACTTTATTTCAGAGAAACATTAGGAGACAAAAGATGCCCTGCTTTTATTTTTTAGTGAACTCAATCAAATTCCTCCATCTTTTCAACGTGATTGTGCTGTAGCAGGATTATCTGACGTCACCCCCTCGGGGTTAAACTCTGTGCTGCTCGAATGTTGGGTCATTGGTGCAATGCGTCCAACATGGACACTCAGTCTCTCTGTGTAAAGACACAAACACGCACAATCAGAAGGGTATGATGTATGATGTCCTGTTTCCTTGCACACACCCTCCAACCCACACGCACGCTCTTTGGTCCAACTCTTCTGGCAAAGTAAAATGCTGAGTGATAATCTGCAGCAGCCAGCTGTGTGTTACATCACTCAGAAGCCACCCAGCCACAATACGGAGAGATTAAACGGCAGAGATGGTCCTCAGCTGCTGAACTGAAGTGGACATGACACATTTATGTGATGCTGTGCTGGAATGTTAATTATAAAAAAAAAGGTTAATTATAAAAAAAAAAAAAAGACATTTTGGCCATTCAGTAAGTTAGCTTAGCTGAGCAAAAAGATATGACATAATGTAGCCTCTATGCTCTTTGTTTTGCTTTTTGTATATAACCATGCAAGATAGTTAATTTTAATACTTCCATACTGTGCATTTTCCAGAGATTCATTTTAGATTTTGACATCCTCAAAGAAGTATATTTTTTGTTTTAGCGACCAAAACCATTGATATTGTTTAACAGCTCATCAATAATTGCTGTCTGTAAAGTTCTCCCAAAAACACTTTTCAGCCGGCCCCTGATCTGATTGGCTAAAGGTCTTTTTTTTTAACTGGGTGAATCACAAGTTAAGAGGCAGCCAGGTTAACTTTGTTTTGCCAGTTTGTTGAAATATAATATCCTGTTAGTGCAATCTGTGGTGTGTGTGGCATGTGGGGCTTGCCGTACCCGCCCTGTGTGGTGATGTCAGGCGGGCTACGGCCAAAGTATATATAGTTGTGTGTTCTCAATAAAGGTTCGCTGCATGGCATAAGACAGACTCCAGACTCTGATTACCAACATAACATTTTGGCGACGAGGAGAAAACAATGGAGGCGTATGGGCTACCTCCACCTCTGCCGTTGTTTCTGGAGTGTCCGGGAGATCCAGCGACCCTGTGGCCGGACTGGATGACCATGCTTGGGGGATACATCACTGGGCTGGGCCTGGGTAGATTCGATGGAGACCAAGGACGGCCGCTCCTGGTCCGTCATCTCGGCATGGAGGGTCGGAGAATTCTCAGCATGTTGGGAGAGATGGGGCTTTATGCGGATGCTGTCAGGCGGCTGGCTGGAGATTTTGCCCAACATACAAGGGACACAAAGCGGTGGGTAGCGAGGCTGTTGGCGCCAAGGGAAGCTAAGCTAGCTAGCTTGGAGAAGCTAAAGGCTTAGGTTGTGGCAACGGCAAGGTTAGCCATGAAGCTAGGTGCGAGCCAAAACCAAGCTACCAGCTAGGTTTCGAGGGGGGACTGGAGCCACAACTGGGGGAGCCCATGGTCACCGACAACAGCAAGCCAGCCGAGGAGCTCGGCACAGTGTGTGACCGTAGTACTGGTGGTGAAGACGGCGCGGTGAGCAAAGGCAGCATGGAGGGAGAGCAGTGACCAGACTCAGCTGAGTTTTCCCTGCAGCTGGAGTCGGGGCAGTCGGGGGGGGGGGGGGCCCCATGCATGTTGAGAGCCCCAGAAAGCAGCAGCGACAGCCTTTGACGAAGGTGCTGGGCACAGCGGCGAGGCGCCTGGGTCGACGAGTGACTCCGATGAGAGTGATGCTGAGAGCCCCGGGAGAGAGCAGCGATAGCCGGGGCGGAGAGGCAGTGTAGCGGAGCGGCTTGGACGAGGGTGCTGGGCGTAGCGGCAAGGCGCCTGAGCTGATGAGTGACGCTGACGGGCGAGCTTCGGTTTTCCCCAGAGTTCGGCCACAGGGGGCCGGAGTGTCTGGGGCTATAACGACGACAGCTGCAGCGGTGTTGAAAGCGGTCGGAGGCAAACTGACAGGCACGGACGGACTGTGTGCCAGGCAGCAGCACTGCAGGTCGGACAGTGCACGGAGGCACACCAGTGGGCTGTGGTGTTCTCGAGAGGAGGTGTCGGATGGTGGGTCCGGACAGGCGAAGCGGTCAGTGGTGAGAAGAGACATTCTCGCTGGGGAAGTCAGCTTTGACCCCGGGGGCAGGTGGTTTCCAGGGGCGTGCAGGTCGGGGGGGGGCTGCCCTGGGCCCCCGAGCCAGCTTTACCCTTGGCTGCCCATGGACAGTGGTGTAACGTAAATAATTTTGAATATAAATATGTTTATATGTGTGCATGTGTTTTAAATATGTGTTTGATGTGAGTGTGGTTGTACATATGAATGTGTGTTGTTATATGGGATTATTTTATGTATTGTTTAGTGTAGAGACACAGCAGTAATTTTAGTTATACAGTACATGGACTTTCTTTATTTTATTTAGTACAAGTGGCAGAATAATCCACTTTGCCATGTGGGGTGGAACAGCAGTCCACCTGTTCCCCCTAGTTTTTAGTTGTTTTGAGTGACTGTGATTGGCCCTTTTAGTGACTTAAGTTTTGTTTTCTTAGCATGTGATTCGGGTTCGCAGTTGGGGAGGATCTCAATTGTATGTGTGTTTTAGACTTTTTTTTTGGGGGGGAGGCTTGCTGTAACCACCTTGTGTGGTGACATCAGGCGGACGATGGCCAGAGTGTATATAGTTGTGTGTTCTCAATAAAGGTTAGTTCGCTGCATGGCATAAGACTCCAGACTCTGATTACCAACATAACACAATCTGCTTGTTTCTTGTTTCTCTGGGTTTATCTAAATAAATAAAGTGTGTATTTCTTCTTAAATGAACGTTTTGATATTTCAGTACTGTATATGTGACATATGGCTGCATTTCATAACATCATTTTGTGCAATAAGGACTCCTTAAAAGACACCAGGAGCCAGTGTCAGAGGCATGTAATATTTCTTACAGGGGTTACACAGATGATACCATGATTTAACCATTATCTAATTTGGAGGAGTACAGAAGTTTTGTTAATTAACCCTTTGAGTGTGAGAATTTGCGTGCCCCTAGTGGCAGAGCGGGGCACTGCACCTGCCTTCTCACTCTGACTTTGTCAAAAGTAAGTGAGAAATTTCTGGGTTTTTTTTTTAAATGTACTGATTTCTTGTTCATATATTTGAAGATAAGAGGATGAGGTACCTCTGTACAAAAAACGGTGTCAAAAGACTGAACCATTTTTTGTGTAAATACGTCCAAAGTCCAGTTTTGACTGAGTTATGGAATTTAAAGAGGTGCCGTGACATTATGCAAATTAGATGCATAAATTTATTCCTATCTGAAACTTTGGATCATATTTTACATCTTTCTAATTGACAGTAAGCCATTATCTCTTACCACTTTCAAGTTATAGCCTTGGAAATCTGAACTATTTTATTGACAAAAAATATTTACCACTCTTGACCACTAGGGGGTATGTCGCAGTTTGGCAACATACACACTCCTAAGGTTAATTTTCTGTGTGGAAAGTTTCTACTCAGTTTTTGATGTAGATAGCTATGGAGGCATGACAAAGATCCAAAGCAGTCACTGACAAAAGAAAATAAAGGCCATTACAATTGTTCTAAATGTCAAAATGTACAAAGTGGAAGATGCAGCTGAAAAAAATAGATCTATAAAAGTTTTTTCTTGAAAATATACTGTACAGGTTCATTTTCTTCTTTCGGCTGCTCCCTTTAGGGGTCACTACAGCACATCATCTGCCTCTATCCCTGTCCCTTTCATCCTCTCCTCTCCACCAACCCTCTTCATTTCCTCCTTCACTACATCTATGAATCTTTTCTGTGGTCTTCCTGTTTTCCTCCTGACTGGCAGCTCCATCTTCAACATCCCTTGTCCCTCCTCTGCATATGTCCAAACCATGTCAGCCTTACTTCTCATTTTGTCTCCAAACTGCTCATCCTGA
The DNA here is from genome assembly GCA_020510985.1 of Pholidichthys leucotaenia. NCBI lineage: Eukaryota > Metazoa > Chordata > Actinopteri > Cichliformes > Pholidichthyidae > Pholidichthys > Pholidichthys leucotaenia. The sequence continues at coordinate 365,058,682 of CM035838.1, read as the reverse complement.
GCCGTCCCTTTATTATCATTTCTAATCCTCTACTTCCTTGTCACTCCCAATAAAAATCTTAGCATCTTCATTAGGATTGATTAGGAGAGGCAGAATTAGAAATTCAAGCTCTGTGAGTATGTGTACCCAAACTTGTTTTGTCATTAGTTGTGTTCAGTTTTGGATGGATGAATATACATGCTTGTATGCTGGTTTTGGGTCAATGTTTTGAAAGTGTAATAAATTGAAAGTGTTTGGCAAAACTACCTGTGACGTTGTTCAACATCACATCAAGTATGATCAATATTGTCATGAAGCGGAGCACGGGGGGGGGGGGGGCATGCTTCAGGTTTCTCTATTATGGTCTGTACTTTTGCATTTCACTTTATTTTGTATTTAGTATGGTTTGGTGTATTTTGTTGTCTGAGTTTGTCCTTTTGTTGTGCTTAGTTTCCTGTTATTTTATCTTAGTTTGGTTATTTCATGTATTTCTGCACTATGTTCTCTGGGTTGCAATTTGTCTCTGTTTATTTATGAATTGCCCTGTTTTCTTAGTTTTGTCATTATTAGTCTGATTCCTTTAGGTTGTGTACTCATGATTATCCATTTTTGTATTTTATATTTCTGCCTGTGTTGTTTAAGAGTCTCCCTCGTCCTTAACTTGGTTTCCTTTTGTTTTGCGTTTAGTAGTCTTGTCATTTACTGTTATCTGTTCTTTGCCTTTGTTTCATGAGTTTATTGGTTGCTTTGGGTTTTTGGTTTTCCGATATGTGCTTTTATTTTGACAGTCACTGTGTTTACTTCCTCTTGTCAAACTGTTTCGCGGGCTGTCACACTTGTCATTGATTTGATCTCATTATCGTTGCTCATGTGACCCACACCTGTTGTTCATTTGTGTTTACTTCTGCTTGCCCTATTTAAGGACAGCTGCTCCGTTCATTCCTCGCAGCATCCTTCTCTCGTATTAGACATTAATTCTATGTCTCTCATATCTAGACGGGTTCCCCATCTCCCTTTTCATTTTGTATTTATGGGTTTCCCCCATTTCTCTGGCGTTCCATCACCTCAGCTTCAATGCTGTTTTCCCTTTTTATATCCTGGTTCCTGCCTCAGTCTGTAAGTGTTGTGTTTTATTATTTTGTGGTTTTCTTTATTAAATGTGCAAACTCACAGCTCACGTTTAATGTCCTCTGTCTGCCCTTGCCAGGGCAATTTATGACAGATATCAAATACAATGAAAGCTAGAACTGTGCAATTTAAATTACTTTGAAAGAAAAAATCTACAGCAAAATTTTAACATTAAAAATGAAACTTTTCCCACTCCAGCAATCAGTTTTATAGGAGCCATAATGTTTGGGAAGATCATGGTCCGGGGGGGGGGGGGGGGGGGGGGGGGCTGAAAAGTTCATAGTGGTCAAATTTGACCAAATATGGTTTATTTTTCAACCACAGGGATCCAAGTGCTTCAAACACCGATGGAAGAAATGTGTGGACTGAAAGGAGACTATGTTGAAAAATAAACCACATTTGGTCAAATTTGACCACTAGGAACTTTTTAGCTCTCCCCCCATATACATTATCATGGATTCAGATGACTGCATATCATATGGTAATGTTTAAAAAAAAAACAGACCATCAACAAGTAGCTCATTCTGGCCTGATGAAATTACCCTGAAAATGTTCATATCTCCTGTCCATTGACCTCAACCTTGAACACAGTCTAGATGCAGACTCACTTAGGATCACTGTGAGTGCGTTTGTTGAAAATTAGGGCAATTGCCTAGGAGAAGAGACTTTTCTAAAAATCACATAAGTACCCAGATCTCCTGACCGTTGTCCTTGACCTTGAGCACAGCCTTGATGCAGATCATTGAGAGTGAGTTTGTTGCGCACTGAAGAAATTGCTTAGGAGTGGACAGATGAAAAGACAGACAGATGGACAGATAGACGGATGACAGATGCCGCACCATTGCATTAGCTCCTTTTGGCTTTGCAGATAGAAAATGTGTCCTTGACACAATATATAGGACATTGGACTAGCATAGTTAAAGGAATATTGAGACAAAATTTCTATAAAAAGGCATTAAGCTGCAAATAAGTTTTGTTTGAGTGTTTGCTTTCTCTCAGAGTAGTTGGTTAGTTCAAATATAAATATGCAGTAATGACTAATTCATAAGCTGTATCTCAATATTCCTGTAACCACTTTAATTAACACACTATACTTCCATTAATTAGAATTACAGGCATTACCAAGGTGGACACTGGGAGGAAAGACACGACCTTGGAAGAACCTTGTTGCTATCGTTAAACTCAGAAGCATTATAGTGTCCCGACTAGGGCTGCAACTAACGATTATTTTGGTAGTTGACTAATCTAGCAACTATTTTTTTTTGATTAGTCAACTAATCACGATTATTTCTCTCATATCCACCATCTCTGCTTCCTGTTGGCGCCATTTCTCTTCGGGGCTCTAGGCCATGTTTTACCTCACTTGTTTAAGCCTGTACACCTGTGAAAACCACTTTGTTGTCAGTCTCTGCCTTAATATAATGTAGCCTGTTATAAAAAGTTCCCATAGCTAAATAAAATAATGAGCCATCAAACATGAGTTGGAAACTTGAACTTGACAGTTTAATTAGAAGTGTTTGTAGCAACACAATTAAATAATAGATGCTAAAGTGCAGTCTTTTAACCCCCAAATAAAGAGCAAAAGCTCAAATAGCAGCCTCTGCTACTCCATAAAGGACCGTTGTAATGCTACATGTTCAAAACAAACTAGAGTAATATTCAACTCCATTAAAGTAAAAAAAGAAAATAAGCTAGTCCATCCTGCTTGAAACCTTGCTGGATCCAAAAGTTTAAAAGTTTTATTAGGCTTCAGATGAAAATTAAAAGAACTTCTTCCAGTAAAAAATAAATTTACAAACAGTTTGAATATCAGTGCAGGAATGTGAACCTCCACTGCACATACAGTGAAATATTCATCAAGCTGTTTTAATTTATTTGTGATGATTATGGTTATCCTTTTATAATCAAATTACAAATCATGGTATTCTAATTTACCGAGATGCACTAATGTTCAGAATGAAGGCTGATATTACTGTGACAATAATAGAGAATATGAAAAAGAGTAAACTACTCCTGGAATTCCCTCATTTACTGCACTTAACATATTAGCCAGCATAATGGAAGCAGCTCAGCTGTCAGCAACCATCGTCAAAGAGAGATTATTGTCCGACAGCAGGTAAACTATTTAAACAGCATGTACCAACAGTGTGGTCAGTTTTATAAAGCTGAGAGAGTTGCTCATTGAAAATAAAAAATACTGACTTTACTTGCTAACCTTACTGGTGCAGTCCATTGACAGGTAGCCGAAGACGTAGGAACAGAGAGGAGGATGGAACGGATGCATCGCTGTAGTGCAGCTGTGATATGACAACACTGCTTTACAGTCTACATTTAACTTGTTTAATTTATTTATTTTTGGTAAAATCCTCCCATTCTGTCATGACTAAATACCAAGGAAGCTTAAGAGCAGGGCAAACCACTTCAGATATGTCATGCGGTGGCCCTCGCGAGCCACCTATAAGATGCACACAAGTCACCAGTGACTTTTACAGTGAGTTTATTACGGTGAAAAAGGTGTTTACACAAGCTGCTGCGATAATGACAGAGTCTTCGCAGAACAGGAAGCATAGGGCTATACAGCACACTACAGGTCCAAAGCAGGAGACAGTCACACACAGTCAGGCTTGGTAATAATTAGCCACACGGGCTGCTAAGGCAGGGACTTACAGAACAGTTAACACCCGGGGGGAATAAGGCTAACAAGCTCACTTACTGGTCCCGGTGAAAGACAGTCAAGCCCCAAGGCAGCCAAGGTGTGAATATAGTCCAGGCATCCGTGACGATGGGTGAACAGAATAGCGATCAAATAACGATCATGCGATCAGACACTGCTGCGTCGTCATGACGCTAGCAGTCAGCTTAAATAACCCAGGTACTGATGACAGATGACACACAGCTGACCGACCGTTGACAGGCGGAAACCCCTCCGAGCACTTCACAATAAGAGCCCGTAGAGGCCAAAATACCGCCCGCAGCTGTCAAGGCCGGCAGCGAGACATAACTTTAACCCGAGCGCGATCAGAAACCGACGCTCGGGTCATAACAGTACCCTCCCTCCACGGGCGGACTCCGGACGCCCCAAGGGACCACCCTGCCCCCCCGCCCCCCCAGGGTGGGAGGTAGGGGGACAGGTACGGAGGGAGAGAAACCAACCAACAAAAACAAGACAAGACCAAAACAAGAAATACATACAAACACATGATTCTGGGGGGAAAAAAACAAAGACAAAAGAAAACACATGACTAAACAAGGCTATGACAAGACTGAGACTCACAAGGGAAAAAAAAAAGAGACAAAAAAAAATGCTCTAACTAGACAATGGCAAAGACTCACAAGGTAACAAGAGGCAAACACAAATTGCTCAGACTAGACAAAGACAATGATTTACAAGATAACAAAAATGCTCGAACTTGACTAAGACAATGGCATACAAGGAAACAAGAGGTAATCAAAAATAGCTCGGACTTAACTAAGACTAAGACATACTAAGAAGCAAAGGGTAAACAAAAATTGCTCGGACAAAACCGTGAACAAGACTGTGACTTTGGCTACAACAAAAAACAAGAGGCAATCTAACATTGCTCAGACCTGACTAAGACTTTGGAAACAAGAAAAAAAAAAACAAGAGGCAAACAAAATAGCACAGACCTGACTAAGACTATGACAAACAAAGAAACACGAGACAATTAAAAAAAAAAATTGCTCGAACTTGACCTGACTAAGACTATAACTTTGAAAACAAGAAAAAACAAGAGGCAATCTAAAAATTGCACAGACCTGACTAAGACTATGACAAACAAAGAAACATGAGACAATTAAAAAAAAAAATTGCTCGAACTTGACCTGACTAAGACTATAACTTTGACAACAAGAAAAAAAAAAAACAAGAGGCAATCTAAAATTGCTCAGACCAGACTAGGACTATGACTTGGAAACAAAACAAAAGGCAATCTAAAATTGCTCAGACCAGACTAAGACTATGACAAACAAAGAAGCACGAGACAATTAAAAAAAATTGCTCGAACCTGACCTGACTAAGACTAAAACTTTGAAAACAAGAAAAAACAAGAGGCAATCTAAAATTGCTCAGACCAGACTAGGACTGACTGTGAAACACAACAAAAAATTACAAGATGTACAAGACAAGAATTGGCACCATAAGGGCCCACAGAAAATCCCACAGTACATGAAACAGTCAGGTGGCCTGCCCCAGTCCCATGCCCCCAGGAATACGTCCTCTGGTGGCCGAACCAGGTCACCCTGTAACCCACACAGTTTGTTGGGTGGCCAACCCAAGATGCCGAACGCTCCAAGCAGTTCCTCGGGTGGCCGACCCGCATACCACAACCAGCAGGACCGTGGAGGGATTGCGTGCAGCCGCTCACCTGCGCTGGACCCCCACTGGACCTCGTCGGACCCCGATTGGGTCAGGACGGACCCAGATTGGGTCACCGCTGCACCCACGTTGGACCCCGACAGGGTCACCTCGGCCCATGCGTCGGACCCCAACTGGGTCAGAACGGGTCCCGATTGGGTCTCCTCGGACCACGCGTCGGACCACGACCGGGTCTCCTCGGCCCAAACGACGGACCCTGACCGGGTCAGGACTGCTCCGGCAACGACCTCCATCTCCAAACCTGGAATCCCCGGTCCCGTAACCTTGACTGGCTCCGGACCGGCAACGCTGTGGAGGTGCTCAGAACACAAGGAAGAACCGGGATCAGTTCCACCGGCAGCGCCAGAGCCCAGCGAGACGAGCTCGGGTGCAGCGGCCGGCTGCCCCTCACTCGCCTCCCCATGAGGCAGGCAAAAATGCTCTAACACACCATACAGGAAAACAAGAAAGAGCACTTGCCTGCACTCGGGCTCTGGAGCCGTCCAGGACTTCGCCGATCCAGGTTCATGAAGAAACTCGTCGTCGGGCTCCCACTCGGCTGTGTCGGGTTCCACAGCCGGCCTGATGGTCTCTGCAGCTGGATCCTCATGCGCTCGCGTCCATGCCAATAACCCGTATGGCGTGGGGGCAGAGGACCCTGGACCTGCTGACTCGGGCTGCATCCCTGAGGAACCCTGGGGACGCTCTCTCGTCGGCTCTGGCTCCTCACAGCAGTCCGTTCTCCTCCTCTGTCCAAAGCAAGGCTGCAGGACCGGGACATCTCCCAGAGCTGCAGGCCTCCCCCTCGTTCGACGGCGTGGGACTGACGCTGAGGACCGCTCCGCAGGAGGAGACACAGAGGCAGCAGGTTTAGTATAACAGGCTACAGCTGGGGAAAGAAACTCAGGGAGCTGCGAACCCTGAGCTTCACCCCCAGGAGTCAGACAAGACAGATCACTATTATTACTAGGACAGTGAACTTGGACTTGCCTGTCTCCCGGGGGGAGGATGTTGTCAGCTGTAGCGGGCGTTGCTCCTTCCCTCGCTCGCTGGATGGAAAAAGATCCAAGAACGGAGCCCACCGGCACAGGACTCAGCTCACTCTCAGCAGCTGGCTGGTTGAGGGGGTCATCCCGGCGGCCCGGAACTGGAGCTTGCCGAAGATGCGCCCGGCCGTGACGCCGACGCCTTCGCCGGCCCCCAGATGGTGCGAACTCCCGAAATGGATCGGAAGCAGGATCAGGATCCATAGGCGAAAAGCAGCAGTGCCTCTTCACCTGCTTCATGCCGCGTTCCTCTTCCATCATCAGGAACAGCTCGCGTTGTGCGGCGATGTCCTCCCTCCTCGTGTCGACTTCCGGGTGGTTGGCGTAGCGGGGAGAGAGATTACAGAGCACATCTTCGGCGGCGTCCAGGTACCAATGTATGCCGTGGTTATAGTCCAACATGGAAGCGGAGATGAGTAGCTCATCCACAGCTTCCAAAACACTCGTCAACACGTGGCTCTTCGGTGACAGCATTCCTCACATACACAGGTCCCAGACAGGGACAAGCAACGTCCAAAACTCAAACTCACCGGTGAAAAGCGTCTCAAAAATGGCGTCACCGTAAACGCTGTTTGGGCAGCAGTGTACTGTCATGCGGTGGCCCTCGCGAGCCACCTATAAGACGCACACAAGTCACCAGTGAGTTTTTCAGTGAGTTTATTACGGTGAAAAAGGTGTTTACACAAGCTGCTGCAATAATGACAGAGTCTTTGCAGAACAGGAAGCATAGGGCTATACAGCACACTACAGGTCCAAAGCAGGAGACAGTCACACACAGTCAGGCTTGGTAATAATTAGCCACACGGGCTGCTAAGGCAGGGACTTACAGAACAGTTAACACCCGGGGGGAATAAGGCTAACGAGCTCACTTACTGGTCCCGGTGAAAGACAGTCAAGCCCCAAGGCAGCCAAGGTGTGAATATAGTCCAGGCATCCGTGACGATGGGTGAACAGAATAGCGATCAAATAATGATCATGCGATCAGCTTAAATAACCCAGGTACTGATGACAGATGACACACAGCTGACCGACCGTTGACAGGCGGAAACCCCTCCGAGCACTTTCACAATAAGAGCCCGGAGAGGCCAAAATACCGCCCGCAGCTGTCAAGGCCGGCAGCGAGACATAACTTTAACCCGAGCGCGATCAGAACCGATGCTCGGGTCATAACAAGATAAACACTCAGACACATAAAGAAAGTTAAATACCATTTTAATGAAAATCCAAAAATACATAAACACGCCAACTTAATAAACAAATGCTCATGACACAACTAATGAAAATATGCAAACAACGCCAACTTAAATATAATGAAGACAAGTGCACGCTGGAGCCACATGTAGCCTGAAAGAGCGGCAAGGAGAGAAGGATATTAAAAACTGAGATTTATTAAGAGGGGGACAATAACCGAGGAGGCGAGTCTTACAACACAAGCAGAGAGCCCGACAGTGAACTCCAGCGTGGAACATAAAGGGGGTGAGACTGGAGACTGCAGGGGCAGATGAGGATGGGGAAATGACTGGGTGACCTGGGTGAAGAAGCTGTTGTCTTGGAGAGAGTTGGTACAGGCGAGCGCGCACAGCCCCGGAGACACACCACTGGAGTGGCAGCAAACCTGAAGAGAAGAAGATACGAGAGGTAAGACAACAGGGTTAAACAAATTCGCCAAACAACATGAACTGGAGTTGCTCTGGCACCAATACTCAATGATCCAGCAGCGAGCTCTTCACACACTGGCTCTTAAATACGCTGGTAGATCAGGAAGCAACAGGTGTGTAAATCACACAGGTGTGCTGATGAGCTCCGGAGCTGGGAAAAACAGAAAAAGGAAGGGAGGGAGGAAGCACGCTCGCCTGATCATCACACATACTTTGGCCATCTCTATGATTATCTCTCCATGTCACCATGATGCACTCTTCTTCTTTGCTGGAACAGTTAAACTGAACTTTCCCTTGGCATGCATATAAACTTTAAAATTAAATGACTCATCAACAATAAAAAATCTACATTGACAATTTTTTATGATTGCCGTTATCGACAATGCCGACTAATCGTTGCAACCCTAGTCCCTACTAAAGAGATGCAACAAAACTTGAACAGTAAAAAATAGAACCTTTCACCAGTCATAATATATCAGAAATCTGCTCATCAATGGGTTAAAGAGGGACTGGTGTTGGAGGAATCACTCAATGAGTTTGTACTCATGTAATATGAAACCCCTGCTATTGTGAGCTCCCTCTTACCTCAGTTATCTCTGCATTATCACGCAACCTCTCCTCCTTCCCTTCTGCTGTTGTATCAAACAGATGGGTCCATCGACATGGCCTTTCACTATGCCTCTCTTTGCCTTCTCGTCCTCTCCCTCACTCACTCCCCCTCCCCACCCCTTCCCTCTTGCTCCATCACACTAATGCGCTGTGGCAGTGTCAGTTGCTGTTTGCTCCTGAATGGAAGCCTGAAATATTTCCCAAGCTTGAATTCTCTCTCGCTCTCTCTTTGCTTTCATCATCTCTTTTCACTTCTCATCTCTTGTTTCTGATGTCTTTGAAGTAATAATCCTGTTGCTTGTGTTTTTGTTGTGACTTTTAACTCTGTTAGCACATGAAACAAGCATCCGTTGTGTCAACAGAAATCATTGTTTAAGTCAACTAATATGTGCTAAATTCTGAGTAAATTTTTCTGTGGCATGTTCACTTTTCCAGTGTTGCAGAGAAGGGAGCAGAGGGTTGCAAAGATCTCCTGGAGGCCTTCGCTGCTTGTGTAAAGAGTGCAGCTGAGGGGACGTCATGAAGTGTCGCCCTCCAGCCGCTAATGTAAGGATGTTACATAATGAGGTGATTCATTCTTAATAAATGGCAGCTCCAGCTGGGGGTTGTTTGGTGGACGAGGCTCTTTGTGGAGTTGCCCACAAATCGTGTGATTAGTCGAACAAACCAGACTCACCCAAAATGTGTACAAATACAGCCGTGGACAAAATTGTTGGCACCCCTCTGTTAATGAAAGAAAAACCCACAATGGTCACAGAAATAACTTGAATCTGACAAAAGTGGTAATAAATAAAAATTCTATGAAAGTTAACCAATGAAAATCAGACAATGCTTTTGAATTGTGGTTCAGCAGAACTACTTTAAAAAACAAACTCATGAAACAGGCCTGGACAAAAATGATGGTACCCCTAGAAAAGATTGAAAATAATGTGACCATAGGGACATGTTCAACCAAGATGTGTCCTCTAATTAACATCACAGGTGTCTACAAACTTTATGTTTAGTGTTTACCACACTAAACATGGACCAGAGGAAGCAAAGGAGAGAGTTGTCTCAGAAGATTAGAAAGAAAATTATAGACAAGCATCTTAAAGGTAAAGGCTATAAGACCATCTCCAAGCAGCTTGATGTTCCTGTGACTACAGTTGCACATATTATTCAGAAATTTAAGATCCATGGGACTGTAGCCAGCCTCCCTGGACGTGGCCGCAGGAGGAGACAGATAATACGATTGGTAACAAAAGAGCCCGGAACAACCTCTAAACACATTCATGGTGAACTCCAAGGTCAAGGTACATCAGTGTCAGATCGTACCATCCATCGTTGTTTGAGCCAAAGTGGACTTCATGGGAGACGACCAAGGAGGACACCACTGTTGAAAACAAATCATAAAAAAGCCAGACTGGAATTTGCCAAACTGCATGTTGACAACCCACAAAGCTTCTGGGAGAATGTCCTATGGACAGACAAGACAAAACTGGAACTTTTTGGCAAGGCACATGAGCTCTATGTTCACAGACGCAAAAATGAAGCATACCAAGAAAAGAACACTGTCCCTACTGTGAAACATGGAGGAGATTCTGTTATGTTCTGGGGCTGCTTTGCTGCATCTGGCACAGGGTGTCTTGAATCTGTGCAGGGTACAGTGAAATCTCAAGACTATCAAGGTATTCTAGAGAGAAATGTGCTGCCCAGTGTCAGACAGCTTGGTCTCAGTGGCAGGTCATGGGTCTTGCAACAGGATAATGACCCAAAACACACAGCTAAAAACACCCAAGAATGGCTAAGAGCAAAACATTGGACTATTCTAAAGTGGCCTTCTATGAGCCCTGATCTAAATCCTATTGAACATCTGTGGAAGGAGCTGAAACATGCCGTCTGGAGAAGGCACCCTTCAAACCTGAGACAACTGGAGCAGTTTGCTCATGAGGAGTGGACCAAAATAGCTGCTGAGAGGTGCAGAAGTCTCATTGACAGTTACAGAAATCATTTGATTGCAGTGATTGTCTCAAAAGGTTGTCCAACAAAATATTAAGTTAAGGGTACCATCATTTTTGTCCAGGCCTGTTTCATGAGTTTGTTTTTTAAAATAATTCTGTTGAACCACAATTCAAAAACATTGTCTGATTTTCATTGGTTAATTTTCATAGAATTTTTATTTATTACCACTTTTGTCAGATTCAAGTTATTTCTGTGACCATTGTGGGTTTTTCTTTCATTAACAGAAGGGTACCAACAATTTTGTCCACGTGTGTAGCATGTTTTTCCACACTGTGCAATATAAGTATACAGTATGCCAAAACATTTTTCATGTACAGTGCATACATGCATCCTTTTGGTAAGACTTGGCTGGAGCTATATTAACATTTAGCTAAAAAGTGACCTCTAGTGGTTGTGAAAGTAACTACGTAAAGTGTGATGACAGCAGGTAATAAGTGTTATGTGCTCAAATTTGACACCCATCCTACCCTAGCCTTTATCATTATTGTATCATTAAACAAGTAGTTTAGGTACCAAGCTGTAACAATTTCTCTAACCTTATACCCCTCTTACACAGGGGTATCATTGAGAGATCGTTGAGAGGTCTGGCCAATTTTTGATCTATTAGTGATCTTCAGTGATCTCCACAGTCACCACGGTCTCCTCAAAGTTCTGACTCACTCCAAAGCACACAAGGATCTCCCAAACAATCCCAAAGATTAAAAATTGGTCCCATCACTCAATGATCTCTGTGCTGTGTAAAAGGGCCCTTAACTCATAAAATATGTATTTAATGCATCCACTACTACTACTACTACTAGGTCGAGTCTCCTAGAGAACAACCAGCGATGACACACCATGATGGTCTGTCCAGCATGATGGATCTTATTTTATCAGATGGCTGGAGCCCAGTGTCCTTCCTGAATTGGTCTACGTAGGTTAGCCTCTGGCCACCACGGAGAGCTCGACCGTGCTTGGGCTCCCATAGTACAAGACTGTGTGCAGGCCGATCGCAATGCCGCAAGCAATGCCTTGCTAACTGCATCCTCCTGGCCCTGATCTTGGTAGACAGCTGTGGCAAGTCCCCATGCAACATGTCATTACTGACGCAGTCATGATAAGAGATGCCAAGCACTTACCATAGCATGCGGGTGTAGCATCCATCCAGCCTTTTCTCCACCTGAACTGTCAAAGTCCAGGACTCACAACCGTACAACAGGATGGGCTCCACAGTAGCTACAAAGAAGCACCTCTTTAGGGTGTCAGACAAGTTTAACCTCCAGATGTTATCTAACTTATGCAGTGCACGCCACACTTGTGCCTTTCTTACTGCAATGTCTTTGTCAGAGGAGCTAATGTAAGAACCCGGATATTTAAAGTCATCTTTAACTGCCAGTACCTCACCATCTAAAGTTAACAGACCTGCCACAGTTGGGGTGTTAAACTGGACCACCTCCATCTTAGTAGCATTAAGTAAAAAGCCGATCCTTTTACACTCTAACTGGATGCTGTTAAGCTTAGTGTGTGGGAATCCACCTCAGTATATTTACACTCTGACTAAAAGACAAAAAGAAATCGTCATGGGGGGTTTGTGTGTGGATGCGGGGGTGATGTGTTGATGTGAAAAGTGACAAAGAGAATGGGAATTACAAAGGCTCTGATGTTAATGCAGCACACAGAGAAGGCTGACCGAGTGATATTATTTAAGAGCAGAGGTGCCTGAGATCTGTTACTCTTTTGTTGCTTGTGTTTCTAGAGAAATGTGAGAAAGAGTGTAATAAAGCTTGATATGATCTGGAGCTCTCTGCCTGGTTCTTGACTCTCTCCACACTGGTGACCCTTGACGCACAACGGAACGCGAAGCGAACACCTCGGAGACGACCCGGACGGGAAGTGCCAGCAACGCGTGCGCCATTTTGGTCAAACTCCCAGACTTTTGGCTACACGACCCGAAGCCTTGGTTCCTCCACACCGAGGCCCAGTTTGCGCTCCGGGGAGTAACGGCAGATGACACCAGATACTACTACGTGGTCGTAGCGCTGGATGCACACACAACTCAGCAGGTGGCGAGCCTACTCCAACAGCCCCCAGCCCGTGACAAATACAATGCTCTCAAAACCGCGCTGACCCGGCGCTACACGCTCTCGGACTGTGAGAGAGCGGAGAGGCTCCTGACGCACTCCGAGTTAGGAGACGGGTCGGCGGTCGAATTGATAGAGAAGATGTGGGCATTGATGGGCACAGATGACGGGCATTTTCTCTTTGCCCACCTTTTCCTCCGGAACCTCCCGACGGCAGCCAGAGCAGTCCTTGCCAATTCACCGCTGCTGGCCGCGCGCAACTACCAGGCGCTAGCCCTGGAGGCAGATTGGATTATCCTCTCTACCAGAGCCCTCACAGTGAACGCAGCGGCGTCGGAACCCAGCGAGACAGCCAGCGGAGGCGAAGAGCCAGCGATAGTGACTGCAGCTGGACCAAGAAGCACTGGAGAGACACACTCTGTTTCTACCACCGCCGTTTTGGAGAGGACACACGCCAATGCATGCTACCGTGCCAATTCAAGCATTCGGGAAACGCCAGGACCGGCAGTCGGTAGCAGCTGCAACCGCCGGTGAAGCAAGCAAGCTGCTCTATGTTACAGACTCATGCTCGGGGAGACAGTTCCTCATGGACTCCGGCTCCCAAAAGAGCTTCATCCTGCCGTCCTACACCGACCGGCTGGCGGGAACTAGCGGCCCCGAGCTGATGGCTGCAAACAGCTCAGACATTAAGACTTTTGGTGAGAGGACGCTGACTGTATCCTTGCACGGCCGTACATACCAATGGACATTCGTCATAGCAGCATGCAGCTTCCCCATCTTAGGCGCTGATTTTTTGTGTGCACACGGACTACTAGTCAATGTTGCTAACAGACGCCTGATTAACGCAATGTCTTTTGATTCTCTCCCCTGTACAGCTCAAGGAATTGGGCCAACAACACTAGCCAACGTCACAGCTCCAGGGGATATGTTCCACATACTACTCACCCAGTTCCCAGCACTCACAGTCCCAACGTTTTCAGCGACCATCACTAAACACAGGGTGGAACACTTCATTACCACCACGGAGCCACCCGTTTTTGCACGACCTCGGCACCTGGACACAGCTAAACTGGCATAGAGCGCGAGGAGTTTGCCAACTTGGAAAAGTTGGGCATCATCAGGTGCTCAAACAGCCGATGGGCATCCCCGCTACATATGGTTCCTAAGGCAGAGGGATCGTGGTGACCGTGCAGAGATTTCCGCAGATTAAACAACACCACAGGGCACAACCGCTACCCCATCCCTCATATTCAGGATTTTTCCGTTCACCTCACCGGGGCACACATTTTTTCCAAGATAGACCTGGTCCGCGGTTACCACCAGGTCCCCGTGTGTGCTGATGACATACCTAAAATGGCAGTAATAACCCTGTTTGGTCTTTTTGAGTTTTTACGTATGCCTTTCGGGTTAAAAGGCGCGGCGCAGACACTCCAACGCATGACGGATGTGGTGTTGCGCGATCTGCCGTTTGTGTTCATCTACCTGGACCAACAATCCTCGTGGCCAGCGCGTCCGAGGACGAACACATAACCCACCTCAGGAAAGTTTTCCAGAGGTTGGAGGAGCACGAGTTAATAATCATCCCTGTGAAGGGCCAGTTCAGGGTGGCGGGGATCGATTTTTTGGGCCACTGAATCTCACCGGAGGGCGCGATATCCTTGCCGGACAAAGTGTGTGCCATGGCGAATTTTCCTCTGCCTCAGACGGTCAGGGTGCTGCAGGAGTTTTTGGGGATGGTTAATTTCTACAATCGTTTCCTCCCCGCGCAGCCCAGCTCATGCAGCCATTGTATGCCACGCTTAAGAAACAGAAGCCAGTGGACAGAGTTGACTGGACTCCTGAGCGGGAGCAGGCGTTTTCCGAGGTTAAAACAGCTCTGGCAAACGCCGCACTGCTGGCACACCCGGACCCGGCCGCTCAGATAGCGTTCACTACCGACGCATCGGACATGGCCATAGGGGCCATCGTGGAGCAGCACGTCGCCGGTTCTTGGCAGCCGCTTGCCTTTTTTAGCAGGTCTTTGCGCGACAGTGACCGTAAATACAGTACGTTCGACAGAGAGTTACTGGCTCTCCACCTGGCCATGCGCCACTTCCAGTTCTGGCTGGAAGGGTGCACCTTCACTGCGTTTGTGGACCACAAGCCGCTAACGTACGCTATGGCCAAGGTTTCGGAACCATGGTCGGGCCGGCAGCAGAGACAGCTGGCCGCAATCTCGGAGTTTACAACCGACATTCAGCATGTGGTCGGTAAACTCAACGTGGTGGCGGACTGCCTCTCCCGTGCATTAGTGGCCCCAGTCTACGTGGGGAAAGATTACATGGCTATGGCCGCTGAGCAGATCGGCAATGCGGGCGTTTGTGCACGCCAGTCTGGACCAACAGGGTTAAGGCTGGAGAGCAAAGTGCTGCAAGACGCCCCCCCCCCAATCTGTGACGTCTTCATGGACCGCCCGCGCCCGGTGGTCCCACGCGCTTGGCGCCACAGCATTTTTGAGTCGGTTCACTCCCTGGCGCACCCGTGAGTCAGTCAAAATGGTGGGAGCGAAGTTCGTCTGGCCGAGCCTGCGCAAACAGGTGAAAGAGTGGGCTGCAGCCTGCGTAGCATACCAGCAAGCCAAAGTGCACAGGCACACAAAGGCCCCCTTGGAGCCGTTCCATATCCTGGCTAAGCGGTTCGACCACATTCACGTGGACCTCGTGGGCCCCCTCCCACCATCGCAAGGGTTCACGCACCTCCTGACAGTGGTGGACTGCACCACGCGCTGACCCGAAGCAGTCCCGCTAGCTTCCACCATGTCCACAGAAGTTGCACGCTCTTTTTTGACAACATGGGTGGCATGTTTTGGCACCCCTTCGGAAATCACATCCGATCGGGACCCGCAATTTGTTTCCGACCTCTGGTCCACCATGACCCAGAGCCTGGGCATCTCACTTCATCGCACAACCGCATACAACTCACAGGCCAATGGGTTATGTGAGCGTTTCCATAGATCGCTTAAAACAACGCTCAGGGCTTCGCTTACGGATGCAAATTGGGTGGACCGGTCGCCATGGGTTCTGTTAGGGTCGCGTTCAGCACCGAAGGAGGATTTGGCAGCTTCCCCAGCAGAGCTGGCTTCTTCCCAGCCACTGCGGCTCCCAGGGGAATTTTTGCCGGACAGCCCCGCACCGAACACTGATCCATCCCCCCTTTCACCGCGTAGCGCAGTGGCAGGGACGGTACCCAGTCTGTTCCATCACTGTTTTCCGTGCGCTTCTGTGCCAAAGGCTTTGAAGGATGCGGTGTTCGTATTTGTCAGGCACGATGCCCACTGGACCCCCTTGCGCCTGCCCTACAATGGCCTGTTCAGAGTGCTGAAACCCGTGGAGAAACATTTTGTGTTAGACTTGGGGGGACGCAGAGAAACAGTCTGTATAGACAGGCTTAAGCCTGCTTTCGTGTTATCAGACAGCAAGTGGTGTTGGCCCAAACTCCTTGGCGCGGACGACCCCCACTGAGAACTCCCCAGGTAAATGACTCGTCAGATCAGTCACAAGGGCATGCTAATGATGTTTTCCCCCTTCCCAATGTCCCCCCACAGACGGACACACCCTCAACCTCGAAGCCACAGACCCCACGTTACAGCTGCTATGAACGTAAGCTGTAGCCCAAAGGACATGAGGGTCAAGGCTCAGTCTGAGTCTGGGGGGGGCGGTGTGGGAATCCACCTCAGTATATTTACACTCTCACTAAAAGACAAAAAGGAATCGTCATGGGTGGTTTGTGTGTGGATGTTGGGGTGGTGTGTTGATGTGAACAGTCAGAATCAGAATCAGAATCAGATTTATTGCCATTGTTCATGTAGTACACAAACCAGGAATTTGTCTCGGTGCAATGCTGCAACATTAAACATGATAAAAATAAAAGATAGAAATAAAAAAACTATACATGCAATAAAATGTAGAATATGAATGAGTAATACTAGACAAAGCAATTTTTAAATATATTAGCGAGCAGCAGATATTGTGGAGTACCCCATAGTGCAGTCGGTAATGCAAAAAGAAAACAGTGATGATTGACATGAGTCTGGTTGAGCTGCTGTACATAGTGCACGAGAGTCTAATAAGTCACTTAGTGTTCAGCAGTCTGATGACAGAGGGGAAGAAGCTGTTCATGTGACGGGAGGTTTTAGTCTGAATGGACCGAAGTCTTCTACCTGAGGGGAGGGGGGCAAACAGTACGTGACCAGGGTGTGAAGGATCGGCTATGATCCGGCCTGCACGCCTCCGGGTCCTGGAGATGTACAGATCCTGGAGGGATGGGAGCTTGCAGCCGACAAAGAGAATGGGAATTACAAAGGTTTTGATGTTAATGCAGCACACAGAGAAGGCTGACCGAGTGATATTATTTAAGAGCAGAGGTGCCTGAGATCTGCTACTCTTTTGTTGCTTGTGTTTCTAGAGAAATGTGAGAAAGAGTGGAATAAAGCTTGACATGATCTGGACCTCTCTGTCTGGTTCTTGACTCTCTCCACAAATGACGATTTAATGCAAAAAGAAAGTCTGCTTTTGAGACAGCAAATGTAGTGACATCACTGTTGGGCAAGTTACTAAAAAATAGTAACTAGTTACAGTTACTAGTTACTTCTTTTCAAAAGTAACTGAGTTACTTTTGAGTTACTGTGTGATTAAAGTAACTAGTTATTTGGAAAAGTAACTTTCATGTTACTTTTAAATGCATACGTAAATCATCTTGCACACACAGCAAGATTAAGGGCCCCTTGTTCTCATCAGACAAAAGAAGAAAGAAAACTGATGAGAAAAAAGTCTCACCTTACAGAGAAAAATCAGATTTACACAAACTATTGTAATCAGTAGAAAGTCTGAAATTTACTCGAAATAAAGGTGTGAATTCACAGAGAAAATTTTGGACCTCCTGGTGGGCCATTTTTGGCCCACGAGCTATATGTTTGACACCCCTGGACCAGCCCATTAAAAATGCATATTTAGAGGATTTACTTCCATGAAATAGTTGCAGATCACAGCAGCATGAAAATGAATGAGATAAAATAAAACAGAAAGCACAGATAAATAAAAGTTCACCACTTAGAAGAAGCTGTTCTTTACCGCAACAAATCAGTCACTTTTTCTCTGTGTGTAAGAAAACTTTAAATGCATTCAATGCAGACATTAAATGCAAGCTTCTTGCTCAAAAAATACTCATGTTTAACCACAGAGGTAGGAGCTGTTAGGGGCTACTTACCGCTCGGTCAACAGGTGATCAGGGCTCAATATGAGAAGTCGCCACCACCACGGCATTTCTTCCCCGGGTTGTGATGTGAACTGGGGGAGAACAGGAAACGGACGCGCGGAGGAGACTGTGTGACGGCTGCGTCAGTTATGGTAGGGTCAGTTTATATTTATTTGTTTATTTATTTGCTTGCCTTTGGCATGACAACCTTCAGTGGCTTGAGGCTGCTGGTGGCGGCAGTCCCGCCAAAACTGTGTATTCATCCCCAGTTGGCAACTGATGAGGAGGGTGTCTAGTAACTGCAAGTTGTATGATTGTCTGTTTGTGCTAAAATATCTGTCCATATTAATATAATGAGTAACTGTAACGCATTACTGAATTTTTAAATAGTAATTTCATTACACAGCACATTACTGCAAAAGTAGTGGCGTTACAGTAACGCATTAGAGGAATATGTATCCAGTGCACGTGGAAATAGTCTTGTACGGTGTGGAAAACATGCTGTTTGTATGTATTATGGAAAGATTGGGTTGAGCAGAATATTCACAGATTCTAACTAATACCATTTAGCTTCAGTTTCAGGGTCTCACTGATGTTTTTGTCTGGTTACTGTCACACTGGACCATATTACAACCTAGTCAACAGTCTAGTGTCTAAGGCAGGGGTGTCCAATCATGTGCCATGGAGGGCCAAAACCCTGCAGGTTTTCTCTTCTACCCTGTCTCTTCAGCAGGTGTTTTCACTTATCAGTAATCAGTGGGACGAAATTCAGTGAAATCTGCTGTTGAAGACACTGGTTGGAGGTAAAGCCTGCAGGGTCTTGGCCCTACATGGCACATGATTGGACACCCTGGTCAAATGTAAAGAGTGCATTTATTTGGGTATCTAAGTTTATTTTGTTATCACGGCAACAGGAAAATGGTCTGTGCAGAAAGTGCAAAGAGGCTGGTCTAATTACTCAGAGGTGTGTTTGGGTGTAACATGCTAAACCCAATGAGAAGTGCCCCTGCCTTTAATAAACAGGGGTGCAAGATCTTGTATTTTGTATACTTTATTGATCCCCAGAGGGGAAATTGAGGGCATCCACCTGGATGGATGAAGCAGCCACGGTATGGCACTATCGCTTAACCATTCACACACACATTCACACCTAGGGCCACTTTAGAGTCTCCAATTAACCTAACCTGCATGTTTTTTGGCCTGTGGGAGGAAACCAGAGAAATCCCGGAGTAAACCCATGCAGATACGGGGAGAACATGCAAACTCCACACAGATCACTGTTGGTCAGGGGATGGGATCGAACCAGGGATCCCATGGCCAAGGGTGAGTTGCTGTGCTGGTGCAGTGCTAACCACTGCGCCACCGCACCGCCCTAAGGGCAATAGTAATACTGCTTGGCATTAAGTCAGGAATTATTCACTGCTGATGCCCAGTCACTTATTTTAGAAGAAAGAGGAGGGTATGATTGAACAAATGGGCCAAACAATTGAGCTGAATTTAGATCAATTTAGGTTTAACATAGCGTGCATGGATGCATGTCTCATTGTGCTCCACACACCATTTTTCCCCTCTGTGTATTGAAAAACTGTATTTCTTCAAATGATTTGGAATATATTACAGGGTATATGTCTATAGCTTGCATTTAGCTGTCCTCAGATTAATGTGTTTAACAGAAAACAACAGCTGAGTTTGGTTTTTTTTTTTCATTAACCAAGACAGGACACACACATGTGCAAACTGACACAAGCAAAGGAACATGACTGAGGACACAGACATGATAGATCATCTACGTATGTAGACAGAACGCTTTGTCACAGTGGAGAGGTTTGTAGTTTGAAATTCTGTGAGCTTTACACATCACATCTGTTTACCAGATCCACACCGGCCACTGCAGCCACAAAGCCTCCGGTACCGGGTCTGTCAGAACCGGTCACAGAGGCTGCACAGCCAAGGCTCAATGGGGAGCACCTTCACACATCTCCTGAGTGTTATAGTCTGTGGTGGAAAAAAAAAACCCACACACTTCCTGTTTATTCATTCATTCCCATAAAAAATAAATTAATTAATGCCTAATCTATAGGCAGTATTCCTCCTCTGAGTTTGTGATTAAAATAAAAATATGGATGGAACAAAAAAAAAATATTCAGTGTCTCATCAAATTATAATTAAAACTGATGGGTAACAATACTTTGATTAGATTATAACCATTACAACTCTGTCTAGTAAAATACCAGAAAATCTTAGCCCATGCTATGTTTTCTCATGAGCCCTGTCAGTAGGAGTGCTTCCATGGTAATAAAATACACTACTGAAATAGCATTAATAATGTCTTTCTGACAATAGACCTGCTTTTTGCAGATCAAAAGTGTATTGACATGAAAGGCACTAAAATAGCAATGTGACAAGATTGTGCTGGTACCACATCCCATTTAAATAAGTCTCCACTTTGCAGCATAAAGGGGCTACACCGTCTACAGGTACTTTGATGGCCTGCTGCAAAGTGTGGAAACCAGACTGTACACTGTCATAAATGAATAAATCCACCGGTGCAATACGGAAAGCGTGTTGCACCAGTAGATTCAAATCACCGGTGTGCGTGAAGCACAAATGCATGCCTTAGACTGTCATAAAAGCGCCCACTGTGTATTCTGACCGGGGGATTTAAAAGAATTGATCTCCAAAAAGTTTTAAGAGCAGACAGACCAACTTATACAAAAATGAATAAATACCCATACAAAAATTCTACAAATATATACAAAATTCTACCTCTAAAGCCTCTAAAATTCTACCTCTAAAGCCTTATCAGCAAAACCTACTACTGTGAGCAAGAATCTATTATCTCTATTATGGAAAGAGTCAACTGAAGAAATTTTTGGCCAAAGTTTGCATGGAGCTGCAGCACACAACTAAGCCTTAAAATTAATCCAAAGGATTTTTTTCAATATGCAACTTTTTCTCACAAATTTGTTACTTTGCAACAATAGTGTAAAATGCCTTAATATTTAAAAATCTATTGATTGTGGAGGGTCTGAACAGTAATGCAGTATATTCAGCCACACAGCATGTGCATCAGGTGAGCAGGATCACAGCGAAATGGCCAAGGCACGGGACCGGCAGCCAACACTGTTGACCAGCTGTGAATCTCCCTGCTCCCCATTTTGCTTGTGTGTCCTCCCAAGACTTCAGCTGCATGGCTACATATGCCGAATTACAGTTCAGACCCTCCACAATCATGAAGCATTAGAGTTTAATTTTATAGGCATTAGATCTTCATTTTGCTCTTTATCTAGTCACATTTGGCACTTCTCATTTCCGTGTTTTGTTTACGTAGCACTCCGTGAACAGTCAAACTTCTAGCCCTGCTGTAGGTTGTGCCTCCCCATTTGCAATTGGCTTTGCCACACGTATCACTCGCAGTGCTTTCACCCATTCAGATTAGCTCATGAATAACACTGTGGAGGCTTGAAACAGCATCTTCTGGGAGAGATCAGAGAGTGGCTTTCTAGACCTCATGTAAAACGACACATAAATGATTCCCCCCCCCCCCCTGTCCTGTCAGGCAGCTAGGTAAGCAGAACAAAGATCTGTTACCCTTACTGTGCCAAAACAGATTTACTTTGCCAAGAGGAGCTTTATACAGTGCCTAACTATGTGCTGTATATTGTTGTAAACCCCTCCTGTAATAACTTTTAATACTTTATTTAAATTATTTTACCCATGGAGGACCCAACAGGATGTGGAATTGGCAAAGGAAGTGTGTGGAGGGGGAAAGAAAAGAGAGGGGAACAGACAAGAAGACAAACAAACCAACAACTAAAACAAACAGAAGACAAACTGCTTCTTCCACCGAAGATGCCTCAACATGAGTTTTGGTATCCACACCTGTTAAAGGAGAGACACTTAAAGGAGAGACCTGTTAAAGGAGAGACAGCTACAGACCAGTGGCCCTGACGTCTCACATGATGAAGACCCTGGAGAGACTGCTCCTTCCTCACCTCCGCCCCCTGGTGGGACCAGCGATGGATCTATTCCAGTTCGCCTACCAGCATGGTATTGGGGTGGAGGATGCGGTCATCTTCCTCCTTCACCGTTCTCTGTTCCACCTGGAGAAGCCCGGGAATGCAGTGAGAATCATGTTCTTTGACTTCTCCAGTGCTTTCAACACCATCCAACTGATGATCCTGAAGGACAAGCTGCTGTGCGCAGGGGTGGACCAGCACCTGTCATCATGGATCCTGGACTACCTCACAAACCAGCCACAGTTTGTGAGAACCCGGGACTGTGTGTCCGACACGATCATCGGTAGCACGGGGGCCCCACAGGGAACGGTTTTGGCTCCCTTCCTGTTCACCCTTTATATTGCGGACTTCTAACATAACACAACGCACTGCCATCTACAGAAGTTCTCTGACGACTCTGCGATCGTTGGCCTCATCTCCAACGGAGATGAAGCTGAGTACAGAGGGCTTATCCAGGACTTTGTGGACTGGTGCCATCGGAACTGCCTCCAGATCAACGCGAGGAAAACTAAGGAGCTGGTGGTGGACTGCCGCAGGCAAGGACAATCCCTCACAACACCAGTAAATATACAGGGAACAGACATCGAGATGGTGACATCCTACAAGTACCTGGGTGTTCATCTGAACAATAAACTAGACTGGTCACACAATACTGACACACTCTACAAGAAGGGACAGCGCAAGCTGTTCCTACTGAGGAGAATCAGGTCTTTTGGTGTACAAGGGGCACTGCTGAAGACATTCTATGACACGGTGGTGGCATCAGCCATCATTTTTGGAGTGATCTGCTGGGGCAGTGGCATTGCAGCAGCCGATAGGAAGAGACTGAACAAACTGATCAAGAAAGCTAGCTCTGTCCTGGGGCAGCGCCTTGACCCAGTGGAGGAGATGGGGGAGAGAAGAATGGTGGCTAAACTGTCATCTCTGCTGGAGTCCGAGTTCCACCCTATGCAGGACACACTGAATGCACTGAGGAGCTCATTTAGCAGCAGACTACATCATCCTAGGTGCACAACTGAGAGAGGTTTCGCAGGTCCTTCGTACCAACGGCTGTCAGACTGTATAACCTAAGCAGGGCTGCTCGCAGAGATAGCAAAAAGACGTGACAACCTAATAGTACTGAATGCAAAAGACGCATTACTTACACAATGGTCCCCTCCGGTATACTACTAGGAAAATACCGGTAGCTACGGAGGGTGACAATATGTATGGGTACATAATCATACCATGTAGGATAACTAAGTAGACGGTTATGCTGTTTCATTCCATCTAGCTACAATGCTCCGCACTGTGTGTGTTTATATATTTATATATTTATTCCATCTAGCGACAATGCTCCACACTGTGTGTTTATATATTTACATATTTATTCCATCTAGCTACAATGCTCCGCACTCTGTGTGTTTATATATTTACATATCTATTCCATCTAGCTACAATGCTCCGCACTGTGTGTGTTTATATATTTACATATTTATTCCATCTAGCTACAGTGCTCCGCACTGTGTGTTTATATATTCATATATTTATTCCATCTAGCTACAGTGCTCCACACTGTGTGTGTGTGTTTATATATTCACATATTTATTCCATCTAGCTACAATGCTCTGCACTGAGTGTGTTTATATATTCATATATTTATTCCATCTAGCTACAATGCTCCGCACTGTGTGTCAATATATTTATGTTTATATGTACATATGTATACTCGCTGCTCTTGTTTTTTCTTGCCTTCTGATTGTTGCTCTGAGTGTTGCTATCCCTGTACTGTTGCAATCCTGGAATTTCCCCACTGTGGTTCTAATAAAGGCTTATCTTATCTTATCTTACTTGTGCATGTGCATCTGTGTGCATATATATGAGACCGCGTGGAAAATAAGTGTGTGCGTGTGAGTGGTTTGTCAGGAAACATACGAAGAGGGGGGCCGGTCGCAGCAGCTCTCCCCCCGGGAACCCTGAGCAGGCAAGGCAGCACCGCCAACCCCCACAGGGCACAAATGCCCGAGGTCGGCAAGCCCCAGGAAAGCCAGGCATCCACCCCCAGAGGGACAATCGAGGGAGGCCAGGCCGCCAGGCGGCCAGTGCAGCAAACCCACGCCCCCGGGCCTGCCAACCCCCATCCCCCCAGTGGGGCCAATGCCAGTCCCCGGGCCCCAGGCGCCAGGAGGCCAGTGACCCCACCCCCCAGGCCGGAGACCGGCCCCCGCCCCTTGGTGCGAGCCCCCCCAGGCACCCCCACAGCAGGTCCACCCCCCCCCCCCAGTGCCACCGCCGCACACCCCATGGACCCCCATGCCCAAAGAAGTCCCCCCACCCAGGGGAGCCCACATAGCCGAGAGGCACTACCCCCCCCCCCCCAATCCAGCACCTCCCGAGTAACACTAACACATTACATAAATAATTTTTCGTTACTCAAAAGAGATACATGTTTTTGATGATGTCAGAATTTCACATTAATCCATTAAAAAGGCAGTAAATGGGACCTTTAAATGGCCTCTTATAATTGTCTAGAGATGTTTGAGGTAAGAAAATGTGCACCATATCAGTGGGTGTACAGTAAATGCATGCAAAGCGAAGGATCACAATGCAATTGGGTCAGCCAGGCCACAGCCAAAAATAATCCTGCTTGATTTGGATCTCAGCCAAGTGTTCCTGCAGCCTGTCGACTGTGACAGCATTCAAAAGGGAATTAGTCCCTTAATGCTATGGTATTTAATTTACTATTGAGTTTTACAAAACACTCTTTTACTATTGTCTGAAAATGAAGAAAATGAGCAATTTCCAAGATAAATTCACATAATTATACCGGAGTGGTGGCCTAGAGGTAGAGCATCCACCCCACAACTGGGATGTCAGGGTTCAGGTCCCGGCCAGGTCATGCCAAAGACCATATAAAAGTGGAACTTCCTGCCATCCAGCTTGGTTCTCAGCAAAAATGGAACGGAGGAGGGAAATTTGGGCGACAATGGCTCAGGAGGCAGAGCAAGTCATCCAATAACCAG
This sequence comes from Pholidichthys leucotaenia, assembly GCA_020510985.1. NCBI lineage: Eukaryota > Metazoa > Chordata > Actinopteri > Cichliformes > Pholidichthyidae > Pholidichthys > Pholidichthys leucotaenia. Next base: position 365,033,573 of record CM035838.1, on the reverse strand, counting down.
AGGGTTGGCGGGTTGAATCCCGCTCTCCCCAGTCATCTTGACATCGTGTCCCTCGGCAAGATACTTTATTCACCTTGCCTCCAGTGTCCATGACACTGGGTATGAATGTGTATAAATGTGTGGAAGTGGTCAGAAAGGCCACTGGTGCAGATTGGCAGCCACATTCCTGTCAGTCTGCCCCAGGGCAGTTGTGGCTACTGGGGATGTTAATGATTAATTGACTTTCGATTAATTGTCAATAAGAATTTAGTTGACGAAATTAAATTAGTTGTCATTTAATTGATAACTCAGCAGTCCATTTCAATGGGAGCTTATTCTATGAAATGTAGCGGTGTCGCCATCCAGGCAGGGGTGCACATGGTCACCCACTGCGGCCTTTCAACCGAAACTTAAGAAAAAGCAGAAGAAGACACCAAGTCTCCAGAGTGCATGAGCTGTGCAGAGTGAAAAAAAATCACTCTTCCGGGTTATGTCGGAGAGCTGCGTACTTCAAATCAGCAGGGCGGAGAAACAGACCAAGGCAAGGAAAAAACTACACGAGCACAAAAACCCATCCCTGCTGCCTTCACTCCCCACTAGACAAGAAAGCAGACCGGACCCAAGTTACTGAGGTAACATTTCAACACACAGCAGCAGAGGAGCTGGGTTTGCACTAACAGGACAGGCTGGCGTTGGCTTCACAGCAGCTAGAGACACTCAGACAGCAGCTCACTCTCACTCTGAGCTGCTGTGATATTTGTGTCATTGTTGCAGAGAGTTATCTGCTGCAACTTTGAAATTAATATAATTTGTCAGAATATTGATAGACAGCCCTCGGATTCATTTCCACTCTCTGTGCTGTGACGTGGTGATGGCGGCACCTACTTCATTGCATGTTTATCCACGTTTCTTATTCAAATGTCCACTGAGATGAGATGACCAAGGGCCCACATTGCTTGCAGGGTCAACTAGTGTGCATTAGGCATCAGAGGAAGCGTAGATCATATTGGGTTTGCCTGGATTGCTGGGGTACTGTGATAATGTTTAACATGCAACAGATGAAACAGCTCACGTTTGATTTTCCTGTTAAAACAGTCTACTAGTGCATCTCAATAAATTAGAACGTGAAAGTAATTTTTTTTGTAAGATAATTAAAAAAGATACATTTTATGATACTGATAATAGTTTTTAAAATAAATTTTAAAAAATCATGACTTTTTTTTTTTTTTAAATAGTAATATTTGTAATATTACTGAGATACACCGGCACATAGTACACACTATACAGTGCAAAATTTGTTAAACTACAAAAAATGCCATTGCCTGTAGTAAAAAAATGCAAATGTGCAATAAATCATTGAAGAATATGATGGTCATGCTTTATTCAGTATATCAAAAACAGTAATAATTAACTTTTTGTACAGTATGTTAAAGATAGAAAGACCCTATTGAGGGAAATTCAGATTCTCAGGAAAATTGCGGCCTATCAATTAATCATTAATCAATCGATAATGTGACTTAATTAGCAATTATTGAATTAATCAATAACCTGCATCCCTAGTTGCTACAGAAGTAGCTTACCACTACCATTGTCTGTCTGGAGTGAATGAATTATGTACTCATTGTAAAGCGCTTTGGGTATCTTGAAAGGTGCTATATAAATGCAATCTTTTTTTATTATTATAGTTTGCAATCTAGCTGTAGATAATAAAATCTAACACTTAATGCAGGTGCATTACAGTGTATAAAGGTTCCACACTTTCTTCATCTCATTTCTTTTGTTTCTTCTTCAGGTCCGCTGCACTGAACCCTCTGAGTTCCCAGCATTCCCTTTTGCACAGCACTGGACTGAGTGATGACAACAATGAAGATGACAATAATAAAGATGATCATCATGGCACACATTGTGCTATTTTGGGCTGAACTTGGGATCTGGCTGCAGTAATCATATGTAGCCCCCACCCGCCACCCCAGATTATCCACCCCCAGGTGTCCCTCAATCTTAACCTCCCCTTCCCCCTATGGCTGGCATTAAATACACTGACTATTCCACAGAGCCAATGGGCTGTAATGTAAAACCTTGACTTGAGATGACTACTTATTAATAGAAATAAAAGTTCAAGATGATTGGTATAAAATCAGTCTGTCTTTACTTTTAATGTTTTACCAATATATGCAATTATAAACAAAAGCTTTCAGTTCTGTCAGACAGCCCACTATGAAATTCTTTATTAAACAAGCATGGTTACAGTTTGGCTTCAAGCTCATCCTGGCAATAGTGAAGCATGCTGACACTGGGGAGTGGTGCTTTAATATCCCATCTGTCACGAACGCCCCTCGGGGCAGAGAAAGACAGATTCACGTGCTGAACTGTTCAGTGATATTTATTAACAAAAGAGAACAAAAATTCCAAAACAGTGCTCAAATATAAAAATACAAACAAGGGTAGTATACAGGATTGGCACTCCAGAGCAGGAGCTGCTCTGGAGGAGATAGAGGAAAAAACTTACTGAGAAAGCAGTCCAGTTACATCAAGCAATGCCACCCATGTAATGCAGTCCATGTACTGTATGCGAGAATAACCAGCAGTCCTTAAATAGTGGGCAGCAGATCAGCGACAGGTGTGGGGAGCTGAGTGAGCAGGTGACCTAATTAATCAATTACTCACAGCTTGAGATGGCAGGGAGACAGCGTGAGTAGTTGGTGGGAGTGCCTGGGCAAGAGGAAGGGCTCTGAGTGATAACAAACCAAAATATGTACAAAGAACTGACAACATAATAATGACACATAAAAAACTCAGAAATAAAGTGAGTCTGAGCTCAGAGGGGAAAATAGAGCTCAGACTCATGACAGAACTCTCCTCCCAAGGGGTGGATGCCAGACACCCCCAGGCAACACCAAAACGGACCCCCCACCCCCCAAAAAAAGAAGGATGCAGCAAAATAAAGAACAAACCTGGGCTGGAGGTGGGGGAAACAGGTAAGGAGGGAGCAAAACTATAGGGCCTGCTCAGGCCCCACACCTGCAAAACACAGAATTACCCCCTCCCCCCCCTGCCCAGGGAGCTTGGGAGTTCAGGGGGGTGACCAGAGTCCCAGGCCCGGCAGACGGCTAGATAGAACAAGTCGGGAGGTCTGCCAAGGTCCCAGGCCAACCAGACAGCCAGGTGGTACAAGTAGGGTGGCCTGCTGGAAAATAGGAACCACCCGACCCGGCGGCTCAGTCTTTCAGGCGGCCGGCCCAAGTTCTCAAGCCACCAGGCCCCGAGGGGTGACCCAGGAGGTGGCTCCCCCACCGGAAGGCGTAACAAAGGGAAGCAAGGATGGAGGAGGGAAACCACAACGGTGTTCGGTGGCAGAGAAGGAGGGGGAACTATGATGGTGTCTGGTAGAAGAGAAGGAGAGACGACGACGCCCTCGGTGGTCTTGGGCTGGAAAACCGTAGCACCCACGGAAGCTCTGGGCTGGAGCTTAGCAGCACCTGTGGTGGCTCCGGGCTGGGGCTTAGCAGCACCTGCAGTGGCCCCGGACTGGGCCAACATTGCACCCACGGTGGCCCCACACTGGGCCAACCTTGCACCCTCAATGGGCCCGGACTGGGCCAGAGCTACACCCCTTGGACCCAGATTGGCAAGAGCTGCACCCACGGTGAACAGGCCGACCAGCGAGAGCACCAGGCCAAGGAGGCAGTCCACCAATGGGATACCGGATGAGGGCGAAGGAGGTAGGTCCACGACAACCTCAGTGGGGGAAGCTGGACCCACGATGTCCTCAGGAGGCGAACCCGGACCCATGGTGTCAACTGACAAAGTTGGATCTTCCCCAGCGACCCTGGAAGAAGGCTCAGAACAACACAGAAACAGGGGATCAGGGTCACCGGCAGCAACAGAGCCCGGCAAGGCAAGCTCAGGCGCAGAGGGCTGCTGCACCCAGCTCTCCTCACCAACAGCCAGGCAAGATTGCTCTAGGACAGGCAAGAGAAAGACAAAAGAGAGCACTTGCCTGCGCTTGAGTTCCACCGCCGTCCAGGACTCCGTCGATCCAGGTGATGGCAACATCTCAGGCCCGGTCTCTCAGGGGCTCAGCTCAGTTGAAGACTCTGCTGCCTCAATATCCACAGTAGGCATGATGGTGTTTGCAGTCCTCGTCTCCCCAGACAAAGAGGCCCACGCTGGTGGCTCACCTGGTGTGGCAGCTGGGGGTCGGCTCCGTGCTGGCACTGGAGTTTGTTCCTCCAGGGCCACAGACTGGCGGACACTCAGGGACAGATGGGGAAGACACGAAGAGGACAGATGAGGAATTATTTGCTGCAGCAAGTGGGGAGAGCTCAGGGGACTGCATTTCCCGAGCTTCCCTACCAGGGATCAGGAAAGGCACATCATCATGAACTGAAGAAGAAACAAATGACACTTGCCCGTCATCCTGGTGTGTGATGTTTTCTGCTGCAGCAGGTGTACAGTCATCCCTTTCCATGTCTATGGTGAGCCTGGGCACCTCTGTGGATTGTGGAAGAGCTGCCTCTGTAGACACGGGGGTGGGCGTAGCCGGGGAAAACCTGAAGGACCTCTAAGCAGCAGGAAGATACGTCAATGAGACGGGAGTAGCAGCAGCAGAGGAGGAAGAGGAGGCTGGCGGAATGGCTGGTGAAGAGGAACAATAAAGAGGAACTGCTGCGGGAGTTGTCTGGCTCAGCATGAGGGGAATGTCTGCTGAAGAGGCTGAAGGCTTCCTCTGGCAGTCCGGACTGGGACGACGGCACCGCTGTGGAACTGGTGATGCACACGGAGCTGGAAGGGAAGCTGGCGAACCTGGAGAGGAGAAGGGCATCTGCTGTGGAGAGCACCTCCGTGTCGGCTCCGCTGGAAACGCTCCTACCCTCAGATCAGGAAACGATTGTAGGAGCGCAGACGCTGTGGACAACAGCTCTGAGTATTAGGAATATCTCCACAGGCTGGGATGTGCCTCCAGGATTCCCATCGCTTCATACAAACACTCCCCCGTCTTCCTGAGTCCTCGGGCGTCGAGAGCTTCATCCACAAAATCTTGGATAAACCCCGCCGCCCATTCCTCCTCCAGGCTGGGAGACCCCGCTGCCGATCTTCCTTTATTAGACCGAGGTCGGTGAGCTGGGGGCATGATGAGCTCCAGCAACCAGGTGGGTGAAAAAACACAAAAAGAGAGAAAAAAAAGGCAAAAATGCATTAACGAGCAGCTGAATCTAATTATGGCGGCAGCATTCTGTCATGAACGCCCCTTGGGGCAGAGAGAGACAGATTCATGTGCTGAACTGTTTAGTGACATTTATTAACAAAAGAGAACAAAAATTCCAAAACAGTGCTCAAACATAAAAATACAAACAAGGGTAGTATACAGGATTGGCACTCCAGAGCAGCTTCTGCTCTGGAGGAGATGAAGAGTAATGATGGAAAGGCAGGCACCGGTGCTCTGAACAGTGATACAATCTTATCCAGGAAATATTTGGCAAGGCGTGTTTCGAGGCGTGCATTGTGACGTATGTGTTGATGTCGGACCACGTAACTGGGTCAGGAAGCCGTTTGTGGTTTTGCACGCAACATGAAATAAAGTGAGCAGAAATCCCCGTCCCTCACGTTTTGTGTTGTCATGTTTGACTATGTAAGGGATTTGTCACAGCCAATTTTCACATGGAGGAAACAGCAAAAAGACGGACTTCTCCCGTTTGGAAACATTTTTGGCTACAAGTAGTGGCGGTCTGGTGCAACTGAGGTGATGCCTTAGTGGTAAATTTTTTTTGCACTACAAGCAGTAGGCCTGGGTTCAAATCCCAGCTGTGTCATTCTTGTCATTTTATTTTTATTTGCAAGGTGAAGCTTCTGCTGTGTTTCAAAGAGCTTGGATCAATATTACGCATCACTATGCTGAGGCACTATTGCTATTGTGCCCTGCACAAGAATTAGACTGTTGAAAATGTATTATTTTCTTAATAAAAATGGATAAGTAGTACAAGCACACCAAGTAACACAGACACATTCACTGGAGTCACCCCAGTTTTATAATTTGTTTTTTCCCTTATAATCATTGATATTTCTTAAAAGACAGCACATTTATTGAAATTGAAAAATACACATTGTAAAAATTTGCATGCTGTATACTTTGTCAACTACATGGCTGACTAGAGCAAATGAAGTTCCACAAGGCCTTGTCTGTGAACCGTTATGATGAAAGGCTCAAGAGTTCAAGAAAGTCTAACTTACTCATGACTGAGTAATGGCTTAGAGGTAAAATTCTGTCCTGCAAATGGGAAGCTCAGGCTCAAATCCCAGCTGAATTATTCTAATTTATTTTTATTTGCACAGTGAAGTGTATGTTGTATTTCAAAGAGCTTGGATACAACAATAACACATCATTATGGTGAGGCACAATTGTGCCCTGCATGGCAATAAGGACAGAGATGAATGTACTGAGAAAGACAGTATAAGACTGTTGAAAAGTTATTGTTTCTTAAAAAAAAAATGGATAAGTAGCACAAGCACATTCACTGTAGTCACCTCAATTTTATTATTTTTTGCCTTATGATCATTGATATTTCTTAAAAGACAGCACATTTATTGCAAATGAAAAAATGTACATTAAACCAACAATACCCTTGTAAAAACCAGCATGTTGTATACATTTTGTCCACTAGATGGCCTGGTAGAGAAAATGAAGTCCCACATGAAGCCTTGTCTCTGTGAACCATTTTGATGAAAGGCCTCAAGTCCTCCAGAAAGCCTCATTTGGCCATCACTAATGAAGAGGAAAAAACTTACTGAGAAAGTAGTCCAATTACAGCAAGCAATGCCGTCCATACAATGCAGTCCATGTATGAGAGAATAACCAGCAGTCCTTAAATAGTGGGCAGCAGATCAGCGGCAGGTGTGGGGAGCTGAGTGAGCAGGTGACCTGATTAATCAACTACTCACAGCTTGAGATGGCAGGGAGACAGCGTGAGTAGTTGGTGGGAGTGTCTGGGCAAGAGGAAAAGCTCTGAGTGACAACAAACCAAAATATGTACAAAGAACTGACAACATAATAATGACACACATACAAAACTCAGAAATAAAGTGAGTCTGAGCTCAGAGGGGAAATTAGAGTTCAGACTCATGACACCATCAGGTATCTACATGTACAGTCGTGAAAAAAATTGAACACCCCTTTAAATATTCAGTTATTTATTAAGAAATGTTCACATATCTATGTCTAACCTTGTTTTTGTTTTTTTATTTTCATTTTTTAACATTTATTTTAGTCATTTTAAGTGGGAATGAATGTGGAGGTGTCCTAAAAAAAGATGTGGGGTGTCCTAATTTATTCCTCACTATTTGTTTAGAATTATATTTTACAGAAAATGTGAAAAAAAAGTCTTTGATTAATTTTTAATTGTTTAGTTGTATTACATGAATCTCCCAGTATTTTTAATGTTGATATTAAATATCCATATGTCCAAATATGTTTTTAAAAAAAAAACCACACACACACACACAGGCTTATACAGGGTGTCCTAATTTTTTCCCATGACTGTAGATGCTGATGGAAAATTATGCATCATTAATTGATCTGTTTGAGATATGACCTGTTGATGACACAGCACAGAGACAGGTATGGATTCTAATGCTAAATACACAATTCCTGCAGAAATAAAGTGTAAACAGGTTGAACTGACCACACTGAGGCCACTGCAGGAGAAAATGGTGTGCATATTTAAAATCTGAATTAATTTCTTACCTACATCATATTTAATAGGAAAATCTTGAGATGTGTCTGACAGAAATTTAGAATGACTGAAGCAAATTCAATTTTTAGAGCTGTCTGAAGGCACTAATCTGACCTAAATTCCTTTGTTTAAGATTAGATCTGAGTCTTTTTTTGTGTGTGGTCCTGGATCAGATGTATGTCTGTTATATGGTCACGCAACTTGATTGGGGACAAACACATTGGATTTCATGTGACTTTTTACCTCTGTGCATAGAGTACGAATGCGATCACTTATCTCTGTTGTTAGCATCCATGCTAGCAGTTGCTGTTAAAACAGCTCTCGGTGCTGCCTCATGATTCCGTCCCTGTTCTGGACTTCATCACAAACACAGCTACTTCCAGAGCAAAAAAATGCCTCTATTTTCTCCTTTTAAAAAGAATGAGTTGCCATACAAATATGGCATGTTCTGTCGTTGCTAATAATGCGATGGCATATGGCATGTGCAGTGGTAGTTCTAGCCCATATTGCACCCTGGGCAAAGAAGCTCAAAGCTTTTGGAAAAACAAGAAAACAAAAGCCTAAAAAGTAACAAGTGTGAGATGGGAAATAATATTCATTAGAAGGCAAGTGTCTCCAAAAGTGAAAAATGATCTGCTAGAGGAGAAAATACCTCATCCTCCAGCAGATGGAGCCATTACAACATTCTTTCAAAGATGGTCTATTGCAGGGGTCACCAACTAAAAGTGCAAGAGGTCCAATAAGTCAGTCCTCCTCCCCATCTGAGGTCCGAATTAGGGCTGGGGATCTTTAGGCACCTCACGATACAGTTATGATTCAGGGTCTCCAATTTGATTCTAAAACGATTCTCGATGATTTTTTTTTTTTCAGGATTTTTTTCCTCTTACTGTGTGACAGCTTGGTACTTTTAAAGTCAAGTGTTTTCAGTGACCCATGAATTTACTTCAAATATCTTTTAATAAAAGAAATGGAAGAGAAATGTGACAAGTCACATGGACAAATTTATCTGAAAATGTGCTTTTAGGAACTGTCATCCTTTCATGGATATTCTTTAAGAAGACCACAGCTGTCTCCAGCAGGCCAGCATCATTTACTTTTATGCATTACTTTATTAAACTGATGTTTTAGCTGCTTTTAATTCTGTATTCTTTTAAACAAAAAAATCAAACAAATTATTTGCTCATTTTCAAATAAAACATAATAATTTAATCATAATAATACTGGGGAACACTAAATGTGTTTTTGACTCCAAATGAATAGCTCTAAAATTCTAAAATCTGCAACTTAAATTTGAAAAATGGAAAGTTTTACAGGAGAATGCAAACTAAATTCATCATCATCATAGCAGTCTGTTGTGGGCGACAATGACTGTTTCATTTAGGTCTGATCAGATTCCTCCACACAGCTCTGTCCTTAGTCTTCCGCTGCCAGGAACTCCTGTCTATGTCCAACTTCTTCAAGTTTCTTTTTGCAGTGTCTTTAAATCTGAGCCTTGGTCTACCCTGATTGCGTTTGCCCTCGCATAACTGTGAGTAGAGTAACTGCCGAGGGAGACGCTGGTGGTCCATCCTCTCAACATCTCTGAGCCATCTCAGGTTCATCTGTATTAGCATGTCCTCCATTGATGGTAGACCAGCTCGTTTTAACACTTCTGTGTTGGTTATCTTGTCTTTCCATGAGATGTTCATTATGGCTCAAAGGTGTCTCATCATGTACGCGTGGAGTTTCTTCACCTGCACTCTGTAGACAGTCCAAGTTTCAGCACCGTACAATGGAGTAGCCAGTACTGTCGCTCTGTACACTTTGCATTTCACACAGATAGACACATGTCGATTGTTCCACAGTCTCTCCCTCAAGTTTCCAAACACAGCGCTCGCTCTTCCCATTCTGAGAGATAGTTCATCCTCCAGCCTAGCATTCTCTGAAACAGTACTCCCTAGAACACCACCAAATTTCCACACTTCTGCTGGAATTCCATCCCTTCCTGGAGCTTTACCATCCTGTGTTGTCCTGATGGCTGCCATTAGTTCATCAAAATTTGGTGGTTCATCCAGACTTGATACAGCTGGTCGCTGCACTAGAGCTTCTTTAGCCTCTTCAGTGAGATCTCCAGGGTTGTTTAGTAGTTGGTCAAAGTGGTCTAGAAATCTGTCCAGGATCTTGTCTTTCTCCTGCAAAACCGTTTCACCATCCATAGCCTTTAGTTGGATCAATCCTCTTGGTTTAGGGCCATAGATGTCTCTCATACCTGTGAAGAATGTTTTCATGTCCTTCCTGTCTGCTGCAGTTTGAAGTTCATGACAAAGGATGTGATAAATTGGCGTGTGTTGGCCATTTTTTTAAATGACAGCCGTGAGGAGGAACTAAGTGGTGGTATTCGGAGGTGTTAAATAAAGAGTGTTAAATAAATATTAAATTAGTGTTAAATAAATAAAAAGTGTTAAATAAGTTTAACACTTCTTCCATAGATATGCAAAAAGGGACACCCGATACAACTCCCCCCAAGCCAGCCGTTGCTCCAGGAGCATGCCCCACCACCTGCTCTCCACCCAGACATGTCACTGCCAGTACCCTCTGCCACTGCTGTTCACCTGCCGCATGAATCAACAGCCGGCCACTCTTCAAGAACCCCGCAAGCCTAACTCTCCCAACCCCCCTCTCAATTGCCCTTGCCAGCTCAACCGGGTGACAGTGCCCCCGGTAAAAAGTGTTCCTTTAATCTGAGTAAGCTGGACTAGCCTGCCACAACTTCGATATCCAGCTTATTTTTTCCCATTAAAATCTGATGTGTTTTCCAAAGTGTTCCCGTTATTTTTTGGAGCAGTATATAATTAATTTCACACTACAGAATTCCTTTGGAGGTTCTTTTTTTATGTCAACAATGTTTTTATCTTTGTAACCTGTCTGGGTCTGTCTGGGTAACACTCTGTCACAGAGAGAGAGGAGGTGAATGTGTGTGGAGCTTTTCATGTTCAGTAACACAGAACAAATTATTGTTTTGACATGATATCAGAGGGTCGCGAAAATTACTTCCATAAACAACGTCGTGCAGCCCAACTGGAACGCTGTCCCAGGAAGGTGTGGAGGAGCTGCGGGGACCCGACAACAAACCCCCAGGTGGACCCATACCATCGCAGGCAGCCAGAGTGGTGGTGGATACAATTCCACAGTAGCGTTTCATTCCGCAGGTTACACCGGGAAGGAAGCGTGGTTGTCCGCCCGCTGTATCCCATGGAGAACGTCCAAGGTCTCACGCCATAAAATGCCAGGGCGGCCACCACCGATGCAGCACTTGAGTTCCACTTTTTGTTCGGTTTTAAACAAAACAGTATCATTTTTTTCCCCAATTTATATTAAAAAGCTTCAGAGTCTGGACAAAGGACTCTCGAGGTCCGGATGGCTGTGATTGTTACGCTTGTCTCTCCTGTGGTTGTAATATTGCTTAAAATTAACATAACCAAATTAAACCAATTGAGCTTAAATGCTGTATCTCATGTTTAAATAAAGTGATTTTAAATAGTTATGAGAGTTCAAAATGTCATGCAACCTTGTTATATTAAATAAATTAATATTTTTATGTTCTCTTAGCAAAGAAAAAAACAACATTGTGTGGAACCTGTTGACAATAAAAAACATTTCACTTTTTAGTGCAAGTTCACTTTTATGAGTGCAACATAAAAGGAATAAAGCACTTAAAATATTAAATAATTATTAAATGGTTGGGCAAAAAGTCCTTATACCATTTAATACATATATACTATAAACACGTATGTATAGACAGACAAAGGCTCTTCATGACCTCAGGGTGTTTAATCAGGCCAGAATAAACATCTCAGTCACTGGCAGTCTTGTTTTTTTTTTTAAATATTTGGTTCTTGACAGCTGCTGAGAACTGGGTTCATCTTTCTCACAATGAATGTTCGTTTGTCTTTGTTTCATGGAGAATTTTCTCAGTTTTCTTGAACGTATGAGAAGAGTTCATCATCATCAGATGGAACATTAATTATGAGGACATCCTCCTCAAATTCTTCCTCATCCTGAGGTCTTTTTCCCCTTCATCATCGTAATGTTGCCAGTCCAACTGAAATTGGCTGCGAGACTGTCATTTTGAGAGATTTGCCCATTGGAATTGCGGTGGCGGAGTGGTTAGCACTGCGGCAGCACAGCAGCTCACCCTTGGCCGGGGGATCCTGAGTTTGATCCCAGCCCCCGACCAACAGTGATCTGTGTGAGTTTGCATGTTCTCTCCCCGTGTCTGCATGGGTTTACTCCGGAATTTCTCCGGTTTCCTCCACATGCCAAAAACATGCAAATTAGGTTAATTGGCATCAAGCTGGGGATTCTTAAATTGTCCTTAGGTATGACTGTGAGAGTGAATGTTGTCTGTCTCTCTGTGTTGGCCCCGCGATGGACTGGCGATCTGTCCAGGGTGTACCCTGCCTCTCGCCAAAGATGCTGGGATAGGCTCCTGCCCCCCCGCGACCTTGAAAAGGATTAAGCGGAAGAAGATGGATGGAATCACATTGGATCTTGTGATGTGAAGCCCTGATGTCCTTCATTTCTCATTTCTCTTCTGTGTACACCTGATGGAGAGTGCAGTGTTCTGTGCCATCTGATCATTAGGTCCAGTTTTCTACCCTTGCATTTCTCTGGAAGAACGTATTCCCTTCTGGTTGAAATGTCCTTTGAAGCCTCCATCTCTGTGGGCTGTCTTTTGAATGAAGCTGTCCTGTTCTTCAGTCTGACTTCCTCTTTTTGTTGAGGTCATGCTGAAGCTTGTCAGTTCTCCTCCTCATTTCAGAGATTTCATATTTGAGGTGTGCTATGCTGTCTTTTTGCTTCTCCAGCTGCAATTTGGTTTCCTCAAGCTGTTCAGACAGATATGCTGAGACCCGCTTCTCCTTCCACAGCTGTTTAGGCAGGCTTATCCTGCGATTGATATCCTGTACATGTTAAGCAACTGTGTTATGTGAAATCACACTTTAAATCTGACAGTGAACAAATGCTTTCTGCAGGTGGTCTGCAGGCCATGTGTAGAGGTAAAGAAATATGACTGAACTTGTTAAACTTACCTGACATGAACTCTTTCTGTCCCAGTGTCTGTTATTACATCTCCATTCCATCATGGCTCTGCTTCACCTTCTTCTTCTTTTAGATTTGATTGTCCTTCTTCTTCTTCTTTTAGATTTGATTTGAATGTCCTTCTTCCTCTTCTTCTTCTTCTTTAGATTTGATTGGTGGTTGGCAACCAGCCTACAGGTGCAATACCACCACTGACTTGATTATCATCACTCTATATCATTTGTATAAGGAGTTCCCACAAAGGAGTTCTGAACAACTCCCTATGTGTGAAAAAAAAATATCCGTCCTTGGACTGTGTCCTAGGAGCAGCTTGAAGAATTCCGGTCCATCTCCTTATTATTATATTATAGATTTGATTGGTGGTTGGCAAACCAGTGTACACATGTATTACCCGCCACATACTTCACTCTATATCATTACTCTATCTGGTCAGGAGCTGTAGTCCTTACCGCCATGTACTTCACTCAGTAAACATATGTGTCAAAAGTCAGAATTTCTTCTTGGTTGGCAATCTCTTCTTCGTCTTCTTCACTCTGTATCTTTGTATAAGGAGTTTCTTATAAGGAGTTCTGAGCAATCTGCTTCTTCTTCTTCTGGTGAGAGGAGTGTGAGTGGAGAGAGAAAAAAAAAGCTGAGCGTTTGTGCTATATTTTCTATCTTTCTGTTCTTTTGTCAAAACTGGTGGTTAATATTAGTTTGGGTTTGTTAATCTAGTGGTGTATGTCTGGTTTAGTTTTTTTGTGTTTTGGGGGGTTTTTTTGTAGGCCAGGCTCTGTGGCGCTGGCCAGCATCTCAGGTGCCATGGCCTTCTCCAGGCTGACGCAGAAGCACGGCATCAAAACTGGTGTCAGCTCCCTGCACAATGTGGAGGAGGTTGCATTTGCTGTTGGGAGATTATTGGGCATGACGCCGTAAATCCGCGGCCCGCGTGAACGGGGCTGTTGTTTTGTTTGTGGAACAGGTGGACCAGGTTAATACTTTGATTGAGAGCAGGATCACAATAAATGGGACGTTCGAATCAATCAATGCCGCTGTCACAGCCGCAAAAACAAAATAGCGCTCTCGAACGTTCCCTCCCATTTATTAGTAATGACGGTCTTGTTAAAGAGCTGTCAAAGTTTGAAAAAAGTGATTTCACTTATAGAAAATTCTGTCGGGCTGCAAGTCACCCCTGCTGAGACACGTCGTGTCCCTCCGCAGGCATCTCCTTATGATCCCCAACACTAAGGTGGATGGATTTAATTTGTGTTTTGGGTGCGGGTGGATGGATTTGATTACGTTCTTTCGCAACATCCCGCCATGTTAAAATGTTTTGGGTGTGGTGAAGAGGGACATCTGGTAAAGGCCTGTCCTAACTTGTGCCGGTCCCGCCCCAAGGGATGCGGCCAGGACGACCACCGGTGGCAGGGGGGCCACTCGTGCTGAGCATCGGGCTGCTGCCACTGCTGCCGACAATCAGCCCGCGTTGGGGCCAGGGCCGGCCGCCACTGAGCAGCACGGCGTCTCTGTGCAGGCTGAGGACACCAGCATTACAGCTGAGTTGCTGCCGGAGATGAGGCAGAGTCTGGATGATAACAGCACTGTGGTGAGTGATGAGAGGGAGAAGGGTGTGGATGAAGCAAGTGAAGGGAATGGGAAACAGGTGAGGTGGACAATAAGGTGTGTGAGGTGGTGGACGCTGTTGCGGATGAGGAGAAAGATGATTTGAGTGATGAGAGAAAAGGGTGTAGGTGAAGCAGGTGAGGTGGAGAGTAAAGTGGTGAGGTGGTTGGACGCTGTTGCGGATGAGGAGAAAGATGATTTGAGTGATGAGAGAAAAAGGGTGTAGGTGAAGCAGGTGAGGTGAGAGTAAAGTGTGTGGAGTGGTGGATGGCATGGGTGGAAAAAAAAGGTGATCTGAGTGATGAAACAGTTGAGGCCAGGGTGGGTCACGGGTGAGCTGGGCAAAGGTGATGCTTTGAATGGTGAAATGAGAGATGTGGGGTGAGGGAAATAAATAAGTGGGAAAGCTGTGTGCAGAAGCTGAGGTGGCTGGTGAATTGTGTATGACTGGTGGAGGAACAAGTGGGGCAGTGAAGCATCAGGTCTGAGTGAGGATGTTGCTGCAGCTGGTGTTGGAGGTTATGAAGGAGTGTGAATCCGGACAGGTTTCTCTTAAGCGCCACAGAAGCAGAGCTCCACCTGTGTCTGCAGGTGGTAAAGCTGGTCGGCTGATGGTCAGACAGAATATTGTGAATAGTGAGGCCTGTTTGTCCAACAGCAACGTGTTTTCTCACAATAGTACACAGCTGCCTGTTAGCCAGGAGGACATCATTTATCCTGCAAAAATGTTCAAATATTACAGCAGACCAAGGGCTGGATATACAGCAATATTTTCCTGATAAGCAGGCTTTTTACAACTCTGCCAGGCAGCTCATAAAAAGCAAAGCTGAAACAGACCTTACAGATCAGGAAATTTACAGACTGAGAAAACAGATGAATAAAGTAAGAAAACAAACTGGCTTTTAATGATGATGAAGAACATAGTGTTTTCTCTTTTACTTTTCTTCTTGTTTTTTACTCTGGTTTTAATACTCCTCTAATTATGGATTTTTTAAAGGTGGGGAGTTTAAATGTAAATGGTGCCAAGAGAACCAAAGAAAAGGCACTGGTTTTTGAAACAGCAAAAATGAAGCACATTGATGTGTTGTTTTTACAGGAAACGCATAGTGACCCAAGCATAGAGGGACTGGAGTCGAGAGTGGGAAGGCGAAATGATTTTAAGTCACACACCACAGCTAGTGAAGGAGTGGGCTTTGTATTCTCCAGGAAGTTTGCTCCAACTTCTCTGGAGGTTGAGCATTTTATCAAAGGCAGATGTCTTTTAGGCCAAAGCCCGTTTTGAACATTTTACTGTGCTTTTTATCAACATTTATGCTCCAACAATGGTGCTGAGAGGAAGAGTTTTTTTTACAAAAGGCTAATGATAAATTAAACCGTTGCAGCTCGGAGAATTGTTTATTATTGGGTGGGGATTTTAATTGCACTGAAAATGAGTTTTTAGATCGAAACCACACTGTGCCGCATCCAGGTTCCCAACAGGCTCGGAAACAGCTGGTCTATTCTCACGGTCTGATGGATGTGTGGAGAAGGATGCACACTGACTGCCGACAGTACACATGGTCTCACGTCAAAGAGGATAGGATTTCTTTAGCCCAACTGGATCGATTGTATTGTTTTAAGCACCACTGTAATGTTTTTAAGTCCTGTAAAATTTTACCAGTTGGTTTTACTGATCATGCTCTTAGTTGTGTGTCAGGTTTTTATAAAGAATTTTACTCCCAAGAGTGCATATTGGCATTTTAAAGAGTCTGTGACATAATTCAACCAAGACATCATTAGAAAGAAGAACTACTGTGTTTTTATTGTGTGTAGACAAAAAAATTCAATAAAAATTTTGTTTTCCATATACTACCATAAATTACATCATGATGCAGACTATTGCGATGTTTGTTTGTCAAAATTGGGTCAAACGCCGCTGCCATTTTGTGACGTAATGAGGTGAAACCAAAGATGTAAACAAGCATGGCTGAGTACACTGAAGCGGAGAAGTTGTGAGCGATTTCAGCGAAGATTTGAGCGATTTGTCGATAGTTTTTGAGGAAGGAAGTAGGATTGAGTGATGAAGAAGAGCGAGTTGGTTTAACGAAGGACTGCAACCCTATTTATTTGAACCATATCGTTCAGGAAGCGAAGATGACTCACACCCTTCAGAGGATGAAGGGTCCGAAGGTGAAGGGTTAGAGATGGACATCAGTCACGTTCCAAACACTGAATGGTAATATACAGATAGATCTAAATTTTCCCGATCGGGTGGTCGGGGAAATTTAAAAAAAGCTCAGATATTCAGTTTCGGTAGGCAATGACATTTATAAAAATGAAAACTGAAAAAAAAGTAACGTTTTTTAACACAGAGTCGTTCCATCTGGAGTAAAGTCAACACTCGCTTCAAAATTCATAGGGGAGGATTTTACTTTCTACGGAAAAAATATAATAAAATCACGACTGCCTTATGTGGAAAAAAAAAATCAATTACACAAACTCTTTCCGGGCGAGTTTTTAACACTGTTTGCATCTCTGCGCTGTTTTGATATGTTGATATCATCTTGAGCTGTGGGTTTTCATTTGAAAACCATAGGTATGGCAGTTGGTTTTAGAACCCGTTTGTAACGAACTTTCAAGCCTAAAGATTCCTGTATAGCAGGCGCTTCCTTAAAACTGTCTGCAGTGAAATGATCGCTACAGAGTACAAAAGATGGTGTTGGTTGCCATTTGTGCCTTGTTCTCTGTACTTGCTTCACCCATTTAAGAAGATCTGGATCTTCTGGGAATGAGAACAGGCTTATACGTTCACTGGAGCAACTAGAACACCCAGCCACCACGCAACATTTCAGCATTTCTTCGCTGATATAGAAGCTAAACAGCTTGTTTACATTGACAGCACACGGATCAGCCAAATGGAAACTCTCCTCATGACGTCATATCCGGAAACGAGGCCCATCTCAGGATATCGCGTTAGTGCAACACAGCGTTAAATTTGAATTCACTTAGAAATATTTTTCCACTTATTTAGCGTTCTAAGTCAACAGAACAAACTTGATGTGGAGACAGAAGATAAATTCATACTGAATTTTGATCCATAGTTCCTACATCGTGTCACAGACACTTTAACTCAGTTTTAACATTCGATAAAGGTTTCAAAGAAGCTTTAAGATTTTTCTGGACTTTTAGACAAAAGAAAAAATATTTTACGTGTCTTAGGCAATGGTGGGACCATGGTAGGACAGAAATTAAACTATTGTGTAAGCAGTATACATTCAATGTCACACATGGACACCTGTAGATCTGATCAAAGTCCTGGAGATACTGGTAGATATTGTGAGTTAGAAACCTCTCGTAGAGTCACAGGAAATCGAGGATGTGTTGAAGTCCTCATAATCCAAAAAAAGGACCTTAGCCCAGCTGTTGGACACTAGAGTACAAGGCGCCCTAGTCCAGTCCCGAATTCAAAACATCACTGAGATGGATGCTCCCTCTAGCTTCTTCTTCAGTCTGGAGAAGCATGGACAAAAAAGGGTAATCCACTCCCTGGTCTCCAACACAGGGCAGGAACTGATCGAGCCTGAACAAATCAGAAAGCATGCCATTGAGTTCTATTCCTCTCTGTACACCAGTGACTACTGGGAGGACAATGGCCTAATGGAGGGGCTCTGCTGTGGACTACCTCAGGTCTCTGAGGAGACCAACTCACAGTTAGACCGGCCTCTTCAGTTACCTGAATTGTCTGCTGCCCTTCAGGGCATGAAGGGGAGGAAGGCTCAGGGAATAGATGGCCTCACTGTGGAGTTTTTAAAAGCTTTCTGGGACAATTTAGCACATGACGTTCTAGAGGTCTTTAATGAAAGTTTGTGTTCAGGCTCTCTGCCGATGTCCTGCCGCAGGGCTGTGGTCACCCTCCTGCCAAAAAAGGAGATTTACAGGACATAAAAAACTGGTGGCCCATGTCCCTCCTCTGCAATAATTACAAGATTTTGTTCAAGGCTTTGGCTAACAGGCTGACCAAATATACTGTGTACTGGGCAGGTCCATGGTAGACAATGTCTACCTAATTCAAGATGTTTTGGAAGTCTCCAGCTCGTTGGGTATAAACACTGGTCTGATTTCTCTAGATCAGGAAAAGGCTTTTGACCGCATTGAGCATGACTTCCTTTGGAAGGTGATGGAGAGGTGTGGGTTCAGCACTGGTTTCATAGCCAAGATCCAGGTGTTATATGCTGGTGTTGAGAGTATATTGAAATTCAATGGCAGTTTGTGTGCTCCTTTCAGAGTGCATAGAGGCATCCGGCAGGGCTGTGCTTTGTCTGGTATGCTTTATGCACTCTCCCTAGAACCCCTCCTCCATAAAATACGCACAAGCATTGATGGCCTTTCCTTACCTGGTTTTAATAGAAAGATTGTTTTATCCGCCTATGCGGATGATGTAATTGTTTTTATTAAAAATCAGATTGATGTTAACATTTTAATTACAGTAATTGGTCCTTGTAGATATGTAAATAGTGTTTTTGTAAAAATCAAAATATCTTCCTCTCAGACAGTGGGATTTCCATGTCTACATTATGTCTATAACACTCTATCTGGTCCCACTCTATATTATTCAGGTCATCACTCTATTGTCAGGAGCTCGACTCCTCCCTCTTCTTCTTCTTCTCTCAGTTACTGGCAGGTAGCAAACAACTGAAAGGTGCATACTGCCACCTACTATACAAGAGTGTGTAACATTATGTCATCTGAGCCCGGCTCCTAAATTCTATGACTTGATCCTGTGTTATTTAAAAAAGAGAAAAGAACCCTTCTCGTGATTCTTATTGCCTGTCCATCTCCATCTGTTCCCAGAATCCCAGTTAAATCCCATTCCCTACTGGCCTCTCGAACTTCATTTTTCAATCTCTCTCTTTCATTCCCATACTTGTGACAGTGTAATAAGATGTGCTCGACATTTTCTTTTACTCCACATTCTCTACATTTGTCACTTTTGCTTTTCCCCATGGTGAATAAAGTGTTGTTTAAACCTGTATGATCCAGTCTGAGTCTTGCCAAAATGATGTCTTCCCTTCTGTTTGTTGTTTTATAATTCTTTATTGCAATAGATTTTTGTATTTTGTAATACGATCTACCTTTATGTTCTTTATCTTCATCCCATCTTTTTTGCCATAGCTCAATTCCTTTTTTCTTAATTACTGCTTTACCTTCACCTTTTCCAAGAGACAATGGTATAGTTATTTCTTTCCCAAGTGCACTTTTTGCTAATTTGTCTGCACAGTCATTCCCTTTCAACCCTTCATGTGCAGGAACCCAACAAAACTGAACTTCTCCACCACCCCTGTGTACCCTAAATAAACTGTGATATAGCTCAATCACCAAGTCTTTCCTTGTAGATTTTAGTGTCTGTATGGGTTTTAAAGCTGCAAGTGAATCTGTGCACACCACCACCTGGTCTGGTCTGACCTCCTCCACCCACTGCAAATCAATAATTGTTGCCACCGTCTCTGCTCTAAACACGGATGTATTGTTGGAGAGTCTTTTTGCGATGGTCACTTTAAACTCTGGAATGTATACTCCAACTCCAACAGAGCCCTCTTTGTTCTTTTAACTGTCAGTATAGAGCTGTAAGTAGTTATAGTAATTGTTCCTGAGGTAAATGTTTGTTTTAACACCAACTTCACTCATATACCAATCCTTTTTCCTCATTAGCAGACTAATGTCAACTTCTTTTCCGGGAAACAGCCAAGGAGGAACATTACTCACTGGACTGGGTGTTAGATATATCAATAGTGTCTAATCTATGCATTCTGGCTTTTCTTTCAATTGTCCACCCAAACCTGTGTCCCTGGAAGTTAGAATATTCCCAGCAGTCTTGTAGTGTTGTTTTTGAAATATTCACCTCCTCACTTCCTTTCAGCTTGACCCAGTATGATAATGCGAGTTTATCTCTTTTCAAATCCATTGGCATTTCTCCTGCTTCTATTAAACTGCATTGTTTAGTGTTGCTTTGATGGCTCCAATGCACAGGCGAAGCGCTCTATGCTACATTCTATTTTTTCCAGAGTCGTCTTTGCTGCTGCTGCTCCATATATCATGCATCCATAGTCTATTGTCGATCTCATTAGTGCTCTGTAAATGTAAATTAATGCCTGTTTATCTGCACCCCATTTGTGTCCAGCTGCAGCTTTTATCAGATTAATGACTTTTTTGCACTTTGTCTCCAGATTTTCAACATGAACTCTTCATGTGTTTGCACTATCAAACCACAATCCTAGATATTTGAACTCACTCACTTTCTCTATTGGTTGATTATAAAATGTTAATGGTTCTGTACCAGTTCTTCTTTTTTTTTTTTTTTTTTTTGTGAAAATCATATAGCAGGTTTTACTGTTTGAAAACTTAAATCCCTACTCATGTGACCACCTTTCCACTTTCTCCATTGCTTTCCTGATGTTTGTGAACACAAATTTCTCATTTCTTCCCCTCGTCCATATGTATCCATCATCTGCATATAGTGCTGTTTTGATGGATCCCTCTTGATCCTCAAACATGTCATTAATCATTATGTTGAATAAAACTGGGCTTATCACACTCCCCTGAGGAACACCATTTTCATTTTCAAAGTCATTAGAAACCTCTGATCCAATTTTAACCCTAATTGTCCCGTGTGTTAAAAAATTCATTATCAATTATACATCCTGCCACCAATGCCCATTTTATTCAATTTCATAAGAAGTCCATCCCTCCACAGTGAGTCACAAGCCTTTTCAATATCCAGATAAACTATAACCATTACTTCTTTCATTTTGAGAGTCTTTTCAATATCATTACTTACCTTAACTAGAGCATCCACTATGGCTCTTCCTCTTCTAAAACCATTCTGATAGTTGTTTATTAATCATCTTTGCTCTAGTACATATGAGAATCTGTAAACTAACACCTTCTCCATTCATTTCCCTAAGTTTGACGTTAATGCCATTGGCCTGTAGTTGCCTGGATGAGCTGAATCTTTCCCTGGCTTATTAAATGGTAAAATTACAGCCTTTTTCCACCCCCTTGGGATAATCCCCTCCTTCCATATTCTGTTAAACAATTTCAGCACCAGTTCCATTGATTGCATAGGCAACTGCCAGAACATAGCAAAGCTTAACTGATCATATCCTGGAGCTATGTATCCACTATCTTGCAAAGCTCTCTTAAGCTCTCACATTGTGAGCTTGAGGTCTAATGCAGTCATATCTTCTTTTACTTCCTTTTATAAGTTTGCATTTTCTCTGAGTTTATACTCCCTTTGCTGTCTATGACTCTCACCAAGATGTTCTCCTCTATGCACTGCTGCAAATGCTCTGCCTAGGACTTCTGCCTTTTCTTTGTCTGTGTTCAAGTACCCCAAGACATAACCCCAGCAACCGCAAAAAGGCTGAAAGCAGCAGACCCTCCCAATCGCGCCGATTTACCCCCTATGAAAAGAAAATGGGGAATCCTGCTTAAAATGGCCCAAGAATACAGAAAACATCACAGGGAGGTCAGCCAGGGTCACAAAATCATCAGAGAGCACATACTCCTGTGGTCAGAAAGGACGGAGACAGACATGGCTGGTGAATCATAGAACTGAGTGCAGAGCAATATTGAAAGCATATGCCATTAAATATAATATCTTGTGTAATCAGTAAAGCAAATGTATACTCATTGATTAAGAAGTATGTAATCAATAAAAATAATGGGTGTAATCCAACTGGGATTATATGTACATTTTAACTGCATAATGGAAGGTTTATGTGGGGTCAGACTGAGAAATGTTCTACCAGACCTATTGACTGGAAAGCATGTGACAAAATGAGGATCTGAAACTGTTTAGGACAGTGAGTTGATTTATTCTGGTAATGGAAAATAATGAGATAAGTGAAACCAGACAGCCACGAGGGCAAGAAGTGAGCGGTGCATGAGCAGCGCGTGGCCGATTACTGGAAGTGGGGGTGGGGGGGGTGCGTGGCACATGGATTTACTGGAACTTCGGGGCCTCGGCGGGGGGGGGGGGGGGGGGGGGGACATGTGCAGAATGAGGTAATGTTATATAAGAGTTAGCATTAAGGCCAATCACAGAAGCCAAAAAGCCTATGGGGGAGATTGCTAGCCAATCACAGTTGAGTGTAAAAAAAAAAAAGGTATTAAAAACTCTGGTCAAAAGCCCCAAAATGTTCATTTTCGGCAGTCTCCAGGACACCATCATCCCATGGCAGAAGAATTGAAGAGAAGGAAAAAATGCTGCAAGAAAATGAATCAAACACCATCTCAACTCTTCAATTTTTAACAACGCTGAATCTTCTGCTGCAAGAAGGGAGAAAATAGCACTTGGGCGAACAGAAAAAGGAAGTGGAGTCACCATAGCTGGCGGCTCTCCAGCATACTGCATTACATCATGGGTCCGCCGCGGAAGACAGCAAGGGAGCCGGGGCTGCAAGATTTCTCCAGCTTGAGGCCTCCACTTCAAGGGCCCCTCTCGCCTTCCCCTCCCCAGCTGGCGGCTACACAGAGCATGGGCCCCACTGACGGAAGAACAGAAGACGGAACCTCAAGAGTCAGCTTCCCTGCCTCGCCTTTCCTTCCCCTTCTCCCCGAGAAGAGGAGCATCGAAGGAGAAGACCAGCAATTAATCATCTTTTTTTCAATCTCCCCAGCAAGGCTTCTTTTTAGACATTTATCCACAAATTGATTAGATGTTTTTATCAGGTTTTATGATTCAAAGGGTTTCTTTTATTTTGGACTCTTTCAGATTTTTCATATTTTTGGTTGGTTTTAAATTTTTATTTTCTGGACTGATCCTGGTGAGTTTTGAATTTTTATATTTTTGAATGATTTCACTTTTTGATCAAATGATGTTTACAAATCCCCCTCATGGGATCATCACCTTTATCGTGGTTGGGGGGGGGGGGGGGTTGCGTGCCCTAGTGATCCCAGGAGCTATGTTGTCCGGGCAATTTGCCTCTGATAGGGTCTCCCAAGACAAACTGGTCCTGGGTGAAGGGCCAGACTAAGAACGATCCAACAGACTCTCATGAATTGTATATCAAGGATTCAGTGTACCCCGCCCGGTATGGGGTTACCGGGGCCCCACCCTGGGAGCCAGGCCTGGGGGAGGGGCTCGAAGGCTAGCGTCTGGGGGCCGGGTTTCCACCCATGGGACCCAGCCGGGCTCAGCCCGAAGGAGTATTACGTGGGTCCGCCCTCCAGTGGGCTCACCACCTGCAGGAGGGATCATGGGGTCCGGTGCTATGTGGATCAGGTGGCGGTCAAAGGCGGAGACCTTGGCGGACTGATCCCAAGCTTTCTAAACTGGCTTTTGGTACGTGGAATGTCACCTCTCTGGTGGGGAAGGAGCCTGAGCTGGTGTACGAGGTTGAGAGATACCGGCTAGATATAGTCGGGCCTCACTTCAACACACAGCTCCCGTTCCGGAACCAGTCTCCTGGAGAGGGGCTGGAGCTTGGCCTTTTCTGGAGTTGCCCCGGGCGAGAGGCGACGAGCAGGGGTGGGTATTCTTGTATCGCCCCACCTTGCTGCCTCTATATTGGAGTTTTCCCCAGTTGGGACGAAAGGGTGCTTCCCTGCGCCTTCGGGTTGGGAAACGGGTCCTGAACATCATTTGGTGCATAGGCACAAATGATGTTTCAGAGTACCCACCCTTTTTGGAGTCTGTGACTGGGGTGCTGGAGGGTGCTCCTCTTGGAGACTCCATTGTCTTACTGGGGGACTTCAATGCGCACGTGGGCAACGACAGTGAAACCTGGAGGGGGGTGATTGGGAGGAACGGCCTGCCCGATCTGAACCCGAGTGGTGTTCAGTTATTGGACTTCTGTGCTAACCACAGTCTGTCCATAACGAACACCATGTTCAAGCATAAGGGTGTCCATATGTGCACCTGGCACCAGGACACCCTAGGTCGCAGGTCGATGATCGATTTTGTTATCGTGTCATCAGACCTGCGACCGTATGTCTTGGACACCCGAGTAAAGAGAGGTGCAGAGCTGTCAACTGATTCACCACCTGGTGGTGAGTTGGATCCGATGGCAGGGGAGGAAGACATTAGACCTGGTAGACCCAACGTATAGTGAGGTGTGCTGGGATGCGTCTGGCTGAGGCCCGCCTGTCCGGGAGGTCTTCAACTCCCACCTCCGGAAGAACCTTCAACCACATTCCGAGGGAGTCTGGAGACATGGAGTCTGAATGGGCCATGTTCTCCACCTCTGTTGTTGAAGCGTGTGGCCCAGAGCTGCGGCCGCAAGGTGGTCGGTGCATCTCGTGGTGGCAACCCCCGAACCAAGTGGTGGACACCAGTGGTGAGGGGGGCCATTAAGCTGAAGAAGGAGTCCTATCAAGCTTGGTTGGCTTGTGGGACTCCCGAAGCAGCGAGGTGTACCGGCAGGCAAGCGGGAGTTGCAGCTCGGGTGGTTGCTGAAGCAAAAACCCGGGTATGGGAGGAGTTCGTGTGAGGCCATGGAACAAGACTTTCGGTCGGCCTCAAAGAGATTCTGGCCAAACTGTCCGGCGGCTCAGGAGGGGAAAGCAGCTCCCCGTCCACACTGTGTATGGTGCGGATGGGACACTGTGACTTCGACTGGGGACATCGTCGGGCGGTGGAAGGAATACTTCGAGGATCTCCTCAATCCCCACTGATACGCCTTTCACAGAGGAAGCAGGGTTTGGGGACGAGGGGATGACTCGCCTATCACAGGGGCTGAGGTTGCCAAGGTGGTAAAAATCTCCTGGTGGCCGGGCCCCGTGGGGTGGACCGAGATTCGCCCCCGAGTACCTCAAGGCCCTGGATGTTGTTGGGTGTCATGGTTGACACGCCTCTGCAACATTGCGGTGGAGGTCGGGGGCAGTGCCTTTTGGCAGGGCAAACCGGGGTGGTGGTTCTCTCTTTAAAAAAGGGGACCGGAGGGTGTGCTCCAACTTTAGAGGGATCACACTCCTCAGCTCCCTGGGAAGGTCTATGCCAAGGTACTGGAGAGGAGAGTTCCGGCCGTTGGTCGAACCTCGGATTCAGGAGAGCAATGTGGTTTTCGTCCTGGCCGTGCCACATCGGACAGCTCTTTACCTCTCGAGAATTCTCGAGGGTTAGTGGGAGTTTGCCCAACCAGTTTACATGTGTTTTGGTGACTTGGAGAAGGCATTTTGACCGCGTCCCTCGTGGATTTTTTGTGGGGGGTGCTTCGGGAGTATGGGGTATCGGGCTTGTTGTACGAGCTATTCGGTCTCTGTACGAACGTTGTGAGAGTTTGGTTCGTATTGCCAACACTCGGTCAGAGCCATTCCTCAGTAGGAGTTGGACTCCGCCAGGGCTGCCCTTTGTCACCGATCCTGTTCATAATTTTTATGGACAGGATTTCTAGGCGCAGCCAGGGAATGGAGGGTGTCATGCTTGGTGACCACAGGATCTCATCTCTGTTGTTTGCAGATGATGTTGTCCTGTGGGCCTTCATCCAGCCAATGACCTACAACTCTTGCTGGGACGGCTTGCTGCTGAGTGTGAAGCGGCTGGGATGAGAATCAGCACCTCCAAGTCCGAGGTCCATGGTCCTCAGCCGAAAAAAGGTGGATTGTCCTCTCTGGGTTGGGGACAGGCTCCTGCCCCAAGTGGAGGAGTTTAAGTATCTTGGGGTCTTGTTCACGAGTGAGGGGAGAATGGAGCGAGAGATCGACAGACGGATTGGAGCAGCATCTGCAGTGATGCGGACGTTGTACCGGTCTGTTGTGGTGAAGAGGAGCTTAGTTCTAAGGCAAAGCTGTTGATTTATCAGTCAATCTACGTTCCTACTCTCACCTATGGTCCACGAGCTTTGGGTAATGACCGAAAGAACGAGATCGCGGATACAAGCGGCTGAAATGAGCTTTCTCGTAGGATTGCTGGACTCACCCTCAGAGAATAGGGTGAGGAGCTCAGTCATCCGGGAGAGGCTCCAGAGTAGAACCGCTGCTCCTCCACATTGAAAGGAGTCAGTTGAGGTGGTATGGGCATCTGATTAGGATGCCTCCTGGACGCCTCCCACTTGAGGTGTTTCAGGCACGTCCCACTGGGAGGAGACCCCGGGCAGACCAGGACTCGGTGGAGAGACTATGTCTCCCAGCTGGTCTGGGGAACGCCTTGGTATCCTCTCTGAAGAGCTGGAGCAGGTGGCTGGGGAGAGGGAAGTCTGGGCTTCTCTGCTTGAACTGCTGCGCCTCCGCGACCCCGGACCTCCGGAAAAGCGGTAGAAGATGGATGGATGGATGGATGGGATGATTTTACAAATACCAACTTTTTGAATCAAGGTTTTTCAATCAGTTTGGGTTTTCTGATTTTGAATCCCTTTTTCCTCATTTTTGGTTTAATTTTTAATTTCATCATTTTGTTTTAATTGACTGTTTTCAAGCAAGTATATCCTGTTTTGGCTGAGCTTTGCAGACCTTCAATAGGGAGTTTGTGAGACCACTGATTCAGTGTCCATCTTTCCTGGTTTGTTTTTCAAGAAGGTATTTTTCTACAAGAGGTGTTACATTTTTATGAGTTTTTAAATGTTACTCTTTAAGGTGTTTTTAAAACAGACCTCCTATAGATCAATTTCCTGATCTTAAACATTTACCCAGACTTTACCAAGAGCAATGTAAGACCACGAGGGGCTGCCGTTAATACCAAGGGGTATTCCAGGTGTCTAGACTGGACAGGTCACTCAGTCAGAGGTCTGGTATACAGGTGAGCAGAAGGTCATCTGGTAGATAGAAGACAGTGTTGCTGGGTTAACCTCAGTCACCAAGCACCACACACATGTGACAGAATTTCCTATGAGGAAAATTCCTCTAGGAACTGCAGCTGGTGAGCCTAAATTCAATCTTGAGGTACAAGGTCAAAGGGTCTTCGACACAGTGGTGCGTCCCTGGGTGGGCCCCGAAGGAACACCGGGGTCCACAAAGCTGTTGGGTTTGAGGAGCCGGAGCAGCCAAGAAGAGTCCAGCATTTCAAGAGCGACTGCTGTGCTGTTCAAGAGACCCTGATCTGAGGCACAGGTAGGCGGCGTCCTGCCTGGGTCTTGCTACAGTGGTAGCCTACGAGGGAGCACCACAACAGGTACCAACCTATCAAGAAATTGATAGGCAACATGGGTGCATCAGGCTACAGAGTCCTGCCAAGAAGCTGACAGGGCTAGGAGCATCGAATCGGCTGGGCCTGACGAGGGTCTGGGAGGAGATGCAGTGACCTGGGTCGACCCCTTCATCCCTGTGCCCCGACGCGCTAAGGGGAGGCTTTGAAGGGAAGACACACAACGATGTACAAAGAAGATGGAAGAAAAGATCGAGTTTGCGGGGGGCAGGAGAAGCCCTGACCCTGCCACAGAGAAGATGGAAGGTATGCAAGACAGTGCCCCTGAGGGTTCTGTGCCAGCAGAGCTCTCCAGGGAATTTGAAGGTGAAGTGGGTCCCTCTGGGGAAGATCTTGTACTGAAGGTCCCTAGAGGGAGCGCCGGATGGGAAAGAAGAATTGACAACAAAGAGGCAAGCTCCAAGAATCCATTTTAGAGTGGGGGTTATGCTGCATACAGATGACCCGCTCACCTGGAGCAGTAAAGTCCTGCAAGAAATGAGTCGCAACTACAACCAAGCCGGCATGAACATCACCCTGAGAAATTGGGGGAAGACTCAGCCTTGAAGTGAAGAATTCAAGTCAGTAATCTCCTGCTGTCAGGTTACCAGGGCATCCCTTCTGCTGGTGGTGAGGTGCCCACCAGTTGCTGCCCAGAAGAAGGAGATCGGGCAGTGGTTGAAATGGTGGGTAAAACGGCTAGAGCAGCTGGATGAAGACCTGTATGAAGTAGTGAAGCTGTACAGCTCTGGTCAAGATCTCGACCCCCGTGGTCAAAATGGTGGCCAGGGAAATGCAAGTGTCTGCAGGTCTCATCACGGAAGACACTCCAGTGGCAAAAAGGTTTGGTGAGTACACTGCCCAGTTGCAAGAACTTCAGCAGTATGGCGAGAGGTGTAGAGCTCACCTATGACTACAACTTCTTCAACAACAAGATGGCAGCGACAGTGAGACGAATTACTCAAGTTCAGGGAGGTTGAGCTGCTGCTACTGCTCAGGGGCATATGAAGAATATGGTGAGCGGTCAGAAGACCAACTATCCCCATCAGACAGTGACAAAGAAAAACAGAGGACACCAAGAGCATCCTCTTCGGACGAAGAGAGCGCAATAGAAGTGTTGGCAAGAACAACTGAGCGGTTAGCTGTCTCAGTAGAAGCCCTAAAGAAACAGTTGACTCCACAGCACCGTCGAATGGAGGACGAGGTAGGAGGGCATCAAAGCACCAGGGCAGGCGGACAGGGGGAGCAAGACCCCAACCCCCATCCGTGAAGAAAGTGTCAGCACCCGACCCAGAACTCCTAGAGAGAGTCAAGGCTCTGGTAGGAAGCAGAAAACAGCAGCGTCCTGGTCAAGCAAGCCTGGTGCCGTTTCCAGCAGTAACACCGAGTACACCAGCAACAGTGGTAAGAGGTAGAGAAAAGGCACAAGGGCCGGGTGGGGCTCAGCCATCAAAGTTTTCTAGCATGCCTCACCCTCCTCAAGCTCAGAACCCTGTCCCCAACAACGGCACTAGCAGAAGATTTGAGAGAAATCCCCGCACAAAAGTTACATCCTATCTATATACCCTGAAGTCTACACTCCCCCCACTCCCCCCTGAAGCTCGTCTGATCATGTCAAAAGGAAAGGGTCGGGCTTATCGGTTGGTGGCTATGCCCTGGCAGTTGGAGGCAGATGTGTTAGTGGTGTTCACTGACCATGAGCTGAGAATAAGAAATGCCCCCTTCAGAAAAGAACTTCATGTAAGAGTTGGTGATGATTATCAAACAGAAGTCCAAGCAGTCAGAAAAACTCGGTTTGTTGAAGGCCAAGAAGAAGGGGCCATAGAGATGGTGAGTGGGGGTGACCTTCCCTACCATATGATCCTGCTGGTTCCCATTGAAGAATTCAAGAAAGGGAAAAAGGTTGAAGTTCATCGGGCGCTTATGGCTTCAAGATTAGCTGAAGCCCTCAACCAAGCCTCCCATCTCGAGCAAAGAAGAGTAGTGGTGGCACTTCGAGGGGTGATCTCTGGTTCTCTCTACTGGGGTGAGGTGGAGAAGGCGGTAACCGCAGCGGTGAAAGACTGCATGACTTAGTTAGGAGACTGGAGCTCGGTGGATGAAATAGTCATGGTAATCTCACCAGAACAAGACGAGGAGCTGCGCCTGAAAGAAAAAGCTGCTTGTAAGGTGAAGAGAATCAGAAGCTGGTGAGCCTAACTTCAGTCTTGAGGTACAAGGTCAAAGGGTCTTCGACATCTGATACAGCCATCTTGTCCCCATCCACTAGAGCTGGGAGTTTAACTGATACCCTTTTCGCACTCATTTTTTTAAACATACCCCAGACATCACCTAGTTCCACTTTCCTACCAAGGGTGGAACAAAATTCTCTCCATGTTGACCTTTTCCTGTTTTTAATAATCCTTCTAGCTACTGCCCTTTTCTTTTTATAATCTGTTAAATCTTAACTATTCATATTCTTCCTCAACTCTCTAAATGCCTTGTTTCGCTCCTTTATTACAATACTACATTCCTCATTCCACCAGGGTACAACCTTCTTCCTACCCTGTGTTGTTTTCTTAGGTATACTTGCTGTTGCAGCATTCAGAATATGATTGGCTACCTGACTTGAACAATCTTCTATGCCACCTTGTAATGTTACCAGATGACATGATTGTACACAGTATTGCCTAAATTTTCCCCAATCTGCCTTGTCAAAACACCATCTTGTAAAACATCTTCCCTTTTGTATACACACTTCAGTTTTAATGACCGTAAGTAATGGGAAGTGATCACTTCCCATAGTTGTACTGTTCATAACCGTCCATTCACAGGCACTCACTAAAGAATCAGATACCAGTCATGTGATGATGTGCCCCTGTGCACATCCACCCTGGCACCTTCACCACTGTTGAGACAAATTAACAATCTTTCATCTAACATCTCTTCCACAACATTTCCATTGTTATCTGTGTGTGTGCTTCCCACAAGCTATTATGGGCATTTAAAGTCTCCACACCATGTCTCTTTCATATGCCCTTCCCCTGCCATAACACTGAAAATATCTGCTGTTAACATTCTACATGGGTTGTAATAATTAGTCAGCTTAATATTCCCTTGTCCATTTGGCCTACATATTTTAAAAATATTACACTCTATATCCTGAGGGGAGAGAATCACCCTATATGCCAGGCCATCTTTAATAAAATGTGGCACATCCTCCTCCATTTACACCGTTAATTCTATCCTGTCTGATTAAACTAAATCCTTGAATAACAAAATCTAAGTGAGGTTGAAGCCATGTCTCCTGTACACACTACCTCTGGAACAACTTGTAGTTCATAAAGATACTTCTTGAGTTCTTGTCCCTTTGTTATAAGACTCCTCGCATTCCACTGTAGTATGTATAGTACCATATTTCAGATATTAAGTTTCAACATGTGCATGCTCCCCAGTTTGAGCTGTCAGTAAACCATGTATCTGGTCAGCTTTGATATTTTCACCTCTAGGAATCTTCCTGCTGCTTCCACAGTGGTTTTGATTTTGTCACTTTTCTTCTGTAGCTGTGCTGCAACATTAATGGTGTGGCAGATAAAAGCTACAAAGTTTGTCCTCTTAACTATTAATGTGTCATCATCAATTTTGCATTTGTGAACACAAAAATTCCTTGCAGCAGCATGATCTTGTGCTTGTGTGGGATTTGTTGATGGCTGTGCTTCCCTTTGAACTGAAATTCTTTGAGGAAGGCCTGTTGTGTTTCTGACTATTCCTGCCTCTCTAACTGTCTTTAGAGCTTCCGCATACGAAATTTTCTTACTTATTCTGATTTCCTGGGCTTATCTAGCTTCCCTCTGCACAACACATCCTCCATATGCAGCGCAGTTGCAACACTTTGGCGTCCTTTTCAGATAGAATGTTACAGACATCATGTAGACATGGAAATCTCACTGTTAGAAGAAGAAGAAGAAGAAGAAGAAGAAGAAGAAGAAGAAGAAGAAGAAGAAGAAGAATGTTCAGAACTCCTTATTGAGAGTTTCATCTCGGTAGCAGTGAAGACTTAGGAAGACCAGTTGGACCATTGGGGTGGCAGACGGACTTCGACAGGTGGAAGGTTGAGACGGCATTTACGTCTGGGTTCGGTTGGCGGTAGGAGTGCTGTACTCAGACTGTAACATTATGGCATCTAGCTCTGATGGGCTTGATAAAGATGAGATGAATTGGACACTACCCAGGAGACGGAAAAGAGCAGCTAGGGTGGCATCAAGAGGTAGAAGTGGGTCAGATGAGAGTGACGCGGGAGGAAGTAACAATGCGAAGAAAACACAAACTAGCCAACATGGACGGCAGTTTGATAATGTTGGGAATGAGTGGAAGGTTGTCATTGAGTTCAGTCAGGGTGGGGGGCACTGTCACACTGTTAAGCTAACAAAAGCAACTGAGAAAGAAATTGGGAGACTTAAGTTTGCAAAGTTCTTGTATAATAACTGCCTGTTAATTCATGCATCAAGTGATGCTTTCCTCATCGCTGTTTGATATTTCCTCAGAGGTTTGCGACGTTTTCCTCGTAGCTTTGTGACGTTTTCCTCATAGCTTTGTGATGTTCTTCTTTAATCTTGTATCTGTGTCTCATCTCATTATTCTTCTTCTAGCTGTAGTCCATATCTGCATCTCATCTCATCATTCTTCTTCTTTAAGACTTGATTGGCAGTTGATCCACCAGCCCATGATGTCTTTGAACTTAAAGATCCTCCACTTAACAAGTCCTCAACTGTTTCCCAATGTAGCCCCTTAATCCCAAGATATTTTTCTGCTGCTTTCACAATGATTTTGATTTTTTTCTGTTTTCTTGGAAGTCTGCGCAGTGCCGTTTATCACATCTACCACAAATAAGACAAAATTATTTTCCTTCAAAACCAGAGTATCTTCCTTAATTCTACTGCATGCACTGCAAGTCTGCACACTTTCCCTGTTCGAGTCCACTCCTACTTTTTTAGCTGGCACCTTTTTTTTGCAGCTTCTGCATATGTTAATCCCTGGAAGACTTATCTGCTGAATTTCTGCTGCTCTTTTGCTGGCTTCACAACCTTGATATGCAGAGCTATGTTCACCACCGCAGTTACAGCACTTTAATTTGGCTCCTCTTTCACACTTTCCATATTCACGTTCACCAGAGCATCTGGCACACCATTGTCTACCTTTGTATATCACTGCTACATGACCAAACTTTTGACATTTGAAACATCTGAGTGGTAGGGACACAATAGTGACCGGCCTGGGTGGCCGACTGCCATGGCCAAGATGTGTAGAGTGATGATATAGAGTAAAGTATGAGGAGACGAAGAAGAATAATGTTTGAAGATAGAGTTGAGGTTTGATTGGACACAGCAATGATGATAGAAGGACTACAGCTCCTGACCAGAGAAAGTGATGATATAGAGTGAAGTACGTGGTGGTAATGCACCTGTAAGCTGGTTGCCAACCGCCAATCAACTCTAAAAGAAGAAGAAGAAACATCTGAGTGGAGGATAAACCTAAAGTCTGACTTCATAGCTCATGTAGCCAATATACACCTTACTTGGCAGTCTTGTTTCATCAAATTTAACACTACTGACAGACTATCACATTTTTTGCCATTTCTATTAGCTTTCAATCTCCGTGCCTCTGTCACGTTTGCCCCAGTTAAGTTCCTCATTATTTCATCAGTTGAGGCAGCCGTTGAAATGCCCGATATCACTCCTCTCATTGCCTTATTTCCTTCCGATACTGAACACTGCACATTTTTTCCCTCCATCTTATTGACTCTGATTGCTTTTCCTCATTGAACACTATCTTTACATGTAGCCAGCAATGAACCACTATGAAGAACCCTTGCATTTAAAACTTCTCCAAGTAACCCATTAATTGCATTTGTGAGCTTAATTGGGTTCCACTCACGAAACGATGCCCCTTCCTGAGTAAGTTTAATGATTACAGTCAGCTTCTGTTCATTCTGGGATCGTTCATCCTCTGATTCTTCAGCACTTGATAACGGTCTTGACTGAGTTTCTTGATGTCTACGTTTGCTTCTTTTTGACTCCATCGAGCTCCAAACTTTCTCTTCCCCACTTCCCACCTCCATTCCTCCTAGTTGAATTATATCCACTTCTTCTAGATTTTCAGGAGCTGTCCTCTTCCGCATCCGCCTTGTCTCCTCTCACCACATACATCTTCTTCTTCTTCTTCTTTAGGATTTCGCATCTGCCTTCCTCAGCCATCATCACTCCATATATAATTCAAGAAATCTCTGTGTGTCTGTCTGTCTGTGTGCCTGTGTCTGTCTGTGTGGCATGATCATAGGACTGGTTAAAAGATAGGATCGCCTATGATGTTCCTATGATGTCTACATGTCTATGTGACATCATCTTGACCCATAGTATAGCGTTGCCTATTATGTTCCTATGATGTCTACATGCTGTTTATATGACGTCATATAGACAACATAGTATAGAGTGATTCAAGAAAATCTGTGTGTCACAGTGTCAATGACTATGGCGTCTATCTGATGTCATATACAGTAGACATCATAGGCACATCATAGGCTCAGTGATATATCAAAACTTTTAAACTGTTAAGCAAGCAAAACAATACCCATAGAACTCGCTAAAAGATCACAGGATCGCCTGTGTGTCTGTGTGTCACAACCATAGGACTCACTAAAAGATCATAGGATTGCCTATGATGTGCCTATGATCTCAATATGATGTCTATATGACGTCATATAGACACCACAGTATAGAGTGATTCAAGAAAATCTCTGTGTGTGATCAAAGGCAAACATCACTCATGATCAGAGGACATCAAAGTTCAAAGGCAGGCATCATTCATGATCATAGGATTCGCTGTGACATCATCAAAGAGCAAAGGCAGGCATCACTCACAATCATAGGACTCCCTATGACATCATCAAACAACAAAGGGAGGCATCACTCACGATCATAGGACTCACTATGACGTTATCAAAGATCAAAGGCAAGCATCATTGAAGGAGTGGTGACATCAAACATCAAAGGCAGGTTTCACCAAGGTTACCGTTGCCGTGGTAACCATGTCAAAGATCAAAGGCAGGCATCGCCATGGTTACTGTTGCCATGGTAACCATGTCAAAGAGCAAAGGCAGGAATGCAGAAATGCTTTTTACGCTTGCGAAATTTCTACGGGCATGCAGAAATACTTGCTTATACTTGGTTTCTACGGGCATGCACGGGCATGCACGGGCATGCACAGGTATGCATTTAGCATATAGGTTATGCACAGGAACAGAACCCTTGGCAGTTACAGAGTAGTTACCATAGTTACACTGCACTGAGTGGCAAAAATATGTGTCGGCTTTGGTTTATATGCAGCAAAACATAAAAAACAAATTATTTAGTCACAGCAATACATGGAGTGCCGTTTTTTTAACTTTACATGTTAATACTGCCCTGTTTACTTGACGGTAGTGATGTCTGTGTAAAGAACAAGGGGCACACATAAGTGAACGACTAGTTTGAATCTTTAATTATTGATTTATATATTTATTTAATTAACTAATACATGATGGAATGATAAGAGGACCTCTGCAATGCAACTAGGCTCTTTGTGAACTACTGTGACTGAATATTGTGTGTTTTTGTGTTTTGCTGTATACAAACTAAAGCTGAAGATGCATCCAGACTAAACGTGCGTGATGCAATCACATTAAAGTCAATGTAAATACACGAATGAATGCAAATATTGTGACTCAGTGAGTTGCACAGTGGTGGGGTTGTTTTCATAACTTCTGCAGCTGCTTTCTACTTGCTGTGGAAATCCCAAAAATGCTGTCACGTTAGGATTACAATGTTATCCAACAGGGCACACAGCTGGGAAAATATCACTGCATCCTCCTGAAATTGCACCTGGATGATGGTTGCTGTTTACCTGCTAGCCTGCTAGCTTTTGTTAGCACATCAGGAGCAGGTGTGTGGGTGGATAAACTAGAGACGCTCCATCTCAGTTACAGAGCGGTCCATCTGTCTGTGTCACAAGCTGGGGCTGAGTTTTCTGCCAGACCCAGTCTCGTGGCTTTTTCTGTATATTCATCTATTATCGTGCTTCCCTTAGTGTTATTCTGCCTCTTATTTTCTCCAGTTGTGTTTCAGTTATTTTTGGCCAGGTCTTGTTTGTAATTGTTTTTGGTTCATGTCTATTTGTATTTTTTTTTTCGTCTGCAGTGATTATGTTTGCTCTTTATAGTGTATCTTATGGTGCTTTTCTCTGGGTTGACAGCTGTCAGGTGATGTCCGGGTTTGCGCTCTGCAGGGGGCATCGCCGGTCAAGTTGTCAAACCAGCTGCTCCTCCCTCATCTATCTAGCTGACTTCAATTATTATTGTTTCCCTGTGCCTGCTCAGGTCATGCAAGCCCACACCGGTGCTCACTCTGGCTAATCACGTCTAACAGTACTTAAGCTCTGCTGTTTCTATGTTTTATTGTCACTTCGTTGAAGGAACCTGCTGTATTACCGTGGCAGCACGGTGGCAGAGTGGTTAGCACTGCGGCAGCACAGCAACTCACCCTTGGCCGGGGGATCCTGGGTTCAATCCCAGCCCCCAACCAACAGTGATCTGTGTAGAGTTTGCATGTTCTCCCCGTGTCTGCTTGGGTTTACTCCAGTATTTCTCCGGTTTCCTCCCACATGCCAAAAACATGCAGGTTAGGTTAATTGGCATCAAAACTGAGGATTCTAAATTGTCCTTAGGTATGACTGTGAGAGTGAATGGTTGTCTGCCTCTCTGTGTTGGCCTTGCGATGGACTGGCGATCTGTCCAGGGTGTACCCTGCCTCTCGCCCAAAGATGCTGGGATAGGCTCCAGCGCCCCCCCCACCCCACCCCCACCCCCGCCGCTTCACCCCTCCAGAGCTTTCTCCACTCCGATGCACATCTTGAAATTTTTTTCCCCTTGTTTCGCATTCTTGTATTCTGAGCATATTTGGACTGTTTTGTTTCTTTATTTAATAAACCCACAATACCATCCAGCGCTTGGGCTTGCTTCTGTGTGCTTTGTAGAAGAAGAACAAGAGTCACAAATTTACAAGCAGAGTTTCACATTGATGAGAAAAAGTTCCAGAGTTATAAGAAAAAAGTTGAACATTTACAAGAAAAAAGTATCAAATGTATGAGAAAAATTTTGCAAATGTTTCAAGAAAAACTGTTGCAAGTGATTTTTAAGTCCATCCATCCATCTTCTACCGCTTTTCCGGAGGTCTGGGTTGCGGAGGCAGCAGTTCAAGCAGAGAAGCCCAGACTTCCCTCTCCCCAGCCACCTGCTCCAGCTCTTCAGAGAGAATACCAAGGCGTTCCCAGACCAGCTGGGAGACACAGTCTCTCCACCAAGTCCTGGGTCTGCCCCAGGGTCTCCTCCCAGTTGGACGTGTCCGAAACACCTCAAGTAGGAGGTGTCCAGGAGGCATCCTAATCAGATGCCCATACCACCTCAACTGGCTCCTTTCAATGTGGAGGAGCAGCGGTTCTACTCTGAGCCTCTCCTGGATAACTGAGCTCCTCACCCTATCTCTGAGGGTGAGTCCAGCAATCCTACGGAGAAAGCTCATTTCAACCGCTTGTATCCGCGATCTCGTTCTTTCGGTCATTACCCAAAGCTCGTGACCACAAGTGAGAGTAGGAACGTAGCTTGACTGGTAAATCGACAGCTTTGCCTTAGAACTTAGCTCCCTCTTCACCACAATGGACCAGTACAACATCCGCATCACTGCAGATGCTGCGCTGATCCATCTGTCAATCTCTCGCTCCATTCTCCCCTCGCTCATGAATAAGCTCCCAAGATACTTAAACTCCTCCACTTGGGGCAGGAGCCTGTCCCCAACCCAGAGAGGACAATCCACCTTTTTCCGGCTGAGGACCATGGACTCGGACTTGGAGGTGCTGATTCTCATCCCAGCCACTTCACACTCAGCGGCAAACCATCCCAGCAAGAACTGTAGGTTATTGCTGGATGAAGCCAACAGGACAACATCATCTGCAAACAACAGAGATGAGATCCTGTGGTCACCAAGCATGACACCCTCCATTCCCTGGCTGCGCTTAGAAATCCTCTCCATAAAAATTATGAACAGGATCGGTGACAAAGGGCAGCCCTGGCAGAGTCCAGCTCTCACTGGGAATGAGTCCGACCGAGTGTTGGCAATACAAACCAAATTCTCACAACGGTCATACAGAGACCGAATAGCTCGTAACAAGAAGTCCGATACCCCATACTCCCGAAACACCCCCCACAAAAAACCACAAGGGACGCAGTTAAATGCCTTCTCCAAGTCCACAAAACACATGTAAACTGGTTGGGCAAACTCCCACGAACCCTCGAGAATTCTCGAGAGGGTAAAGAGCTGGTCCGATGTGTCACGGCCAGGACAAAAACCACATTGCTCCTCCTGAATCCGAGGTTCGATCAACGGCCGGACTCTCCTCTCCAGTACCTTGCCATAGACCTTCCCAGGGAGGAGTGTGATCCTTCTAAAGTTGGAGCACACCCTCTGGTCCCCTTTTTTGAAAAGAGGAACCACCACCCCGGTTTGTCATGCCAAAGGCACTGTCCCCAACCTCCACACAATATTGCAGAGGTGTGTCAACCATGACAGCCCTACAACATCCAGGGCCTTGAGGTACTCAGGGTGAATCTCGTCCACCCCCCGGGGCCCAGCCACCAAGGAGATTTTTACCCACCTTGGCGACCTCAGCCCCTGTGATAGGCGAGTCGTCCCCCTCGTCCACAAGCCCTGCATCCTCTGTGGAAGGCGTATCAGTGGGATTGAGGAGATCCTCAAAGTATTCCTTCCACCACCCGACGATATCCCCAGTCAAAGTCAACAGCGCCCCATCCGCACCATACACAGTGTGGACAGGGAGCTGCTTCCCCCTCCTGAGCCGCCGGACAGTTTTAAGTTTTTAAAGGTTTTTGTTTTCCAGTTCTGTACAGTTGGGGAAACTGCTTTTTCTATATGTATTCAATTTGTGCAATTTAATTTCTTTTTTCTATGTGTGGACTTCTTGAGTTTATAAAATCTGGTAAAATTTTCATGAGTAGCCTCATTAAAAACATTTCTAGTGAATAAAAATGATGAAGCATTCAATATTTAGTTTCTCCAGTGTAATTTTGATCTTGAGGCCAATATAGAAGTTCCAAAAATAATATTGTGGAAGCTGATTGACCTGAACCGTAATCCAGAGGGAAGCAGGTCAAACAGGTGGTGGGCAGGATGTGAGGGGTCTCCTGTGATGGTCATGATCCTTCTGAGACAAAAGGACCTGGAGATTTCTTCCAGGGAGGGCAAAGGGCCGCCGATAATTTTTTGGGTGGTGTTGGTGACCTTCTGCACAGCCATCCTGTTCTTGGCTGTGGAGCCAGCATACCACACACCCAGGCAGTAGGTGAGCACATTCTCCACTGAGTAGCAGTAGAAGGCCAGCAGCAGCTTCTGGTGAGGGTTGTTCTTCCTAAGGACACGGAGGAAGTGCAGCCACTGCTGGGCTTTCTTCACCAAGGCCCTGGTGTTGACAGTCCAGGAGAGGTCAGAGGAGATGAGGGTGTCCAGGAACCTGAAGGTGGGGATGGTTTCAACGCGGTCACCATTTATGGGGGGAAGGGGGGGTCCGGTTTGTTCTTCCTTACCTTTTGAGTGTGAGAGTTTGTGTGCCCCTAGTGGCAGAGTGCGGTGCTGCAACTGTCAACTAATTCTGACATCCCTGTACTCCCCAGCTACACTGATGACTTGTACTGATCGTGGCAGTTCAAAAGGTGGCAGACACGTGTTATAATGTAATACACCAAAGAAGAAGAACTCCTTATTTCCTTTTCCTGTGTTCCCTTCTTTTAGCTCAGAAAGCTAATATGGCCGTCCATGTGCACCATCACTTAGATGGCTTTGTACACGGAAAATAGCCGCAGGATACAGGCGAAATTTATGTGGGATAATCGTAAGACTTTGTAGATGTGGTAGAGAGCATAAATAACTGACAGAACGCAACATAACGACCACGATGGGTGAAAAGCACCGATCACGGCAGCGAGTGAGTCCCCTTAGCCGCCGGCAAGTGACAAATTTCTTTGTTTTTTTTTACATTGTACTTATTTCTTGTTCATATACTTTGAAGATAACGTACCTCTGTACAAAAAACAGTGTCAAAAGACTGAACCATTCTTTGCGTAAATATGTCCAAAGTCCACTTTTGACTGAGTTATGTAATTCAATATAGCTGCTGTGGCATTATGCAAATTAGATGCATAAAATCACTCCTATCTGAAACTTTGGATCATATTTTATATCTTCCTAATTGACAGTAAGCCATAATCTCTTACCACTTTCAAGTTATAGCCTTGGAAATCTGAACTATTTTATTGACAAAAAATATTTACCACTGTTGACCACTAGGGGTTATGTCGCAATTCGGCGACAGTCACACTCAAAGCCTTTTAAGTCCAGTATGAGTTCTTTGGTTTTTTGGACATTCAGTTTCAGGTTGTTTGCTTGGCACCGCAGCAGCAGATTCTCTACCTCTGCCCTATATGCCTTCTCATCGTCATCGGTGATGAGCCCAACCAAGGTGGTATCATCCGCGTACTTCACAATGACGGTGGTTGAGTGGGTTGGAATACAGTCAAAGGTGTACAGGGAGTAAAGTAGAGGGCTTAGCAAGCAGCCCTGAGGGGAGCCAGTGCTGTGAGACAGTGTGGAGGAGTGATGGGGGCCAAGTCTGACTGTTTGTGGGCAGTTGGTGAGAAAGTTTTTTATCCAGGAGAAGGTGGGAGGGGGGTCTGGAGGAGGTGCAGTTTACTGATAAAGATGTCCGGGACAATGGTGTTGAAAGCTGAGTTGTAGTTCACAAACAGCATCCTCACATAGCTCCTTGGGTTCTCCAGGTGGCTCAGCGCTCTGTGGAGAGTGGTGGCGATGGCGTCTTCTGTAGACCGGTTCTCCCTGTAGGTGAACTGGTGGGAGTTGAAGGAGGGGGGGAAGACAGTCCCTGATGTGCTGGGATAAAAGTCTTCTCAAAACACTTCATGACTACAGATGTGAGTGCTGTAGGTCTGCAGTCATTCAGACTGTCAATTGTGGACTTTTTGGGGATGGGGATGATTTGGGGATGGCCTAACTTGTTGGTGCAATCTGGCCAGAATATGTTTAAAGAGCCCTTGAGTAAGTGCATAATCAATGCTACTTTCAGTTTTCTGGATTTTTGTGTGTGTGCATGCGCGTGTGTGTGTGAGAGAGATGTCTGACAACATTCCTTTCCCTGTAAAAATTGATGTCTCTCAATGCAAAATGATTACGTTGACAGAATGCTGTACATCAGCAAATGTATGGATGAAACGGGAAGAAGATACCTCTTGTGACTGAGCATACTCATCTGTTAGCTAAAAAAGGGGAAGCAGGAGCTACTGTGGTGATTGCATCAGTGAAAAGAATCGGGCTACAAGAACTAAGATACTGTGGAGATGTGAAAATGACGAGGCAGAGTTCATCTCCTGAGTCAGTTTTATTCACATCCTCCAACATCACGAAGCAGAATAAAAAGAGAGCGATAAAGGGAACTCTCGTCCTTAAATACCAGGACTCTTACAGTTAACAGGTCACATGTCTCACAAAACCATTGCATTATAAAGACAGCAACAATGCATCTTCTCTGCATGATATCACACCACTATCTACAATGCATCCCCTCATTATATCCCACGGTCTCAAGCTTTGCATACCAAAGCTACTTCTCCTGCAGCTTCCTGTAATAACCACAGAAGCTCTGCCCTTGCTCTGGTCTAAAATGCGAGTCCAAAAGCAGGTCACGAATGTGTGTCCCCACACAAAGCCCCCCCAGCATTTTAGAACAAACAAGGGAAAAACAACATGCATGCCGTGATAGTATCAATACACATTAGTCCACCAGCTGTCTGGGCTTCCGTCTCCTGCCGTATCTGCTGTAGCTGGGGTTGGACGTCTCCGCGGCGCTGTCACGCTGGGGGTTTGCCGTCTGGGGGTGGAAACCTTTTGTCAGCACCTGTGGGGGTTCTGGGGAAACAATACTCTGTGAAGCCCTCCGCGGGGGTCTGCCTCGCTGTGGGGCCCTCGCCAACAGCACTTGCTCATCTGCCACCACAAAAGCGGGTTTGAGTCGGTTTATGCCAACTTTCTCTTCCCTACCCCCCAAATCTAGCAAAAACTGCTTGTCCCCTGTTTCCAGCACTCTGAATGGTCCGTCATAAGGCGGTCGCAGCGGGGTTTGGTGCACATCGTGTCTGACAAAAACAAACTCTGCGTTCTTCAAAGTTTTAGGCACAAAAACGCGCGGAAAACTGTGGTGCACGGGGCCGGGCAGCGTGCTTGATTCTATGTCACTCCGCAACAGCTGAGATGGGGAGGTGTCTGGCGCAGGGTTATCTGGGAGAAACTCCCCAGGCAGCTGGAGTGGCTGCGCAAACACGAGCTCTGCTGGGGAGGCTTCTAAGTCCTCTTAAGGCACAGAACGCAACCCCAACAACACCCACGGTAACTTGTCTACCCAATTTGCACCTGTCAGTGACGCCCTGAAAGCTGCTTTCAATGACCTATGAAAACGTTCACATAACCCGTTAGCCTGCGGATTGTACGCGGTTGTGCGGTGAATTGTGACACCCAGGCTGCAGGCCATTGTCGACCAAAGCTCGGAAACAAATTGAGGGCCTCTGTCGGATGTAACATCCGATGGAACGCCGAAGCGCGCCACCCAAGCTGTTAAAAACGCACACGCAACCTCCTCGGCCGTGGTTGATGCCAGCGGGACCACTTCAGGCCAGCGCGTGGTGCGGTCTACCATTGTGAGAAGGTGTGTGCACCCTTGTGACAGCGGGAGGGGGCCCACGAGGTCCACATGAACGTGGTCGAACCTCTTGGCCGGAATATGAAACGGCTCCAAAGGAGCTCTCGTGTGCCTGTGTACTTTGGCTCATTGACACGCCGTGCAGGCTGCTGCCCACTCTTTAACTTGTTTGCGGAGGCTCGGCCACACAAATTTTTCTCCTACCATTTTGACCGACGCGCGCACTCCCGGGTGCGCCAAAGAATGAATCGAGTCAAAAACGCGGCGGCGCCACGCAGCTGGTACTACTGGTCGCGGCCGACCCGTGGAGACATCGCAGATTAGGGGGGGCATACCGTCTTGCAGCACCCTGTTCTCTAGCCTTAACCCTGTTGGTCCAGACTGGAGCGCGTGCACGTCCACGTCACTATCCTGCTCCGCGGCCATGGCTGCGTAATCTATTCCCATGCTGACTGGGGCCGCTACGGCGCGCGAGAGGCAGTCTGCAACTACATTGAGTTTGCCCGCCACATGCTGGATATCAGTGGTAAACTCTGATATCGCGGCCAGCTGTCTCTGCTGCCGGCCTGACCACGGTTCGGAAACCTTGGCCATCGTGAACGTGAGCGGTTTGTGGTCAACGAACGCGGTGAAAGAGCGTCCCTCCAGCCAGAACTGAAAGTGGCGAATGGCCAAATGGAGAGCAAGCAGCTCCCTGTCGAACGCGCTGTATTTACGTTCGCTATCGCGCAAGGTCCTGCTGAAAAAAGCGAGAGGCTGCCAAACCCCGGCTACATGTTGCTCCACGACCGCCCCTATGGCCACCTCTGAAGCGTCAGTGGTGAGCGCTATGCGGGCAGTTGGGTCTGGGTGTGCCAACAACACAGCCCTTGCCAAAGCTGCTTTCACCTCCGAGAATGCTTGGTCCCGCTCCGGGGACCACTCAACCTTATCCGCGGGTTTCTTTTTTTTGAGCGCGGCATACAGCGGCTGCATGAGTTGCGCCGCGCGGGGGGAGAAAACGGTTATAAAAATTCACCATTCCCAAAAACTCCTGCAACGCCCTGACCGTCTGTGGCCGGGGAAAATCTGCCACCGCGCGCACTTTATCAGGAAGCGGAACTTGCTCCTTCAGGGGAGATGCGGTGTCCTAAAAAACCGATCTGCGCCACCCCGAACTGACACTTCGCTGGGTTGATTATTAACCCGTGATCTCCCAACCTTCGGAAAACTGTGGCCAGG
The DNA here is from genome assembly GCA_020510985.1 of Pholidichthys leucotaenia. Taxonomy (NCBI): domain Eukaryota; kingdom Metazoa; phylum Chordata; class Actinopteri; order Cichliformes; family Pholidichthyidae; genus Pholidichthys; species Pholidichthys leucotaenia. The sequence goes on along the minus strand of CM035838.1, from coordinate 364,990,019 downwards.
TGTTTTTCGTGTTCGTCTTCTGACGCGCTGGCTACTAAAATATCGTCCAAGTAGACGAACACGAAAGGGAGATCACGAAGCACTGCGTCCATCATGCGTTGGAACGTCTGAGCCGCCCCTTTAAGTCCGAATGGCATGCGTAAAAACTCGAAGAGGCCAAACGGAGTTATTACCGCTGTTTTGGGTATGTCCTCAGCGCGCACTGGGACTTGGTGGTAACCACGGACCAAGTCTATTTTAGAAAAAACGCGCGCCCCTGCCAAATGAACGGAAAAATCTTGGATATGCGGGATTGGGTAGCGGTCATGAGCTGTAGCATTGTTTAACCTGCGGAAATCCCCGCAAGGTCGCCATGATCCGTTGGCTTTCGGGACCATGTGCAGCGGGGAAGCCCACGGACTGTTTGAACGTCTGATAATGCCCAATCTCTTTAGGTTGGTGAATTCCTCACGCGCTATGGCTAGTTTAGCTGCGTCCAAGCGCTGAGCTTTTGCAAAAACGGGCGGTCCGGTAGTGGTAATAAAATGCTCCACCCCGTGCTTAGCGACTGTTGCCGAAAAAGTGGGGACTGTGAGTGCTGGGAACTGAATGAGCAGTGTGTGGAACTTACCGCTTGCAGCTGTGACGTTGGCTTGTGCTGTAGGCGGGGCCACTCGCGCTGTGCAGGGGATAGAATCAAAAGAAAGTGCATTAACCAAGCGCCTGTTAGCGAGATCAACCAACAAACCATGCGAGCACAGAAAATCAGCCCCCAACATATTGAAATTTACTGCTGCTACAACAAAAGTCCACTCAAATGTACGGCCGTGTAGAGACAGAAGCAGAGTCTTCTCACCGAAGGTCTTAATCTCCGAGCCGTTCGCTGCTGACACCCGGGGACCTCCGGAACCAGCTAGTCTGTCCTCGTAGGAAGGCGTGATGAAACTCAACTGGGAGCCTGTGTCGACGAGGAACTGCCTCCCTGAGCGTGCGTCCGACAAGTATAGCAGCTTGTTCTCCTCCCCGAGGGCCGCGGCTGCTACTGACCCCCGGTCTTGGCGTTTTCCCGAACACCCGAACTGGCACGGTGGTACACATTTGCATGCCTTCTCTGCGAAGTGGCGATGGTAGAAACAGAGGATGTCCGATCCGCGCTCCCTGGCCCCTGCCGCCGCCGTCGATGAGTCTGGTACCGCTGTCTCTGGCCTCCTGTCGTCTCCGGTCACCGCGCTGAGTTCTGCTGCAGCGGCCGCGGCTGCACGCCGCTTGGTGGCATTGACAATCCGCTGCGCTTCTTGGCCCAGTGCGCGGTAGTCCCGTTGGGCCAACAGTGGCGAACAGGCGAGGGTCGCTCTCGCTGCTGACGGTATAGTCCTGAGGAAGAGGTGGGTGAAAATGAAGTGATCGTCGTCAGAGTCTTTCAACCTCAACAACTTCTCCATCAGGTTCGCGGGCATGTCATTTTCCGACTCCGTCAGCCCCAGGAGCCTCTCTGCTTGCTCCTCTGCCGAGGGAGTGAATTGCTGGATGAGTGCAGCCTTCAGCGTGCCGTATTTGTCGTTGTCTGGCGGCTGGTCGATCAGGCTCTCCACATGCTGGACCGTGTTGTTGTCCAGCTTTGCGACTACGTGGTAGAATCTTGTGGCATCTACCGATATCCCCTGGAGGTTGAACTGCGCCTCAACCGCGTTGAACCAGGCGCGTGGATTGTTCTGCCAAAAGTCCGGTAGCTGGACTGTAGCGGCATTCTCTTGGCTGGGGGCTCCTGACGAGGCTGGCCCGGGGGAATTCTCCTCTTTCATGATACGTCTTAGGGTCACCAGTGTGGAGATGTGAAAATGACGAGGCAAGAGTTCATCTCCTGAGTCAGTTTTATTCACATCTTCCAACATCACGAAGCAGAATAAAAAGAGAGCGATAAAGGGAACTCTCGTCCTTAAATACCAGGACTCTTACAGTTAACAGGTCACATGTCTCACAAAACCATTGCATTATAAAGACAGCAACAATGCATCTTCTCCGCATGATATCACACCACTATCTACAATGCATCCCCTCATTAATCCTGTCTCACAAAACCATTGCATTATAAAGACAGCAACAATGCATCCTCTCTGCATGATATCACACCACTATCTACAATGCATCCCCTCATTATATCCCACGGTCTCAAGCTTTGCATACCAAAGCTACTTCTCCTGCAGCTTCCTGTAATAACCACAGAAGCTCTGCCCTTGCTCTGGTCTAAAATGTGAGTCCAAAAGCAGGTCACGAATGTGTGTCCCCACAATACCACTTTATCTAAGGTTGCCACCCATCCTGTAAAATACAGTATCATCCTGTTTTTTTTCACAAAAATAATGCATCTTGTCTTGAATCAATAAAGGACGTGGTTCTTCCTGTATTTACAGTGGTGTGAAAAAGTGTTTGCCCCCTTCCTGATTCCTCCCTTTTTTTGCATGTTAGTCACACTTAAATGTTAAAGATCATCACACAAATTTAAATATTAAAGAAAGATCACACAAGTAAACACAAAATGCAGTTTTTAAATGGAGGTGTTTATTAAAAAAAAATCCAAAACCTGGCCTAAACCTGGGGCGTAGGCCAATCCAGCACAGCCTTCACCTTGGCCAGGTTGGCCCTCAGTTTCCCCTCAGCTACTATAAAAACTGAGGAAAGAAGTGGAGTGGGTGGAAAACTCACACTTCTCAGCTTTAACAAAGAGCTGGTTCTCCAGGAGCCGCTGTAACACAGCCCTGACATAGACTGTGTGCTCCTCTCGCATGCGGGAAAAAATCAAAATGTTGCCAAGATAAGACAAAAACAAATTGATTTACCATATTGCGGAAGACGTCATTGATCATACGCTGGAAGACGGCGGGGGCATTGGTGAGCCCAAAAGGCATCACCAGGTACTCAAATTGCCCCAAGTGTGTTTTAAAGGCCGTCTTCCATTCGTCCCCTTCGCGACTGTGAACCAGATGGTAGGCATTACACAGATCCAGTTTAGTGAATACTCGCACGCGCTGACGGAGCTCAAATGCGGAGATAATTGGAGGCAAAGGATATTTGTCCTTGACTGTTATCACTCTATTATTATCATCATCATCATCACTTTTCACTCTATTAAAGTAAGAAATCTCTTGTGTGTGTGTGTGTGTGTGTCATGTGTATAGGACATCATAGGACGGCCTGTGATCTCTGCCTGATCATCATAGGACTCGCGATGCTGTCAAAAAGATGTCTATATGACGAGACAAATGTCTTTATGATGTCATATAGACCATCACTCACGATGCCTAGACTAATGTCTTTGTCATATGGCTCATAGCCTAATGTGTCTTTATGATGTCATATAGACCATCACTCACGATGCCTAGACTAATGTGTCTTTATGATGTCATATGGCTCAAAATTGGCAAGGTGAATAAGTCATTGGGGTCTTCCTGAACAGGGTTGAAAGCCTCTTTTTGCTCAGATCTATTTTCATGATCCTGTCCATGAACTGGAATTACGACACAGTGATCTCAACGAAGAAGAAGAAGAAGACCCACCAGATGGAGAGCAATAGAATGAGGAGAACTGCTGCACGTCAGAAAAGATGCCATGAAGATGAAACACCTGAGGTTCCAGCAGTACATCGCACACATGACTCTGAACAACACACCCGTCTGAGACAGGAGGAGACCCTTCACCAGCATAGGGTATGACAGACAAGGGATGCACAAACAGACAGGAAACATGGGGCAATGTGCCATGCACGTGCTGAGTCACTTGAAGCCCAAAATGTCCGCAAAGCGAGCAACGCTGCACGCCACGCAAGGCACGGACAAGCTGAGACCGAGGAGATGCGGAGTAGTCGGCTGGCCAGGGACAGTGAATTCCATGCAAGGCACAAAGAAGCTGAGAGCGAGGAGATGCGGAATAGTCCACTGGCTGCCAATGCTGCACTCCAGGCGACACACAGACAAGCTGAGACCGAGGAGATGCGGAATAGTCGGCTGGCCGCCAACGCTGCACGCCATGCGACACACAGACAAGCTGAGACCGAGGAGATGTGGAATAGTTGGCTGGCCAGGAACAGTGAATTCCATGCAAGGCACAGAGAAGCTGAGACCAAGGAGATGTGGAATAGTCGGCTGGCCGTCAACGCTGCACGCCAGGCAATGCACAGACAAGCTGAGACCGAGGAGATGCGGAATATCACATGCGCACACTGTGTTCCTATGATTTCACATGACCATATAAGGAGTTCTGAACAACTCATGTGATGTCATATAGATATCATAGGCACATTGTGAGGTCAGAACACTTTCTACAGGCATGCAGAACTGCTTGCTTACACTTGCTTTTGACAGGTATGCAGAAATACTTGCTTAAACCATGTCAAAGATCAAAGGCAGCTATCACCATGGTTGTAACTTTTGACGGGCAAGCACAAATGCTTGCTTACACCTGCTTTCTGCGGGCATGTAGAAATACTTGCTTATATTTGGTTTCTACACTTGCTTTCTATGGGCATGCACGGGTATGCACGGGCATGCACAGATATGCACTAGTGCCATGTAATTCACAGTAGTCTATGCACAGATGCAAGGATCCGTCCTTCTTCCCAACAAAAAAGAATCCTGCCCCAAGAGAGTCCGAGGAGGGCCGAATGAGGCCGGTGTTCAAGGAGTCTTAGATGTAGCTTTCCATCGCCTCCCTCTCTGGCCCCGAAATGCTGTAGAGCCAGCTGGATGGCAGTTGCGCACCCAGGAGGAGGTCTATGGCACAGTCGTAGGAGCAATGAGGCAGCAAAGAAAGCACTCTCGACTTGCTAAAGACCTCCCCAAGATCATGATAGACCTCGGGTACGAGACTGAGGTCTGGCGGCTCCACAGCGAACACTCGGCTGAGCTGAGACAGGATGCCAAACAGAAGGGGCTCCAGGAAGAGATGGAATTATGTGCCCAATTAATAATGGGGTTGTGCTTCCGGAGCCACAGGCACCCTAGGACCACCGGGTGAGACGATTTAGAGAGAATGAGAAACAATAGTGTCTCCCGGTGGTTCCCGGAAAGGAGGACGGAGAGAGGCGCCGTGCTTTCAGTAACGGAAGCTATGCTACCGCCCAATAAGGTCATGACGTTCAGAGGCGTCGGCAATTTGGTCGTGGGGATGCCGCACGAGCTGTGGAGACACAAAATTTTGCTCTGCCCCTGAGTCTATTAATGCCATGACTCTCCTCTTGACCCTCGGCAACTGGATGAGGGCTGAAATGGAGAAGTTATCGGGGGGATGAAAATAATTCCCACCTGTCAGACCCACCACGGCTACTGACGGGCCATGTCTTTTGGCTTCAGGTGGCATTTAGACAGTGTGTGCTCCATAGAGCCACAGTACATACTGTACATGCGCCAGCTCTCCTCCGCTGCTGGCGCTCCTCCAGAGCCAGATGGGCTCGGCCGAGCACCATAGGTTTGGAGGAAGAGTCAGCTCCACCTGTGTCAGTCACTGGGGGAGGTGCGTGCAAAACGGGCTGGCAGGAGGTGGTCTTGCGCTCCCTCGCGCGCTCACGGTATCAATTGTCTAAACTGACAGCCTGAAGCAAATTCAATTTTTAGAGCTGTCTGAAGGCACTAATTTGACGTAAATTCCTTTTGTTAGATTAGATCTGAGTCTTTTTTGTGTGTGGTCCTGGATTAGATGTATGTCTGTTATATGGTCATGCAACTTGATTGGGGACAAACACATTGGATTTCATGTGACTTTTTACCTCTGTGCATAGAGTACGAATGTGATCACTTATCTCTGTTGTTAGCATCCATGCTGTTAAAACAGCTCTCAGTGCTGCGTCATGATTCCGTCCCTGTTCTGGACTTCATCACAAACACAGCTACCTTCCATCCATCCATCCATCTTCTTCCACTTAATAATCCTTTTCGGGTCGCGGGGGGGCTGGAGCCTATCCCAGCATCGTTGGGCGAGAGGCAGGGTACACCCTGGACAGATTGCCAGTCCATCGCAGTTACACACAGCTACCTCCAGAGCAAAAAATGCCTCTATTTTCTCCTTTTAAAAACAATGAGTTGCCATACAAATACGGCATCTTTTGTTGTTGCTAATGATGCAATGGCATATGGCATGTGCAGTGGTAGTTCTAGCCCATATTGCGCCCTGGGCAAAGAAGCTCAAAGCTTTTTGGAAAAACAAGAAACAAAAGCCTAAAATGTAACAAGTGCGAGATGGGAAATAATATTCATTAGAAGGCAAGTGTCTCCAAAAGTGAAAAATGATCTGCTGGAGGAGAAAAGACCTTATCCTCCAGCAGATGGAGCCAATACAATGTTCTTTCAAAGATGGGTCTATTGCACGGGTCACCAACTAAAAGTGCAAGAGGTCCAAGAGTCAGTCCTCCTCCCCAGCTGAGGTCCGAATTAGGACTGGGGATCTTTAAGCACCTCACTATACAGTTATGATTCGGGGTCTTTGAATCTTTGATTCTAAAACGATTCTCAATGCTTTTTTTTTTCAGGATTTTTTTCCTCTTACTGTGTGACAGTTTGGTACTTTTAAAGTCAAGTGTTTGCAATGACCCATGAATTTACTTCAAATTTTAATAAAAAAAAATGGAAGAGAAATGTGACAAGTTACATGGACAAATTTATTGGGAGTGGTGGCTCAGTTGGTAGAGCATCCGCCCCACACCTGGGAGGCAGGGGTTCACATCCCGGCCGGGTCACGCTGAAGACCATATAAAAGCGGAACTTCCTGCCGTCCAGCTTGGTGCTCAGCAATAATGGAATGGAGGAGGGAAATCTGTGGCGGCACCTTGCATGGCGTGACCCCTCTGATTCTATATATGGGTGTGTGTGGGATTAACACTGTAGATAAGAGAAACACAATTTCATCCTACTGTACATGATTGGCTGTATGGATTGAATGACAAAGGGTAATTTAATCTGAAAATGTGCTTTTAAGAACTGTCATACGTTCATGGACATTCTTTAAGAAGACCACAGCTGTCTCCAGCAGGCCAATATCATTTACTTTTACACATTACTTTATTAAACTGATGTTTTAGCTGCTTTTATTTCTGTATTCTTTTAAACAAAAAAATCAAATAAATTATTTGCTCAATTTCAATAAAACGTAATAATTTAATCATAATAATACTGGGGAACACTAAATTGTGTTTTTGACTCCAAATGAATAGCTCTAAAATTCTAAAATCTGCAACTTAAATTTGAAAAATGGAACGTTTTACAGGAGAATGCAAACTAAATTACATACATTTAAAAAGATTAATATTTACAAAACAAAATTTCACTAAAGTCTGCCTCTATACTCTTATTTTCAGTATTTAAAAAAAATGTTTCAAACTGTAAGCCTATAAAAGGCACAGAAAATATAATTAATTCCACACTACAGAATTCCTTTGGAGGTTCTTTTTTTTTTTACTTTTCATGTTCAGTAACACAGAGCAAACTAGAAAAGCACTTGGAGAGCGCAGACCTCCGCCAAGCGCCACAGTTCCCCCCTTACAGTGTTTGTGTGTACGTTTTCAGATTCGTTGACCACGAAAACATATGACTAGCAATTGGATTGACAATGATAGGATTAGTGGTTCAGTAGTTATTCACGAAAATGACATTTTCCGTAATGGCGGCCACAATTCCGCCCATACAGTGTTTGTGTGTACGTTTTCAGATTCCTTGACCACGAAAACATATGACTAGCAATTGGACTGACAATGATAGGATTAGTGGTTCAGTGGTTATTCACGAAAATGGCATTTTCCGTAGTGGCGGCCACAGTTCCCCCCATACAGTGTTTGTGTGTATGTTTTCAGATTCCTTGACCACGAAAACATATGACTAGCAATTGGATTGACAATGATAGGATTAGTGGTTCAGTGGTTATTCACGAAAATGGCATTTTCCGTAATGGCGGCCACAGTTCCCCCCATACAGTGTTTGTGTGTACGTTTTCAGATTCCTTGGCCATGAAAACATATGACTAGCAATTGGATTGACAATGATAGGATTAGTGGTTCAGTAGTTATTCACAAAAATGGCATTTTCCGTAATGGCGGCCACCGGATCATCCCCAAACTTTAATCACTTCTTCCTTGTACCATTTCCAACAACGCCTGAAAGTTTCATCGAAATCCGTCCAAAACTTTTTGAGTTATCTTGCTAACCAACAGACAGACAGACAAACAGACAGACAAACCCCGGCAAAAACATTACCTCCTGGCGGAGGTAATTATTGTTTTGACATGATATCAGAGGGTCACGGAAATTACTTCCATAAACAACATTGTGCAGCCCAATGGGAACGCTGTCCCAGGAAGGTGTGGAGGAGCCGCGGGGACCCGTCAACAAGCCCCTGAGTGAACCTGTACCATCACATGCAGCCAGAGTGGTGGTGGATATAATTCCACAGCAGTGTTTCATTCCACAGGTTACACTGGGAAAGAAGCGCGGTTGTCCGCCTGCTGTACCCCATGGAGAACGTCCAAGGTCTCACGCCATAAAATGTCCGGGCGGCCACCACCGACACAGCACTTGAGTTCCACTATTTTGTTTGGTTAAAACAAAACAGTATCATTTTTTTCCCCAATTTATATTAAAAAGCTTCAGAGTCCGGACAAAGGACTCTCGAGGTCCGGATAGCTGTGATTATTACGCTTGTCTCTCCTGTGGCTCGCCCAAATAATTTTTGAATGATTTCATGTGCTAAATCATATAATAGAAAAGAATAGAATACACCCAGGTTAACAAGGTCAGAAGTTCCTGGCAGCGGAAGGCGAAGGACAGAGCTGCATGGAGGAATCTGATCAGACCTAAATGAAACATGGTCCACGGTTACATCATGGGCAAAATTTCATCAATCTGATTACAGCTGAAACTAGAAAAGCACTCATAGAGCGTATACCTCCGCCAAGGCTCCTTCCGTTTCTCATGGATCACCTCCAAAATGTAATGGGCTTGTGTGTAGGCATATCGCCACTTGTGGTGAAAATTGCATCCAAGTCTGTCCATTAGTTTTGGAGTTTTGTGGCTGACACACTGTGAGAAGAGCCTTGGCTGAGGTATGCATTCCCAGATCATCCCCAAAATGTAATGGGTTCCTCTCTAGGCCAAGAACCACCTCTGGTGAAACAGAGAGACAAACAGACAAATGCCAGTAAAAGCATTACCTCCTTGGCGGAGGTAATAAACTCAAGTGTTACTGTTGTGTCCATCTCCTCCATCTCCAAACTCCCAGGCTGCGGGCGTTGCAATTCATCGCACAACCGCGTACAACCCACAGGCCAATGGGTTATACGAGCGTTTTCATAGATCACTGAAAGCAGCACTCAGGGGTTCACTGACGGATGCAAATTGGGTAGACAGGTTGGCGTGGGTTTTGTTGGGGTTGCGCTCCGCGCCAAAAGAGGATTTGGAAGCTTCCCCGGCAGAGAGCTCGTTTTTGCGCAGCCCCTATGGCTGCCCGGGGAATTTCTGCCAAATAATCCCTCGTGGGTCAGCTGCCCGTCTCAGCTTTTGCAGCGTAGCAGAAACACAGGCACGCTGCCGGGCCCGGCCCACCACTGTTTTCCGCGTGCTTTTGTGCCTAAAACTTTGAAGAACGCAGAGTTCATGTTCGTCAGACACGACGACCAGCGCCCTCAATTGCGGCTGAAGACATGTTGAAAATGGCCCTATCTGACAATGTTAAAGAATCCTTTAAAAAATTCCTGGATCTAGACAGTGATCCGGATCATCCCCAAAATTTAATCAGTTCTTCCTTGTACCATTTCCAACAATGCCTGAAAGTTTCATCGAAATCCGTCCAAAACTTTTTGAGTTATCTTGCTAACCAACAGACAGACAGACAAACAAATGCGGGCAAAAACATTACCTCCTGCGGCCTGCAGCCTGGCGGAGGTAATCAGAATTTTACTGTTTACGTGGATCCTGAAAAAGCTGATCTGATTAGGACGTGCATTTCCATGTGTCACACATTTGAACGGAATAAATCATTTTGACATGCACACGTCGACATTCCGAAAATGAAAGCAACTTCCGGTGTTAGCAGACCCCGCTTTGTGTCGAAATGTACCTGTATTGTGTTATTCAGACTGTACTTTTGCTTCTGCTGGTCTCCGTAATGAAGCTACAAGTACATACTTCTGCACATGACGAACAGAGGGAGACAGCAGGATGATACAGACCAGTTTTGTTTTACTCCCGCTATGTTTTCCGCTAGCTGCTGCTAAGGCGGAAATACGTCACGTCGACGTGCAGCTGGTGTACAGACATGCGCAGTAAACATATTTTCTGCCCTACGTTCGAAATAAGTGTTTTCATGTGCACCATTCTAATTAGCAATCGACATAACCCATCCCTCTCAATCGGAATGAAATTTTGATCCAAATGAGCGTGATCGGGTGAAGATATTCAGATTGGCGTGTTTACATGAAGCATTTTTATTCCGATCAGGCTTTTAATCCGGTTACTTGTGTCCATGTGAACATAGTCGCCCCCGACAGACTGCTATGATGATGATGATGATGATGATGATGATGATGATGATGATGAAGAATAGAATAGGCTTTATTTTCATTGTGCAGTTGTACAGTACAACAACATTGTTGGTGTTCCACCAGGCTACTGTGCAATAAAGTAAGAAACATTAGTTAAAACACCATTATAGAACACACAATGAAACCCACAACTGAAAAATGAAAATAAAAATAGCCCAGGATTATGGAAATATACACAATCAAATCTAAAAGAAGAAGAAGGTTGTTATGGTATCATGAATATGCTAACTATGGGTGTAATACGGTACTCTAATAGCGGAGGGCATTAGACGTATCACACCTGCTGTTACTATATTCATTGATACCCTACTCCCTCTCATGTAATATTGCTTAAAAACAACATAACCAAATTAAACCGATTGCACTTACATCTCATGTTTAAATAAAATGATTTTAAATAGTTATGAGAGTTGAAAATGTCATGTTAGTTTAATGCAACCTTGTTATATTACAATAATATTTTTATGTTCTCTTAGCAAAAAAACAACATTGTGTAGAACCTGTTGACAAAAAAAAGTCACTTTTTTAGTGCAAGTTCACTTTTTTGAGTGCACCATAAAAGAAATAAAGCACTTAAAATATTAATTAAATGGTTGGGCAAAAAGTCCTTATACCATTTAATACATATATACTATAAACACATATGTATAGAGAGACAAAGGCTCTTCTTCATGACCTCAGGGTGTTTAATCGGGCCAGACTAAACAACTCAGTCACTGACAGTCTTTTTTTTTTTAAATATTTGGTTCTTGACAGCTGCTGAGAACTGGGTTCATCTTTCCCACAATGAATGTCCGTTTGTCTTTGTTTCATGGAGAATTTTCTCAGTTTTCTTGAACGTATGAGAAGAGTTCATCATCATCAGATGGAGCATTAATTATGAGGACATCCTCCTCAAATTCTTCCTCATCCTGAGGTCTTTTTCCCCTCATTTTTGCAATGTTGCCAGTCCAACTGAAATTGGCTGCAAGACTGTCATTTTGAGAGATTTGCTCATTGGAATCACATTGGATCTTGTGATGTGAAGCCCTGACGTCTTCGTTCTCATTTTCCTTCTGTGTACACTTGGAGAGCACAATGTTCTGTGCCATCTGATCATTAGGTCCAGTTTTCTTCCCTTGCATTTCTCTAGAAGAACGTATTCCTTTCTGGTTGAAACACCCTTTGAAGCCTTTATCTCTGTGGGCTGTCTTTTGAATGAAGCTGTCCTGTTCTTCAGTCTGACTTCCTGAGTCCCGGAGCTTGGCTTTCTTTTTGTTGAGGTCATGCTGAAGCTTGTCAGTTCTCCTCCTCATTTCAGAGATTTCGTATTTGAGGTGTGCTATGCTGTCTTTTTGCTTCTCCAGCTGCAATTTGGTTTCCTCAAGCTGTTCAGACAGATATGCTGAGACCCGCTTCTCCTTCCACAGCTGTTTAGGAAGGCTTATCCTGCGATGATATCCTGTACATGTTTAAGCAACTGTGTTATGTGAAATCACACTTTAAACCTGACAGTGAACAAATGCTTTCTGCAGTGGTCTGTAGGTCATGTATAGAGATAAGGAAATATGACAACTTGTTAAACTTACCTGGCATGCCCTCTTTTCTGTCCCAGTGTTTGTTATTATATCTCCATTCCATCATGGCTCTGCTTCACCTTCTTTTAGATTTGATTGTCCTTCTTCTTCTTTTAGATTTGATTTGAATGTCCTTCTTCTTCTTTTAGATTTTATTGATGGTTGGCAACCAGCATTAATGTCCTTTTTCTTCTTTTAGATTTGATTGGTGATTGGCAACCAGCCTACAGGTGCATTACCACCACTGACTTGATTATCATCATTCTATATCTTTGTATAAGGAGTTCCCACAAGGAGTTCTGAACAACTCCCTATGTGTGAAAAAAAAAAAAAAAATCCGTCCTTGGACTGTGTCCCAGGAGCACCTGAAGAGTTTCCGGTCTTCTTCTTCTTCCTTTAGATTTGATTGGTGGTTGGCAACCAGCCCACAGGTGCATTACCACCACTGACTTGATTATCATCACTCTATATCTTTGTATAAGGAGTTTCTGAAACTTCCACCAACTGATCTTAAACTAAATGTGTCAGTTCAGAGGAGCCTCTGTGATGCTGTCACAGTTGATGTGACAAAGGCATTCTAAGAACTGAAATGAAATGTTTACTATTCCAAAGCAATAGTAACCATGGTGACCAGGCTTATGATTCATTTACATTTACATATTTAAATATATGTGCAGATACAACCCATGTAGGAAGTTAACAGCAGATATATTTTCAGTGTTATGGCCGGGGAAGGACATATGAAAGAGGCATGATGTGGAGACTTTAATGCCCATAATTGCTTGTGGGGAAGCACACATACAGATAACAATGGAAATGTTGTGGAAAAGATGTTAGATGAAAGACTGCTAATTTGTCTCAACAGTGGTGAAGGTGCCAGGGTGGATGTGCATAGGGGCACATCATCATGTATTGACCTGACTCTGCTTGTGAATGGACAGTTACGAACAGTACAACTATGGGAAGTGATCACTTCCCAATACCTACAGTCATTAAAACTGAAGTATGTATACAAGAGGGAAGATGTTTTACAAGATGGTGTTTTGACGAGGCAGATTGGGGAAAATTTAGGCAATACTGTGTACAATCATGTCATTTGGTAACATTACAAGGTGGCATAGAAGAGTGTTCAAGTCAGGTAACCAATCATATTCTGAATGCTGCAATACCAAGTATACCTAAGAAAACAACACATGGTAGGAAGAAGGTTGTACCCTGGTGGAATCAGGAATGTAGTATTGCAGTAAAGGAGCAAGGCAAGGCATTTAGAGAGCTGAGGAAGAATATGAATAGTGGCAATTTAATAGATTATAAAAAGAAAAGGGCAGGAGTGTCATGGCCGTGAGTGCCCGCCCCTTCCTTCCCGTTGTTTCCCACCTCAGGTCATCAACACACCTGGGTGAGGAGACGCACCTGCTGCCTTTCATCAGCCAGCGTTTATAAGGAGCATCTCTTCAGTGTGCTGACACTGGCTTGTCTGGGTATACTGCCTAAGCATAGTACATTGTAGCAAGCGTTATTCTCATAGGTGTAGTTTCTGTACTCACCTGTTTCTTTTCTCCCTTCCAGGTTGCTGCCACCGTTCAGGTGCATCTCCGGGGACTGCGTGCGCTCACTGCCCCATCACAGACACCACCGACTCCATCTCCTTCACCCTGCTGGTTCGTCTCTTCCCGAGTTCAGGGTTCTGCCGGTTCTCCCTTTATCCCACTCGTAAGTGGGAATTTGGCTCACCCATTTTCCCGAGTCTCATTCCTCCACTCACAGCTCTCGTTCTCTCTCCACAGGCTGTTTCCTCTGGCGAGTGACTTTTTCCATAGGTTGTGCTTACCTTTGATATTTAATAGACTTCTCAAACGTGTGTTTGTGTTTTTGATTGTCCCTTTGTGCCTGCATCGTGCACGTGAGCTGTCTATAATTGGTAATCATGACAAGTAGCTCGAAGGATTATTAAAAACAGGAAAAGGTCAACATGGAGAGAATTTTGTTCCACCCTTGGTAGGAAAGCGGAACTAAGTTATGTCTGGGGTATGTTTAAAAAAATGAGTGGGAAAAGGGTATTAGTTAAAGTCCCAGGTCTACTGGATGGGGACAAGATGGCTGTATCAGACAAAGAAAAGGCAGAAGTCCTAGGTAGAGCATTTGCAGCAATGCATAGAGGAGAACATCTTGGTGAGAGTCATAGACAGCAAAGGCAGGATAAAACTCAGAGAAAATGCAAACTTATAAAAGGAAGTGAAAGAAGATATGACTGCGTTAGACCTCAAGCTCACAATGTCAGAGCTTAAGAGAGCTTTGCAAGATAGTGGATACCGATACACAGCTCCAGGATATGATCAGTTAAGCTATGCTAAGTTCTGGCAGTTCCCTATGCAATCAATGGAACTGGTGCTGAAATTGTTTAACAGAATATGGAAGGAGGGGTTCATCCCAAGTCGGTGGAAAAAGGCTGTAATTTTACCATTTAATAAGCCAGGGAAAGATCCAGCTCATCCAAGAAACTACAGGCCAATAGCATTAACATCACACTCAGAAAAATGATGGAGAAGGTGTTAGTTTACAGACCTTCATACACACGTGGACAAAATTGTTGGCACCCCTCTGTTAATGAAAGAAAAACCCACAATGGTCACAGAAATAACTTGAATCTGACAAAAGTGGTAATAAATAAAAATTCTATAAAAATTAACCAATGAAAATCAGACAATGCTTTTGAATTGTGGTTCAACAGAATTATTTTAAAAAACAAACTCATGAAACAGGCCTGGACAAAAATGATGGTACCCCTAACTGAAAATAATGTGACCATAGGGACAACCAAGATGTGTCCTCTAATTAACATCACAGGTGTCTACAAACTTGTAATCAGTCAGTCGGCCTATTTAAAGGGTGACAAGTAGTCACTGTGCTGTTTGGTGACATGGTGTGAACAACACTAAACATGGACCAGAGGAAGCAAAGGAGAGAGTTGTCTCAGGAAATTAGAAAGAAAATTATGTCATGACCCGAGCGCTAATATTGTCCGCGCTCGGGCCACGCACCATTCCTGTCAGGCTTTGACAGCGGTGTTGTTACTCTGGCTCCCCGGGCTCTTATTGTGACAGCGCTCGGGGGAGGTTGCTGCTGTCGAGGCCTGAACAACTGTGCTGCATTTGCGGTCGTTAGTGGCCGGCTTTAAAAGCCGGCGCTGGCAGCAGCATCTCGCGACAGTCTCGTCAAACGTTCGTCAAGCGACCGTCAACGAATCCTTCTCATCCCGTTTGTAAGTGTGTTCATCGCCTATGATTATTGTTTGTACTCTGTCGTAGAGCTCACCCTTTTCCTTACCAGACACTGAGCGAGCGCTCCTCATCTCAGCTGTCAACAATCGTTCTGTATGTTAATTAGTAGTCTTGCTGTTTAGCCCTCGTGGCTGGTTATCTTGTCCTTCCCTTTCCCCTAACTGTAAATAAACACCTGTGCAACTTTACTGGACTGTGGCGTCTTATGCTGGCTCGTGAGGGCCAGCCGTGACAAATTATAGACAAGCATGTTAAAGGTAAAGGCTATAAGACCATCTCCAAGCAGCTCGATGTTCCTGTGACTACAGTTCCACATATTATTCAGAAAATTAAGATCCACGGGACTGTAGCCAACCTCCTTGGACGTGGCCGCAGGAGGAAACTTGATGAAAAATGGAAGAGACTGATAATATGAATGGTAACAAAAGAGCCCAGAACAACCTCTAAACACATTCACGGTGAACTCCAAGGTCAAGGTACATCAGTGTCAGATCGCACCATCCGTCGTTGTTTGAGCCAAAGTGGACTTCATGGGAGATGACCAAGAAGGACACCACTGTTGAAAACAAATCATAAAAAAGCCAGACTGGAATTTGCCAAACTGCATGTTGACAAGCCACAAAGCTTCTGGGAGAATGTCCTATGGACAGATGAGACAAAACTGGAACTTTCTGGCAAGGCACATCAGCTCTATGTTCACACACGCAAAAATGAAGCATACCAAGTAAAGAACACTGTCCCTACTGTGAAACATGGAGGAGGTTCTGTTATGTTCTGGGGCTGCTTTGCTGCATCTGGCACAGGGTGTCTTGAATTTGTGCAGGGTACAATGAAATCTTAAGACTATCAAGGTATTCTAGAGAGAAATGTGCTGCCCAGTGTCAGACAGCTTAGTCTCAGTTGCAGGTCATGGGTCTTGCAACAGGATAATGACCCAAAACACACAGCTAAAAACACCCAAGAATGGATAAGAGCGAAACATTGGACTATTCTAAAGCGGCCTTCCATGAGCCCTGATCTAAATCCTATTGAATATCTGTGGAAGGAGCTGAAACATGCCGTCTGGAGAAGGCACCCTTCAAACCTGAGACAACTGGAGCTGTGTGCTCATGAGGAGTGGGCCAAAATACCTGCTGAGAGGTGCAGAAGTCTCAATGACAGTTACAGAAATTGTTTGATTGCAGTGATTGCCTCAAAAGGTTGTGCAACGAAATATTAAGTTAAGGGTACCATCATTTTTGTCCAGGCCTGTTTCATGAGTTTGTTTTTTAAAACAATTCTGTTGAACCACAATTCAAAAGCATTGTCTGATTTTCATTGGTTAATGTTCATAGAATTTTTATTTATTACCACTTTTGTCAGATTCAAGTTATTTCTGTGACCATTGTGGGTTTTTCTTTCATTAACAGAGGGGTACCAACAATTTTGTCCACGGCTGTATGTACTAGAGCAAAAACAATTAATGAACAACTATCAGAATGGTTTTAGAAGAGGAAGATCCACAGTGGATGCTCTAGTTAGGGTAAGTAATGATATTGAAAAGACTCTCAAAATGAAAGAAGTAATGGTTATAGTTTATCTGGATATTGAAAAGGCTTATGACTCACTGTGGAGGGATGGACTTCTTATAAAATTGAATAAAATGGCCATTGGTGGTAGGCTGTATAATTGGATAATGGATTTTTTTAACACATGGGACAATTAGGGTTAAAGTAGTATCAGAAGTTTCTAATGACTTTGAAATTGAAAATGGTGTTCCTCAGGGGAGTGTGATAAGCCCAGTTTTATTCAACATAATGATTAATGACATGTTTGAGGATCAAGAGGGATCCATCAAAACAGCACTATATGCAGATGATGGAGCCATATGGACGAAGGGAAGAAATGAGAAATTTGTGTTCAAAAACATCAGGAAAGCAATGGAGAAAGTGGATAAGTGGTCACATGAGTGGGGATTTAAATTTTCAAACAGTAAAACCTGCTATATGATTTTCACAAAAAAACACAGAACTGGTACAGAATCATTAACATTACATAATCAACCAATAGAGGAAGTGAGTGAGTTCAAATATCTAAGATTATGGTTTGATAGTGCATACACATGGAGAGTTCATGTTGAAAATCTGGAGACAAAGTGTAAAAAAGTCATTAATCTCATAAAAAATGTAGCTGGACAGGAATGGGGTGCAGATAAACACGCATTAATTGACATTTACAGAGCACTAATGAGATTGACAATAGACTATGGATGCATGATTTATGGAGCAGCAGCAAAGACGACAGAAGGCAGCATAGAGTGGTTCGCCTGTGCATTGGAGCCGTCAGAACAACACCAAACAATGCAGTTTTAATAGAAGCAGGAGAACTGAGTGTGATAGTTTGTTTTTAGGGAGCAGTATCTCAATTTCGTTGCATTGTTTATTAGCAATGGAATGACAATAAAGGCACTTTGACTTTGACTTTGACTTTGAGAAATTCCAACAGATTTGAGAAGAGATAAACTCGCATTATCATACTGGGTCAAGCTGAAAGGAAGTGAGGAAGTGAATATTTCATAAACAACACTACAAGACTGCTGGGAATATTCTAACTTCCAGGGACACGTGTTTGGGAGACAACTGAAAGAAAAGCCAGAATGTATGGACTGGACACTATTGATAAAGCTAACACCAGTCCAATGAGTAATGTTCCCCCTTGGCTGTTTCCAGGAAAAGAAGTGGACATTAGTCTGCTAATGAGGAAAAAGGATTGGCATAGAAAAGTAATTGGAACAACTAGTACATACCCATGCATACCCGTCCATGCCTGTAAAAACCAAGTATGAGCAAGTATTTCTGCATGCCCTTTGCTGAAGGGTCTCCTGTCTCAGACAGCTGTGTTGTTCATAGTCATGCCTGCGGCGTACTGCTGGAACCTGAGGTGTTTCATGTTCACCGCATCTTTTCTGACGTGCAGCAGTTCTCCTCATTCTATTGCTCTCCATGTGGTGGGTCTTCTTCTTCTTCATTCAGACCACTGGTTGAGGGATAGGTGCATCATAATTCCAGTTCATGGGCAGGATCATGAAAATAGATCTGAACAAAAAGTGGCTTTCGACCCAGTTCAGGAAGGCCCGTGATTGCCCGTAGAAACCAAGAAACCGGAGCACCCGGAGAAATCAGCGCTTTGCTTGGCATTTTACACATTTGTAGTGTAGACTGGCATTCTTCAAGATTACACATTTTTACTGTGTCAGCACCTCTTTAAAAACGACATTGCTGAGAAAGCGACACTTTTGCTTAGTTTCTTCATCTTGAGCAACAATACGAAGACTGCTTGATCTGGCAACTCTGCTCGCGGCAACGTAGAATTGGCCATGACTGCAGAAATCTGTTGTGCAGAAAAAACGAACGCCCTGTAAAGACTGGCCCTGTGACTTATTCACCTTGCCAATTTTGAGCCATATGACATCATAAAGACACATTAGTCTAGGCATTGTGAGTGATGGTCTATATGACATCATAAAGACGCATTTGTCTATGTGCCATCATATAGACGTCATATCTTTATGATGGCATCGCAAATACAGTGGGGCAAAAAAGTATTTAGTCAGCCACCAATTGTGCAAGTTTTCCCCCTTAAAAGATGAGAGAGGTCTCCAATTTTCATCATAGGTATACCTCAACTATGAGAGACAAAATGAGAAAAAAAAATCTAGAAAATCACATTGAAGGATTTTTAATGAATTAATTGGTAGATTCCTCAGTAAAATAAGTATTTGGTCAATAACAAAAGTTCATCTCAATACTTTGTTATACCCTTTGTTGGCAATGACAGAGGTCAAACATTTTCTGTAAGTCTTCACAAGGTTTTCACACACTGTTGCTGGTATTTTGGCCCATTCCTCCATGCAGATCTCCTCTAGAGCAGTGATGTTTTGGGGCTGTCACTGGGCAACACGGACTTTCAACTCCCTCCAAAGATTTTCTATGGGGTTGAGATCTGGAGACTGGCTAGGCCACTCCAGGACCTTGAAATGCTTCGTACGAAGCCACTCCTTCGTTGCCCGAGCGGTGTGTTTGGGATCATTGTCATACTGAAAGACCCAGCCACGTTTCATCTTCAATTCCCCTGCTGATAGAAGGAGGTTTTCACTCAAAATCTCACGATACATGGCCCCATTCATTCTTTCCTTTACACGGATCAGTCGTCCTGGTCCCTTTGCAGAAAAACAGCCCCAAAGCATGATGTTTCCACCCCCATGCTTCACAGTAGGTATGGTGTTCTTTCTCCTCCAAACACGACAAGTTGAGTTTTTACCAAAAAGTTCTATTTTGGTTTCATCTGACCATATGACATTCTCCCAATCCTCTTCTGGATCATCCAAATGCTCTCTAGCAAACTTCAGATGGGCCTGGACATGTACTGGCTTAAGCAGGGGGACACGTCTGGCACTGCAGGATTTGAGTCCCTGGCGGCGTAGTGTGTTACTGATGGTAGCCTTTGTTACTTTGGTCTCAGCTCTCTGCAGGTCATTCACTAGGTCCCCCCATGTGGTTCTGGGATTTTTGCTCACCGTTCTCGTGATCATTTTGACCCCACGGGGTGAGATCTTGCATGGAGCCCCAGATTGAGGGAGATTATCAGTGGTCTTGTATGTCTTCCATTTTCTAATAATTGCTCCCACAGTTGATTTCTTCACACCAAGCTGCTTACCTATTGCAGATTCAGTCTTCCCAGCCTGGTGCAGGTCTACAATTTTGTTTCTGGTGTCCTTTGACAGCTCTTTGGTCTTGGCCATAGTGGAGTTTGGAGTCTGACTGTTTGAGGTTGTGGACAAGGTGTCTTTTATACTGGTAACGAGTTCAAACAGGTGCCATTAATACAGGTAACGAGTGGAGGACAGAGGAGCCTCTTAAAGAAGAAGTTGCAGGTCTGTGAGAGCCAGAAATCTTGCTTGTTTGTAGGTGACCAAATACTTATTTTACCGAGGAATTTACCAATTAATTCATTAAAAATCCTTCAATGTGATTTTCTGGATTTTTTTTCTCATTTTGTCTCTCATAGTTGGGGTATACCTATGATGAAAATTGGAGACCTCTCTCATCTTTTAAGTGGGAGAACTTGCACAATTGGTGGCTTACAAGTCCTATGACGCCTGAGTTGGTCTATATGACATCATAAAGACACATTTGTCTATGTACCATCATATAGACATCATATCTTTATGATGGCATCGCGAGTCCTATGATGCCTGAGTACATAGGACGTCCTATGATGATCAGGCAGAGATCATAGGCCATCCTATGGTGTCCTATAAACGTGACAGACACACACACAGATTTCTTGCTTTAATAGAGTGATGATTACTATACAACTACTTACAAAGGCTATGAGGATTATGTCATAAAGCTATGAGGAAAACATCACAAAGTTATGAGGACAGCATCACAAGTGATAAGAGGAAAACGTCACAGAGCTATGAGTAAGACGTCACAAAGCTATGGAGGACATCACAAAGCTATGAGGAGAACATCACAGAGCTATGCGGAAAATGTCACAAAGCTATGAGGAAAATATAATCAAGTCAATGGCGGTAATGCCCCTTTGAGCTGGTTGCCATCCGCCAATCAAATCTAAGAGAAGAAGAAGAAGATAACTACTTACAGCTCTATACTGACCGTTCAAAGAACAAAGAGGGCTCTGTTGGAGTCAGCGTTTCATACAGGTCACACAACATGTCCAGCTTCCACTCCTCTTTCTCCACATTGATGTAGAACTGGCAGATACCATCCAGGGTCAGCTCCTCTTTATTCACCAGGATACAGATCGGGTCACGCATGAACTTCTTTGTCACCTCCAACACATCAGTTGGCATGGTGGCGGGTAGAA
Organism: Pholidichthys leucotaenia; assembly: GCA_020510985.1. Lineage (NCBI taxonomy): Eukaryota > Metazoa > Chordata > Actinopteri > Cichliformes > Pholidichthyidae > Pholidichthys > Pholidichthys leucotaenia. The sequence goes on along the minus strand of CM035838.1, from coordinate 364,968,756 downwards.
CAACTTGTGTGCTGCTCATCAGTATCTGGGTTTAAAGTGACTGTCTCAAAAAGATTCTCCAACAATACAGCCGTGTTTACAGCAGAGATGGTGGCAATAATTATTGCTTTGCAGTGGATGGAGGAGGTCAGACCGGACCGGGTGGTGGTGTGCACAGATTCACTTGCAGCTTTAAAAACCATACAGACACTAAAATCTACAAGGGAAGACTTGGTGATTGAGCTATATCACAATTTATTTAAGGTACACAGCGGTGGTGGAGAAGTTCAGTTTTGTTGGGTTCCTGCACATGAAGGGTTGAAAGGGAATGTGCAGACAAATTAGCAAAAAGTGCACTTGGGAAAGAAATAACTACCATTGTCTCTTGGAAAAGGTGAAGGGAAAGCAGTAATCAAGAAAAAATGAATTGAGCTATGGCATAAAAGATGGGATGAAGATCATAAAGGTAGATCGTATTACAAAATACAAAAATCTATTGCAATAAAGAATTATAAAACAACAAACAGGAAGGAAGACATCATTATGGCAAGACTCAGACTGGATCATGCAGGTTTAAACAGCACTTTATTCACTGTGGGGAAAAGCGAGTGACAAATGTAGAGAATGTGGAGTAAAAGAAAATGTCGAGCACATCTTATTACACTGTCACAAATAGGGAAATGAAAGACAGATAATGGAAAATGAAGTTCGAGAGGCCGGTAGGGAATGGGATTTAACTGGGATTCTGGGAACAGATGGAGATGGACAGGCAATAAGAATCACGAGAAGGGCTCTTTTCTCTTTTTTAAATAACACAGGATTGAGTCATAGAATTTGGGGTTCAGGTTCAGATGACATAATGTTACACATTCTTGTACAGTAGGTGGCGGTATGCACCTTTCAGTTGTTTGCTATCTGCCAGTAACCGAGAGAAGAGTGTTCAACAAGGAAATGCAGAGTCACTTAGATGGGAGAGGAAAAATGTGCAGTGTTCAGTATTGGAAGGAAATAAGGCAATGAGAGAAGTGATATCAGGCATTTCAACAGCTGTTTCAACTGATGAAATAGTGAGGAACTTACCTGGAGCAAAAGTGACAGAGATATGGAGATTGAAAGCTATTAGAAATGGCGAAAAATGTGATAAGTCTGTTGTTAATGTTAAAATTTGATGAAACAAGACTGCCAAGTAAGGTGTATATTGGCCTACATGAGCTATGAAGTCAGACTTTACATTCCTCCTCCACTCAGATGTTTCAAATGTCAAAAGTTTGGTCATGTAGCAGCGATATGCAAAGGTAGACAACGATGTGCCAGATGCTCCGGTGAACATGAATATGGAAAATGTGAAAGAGGAGCCAAGTTAAAGTGGTGTAACTGCGGTGGTGAACATAGCTCTGCATATCGAGGCTGTGAAGCCAGCCAAAGAGCAACAGAAATTCAGCAGATAAGTCTTCCAGGGATTAACATATGCAGAAGCTGCAAAAAAGGTGCCAGCTAAAAAAAGTAGGAGTGGACTCGGAACAGGGAAAGTGTGCAGACTTGCAGCGCATGCAGTAGAATTAAGGAAGATACTCTGGTTTTGAAGGAAAATAATTTTGTCTTATTTGTGGTAGATGTGATAAACTGCACTGCACAGACTTGCAAGAAAATAGAAAAAATCAAAATCATTGTGAAAGCAGCAGAAAAATACTGTATATAGGCATTAAGGAGCTACATTGGGAAGCAGTTGAGGACTTGTTAAGTGGGGGATCTTAGTTGGATCAACCGCCAATCAAGTGTAAAGGAAGAAGAAGAAGGATGAGATGAGCCGCAGACTACACGTACTATGTACTACGTACTACTATACGGACTACAGAGACCTAGATACGAGAGTAAAGGAGAAGAAGGTCAACAAAGCTAGGAGGAAAACATCACAGTCACAAAGCTATGAGGAAAATGGCACAAAGCTATGAGGAAAATGTCATAAAGCTATGAGGAAAACATCACAAAGTTATTAGGAAAAACACACAGAAAGGGTGACACCCCTCCGGGGGCCGTGGCGCCAAGATGTGTAAAGTGATGGTATAGAGTGAAATGATGATATAGAGTGACGTACGAGGAGACGAAGAAGAGTGATGTCTGAAGATACAGTTGAGGTTCAGTTGGACACAGCAATGATAATAGAAGGACTACAGCTCCTGACCAGATAGAGTGATGATATACAGTGAAGTAAGTGGCAGTAATACACCTGTAAGCTGGTTGCCAACCGCCAATCAAATCTAAAAGAAGAAGATAAAATAAGAAAAGCCTTTATTAGTCCCACAATGGGGAAATTCCAGGATTGCAACAGTACAGGGATAGCAACACTCAGAGCAATAATTTAGAAGATAAGAAAATAAGAGCAGTGAATACACATATGTGCACATAAATATACAAATATTATATACACAGTGCAGAGCATTGTAGCTAGATGGAATAAACAGCATAACAGTCTATTTAGTTACCCCACATAGTATGAATATGTACCCATACATATTATCACCCTCCGTAGCAATTGATATTGTCCTAGTTGTATTCTGGAGCGGGACCATTTTGTGTAAGTCTGTTGTGTCTTTTGTATTCAATACTATTAGGTTGTAACATTTTTTTGCTATCTCTGCTAGCAGCCCTGCTTAGGTTATAAAGTCTGGCAGCCGTAGGTCGGAAGGACCTGCGAAACCTCTCGATCGCGCACCTAGGATGATGTAGCCTACTGCTAAATGAGCTCCTCAGTGTGTTAAGTATGTCCTGCATAGGGTGGGACTCAAGACTCCAGCAGAGATGACAGCTTAGCCGCCATCCTTCTCTCTCCTATCTCCTCCACTGGGTCAAGGCACTGCCCCAAGACAGAACTAGCTTTCTTGATCAGTTTGTTCAGTCTCTTCCTATCGGCTGCTGTGATTCCATTGCCCCAGCAGACCACTCCAAAAGTGATGGCTGATGCCACCACCGAATCGTAGAAGGTCTTCAGGAGCACCCCTTGTACACCAAAAGACCTGAGCCTCCTCAGTAGGAAAAGCTTGCGCTGTCCCTTCTTGTAGGGTGCGTCGGTATTGTGTGAGCAGTCTAGTATATTGTTCAAATGAACACCCAGGTACTTGTAGGATGTCACCATCTCAATGTCTGTTCCCTGGATGTTTACTGGTGCTGTGAGGGGTTAGCCTTGCCTGCGGCAGTCCACCACCAGCTCCTTAGTTTTTCTCACATTGATCTGGAGGCAGTTCCGATGGCAGTCCACGAAGTCCTGGATAAATCCTCTGTACTCAGCTTCATCTCCGTTGGAGATGAGGCCGACGATCGCAGAGTCGCCAGAGAACTTCTGTAGATGGCAGTGTGTTGTGTGAGAAGTCCGCAGTGTAAAGGGTGAACAGCAAGGGTGCCAAAACCATTCCCTGGGGGGGGCCCCATGCTGCCAATGATTGTGTCGGACACACAATCCCGGGTTCTCACAAACTGTGGCCGGTTTGTGAGGTAGTCCAGGATCCACGATGACAGGTGCTGGTCCACCCCTGCGCACAGCAGCTTGTCCCTCAGGATCATCGGTTGGATGGTGTTGAATGCAATAGAGAAGTCAAAGAACATGATCATCACCGTGTTCCCAGGCTTCTCCAGGTGGAACAGGGAACGGTGAAGGAGGAAGATCACTGCATCCTCCACCCCAATGCCATGCTGGTAGGCGAACTGGAGTGGATCCATCGCTGGTCCCACCAGGGGGTGGAGGTGAGCAAGGAGCAGTCTCCAGGGTCTTCATCAGGTGAGACGTCAGGGCTAAGGTCTCTGGGGGTGGGAAGACTTTGGTACGGGTACCACATAAGATGTTTTCCACAACTGTGGTACCCTCCCCAGCTTCAGGCTCAGGTTGAAGATGTGCTCCACAATCCCACACAGCTGGTCTGCACAAGATTTGAGGAGCTTCACGCTGATGCAGTCCGGAACCGAGGCCTTCCTTGCCTTGATCTTCCTCAGCTCCGCCCTCACCTGGGTCTTAGAGAGGGTCAGGTTGGGGGGCTGTGTGCTGGGAGTGGGGGGGTGTTGGTGGAGAGGGTGGACAGCAGGTCTCGATGACAGTAGAGGCAGCAGTGGTTGTTGTGCAGGCGGAGGGGAGGGCGGTTGGTCAAACCTATTAAAAAACAGGTTCAGATTGTTCACCCACTCCCTGCCCCCCGTGACCTGGGAGGAGGTATTCTGGAGCCCAGAGATGGTTTTAAGGTTTCTCCAGACCCCGCCGATGTCGCTCTGTTGCAGCTTGTCCTCCATCTTCTTCCTGAAGCTGTCCTTGCCTTCTCTGATCTTCCTCCTTAGCTCCCTCTGTATGGACTTCAGCATCTCCCTGTTTCCTGACCTGAAGATCCTCTTCTCTCTCAGTAGTGATTTTATCTCAGGGTTGATCCAGGGTTTGTTGTTCGAGCAACACCGTATGATCTTGGTGGGTATGGTGGTGTCCACACAGATGTTGATGTAGTCCGTGACGGTGTGAGTGAGGCCATCGATGTCCTCACTATGTGGATCGCAGAGCTGCTCCCAGGCAGTGATTTCAAAACAGTCCCTTAGAGCGTCCATTGCCTCCTCAGACCATATCGTCACCATGCGCATAACCGGAGGCTGTCTGTGTGCTAGGGGTTTATACACCGGCAGGAGATGAACCAAGTTGTGATCCGATCTCCCGAGTGGGGGGAGTGGTAATGAGGTGTACGTCTCCTTAGTGTTTGCATAGAGTAAGTCCAGTGTTTTATTGTCTCTGATGTGGCATGTGACATACTGGGTGAACGTGGGCAGAATGGGGGACAGTGAGATATGGTTAAAATCACCAGTGATGAGGAGGACAGCATCTGGATGTTGTGTCAGCAGCCTGCCAGTGACTGAGTGGATGGCGTCACGCGCTGCCCCAGCGAAGAAGAAGACACACAGAAAGACAGACAAATAAAGTGTGTGGCAGTAATGCACCTGTAGGCTGGTTGCCAACCACCAATCAAATCTAAAAGAAGAAGAAGAAGATTTGTCACTTTCACTTTTCCCCATGATGAATAAAGTGCCGTTTAAACCTGTGTGATCCAGTCTGACTCTTGCCATGATGATGTCTTCCCTCCTGTTTGTTTTTTATGATTCCTTATTGCAATTGATTTTTTGTATTTTGTAATATGATCTACCATTATGATCTTCATCCCATCTTTTTTGCCATAGCTCAGTTCCTTTTTTCTTGAATACTGCTTTCCCTTCACCTTTTCCAAGTGACAATGGTATAGAGGGGATGCATTATTCTTCTTCTTTTAGATTCGATTGGCGGTTGGCAGCCAGCCTACAGGTGCATTACCGCCACTGACTTGATTATCATCACTCTATATCTTTGTATAAGGAGTTCTAAACCTTATGTGTGAAAAAATTATCCGTCCTTGGACTGTGTCCTAGGTGTGGCTGTATCTCAGGTCAACTGGTCTTTGGAACAGAAATCTTGGCAGTTACAGGACAGTTACCATAGCAACACAGCAGTGAGTGACAATCACATGTGACAACTTTATTATGCAGCAAAACATCTTTCTCTCTGTGTGTCTGTTTCTGTCTGTGTCTCTTCTTCTTCTTCTTTTCTTAGATTTGATTGGCGGTTTGCAACTAGCCTACAGGTGCATTACTGCCACATACTTCACTCTATTTCATCACTCTTATCTGGTCAGGAGCTGTAGTCCTTCTATCATCATTGCTGTGTCCAATCAAACCTCAACTCTATCTTTAGACATCACTCTTCTTCGTTTCCTCGTACTTCACTCTATATCATCACTCTATCTGGTCTTCTTCTTCTTCTTCTTCTTCTGTTAGATTTGATTGGCGGTTGGCAACCAGCTCAAAGGTGCATTACCGCCACTGACTTGATTCTTCTTCATCTTCTCTCGGTTACTGGCGGATAGCAAACAACTGAAAGGTGCATACCGCCACCTACTATACAAGAGTGTGTAACATTATGTCATCTGAGCCCGGCTCCTAAATTCTATGACTTAATCCTGTGTTATTTAAAAAAGAGAAAAGAGCCCTTCTCGTGATTCTTATTGCCTGTCCATCTCCATCTGTTCCCAGAATCCCAGTTAAATCCCATTCCCTACCAGCCTCTCAAACTTCATTTTCCATTACCTGTCTTTCATTTCTGTATTTGTGACAGTGTAATATGATGTGCTCGACATTTTCTTTTACTCCACATTCTCTACATTTGTCATTTTCGCTTTTCCCCATGGTGAATAAAGTGCCGTTTAAACGTGTGTGATCCAGTCTGAGTCTTGCCATAATGATGTCTTCCCTCCTATTGGTTGTTATGAAATTCTTTATTGTAATAGATTTTTGTATTTTGTAATACGATCTACCTTTATGATCTTCATCCCATCTTTTTTTCCATAGCTCAATTCCTTTATTCTTGATTACTGCTTTCCCTTCCCCTTTTCCAAGAGACAATAGTATAGTTATCTCTTTTCCAAGAGCACTTTTTGCTAATTTGTCTGCACAGTCATCCCCTTTCAACTCTTCATGTGCAGGAACCCAACAAAACTGAACTTCTCCACCACCCCTGTGTACCCTAAATAAACTGTGATATAGCTCAATCACCAAGTCTTCCATTGTAGATTTTAGTGTCTGTTTGGTTTTTAGTCATAGGGCTAGGTTCAAATATGCTCTACGAGCATGTAGGCGCAATGAAGAAAGTATCAAATGTGACCAGTTAGCTAGTCACATGAGTGAACTGAACATGGTAGAATTCTGGAAACAAATGAAGGCTATGAGCTCCCACCGGTCTGTTAGATCAAACACTATTGATGGTGTGACTGGTGATGTTAATATTGCTGAAAAGTGGAAATGTCAATATGAAGCTATTTTCAACTCAGTCAAGAATGTTTCAATGAAGGATTCTGTTATGCACGATATTCGCCTGTATAACGACATGTTTGATGCCTCTGATATTTCTGCTGTTACTCCTGTTGAAGTTGCTTCACTGATCAAAGTTCTCAAGAAAGGCAAATCAGCTGGCCCTGACTGTCTCACCAGTGAATGCCTCATCAATGTTGATTTCAATTTGTGTATTCTGTTGTCATTGTGTTTTAACTGTATGTTTGTTCATGGTTACATGCCAGATATGTTGATGGACTCTGTTATTATTCCCTTGGTGAAAAACAAGTGTGCCAGTCTGTCTGATATGAACAACTACAGACCTATAGCTATCGCAAATGTTATATCTAAATTGTTAGAGGGTTTAATCCTGAACAGAATTGAGGATTATCTGTGGACAAACGACAATCAGTTTGGTTTCAAGTCAGCTCTTTCAACTGACAAGGCTGTTTACCTACTCCATGAATTTGCTGACTACTTCAGAAGCCAATCCACTAGTGTCTATGCTACGTTCCTAGACGCTAGCAAAGCTTTTGACAGGATTAACCACTGGTGTTTGTTTAGAAAACTGATCGATCAAGGTATTCCTATTTACATCGTTAGCATCCTGTTATACTGGTACAGAAAGCAGTCTATGGTTGTTAGGTGGGGCAATGTCACCTCATCCAAATTTCATGTGACCAACGGTGTTAAACAAGGTGGTATACTGTCACCCTTGTTGTTTAATGTCTATGTTGATGATCTCAGTGTACTGTTGAACAATACTAATGTGGGCGGCTCCTTTAACTGTGCACTGTTAAATCACATTTTCTATGCTGATGATCTCTGTTTGTTAAGTTTGTCTACTGCAGCGATGCAACATCTCCTTTCGGTATGTGAAAAATTTGGTGAAAAAAATGACATCTTGTTCAACTGTACTAAATCTATGTGTATGGCTTTCAAACCGAAGGGTGTCAATACGTCGAATCCTGTTATGCCACTTTGTGGTAATAGCTTGAACTTTGTTGAAAAAGTCAAATACCTAGGTGTGTGGATTGAATCTGATAAGACCAATGTTGATTGTAACAGGCAACTCAGGAAACTCTGTGCTCAAACAAATTTACTGTTGTGAAATTTCCATAGATGTTCTCCTGATGTCAAATGTATGTTGTTCAAGACCTTCTGTACCTCAATGTACTGCTCGCCTTTATGGTTTAACAGCAATGTTGCTGTTAGGAACAAAATCCGCATTGCATATAATAACTCCCTAAGAAGGTTGTTAGATATACCATGAAGGTCGAGTGCAAGCAAGATGTTTGTGTCCATGAACATTCCGTCTTTTGGCAAGTTGATACGAAAGAATGTTTACAGTTTTATGAGAAGGTTGCTGGCATGTAACAATCATCTTATATCAGCAATTGTCAACTCATCACTCACACTTCACTCCAGCATTTGGAAGTGGTGGCGTTCCATTTTATACTGAGTCCAATATTGTATGTTATTGTTGTTACAAGAGCGCCGAGTGTCTGCTGATCTGTATATACTTTTATTTATTTATTTATTTATTTTCTACTCGTTTTAGTTCTGCATTTAATATGAACCTTGAGTTTGAAATAAACGTCTGAATTCAAACGAATTCAAATTCAACGTTTGAATTTGAATTTGAATTTGAATTTGAATTTAGTGCTGCAAGAGAGTTCGTGCACACCACCACCCAGTCCGGTCTGACCTCCTCCACCCACTGCAAAGCAATAATTATTGCCACCATCTCTGCTGTAAACACGGATGTATTGTTGGAGAGTCTTTTTGCGATGGTCACTTTAAATTCTGGGATGTATACTCCAACTCCAACAGAGCCCTCTTTATTCTTTGAACCGTCAGTATAGAGCTGTAAGAAGTTATAGTAGTTGTTCCTGAGGTAAATGCTTGTTTTAACACCAACTTCACTCATATGCCAATCCTTTTTCCTCATTAGCAGACTAGCGTCTACTTCTATTCCCGGAAACAGCCAAGGGGGAATATTACTCACTGGACTGGTGTTAGCTATATCAATAGTGTGCAGCCCATACATTCTAGTCCTTCATTCAGTTGTCCACCCAAACCCATGCCCTGGAAATTAAGAGTATTTCCAGCAGTCTTGTACTGTTGTTTTTGAAATATTTGCCTCGTCACTTCCTTTCAGCTTGACCCAGTTTGATAATGCAAGTTTATCTCTTCTCAAATCCACTGGCATTTCCCCTGCTTCTATTAAAACTGCATTGTTTGGTGTTGTTTTGACGGCTCCAATGCACAGGCGAAGCACTCTTTGCTGCATTTTGTCTATTTTTTCCAGAGTCGTCTTTCCCCACTGCTCCATAAATCATGCATCTGTAGTCTATTGTCGATCGCATTAGTGCTCTGTAAATGTCAATTAATGCCTGTTTATCTGCACCCCATTCGTGTCCAGCTACAGCTTTTATGAGATTAATGACTTTTTTACACTTTGTCTCCAGATTTTCAACATGAACTCTCCATGTGTATGCACTATCAAACCATAATCTTAGATATTTGAACTCACTGACTTTCTCTATTGGTTGATTATATAATGTTAATGGTTCTGTACCAGTTCTGCGTTTTTTTGTGAAAGTCATATAGCAGGTTTTACTGTTTGAAAATTTAAATCCCCAGTCATGTGACCACTTTTCCACTTTCTCCATTGCTTTCCTGATGTTTTTGAACACAAATTTCTCATTTCTTCCCCTCGTCCATAGGGCTCCATCATCTGCATATAGTGCTGTTTTGATGGATTCCTCTTGATCCTCAAACGTGTCAATCATTATATTGAATAAAACAGGGCTTATCATGTTTTCCTCATGGCTTTGTGACATTGTCCTCATAGCCTTGTGACGATTTCCTCATAGCTTTGTGATGTTTTCCTCATAGCTTTGTGACATTTTCCTCATAGCTTTGTGACGTTTCCCTCATAGCCCCCCCGTGAGGTGTTCCTGTTATCGCTCTGTGACGTTTTCCTCATAGCTTTGTGACGATTTCCTCATAGCTTTGTGACGTCTTCCTCATAGCTTTCTGACGTAATCCTCATAGCTTTGTAGCTTTGTGGCTTTGTGACGACGTCTTCCTCAAAGCTTTGGGACGTTTTGACCAAGATTTGGAATTCATCCAGGTTTTGTTGTCGTCACCCGCATCACTGCTTATATCACTCTTCTTCTTCTTCTAGATTGCAATCAGATGTTTTCTTTGTTCCCAGTATCGTCACCCTCATCACTGTTTATATCGCTCTTCTTCTTCTAGATCTGATTGCCGGCTGGAAACTAGCCCACAGGTGCACCATCGCCACCCATCGGGTTGGAGTATGGGCAAGAGAATGGCGGGGGAAAAAAAAATAAATTCTTTTAATTAATCCAGTTGCACTTAAATATCTAAATAGAGCTACATATATTTCTTTGAGGTTCCTAACATGTTTTCCAAACCAAAACTTAAATTAGCCCTTTCCATTACTGCAATCAGATGTTTCCTTTGTCCCTGGTATCCCTGACATTCCAACAAAACGTGCTGAACTGTTTCCGGAGAACCACAATGTGCACAGCTGCCAGTTGGGTGTTTACCTATTCTATGTAGCATCTGGTTCAAAGTAGTATGTCCTATTCTTAATCGAGTGATGAGTATCTCCCCTTTCCTGTTTCTACCAATTCCCATTTCACAGTCCACCCCTTTTTGAATGTCATAAAGATCTTCCTGTATCTATTGAGTCCCAATATTTTTGCCACTTTTCCACTATAAACTAATTATTGATTTGCCTTCTGCCTTACTGAGTGAGATCTGCAGATCCACCGCCTCGAATTCCAATGATTGTTTTGCTAATAAGTCCACATTCTCATTACCCTATACTCCAACATGGTCTGAAACCCAAAGAAAGTTTACTGACTGACCTTTACTGTAGAGGCTGTAAATTAAGGAGTGGATTTCTACAATTAGGTCCTGCCTACGCGACTGCAGTGACTGCACACTCTTGAGAGCTGCCTGACTATCTGAAGCAATGACTAGCTAATAATGGCAATTAGCTCAATTGTGTATACTGATAAGTGATTACTGGTTCTTTTATTGATAGATATTTTATACTGAGGAATGTATACCACAGCTCCACTACGACCAGTTGTAGGGTTTTTGGAACCATCGGTAAATGCTATCAGCATGTTTCTGAAGTTCTGTTCAATATATTTATGCACTATATAATCTGTTGCTGATTGCTTATGTTGCCTCCTCAGTTGTTGTATTTCAAAATCTACTAGTGGCATCTTAAATAGCCATGGAGGAATAACAGACCACAGGACCGTTGGGCTAAAATCCATGTGTTTTAATCCTGCCTGCTCAGCAATGGCATCACTTATCCATCCAGAGCTACTAATGTTGGACTCATTGTGTTCCCAGCAATCATTAGGAATAGCTTTTGCAGGATGTGACCTTTTATGCCCCTTCAAATCGATCCAATATGCCAGCATTAACTTGGTTCTTCTTAATCTTCAGGGCATTTCCCCCATCTCTACTTGGATCACTGATACTGGAGAAGTTTTAAATGCACCACAACATATCCTAAGAGCCTTTGCCTGCTCTATGTCCAGTTGGTTCAGGTGACAATCAGCAGCCGACATGAACGCAACACATCCTATAGTCTAGTGTCGCTCTCATTAGTCCTCGATACACCCTCCAGAGAGGCCCTAGAGGCCCCCCAGTCCCATCCTGCCAGACATCTCAAAATATTATTTATTTTCTTACATTTTCCTTTAGTTTTTTTCAATATGCTGCTTCCAGGTTAGTTTTTCATCAGATAACGCACCTAAATACCGAACTACCAGTACTTGCTCTAACTTTTGGCCATAAAGTTTTAAAGAAATTTCTTTGTGACTTTCTTCTTCTTTTAGATTTGATTGGCAGTTGGCAACCAACTTACAGGTGCATTACTGCCACTGACTTGATTATCATCACTCTATATCTTTGTATAAGGAGTTCTGAACAACTCCTTATGTGTGAAAAAATTATCTGTCCTTGGACTGTGCCCGAGGTGCGGCCAAATCCTGTGGCTAAGACCATAAGACTTACTAAAAGATCATAGGATCACCTATGATGTTCCTATGATGTCTACGTGATGTCATATAGACCATAGGACTCGCTAAAAGATCATAGGATTGCATATGATGTTCCTATGATGTTCCTATGTCTACATGATGTCTATATGATGTCATATAGACACCATAGTATAGTGATTCAAGAAAATCTGTGTGTCACAGTGTCTATGACTATGGTGTCTATATGATGTTATATAGACATCATAGGCACATCATAGGCTCAGTGATGCAGCAAAACTTTGTTAAACAAGCAAAACAATATCCATAGGACTCGCTAAAAGATCATAGGATCGCCTATGATGTGCCTATGATCTCCATATAACGTCTATATGACGTCATATAGACACCATAGTATAGAGTGATTCAAGAAAATCTCTGTGTGTCTGTATGTGATCAAAGGCAGGCGTTGCTCACAATCATAGGACTCGCTATGACATCATCAAAGATCAAAGGCAGGCATCACTGAACGAGTGGTGACATCAAACATCAAAGGCAGGTTTTACCAGGGTTACTGTTGCCATGGTAACTATGTCAAAGAATAAAGGCAGGCATCACCATGGTTACTGTTGCCATAGTAACCATGTCAAAGAGCAAAGGCAGGAATGCAGAAATGCTTTCTTACACTTGCTTTCTATGGGCATGCAGAAATACTTGCTTATACTTGGTTTCTACGGGCATGCATTGGTATGCACTAGTTTAAATAATACAAATGCATTTAGCAATATAGGTTATGCACAGGAACAGAACCCTTGGTAGTTACAGAGTAGTTACCATAGTTACACTGCACTGAGTGGCAAAAATATGTGTCGGCTTTGGTTTATATGCAGCAAAACATGCACCTGTAAGCTGATTGCCAACCGCCAATCAAATCTAAAAGAAGAAGAAGAAGAAGAAGAAGAAACAAATTATTTAGTCGCAGCAATACATGGAGTGTCTTTTTTTAAACTTTACATGTTAATACTGCCCTGTTTACTTGACGGTAGTGATGTCTGTGTAAAGAACAAGGGACACACATAAGTGAAGGATTAGTTTGAATCTTTAATTATTTTTTCCACAATATCTTTATTGAACCTTTTTTTTTTTTTTTAACAAACATGATACAAACAATCAAACACTAACACTAAAGTACTACAAAAAAAAAAAAAAATGCACTAAAAACACCAACAACCACCAACAAAATCAAGTCTTCAACAATGCTCCTCTGTTTAGTCTAGACAATCCAATACATAAGTATACATATTATGTTCACCAGTTTGGAATTTACAAGGTCCACACACATCATTCACCTTCTTCTTCAAGAGTTATGTTTAAATTTTTTACATAATCAATAAAAGGTCTCCATATATTCTCAAACACAATTTCCTTTGATTTCAGTATATATGTTATTCTTTCTAATGGAAGGTTTGTTAACATCTGTCTTAACCACTGAGTCACATCTGGTCTATGAGTCTTTTTCCATAATAGTGCAATACATTTTTTGGCATTAAGCAAACTGAGGTCTATGAATGTTCTTTCACTTTTATTAAAATTATGCTTTTCTGGGTACAGACCCAACAAAAACAGTTTAGGATTCAATATGATTTGTTTTGAGATTATTTTTTCAATTGTTACCCTCACCTCTTCCCAAAACATTCTTATTAATCTACATTCCCATAAACAATGAAATAGGGTTCCTTTACTTTCCATGCATTTTGTGCATGTATCTGGTATATTTTTGTTATATCTATTTAACTCCTCCGGTGTAACATACAACCGCATTAACCATTTGAAATGTATCAATTTAAGGCGTGCATTTATTGATTTGGTTTGAGCTTCTGTACAAGCCAATTCCCATTGTTCCTCTGAAATTTCAATTTGCAGATCTTCTTTCCAGTAGTTTAATCTTTTCTGTGAATTTTCACTTGAAGATAGTGTCAGTGAGTTATAGAACTCTGAAATAATACCCTTTCTTTTACTATCTTTCATCATCATTTTTTCCAAGGATGAATAAATAGGTCGAGTGAGAGCTTTATTTTGATTTGATCGAATAAAGTTTCTAAGTTGAAGATATTTAAAAAAATGTGTTCTATTGAGATTAAATTTGATCCTCAGCTCTTCAAAAGACATTATGTTGTCTGCACATGGCAAATATAAATCCTGAATCTTTTGTATCCCTTTTAAATTCCATACTTTAAATACAGCGTCCGCTCTCCCTGGTTTAAAATATTGATTACCCCATATTGGACTAAATTGTGACAATAACTGTGGTTCTTTTAAATAGTTTTTAACTTCACACCATATTTTGATCATATGCTTTACAAATGGATTTTTAACTTGTTTTTGTAATTTTTTTGCCGAATCTGAGTATATGAATATGGGAAGAGGTAAAGGTAAATTGTATGATTCCATTTCAGTCCAGTGAGGGAGATCATTTGATGAAAAATAATATGTCATAGACCTCAGTTGTGCCGACCAATAATACAACATAAAATTTGGACATTTCAGACCTCCACGATCAAATGGTAAATATAATAAAGACAAACGTAATCTAGCCCTCCTGTTGTTCCATATAAATTCCACTAACTTTTTTTTTATTCTTGAGAATAGATCTAAAGGTGGTGATAAGGGAATGTATTGAAATAAATAAAGTATTTTAGGTAAAATATTACTTTTAAGTATATTGATTCTCCCGATCATCGACATTGGTAGTGACATCCATCTCTGAGTTAACTCATTGATATCTGACATTAAGGCTTCATAGTTGACACTGGCGACTGATTCTAGCTTAGGCATAATTTGGATTCCTAAATATTTAAACTGATTTACAACATTGAATTGATTTACCTCAGGGGCTGGGTAATTTCTCTGGGTCTCATTTAGCATTAATATTGAAGATTTAGTTTTATTTATTTTATATCCTGATATTTCCCCAAAATTCTTTATTAAATTCAACAAGGTTGGAATTGATTTTTTTAGATTCGACATAAACAAAATTATGTCATCGGCGTACAGGGAGATTTTATGTTCTGTTGGTCCAACTTTAATTCCATATATTTGTGAATGTAAACGTATCGCTATCGCTAAAGGTTCAATTGCCATAGTAAACAGTAAAGGTGAAAGTGGACAGCCTTGTCGACATCCTCTATTGATTTTTATTGGTTTTGAAATATTGTTATTTGT
The DNA here is from genome assembly GCA_020510985.1 of Pholidichthys leucotaenia. NCBI lineage: Eukaryota > Metazoa > Chordata > Actinopteri > Cichliformes > Pholidichthyidae > Pholidichthys > Pholidichthys leucotaenia. Next base: position 364,953,640 of record CM035838.1, on the reverse strand, counting down.
TAGGATTTCTGCTGTAGCATTATTGTATATTATTTGAACCCATTTTATGAAATTATTTCCAAGTCCAAACCTTTGTAGGACTTCAAAAAGAAAGGGCCATTCAACTCTATCAAAGGCCTTTTCGGCGTCCAATGATAGGAGAGCTGTATCCGGTGCTTCTTTATTAAAATAAATAATATTAAATAGTCTTCTTACATTATGGAAGCCTTGTCTACCCTTTATAAAGCCATTCTGATCTCGATTAATAATATTTGGTAAAATTTCTTGTATTCGTCTTGCTAAAATTTTACAGATTATCTTAAGGTCGGCGTTTAATAGGCTTATTGGTCTCATATTTTCACATTTATTAGAGGGCTTACCTGGTTTTGGCAGCAGTATAATTAAGGCATTATTTATGTATGATGGTAAATTATTATTTTGAAATGCTTCTAAAACCATTTCCAAAAAAGGTTTTATTAATTTATTCTTAAATTTTTTATAAAGGTCAACTGGAAGACCATCTGGTCCTGCACTTTTTCCTGATTTCATATTATCAATGGCTAGCCCAACTTCTTCTTGACTAATTTTAGACTCCAATATCTCCCTGTTTTCATTTGGAATACACGGTATAGATAGTTCGTTCAAAAACCCATTTAGTTTTGTTAAATCAGGTTCATTTTTGGTATCATATAATTTTTCATAGTAATCTCTAAAGGCTCTATTAATTTCTAAAGGATCTATAACTACCTGTCCGTTACTTATAATACTGGTAATTGGTGTTTTAATTTCCAATTGTTTAATCTGCCATGCTAATAATTTTCCTGATTTTTCACCTTGTTCATAAAAAGATTGTTTCAATCTTAGAAGACTCGAGGGCAGCTCTATTCGCTGATTTTTTGTTGTATTCAGCTCTCAAAATCAGTAATTCATTCTCCAACCTTGGGTCACTTCCTGCATACACTTTTTCCTGAAGATTTTTTATTTTATGTTCCAATTTAGCTCTCTCCTCTCGAGTCTTCTTAGATTTTGATCCTGTATAACTAATAATATGTCCCCTAATAAAAGCTTTGAAAGCCTCCCACTTTACACATGCTGATGTTTGTGTAGTATTGATGTCAAAGAACTCGTCTATCTGTTTTTCTATATACTTGACAAATTCCTCATCCTGAAGCCATTTATGCTGAAATTGCCATCTACCTGATTCCTTTGTCAATTTTTTATCTACATATATTAGACAACAGGGTGCATGATCAGAGATCACGATGTTATCATAAAAGCAGTTTTGAATCTTGGACCTTAATTCTGTGGAAATCAAAAAATAATCAATACGTGAGAATGTCTTGTAGGAACTGGAATAACAAGAATAGGCTTTAACTTGTGGTTTCATTTCTCTCCATATATCTAACAATCTCAATTCTTTCATAAAATGATTAATAGTCATCCTACATCCAATGTGCGTACAATCCAGTCCTGTTGATCTATCCACACCTGGATTCAATGTACAATTAAAATCCCCTGCTATTATATGTTGCCCTGTAAGTGATGATAAGATGAGAAATAAATTAGCAAAGAACTTCTGATCATCTATATTGGGACCATATAAGTTCACAAGATTTATATTTTCTAATAGCAAAGAACCTTGAATGATTACATATCTTCCAAATTTGTCTCCAATTACATTTTTCACTTGAAAAGGAACTGATTTATGTATGAGAGTCATAACTCCCCTGGCTCGGGATGAAAATGAAGAGGTGAATACACTTCCCTGCCATCTACTCCTAATTCTTTTAACATCCTCCTCTATCAGATGAGTTTCTTGTAAAAACACAATTCTTGAACCCATGTCCTTTATTTTATTCATAACTTGTTTAAGTTTTTTTAAATTTTGTAGACCTCTGCAATTCCATGAAGTTAAATTAAGGTTAACACTTTGGTCCATGATCAATAGAGAGTTTGGGATTACCTTGCAGTGTAAACATGCTCATACAGAGAAGCAAAAACATGAGTGGTTGAACATTCATCCTACAAACTACACACAAACAAATTTCCCCTTCCCACACTTGTGGCAAACCCCCCAAAATCAAAAGAAAAATTCTGTCTCCCGATATAGCCATCGACCGTTCCACACCCACGGGGAACAGCCTAAGCCACTCCTTCTTCATCCTCCCAATCACCCTAACTCTACTGCTTTTAATGACGTAACATTAACTCTCCTCTGTAGTTTTCCAACTTAACTCCAAAATTTTTAACAACTTTGTACATTATAGTTTTTTTGTTTTTTTTTTTTGTTTGTTTTGTTTTTGTTTTGTTTTTTTTAATATATAATACAATCTATATTTTGTAAACTTACTATTTACTTCAAGTCAGTCAGATGCCTGTGCAAATGCTTAATTATTCTACCTTATATTTTGTTCATGCTTAGCTCCCACCAGTCTCTTCTCCTTCTTTGATCTTCTTGATGAACTCCTGCGCCTCCTCTGGGGTCTTGAAGATGTGGGTTCTGCCCTCATACGTGGTCAGCAGTCTCGCAGGATAGATTACACCATGACGAATCCCAAGGTTGCGCAGCTCCTTACGTACGGGATCAAACTGCTTCCTCAATTGCTGGATTCCTGTGGCCAAATCTGGGTAGAACCGCACCTGCTGGTCCTGGTGTTTAATCTCTCCTTTAGCACGTGCAGCGTTGAAGATCTTCATCCTGTCTCTGTTGCTAAGAAACTTCATAATTAAGGTCCTCGGCGGTCCCTTATCTCTCCGTGGGCCAATACGATGTGCTTTTTCCAGAACCACTGCTGATTGCAACTCCTCGCTGCCCAGCACCTCCGGAATCCACTTTTCCCAGAAAGGAACATACGTCCCGACCTTCTGATTCCTCTGGAAGACCCACCAGCCTCAAATTATTCTGTCTCGACCGAGATTCCAAATCCAAAATATTATCTTCCAGAGATTTATTTTTTTTTTCCAAAGTGCGCACCTTTAATTGAAGACGGGTGACGTCATCTTCAGCACTAGCGAGACGGAGCTCCATCTGCGCCGTTCGTTCTACACAGTCACCCAATTCCTTTCTTATTCCTTCCAGCGCTGTCATAATCCCATCAAATCTAGAGGAGAAGTCCGCTCTCATTGAGCTCATGGCAGCCATCAGCGCATCTGCGCCATTCCCCGCAGAAATCGCACCGCCGCCAGCCTCCTCCGCCATATATGGAGCCTTGTTTGCTGCGTCACAGACCTGAAAGTCCGTTAATTTGGACTGTTTCGGCGGCTCGCTTTTTCCTTTTCCTGGTTTTCCAGCCTTAGGCTTCGCCGACATATCCTCGCCCAAATGCTGGATACGTTCTGTCCCAAATGAGAGAGTTATTTGCCGATTTTTTTCTCCAGGAGCAGAGCAGAGCGAGACACGTCCGTCCTACGTGGCAGCCATAACCGGAGAATCTTTAATTATTGATTTATATATTTAATTAGTTAATACATGATTGAATGATAAGAGGATTTCTCTGCAACGCAACTAGGATCTCTGTGAACTGCTGTGACTGAATATTGTGTGTTTTTGTGTTTTGCTGTATACAAACTAAAGCTGAAGGTGCATTCAGACTAAACATGCGTGGTGCAGTCACATTAAAGTCAATGTAAGTACACGAATAAATGCAAATTTGTGACTGAGTTGCACAGTGGTGGGGTTGCCTTCATAACTTCTGCAACTGCTTTCTACCTGCTGTGGAAATCCCAAAAATGCTGTCATGTTAGGATTACAGTGTTATCCGACGGGGCACACAGCTGGGAAAATATCACTGCCTCCTCCTGAAATTGCACCTGGATGATGGTTGCTGTTTACACCACTATCCTGCTAGCTTTCATTAGCACATCAGGAGCAGGTGTGTGGGTGGATAAACTAGAGACACTCCATCTCAGTTACAGAGCTCTGGTTCATCTGTCTGTGTCACGAGCTGGGGCTGAGTTTTCTGCCAGACCCAGTCCCATGGCTTTTTCTGTATATTCATTCATCTATTATATTATTGTTCTTTCCTTAGTGTTATTCTGTCTCTTATTTTCTCCAGTTGTGTTTCAGTTATTTTTGCCCAGGTCTTGTTTGTAATTGTTTTTGGTTCATGTCTATTTGTTTTTGTTTTTGGTCTGCAGTGATTATGTTTGCTCTTTATATCTTATGGTACCTTTCTCTGGGTTGACAGCTGTCAGGCAATGTCCGGGTTTGTGTTCTGCAGGGGGTGTCACCTGTCTAGTTGTCAATCCAGCCGCTCCCCACTCATCTATCCAGCTGACACAGTCCAGTCCAAGGATGGATAATTTTTTCACACAAAAGGAGCTGCTCAGAACTCCTTATAAGAATTCCTTATACAAAGATATAGAGTGATGATAATCAAGTCAGTGGTGGTAATGCACCTGTGAGCTAGTTGCCAACCGCCAATCAAATCTACGTAAAAGAAGAAGAAGAAGACTTCAGTTATTATTTATTGTTTCCCTGTGCCTGCTCACGTTATGCAAGCCCACACTGGTGCTCACTCTGGCTAATCACGTCTAACAGTACTTAAGCTCTGCTGTTTCTATGTTTTATTGCCACTTCGTTGAAGGAACCTGGGACTGTTTTGTTTCTTTATATAATAAACACGCAACACCATCCAGTGCTTGGGCTTGTTTCTCTGTTCCTCATAGAGGCGCACATGACAGTCTGCAGGTGAGCGGAAACCATTGTTCTTTAGAATCTTTGTGACAGTAACTTCAGGTTTCGTACTATGTAGAAAAAGCATGTAAAACCTAGGTTTTAAATCAGTACTGTGTAACTTTCTTCTTCCTAGTAGGAACATTGAAAAGACTACAACTATGGTGATCCCAGTCCCAGCCAATCACAGGGTGTTTTGTTGTTGGTGGCTAAAATTGTGCCACCAACTGTGCTGCTTGGAACCTCAAATTTGGATGAACAGAAGAATAAACCATTGCATCGAACAAAAATGTTAACCAGTATCTATAACAATGTTGCAAATTTACAAGAACAAGAGTCACAAATTTACAAGCAAAGAGTTTCACATTGATGAGAAAAAGTTCCAAAGTTATCAGAAAAAAGTTGAACATTTACAAGAAAAAAGTATCAAATGTATGAGAAAAAATTTGCAAATGTTTCAAGAAAAACTGTTGCAGGTGATTTTTAATTTTTAAAGGTTTTTGTTTTCCCGTTCTGTACAGTTGGGGAAACTGATTTTTCTATATGTGTTCAATTTGTACAACTATATTTCAGAACTTAAATTTCTTTTTTCTATGTGTGGACTTCTTGAGTTTATAAAATCTGGTAATATTTTCATGAGTAGCATCATTAAAAACATTTCTAGTTAATAAAAATGATGAAGCATTCAATACTTAGTTTCTCCAGTGTAATTTTTTTTTTCCACAATATTTTTTATTGAACCTTTTTTTACAGACATGGCACAAACAATCAAACACTAACACTAAAGTAATTTAAAAATTTAAAAAAAACACTATCTACAACAACAACAAAAAAATGTACTAAAAACACCAACAACCATTAACAAAAGCAAGTCAACAACAATGCTCCTCTGTTTAGTCTAGGTAATCTATTACATAAGAATACATAATATACATTCACCAGTTTGGAGTTTGCAAGGTCCACACAGATCATTCACCTTCTTCTTCAGAAGTTATGTTTAATTTCTTTACATATTCAATGAAAGGTCTCCATATATTCTCAAACACATTTTCCTTTGATTTCAGTATGTATGTTATTCTTTCTAGTGGAAGGTTTGTTAACATCTGTCTTAAACACTGAGTCACATCTGGTCTATGAGTCTTTTTCCACAATAGTGCAATACATTTTTTGGCATTAAGCAAACCGAGGTCTATGAATGCTCTCTCACTCTTACTAAAGTTATGTTTTTCTGGATACAAACCCAACAAAAACAGTTTAGGGTTCAATGTGAATTGTTTTGAAATTATTTTTTCAATTGTTACCCTCACCTCTTCTCAAAACATTCTGATTTTTCTACATTCCCATAAACAGTGAAATAGGGTTCCTTTACTTTCCATACATTTTGTGCATGTATCTGGTATGTTTTTGTTATATCTATTTAACTCCACTGGTGTAACATACATCCGCATTAACCATTTAAAATGTATCAGTTTAAGACGTACATTTATTGATTTGGTTTGAGCTTCAGCACAAGCCATTTCCCATTGTTCCTCTGAAATTTCAATTTGCAGGTCTTCTTTCCAATAATTCAGTCTTTTCTGTGAGTTTTCACTTGAGAATAGTGTCAATGAGTTATAAAACTCTGAAATAATACCCTTTCTCTTACCATCTTTCGTCAAAATTTTTTCCAAGGATGAATAAGTAGGTCGGGTGAGAACATTATTTTGATTTGATCGAATAAAATTTCTAAGCTGAAGATATTTTAAAAAAAATGTGTTCTATTAAGACTGAATTTAATCCTCAGTTCTTCAAAAGACATTATGTTATCTGAACGTGACAAATATAAGTCTTGAATCTTTTGAATCCCTTTTAAATTCCATACTTTAAATACAGCATCCGCTCTCCCTGGTGTAAAATATTGATTACCCCATATTGGGCTAAATTGTGACAATAAGTATGGTTCTTTTAAATATTTTTGGTTTCACACCATATTTTGATCATGTGCTTTACAATTGGATTTTTAACTTGTTTCTGTAATTTTTTAGTCGAGTCTGAGTATATGAATAAGGGAAGAGGCAAAGGTAAATTGTATGATTCCATTTCAGTCCAGTAAGGAGGATCATTTGATGAAAAATAATATGTCATAGACCTCAGTTGTGCTGACCAGTAATACAACATAAAGTTTGGACATTTCAGACCTCCACGATCAAATGGTAAATATAGCAAGGACAAACGTAATCTAGCCTTCCTATTGTTCCATATAAATTCCACTAACTTTTTTTTAATTCTTGAGAATAGATCCGAAGGTGGTGGTAAAGGAATGTATTGAAATAAATAAAGTATTTTTGGTAAGATATTACTTTTAAGTATATTAATTCTCCCGATCATCGACATTGGTAGTGACATCCATCTCTGAAGTAACTCATTAATGTCTATCATTAAGGCTTCATAGTTGGCACTGGCGACTGATTCTAGCTTAGGCAAAATTTGAATTCCTAAATATTTAAACTGATTCACAACATTAAATTGATTTACCTCAGGAGCTGGGTGATTTCTCTGGGTCTCATTTAGCATTAATATTGAAGATTTAGTTTTATTTATTTTATATCCTGATATTTCCCCAAAGTTCTTTATTAAATTTAACAAGGTTGGAATTGATTTTTTAAAATTCGACATAAACAAAATTATGTCATCGGCATACAGGGAGATTTTATGATCTGTTGGTCCTACTTTAATTCCATATATTTGTGGATGTAAACGTACTGCCATCGCTAAAGGTTCAGTTGCCATAGTAAACAATAAGGGTGAAAGTGGACAGCCTTGTTGACATCCTCTATTGATTTTTATTGATTTTGAGATATTGCTGTTTGTTAGGATTTCTGCTGTAGCATTATTGTATATTATCTGGACCCATTTTATGAAATTATTTCTAAGTCCAAATCTTTGTTGGACTTCAAAAAGATAGGGCCATTCGATCCTATCAAAGGCCTTTTCGGCGTCCAATGATAGGAGAGCTGTATCCGGTGCTTCTTTATTGGAATAAATAATATTAAATAGTCTTCTTACATTATGGAAGCCTTGTCTTCCCATTATAAAGCCATTCTGATCTCGGTTAATAATATTTGGTAATATTTCTTGTAGTCGTTTTGCTAAAATTTTACAGATTATCTTAAGATCAGCATTTAATAGGCTTATTGGTCTCATGTTTTCACATTTATTAGAGGGTTCACCTGGTTTTGGTAAGAGTATAATTAAGGCATTATTCATGTATGGTGGTAAATTACCATTTTGAAATGCTTCTAAAACCATTTCCAAAAGTGGTTTTATTAATTTATTCTTAAATTTTTTATAGAGGTCAACTGGAAGACCATCTGGTCCTGCACTTTTTCCTGATTTCATATTATCAATGGCTAGCCCAACTTCTTCTTGATTAATTTTAGACTCCAGTATCTCCCTGTTTTCATTTGGAATACACGGTATAGATAATCCACCCAAAAACCCACTTAGTTTTGTTAAGTCAGTTTCATTTTTTGTATCATATAGTTTTTCATAATAATCTCTAAAGGCACTATTAATTTCTAAAGGATCTATAACTACCTGTCCGTTACTTATAATACTGGTAATTGGTGTTTTAAATTCTAATTGTTTAATCTGCCATGCCAATAATTTTCCTGATTTTTCACCTTGTTCATAAAAAGTTTGCTTCAATCTTAGAAGACTCGAGGCTTCTCCAGTGTAATTTTGATTTTGAGGCTAATATAGAAGTTCCAAAAATAATATTATGAAATGGATTTTCACACCTTTAACAAAGTTTAGCGATGAAAGTAGAAACCCATACTGGTCAGATTTAATGTACACATAATACCCTATACTGAATAATAAAATGAATAATTTGGGAGGACACATACTTCTATAAAAGAGTCAGTATTGTCAATAAGATTGATATGCTTTTGGCTGATGCTCCTAACAGGGCCGCTGTGCAATATACAGAATTTTTATTTCATCCATAATAATTATTATGACACACTTAATTGATTACATCTATTGGCTGATGAGACACGAGCTTCAAATGTTATAATACTCTGTAAATTGTTTGTAAAGTAAATAACATTCTGGCAACAACAATCTCTGAAAATATTTACCCGAAATGTCAACATTAGTTTTATTTCTTTTTACTTTCATCTAATTGTTTTTCTTTATTTAAAATAACATTCAATCTATCCGTTGCACACATGCACGCATCACACACACACACAAACAGAAAAACACTCATCAGTGTGATTTTGATGGAGTTTTTTTCAGATTGGTGGTCTCAGTGGAACTGCTCGTCTGAACACTGCTGAGGCCTACAACCCAGAGACCAACAGTTGGCAGGAAGTGCCCCCCCATGTAGAGCTCCCTCAGCCACTTTGGCATCTCTGTGATCGATGGCTGCGTCTTTGTTGAGGGTTGCTTCAACGGCCTCACCACCACCACCCCAAAAGTTGAGAGCTTTGACATCAAAACGGGTAGATGGTCTGATGTCAGAAACATGAAGATCTCCCGCGGTGCTGTGAGCTGCTGTGCAGTATACGGATTTTCACTTCTTCTCAATGCTCCTCATGGTTCTCCAGAGAGGAGGACAGTGAAGAGGAAGATAGCATGGAGTGATGTAGATCCATTTAACTATAGACTATATACGTAATGTAAATAAATGTCTCTTTGCATGAAACTATGGCTGTGTTATTTGTATGACAAGAAGGATTTTGAGCATCAGTATGTACAAGCCCCTTGATCTCTGACAGGATGAAATGTTGACGTAGAATGAGAATATGAAATGAGAGAAGTATGAACCAGCAGACAAAACTACAGTAGTGTCAAGCATCTTTGTGTTTCTGGAATGCTAACCCAGCCAGCATATTCATGTGGGTCCCACCACAGGTTAAACCCGGGTTAAGTGTCCTCAGTGGGTTGTGTTGTGCCCACAAACCTGGCACAAAAGGAGACGGACGAGAGGTTGCACTAGAACGGTGCATTATTACTAAACAGGTTGCAATACAGCAGGTGCTTCACAGTGTGGGGTCGTCCGGGCAAGAGGAGGCCCAAATGGTGGACACCCCTATTTATAGGGCGGTGTGACGGCGCACCCGCAAGGCAGCATCATCACACTTCACTTCACAATAAAACCCATCATCACATTCTCCCCCTCTTTATAAAGTAGAAAAGTGTGCAAAGACTGGGGTGTTATCATGGTAATTAAAAATGTCCTCAGTTCTGTGTATGTGAGCATTTGAAGGGAGGGGGTGGGGCCTCTGACTGTTTGCAGTTTGGATGGCCTGTTTGTCAGTCTGGAGGTGTGGAAGCTGATTGATCTGAACCGTAATCCAGAGGGAAGCAGATCAAACAGGTGATGGGCGAGATGTGAGGGGTCTCCTGTGATGGCCTTGATCCTTCTGAGACAAGAGGATCTGGAGATTTCTTCCAGGGAGGGCAAAGGGCTGCCAATAATTTTTTGGGCGGAATTGACCCTCTGCACAGCCTTCCTGTTCTCGGCCATGGAGCCAGCATACCACACACCCAGAAAGTAGGTGAGCACACTCTCCACTGAGTAGCAGTAGAAGGCCAGCAGCAGCTTCTGGTCCAGGTTGTTCTTCCTAAGGACACGGAGGAAATGCAGCCACTGCTGGGCTTTCTTCACCAGGGCCTTGGTGTTGACAGTCCAGAAGAGTTCAGAAGAGATGTGGGTGCCAAGGAACCTGAAGGCGGGGACGGTTTCCATGTGGTCACCATTTATGGGGGAAGGGGGGGGGTCCTGTTTGTTCTTCCTGAAGTCCAGTATGAGTTCTTTGGTTTTTTGGACATTCAGTTTCAGGTTGTTTGCTTGGCACCGCAGCAGCAGATTCTCTACCTCTGCCCTACATGCCTTCTCATCATCATCGGTGATGAGCTCAACCAAGGTGGTATCACCCGCGTACTTCACGATGACAGTGGTTGAGTGGGTTGGAATACAGTCAAAGGTGTACAGGGAGTAAAGTAGAGGGCTTAGCAAGCAGCCCTGAGGGGAGCCAGTGCTGTGACAGTGTGGAGGAGTGGTGGAGGCCGAGTCTGACTGTTTGTGGGCGGTTGGTGAGAAAGTTTTTTATCCAGGAGAAGGTAAGGGGGAGGGGTCTGGAGGAGGTGCAGTTTACTGATAAGGATGTCCGGGATGATGGTGTTGAAAGCTGAGCTGTAGTTCACGAATAGCATCCTCACATAGCTCCTTGGGTTCTCCAGGTGGCTCAGTGCTCTGTGGAGAGTGGTGGTGATGGCGTCTTCTATCGACCGGTTCTCCCTGTAGGTGAACTGGTGGGGGTCGAAGGAGGGGGGAAGACAATCCCTGATGTGCTGGGATACCAGTCGCTCAAAACATTTCATGACTACAGATGTGAGTGCTGTAGGTCTGTAGTCATTCAGACTGTCAATTGCGGACTTTGTGGGGATGGGGATGATTTGGGGATGGCCTAGCTTGTTGGTGCAATCTGGGCAGAATATGTTTGAAGAGCCCTTTAGTAAGTGCATAATGACAAAATCAGCACCCTGATGGGAATTTTATCAATGCTACTTTCAATTTTCTGGATTTTTTTTTGTGTGTGTGTGTGTGTGTGTGTGTGTGTGTGTGTGTGTGTGTGTGTGTGTGTGTGTGTGTGTGTGTGTGTGTGTGTGCGCGTGCATGTGCGTGTGAGTGTGTGAGAGATGTCTGACAACATTTCTTTCCCTGTAAAAATTGATGTCTCTCAATGCAAAATGATTACGTTGCCAGAATGTTGTACGTCAGCAAATGTGTGGATGAAACAGGAAGAAGATATCTCTTGTGACTGAGCACTCATCTGTTAGCTGAAAAAGGGGAAGCAGGAGCAACTGTGGCGATTGTATCAGTGAAAGGAATTGGGCTACAAGAACTAAGATACCACTTTATCAAGGGTTGCCACCCATCCTGTAAAATACAGTATCATCCTGGGTTGGGTTTTTTTTTGCACTAAAATAATGCGTCTTGTATTGAATCAATAAAGGATGTGGTTTTTCCTGTATTCACAGTGGTGTGAAAAAGTGTTTGCCCCCTTCCTGATTTCTCTTTTTTTTGGATGTTTGTCACACTTAAATGTTAAAGATCATCAAACAAATTTAAATATTAAAGATAACACAAGTAAACACAAAATGCAGTTTTTAAATGAAGGTGTTTATTATTAAGGGTAAAAAAAAAAATCCAAACCTACATGGCCTTGTGTGAAAAAGCGATCCCCCCACCACCCCCACCACCGTTAAAACATAAATTAACTGTTATTTATTACATCTTTGGAAAGCCGAGTTCAATTTCTCTAGCCACACCCTGGCATGATTACTGCCACACCTGTTCTCAATCAAGAAATCACTTAAATGGGACCTGCCTGATAAAATGAAGTAGACCAAACGATCTTCAAAAGTTAAGACATCATGCTGCGATCCAAAGAAATTCAGGAACAAATGAGAAACAAAGGGGGCTGCACGGTGGCGCAGTGGTTTAGCACTGTGGCAGCACAGTTTTACCCTCGGCCGGGGGATCGCGGGGATCATGAGATCGTGGGTTCGATCCCAGCCCCCGACCAACAGTGAGCTGTGTGGAGTTTGCATGTTCTCCCCGTGTTGCGCGGGTTTACTCCGGGATTTCTCCGGTTTCCTCCCGCATACCAAAAACATGTAGGTTTAGGGCGCTCGCGCACGCAGCGACCAGCAGCCGGTGGCTTGTCACCAGACTGCAAACCAAGTCTACCTACGGGTACAAATAAGTAACAAAAAAAAAAAAAAAAAAAAAGCCATTTCTAAAGCTTTGGGACTCCAGCGAACCACAGTGAGAGCCATTAACCACAAATGGCAAAAACATGGAACAGTGGTGAACCTTCACACGAGTGGCCGGCCGACCAAAATTACCCCAAGAGCACAGCGACAACTCATCCAAGAGGTCACAAAAGACCCCACAACAACATCCAAAGAACTGCAGGCCTCACTTGCTTCAGTTAAGGTCAGTCTTCATGACTCCACCATAAGAAAGAGACTGGGCAAAAGAGTTCCAAGATGAAAACCACTGCTGAGCAAAAAGAATATAAAGGGTCATCTCAGTTTTGCCAGAAAACATCTTGATGATCCCCAAGACTTTTGGGAAAGTACTCTGTGGACTGACGAGACAAAAGTTGAACTTTTTGGAAGGTGTGTGTCCCATTACATCTGGCGTAAAAGTAACACAGCATTTCAGAAAAGGAACACAATACCAACAGTAAAATATGGTGGTGGTAATGTGATGGTTTGGGGCTGTTTTGCTGCTTCAGGACCTGGAAGACTTGCTGTGGTAAATGGAACCATGAATTCTGCTGTCTACCAAAAATTCCTGAAGGAGAATGTCCGGCCATCTGTTTGTGACCTAAAGCTGAAGCGCACTTGGGTTCTGCAGCAGGACAATGATGCAAAACACACCAGCAAGTCCACCTCTGAATGGCTTAAGATAAACAAAATGAAGACTTTGGAGTGGCCTAGTCAAAGTCCTGACCTGAATCCGATTGAGGTGCTGTGGCCTGACCTTAAAAAGGCGGTTCATGATCGAAAACCTTCCAATGTGGCTGAATTACAACAATTCTGCAAAGATGAATGGGCCAAAATTCCTCTACAGCACTGTAAAAGACTCATTGCCAGTTACTGCAAACGCTTGATTACAGTTGTTGCTGCTAAGGGTGGCCCAACCAGTTATTAAGTTTAGGGGGCAATTACTTTTTCACACAGGGCCATGTAGGTTTGGATTTTTTTCCCTTAATAATAAACACCTTCACTTAAAAACTGCATTTTGTGTTTACTTGTGTCATCTTTGTCTAATATTTAAATTTGTTTGATGATCTGAAACATATAAGTGTGACAAACATACAAAAAAACGAGAAATCAGGATGGGGCAAATACTTTTTCACACCACTGTACTTGCAGCATTGGTTCACAGGAAAAACCCATACAGAGCTCTCTGCCTGCAGCACTCGCACACACACACACACAGAGCGCTAAACACGTACTTTAGAACTGGACCTATCGGGGGGGAGGGGTTATACATTTAACTGAAGTCTATGCAGTCATCTGTCTAGTGTTGTTCTGATAGATATGCCAAAATGTCAGAACACCGGAGGAGGAGGATTCAATCAGGTGATCACCTGAAGTGCAGAGCTCAACTGTTTACTTTGCTGTTGGCTGTGCCTTCCAGCAAAAGCACACTCCATGTATTATCTTGGTTTTATTTTTTTTCACTTCATTGAAAAGATTTTTTTTTTATTGCCATCAGTTCATGTGCCTTTGAGCCAGGTTGTGACAACTGTTATCTGATGTTCATGACGTGTCACATCAGCTGTTGTTAGGTGTGACTGACCTGGCAGATTTGACAGCTCTGCCAGGTTGGTCACGCCCCCCACCGTGGTGTTTGGAGGGGAGAATCATCTCAGTTGAACAGACATGATCTCTCACACACCTAGGATTCTTGGATTGAGAGGCAACGGCAGTTTGGCATGACTGCATTATACATAAGTTAGACTGTTGTTGCGCATAAGTTGTGAATATTGGCAACACGCTAAGCATTTTAAGCAGCATTTTAAGCATTTTAAGCAGGTTTAAGTTACTAGTACTTAATTATATGTCCAAGTTGTCATGGATACGCGATGCATACGGCCAAAGTGAAAATTTCGGTGTATCCCAGCATTTTAGACCAATTTTTATTGAACGCTGCCTAAATCGTTATGGTGTGACGGACAGCTCAAGTTTACAAACCCTGTCTGGCTCCAAGTATCTACTCCATCAGTTACAAACAACAGGCATTCCCAGCAAGATAATTTGCAGCACTCCTCAGAGGCTGTAATCCAAGGATACCGCTCATTGCTAATATGGAAGTGACGGACAAATCCTTTCTCCGGCTGAGACGAGCCTGCTAGCTTCGGGGTTGGCCGACCTCTCTTCACAATGACCAGCTTTTCTTGAAAAGTCTGTCTGGAAAATTGATTTTTTTAAATATCAGTGACCAAATAATTTTCCTCTTCCCTGTTAGCCATTGTGGGTGGAAAAACAGCTATTATATTTAACCAGACACAGTATATTGTAGCTGCTTAAGCAAGTTCTTGCACTGGCGTCGTGCATTGTGGGTGGAGGAATCTAACCATCCAATCAAAAGACGTGAAAGTGCCGACATTCTCGGATGCCTTCTATGCATACCCCTGGACATACAGAAGACATCTGATTGGTTAAAGCAACAGGATAAGTTTAACTGTAAATTTAACCTACAGAGCCGCACTGTTAATCCCTGAAGGCCCAAGGCGGATTTGCTTGACCCTGGCAACACAGATGGCTGAAATATGATTGGACAAAAAACTCTAACTTGCATTACACTACTGGAAGAAGTGCAACCAAGAGAAAACCTACAAAATGAAGAGAATAGACTATTGGGACTAATTTAATACATTCTCATGGAACAAATACCTTGTAAAGGTAACTCTGATAGTGTTTAGGTTAGCAGAGAAGGCTTTGCTGGCCCTGAGGGTCCACCACTGCATTTTATCATGCTGAGTGAGGCTGGTGTTGTGTTCAGTGATGTAGTGACGTATTTTTGGGGCTTTGCAAGAGCTGCATTTAATATCTGTGGAGCAAAAGACTCGGGGTCCTCGCAAATATAGGTGTGTGTCTGTTCATGATTAATTTGCCTCCTCGGTGGAATCACTCACGAGCCACTACTGAACCAAACACTGTTTTAATAACAGCAGCAGACACAACACTGAGACACAAATTAAACAGCAGAGGGTAGCAATGTACATGTCCTATTGCACACAACTTTTATGCATTTTTATGTATAAATTTTATACATCTACAGCACAGGGGAATAACTTTCTTCCTTAATATCTTGCGCTTTAGTTTGTATGGTGTGGTGAGTCCGTTCAGTTGGTTAGGATTGATTAAATATGTGGAAATGTGTGTAAATTTAAAATAATTTCTAGATCTTGACATTATATTTTTGAGTTTCCAGATACCTGTGATTTAATATTTTGTGCCTTTGCAGATCCAGTGTGTATAGAGTAGGTTATCATGCACATATGGAAATGATTAATTGAGGTGTAATGTTGTTGAAATATCCACTACCACTTCTAAAGTGAGAGATGGTGGAGGACTGTGCTCTACATCAGATATACCATGCCCAGCCTTGATGTGCTAAATGCATCAGGAAGATTCCACTGAGGGGGTGGAGGACAGGTGAGTATTTCTGTCAGACTCTGTAAAGAAGAGCCAAAAGGGCAAAGGATGTTTGTCACTCAGAGCTAATTATCAGTACTGTTACACATTAACAACTTGTAAAAAAGCTTGTGAAGCAAGCAACATTACGCACAGAATGGCCATACAATGGTATAACTGCACCATCCTGTGGCGTGATGATGAATTTATATTATTGTGTTACATCCTCGGGGAAAACTGGGGTTTCCTTAAGAAAATCAACTTTGTGATTCATTCTCTTTTGTTAACATAGGGCATAGATGGATTGAGGTTTTAACTGCGTATGTGATAAAACCACAATCATCTGTCACACAAAGATGGAGTGGCATGTGTGGACTTATACACACGCATGATCCTGTTGGATAATCTCAGCTGCATCAACCTGACTGTACCAAGAGATTAAGATTAAAAAGGATTAAGATTTGGGAGTCAGCGTCATGCAGATATCACAATGTTGAAGCTTAATCACAAACAGTGATGCGGCACCCAGGACCCGAAACTGTCCCAGGGATAATTTAGTTCATCTCTATGTACAGACGGATGGAAGGACAGCAGGCTGGTCAGAGGAATAGCTTGGCAGTGGTATGCGCTGTCTGAGTGCCCTCTAGTTTAAGATAAGATAAGATAAGATAAGCCTTTATTAGTCCCACAATGGGGAAATTCCAGGATTTCAATGCATGCAATAACTTGCATGCATTGCAATAACCGAATGCAATAACTGAATACATAACTTGCATTCAGTTTTTAAAGGGGGGTTATATTGACCTAATTTTATTTTATTTTTTTGTCTTTGTTGTTGGGGGCGGGGTTATAACCCCTCTAACCTTCCATTAATTATGCCTAAACAGTTCACTCCTTGTGAAGCTCCCCCAAGTTCTTGAATTGACTTTTCTTGACAATCCTCTCCTGCATCTTGTTCTACCACACTTTTTTTTTTCTCCCAGTCAACTTTACATTAACACTTTGAACCTAAGGCCTATTTTTACTCTCATTGTCTTCACTTTGATGTAGCCAGAAGAAGAAGTCTTTTCAGCATTGACCTTCTGTGTCTTACCATCTTTGTGGAGTGTGTTGCTGATTGTTTTCAGGACAACTATCAAGTCAATCTTCTTTCCCATGACTGTGCGTGTGTGTGCTAAAACTGGTTTGGGAGATGGGTAAAATGAAATATTCTAAGAATATGAGGTACCAAATTTGTGATTATAAGTTATAAATCATAATAATCAACATTAAAAAGCCTTTAAATATGTCCCTTTTCTTGTAAGGATTGTAAAATATATCAGCGTGTTCTTTTGGAACTGAATTATGAAAAATAAATGAAAATGTTCACAATATTCTAATTTTTAGATGCACCAGTATGTATTTAAGCAAAATTGTTAATGATTTGCAAATACAGTTTGTATTTATTTTATTTTCTTTTTTTTTTTCCTGAGTGTAAAATACCTTTTTATACAAATTAACTAATCAGTCAGTCAATGATTTCGTTTTTGTATTTTTGAGTATTTTATAGTTTTGGATGGATAGTATGGAACTTGGCTTTTGTTTAAATTCTGATAGTTTTAGTCAGTTCAGTTGAACTTGCTTAAAGGTGTACTTGATAGTATTTTCATGAAAACAAATATTTTAAAAAATAATACATCAGAACAGAACTAACTAGCAACAGAACTAGCAACAGATGCTAGCATCAAACTGGAGGGTTTCCACGCAATACAGGCAGACCTGACACCAGACAGTGGGAGGGCAAGGGAGTGATGATGTATGTCAATAACAGCTGGTGTAAACCGGGACATATCACGGTTAAAGAGCAACACTGCAGCAAAGACATGGAGTTGCTAGCTGTTAGCATGCAGCCTATTTACCTCCTGAGGGAATACTCACACGTGATCTGCATTGTTATTTATGCAAATCCAATGGCGAACGCTGGGGCAGCACGTGACATCATCCACTCAGTAACTGGCAGGCTTCTGACACAACGCCCACATGCTCTCCTCCTCATCTCCGGTGATTTTAATAATATCTCACTGCCCCCCATCCTGCCCACGTTCACCCAGTATGTCACATGCCACACCAAAGACAAAAAAAACACTGGACTTACTCTATGCAAACACTAAGAAGGCGTACACCTCATCACCACTCCCCCCCCCCCACTCAGGAGATCGGATCACAACTTGGTTCATCTCCTGCCGGTGTACAAAACCCTAGTACAGAGACAACCTCCGGTTATGCGCACAGTGAAGATATGGTCTGAGGAGGCAATGGACGCTCTAAAGGACTGTTTTGGAATCACTGCCTGGGAGCAGCTTTGCGATCCACATGGTGAGGACATCGACAGCCTCACTCACACCATCACGGACTACATCAACTTCTGCGTGGACAACACCATACCCACCAAGATCATACGGTGTTGCTCGAACAACAAACCCTGGATCAACCCTAAGATAAAATCACTACTGAGAGAGAAGAAGAGGATCTTCAGGTCGGGGAACAGGGAGATGCTGATGTCTATACAGAGGGAGCAAAGGAGGAAGATCAGAGAAGGCAAGGACAGCTTCAGGAAGAAGATGGAGGACAAGCTACAACAGAGCGACATCAGCGGGGTCTGGAGAAACCTCAAAGCCATCTCTGGGCTCCAGAATACCTCCTCCCAGGCCACGGGGGGCAGGGAGTGGGTGAACAACCTGAACCTGTTTTTAATAGGTTTGACCAACCGCCCTCCCCTCTGCCTGCACAACAACCACTGCTGCCTCTACCGTCATCGAGACCTGCTGTCCACCCCCCCTCCACCAACACCCCCCCACTCCAAGCACACAGCCCCCCAACCTGACCCTCACTAAGACCCAGGTGAGGGCAGAGCTGAGGAAGATCAAGGCAAGGAAGGCCTCAGGTCCGGACTGCATCAGCGTGAAGCTCCTCAAGTCCTACGCAGACCAGCTGTGTGGGATTGTGGAGCACATCTTCAACCTGAGCCTGAAGCTGGGGAGGGTACCACAGTTGTAGAAAACATCTTGTGTGGTACCCGTACCAAAGACTTCCCACCCCAGAGACCTGAACAGCTACAGACCAGTGGCCCTGATGTCTCACCTGATGAAGACCCTGGAGAGACCGCTCCTTGCTCACCTCCGCCCCCTGGTGGGACCAGCGATGGATCCACTCCAGTTCGCCTACCAGCATGGTATTGGGGTGGAAAATGCAGTAATCTTCCTCCATCACTGTTCCCTGTTCCACCTGGAGAAGCCTGGGAGCACGGAGAGGATCATGTTCTTTGACTTCTCTATTGCTTTCAACACCATCCAACCGATGATCCTGAGGGACAAGCTGCTGTGCGCAGGGGTGGACCAGCACCTGTCATCGTGGATCCTGGACTACCTCACAAACCGGCCACAGTTTGTGAGAACCCTGGATTGTGTGTCTGACACGATCATCGGCAGCACGGGGGCCCTCCAGGGAATGGTTTTGGCTTCCTTCCTGTTCACCCTTTATACTACGGACTTCTCACACAACACAACACACTGCCATCTACAGAAGTTCTCTGACGACTCTGCGATCGTCGGCCTCATCTCCAACGGAGATGAAGCTGAGTACAGAGGACTTATCCAGGACTTTGTGGACTGGTGCCATCGGAACTGCCTCCAGATCAATGCGAGAAAAACTAAGGAGCTGGTATTGGACTGCCGCAGGCAAGGACAAACCCCTTTACAGCACCAGTAAACATCCAGGGAACAGACATTGGGATGGTGACACTGTACAAGTACCTGGGTGTTCATCTGAACAATAAACTAGACTGGTCACACAATACCGACGCACTCTACAAGAAGGGACAGCGCAGGCTGTTCCTACTGAGGAGACTCAGGTCTTTTGGTGTACAAGGGGTGCTCCTGAAGACCTTCTACAATTCGGTGGTGGCATCAGCCATCACTTTTGGAGTGGTCTGCTGGGGCAATGGAATCACAACAGCCAATAGGAAGAGACTGAACAAACTGATCAAGAAAGCTAACTCTGCCCTGGGGCAGCGCCTTGACCCAGTGGAGGAGATAGGAGAGAGAAGGATGGTGGCCAAACTGTCATCTCTGCTGGAGTCCGAGTCCCACCCTATGCAGGACATACTGAATGCACTGAGGAGCTCATTCAGCAGCAGGCTACATCATCCTAGGTGCGTGACCGAGAGGTTTCGTAGGTCCTTCCTACCTACGGCTGTCGGACTTTATAACCTAAGCAGGGCTGCTCACAGAGATAGCAAAAAAAATAAACGTGACAACCTAATAGTACTGAATGCAAAAGACGCAACAGACTTACACAAAATGGTCCCGCTCCAGCATACAACTAGGACAATATAAATCGCTGCGGAGGGTGACAATGTTTGGGTACATATTCATACTTTGTGGGGTAACTAAATAGACTGTTATGCTGTTTATTCCATCTAGCTACAATGCTCCGCACTGTGTATATATACAGTATTTATATATTTATGTGTACATATGTATATTCACTGCTCTTATTTTCTTATCTTATAAATTATTGCTCTGAGTGTTGCTATCCCTGTGCTGTTGCAATCCTGGAATTTCCCCGTTGTGGGACTAATAAAGGCTTATCTTATCTTATCTTATCAACAAAGTGTTTAGAAAGGTGAAGAATTAAAGTTTTTATATTCTTCAAAATATATATTGATGCAAAAAAAATGTTTTTCTGCTTTTAGGGGTCGAAAAAAATCATAATCAGTTGGGTCATAGATGGATAGATAGATGATAGGAAGGAAGGAAGGAAGGAAGGAAGGAAGGACAGGGACAGCCCAGTCTGTTATGTATGAGGAAAGGAGTCGGTGTCTCTTCATGCAGGGAACCAACAACCAGAAGCCACCTTTATTATCAGAACTCGACAGCTATTTGTACAAGTGGCCGTGCCCGCCTGACGACACACTGTGGGCGAGTACGGCAGCACACACACACACACACACACACACTACACAACATTCCCCTCCCCCTTACAAAAGTGTAAGACCACACACACAATAGAGACCCTCCCCAATTTAGGACCCGAATCATACACTGAGGAACTAATGGGGAACAGTGAAGAAAAATACCCTAACACACTCATCCAAAAAGCAACTAAAATTGGACCATGTCTTTAAAAGTAAAAAAATAATCCCATATCACACACACAGTACTCACATGCACACCAGCAGAAATATATACATATTTACATCAAAAGTGTTCAAGTCACACCTATGTCCACTGGCAGCTAGTGGTAAAACCGGCCCGGGGGCCCAGGGCAGCCCCAAAGCATCCACGCCCCTGGCCCCCAAAGATAAGACCGGCTCGGAGGCCCCGGGCAGCCCCATGGCATGTGCGTCCCTGGCCGCCGTCTGCCTCTGAGATTAAAAACGACCTCTCTCGCAATAGTGTCCCTCTTCACCACTGACTGCCCCATTCCTTGGGACCCGCAGTGCTGCTGTCCAGCACGCCATCCCTCTGTGCTCGTCGGTCTGCTCCCGACCGCTTTCAACACTGCCATTGTGGCTCCAAACACTCCAGCCCCCTGTGGCCGAACTCCGGGGAGACCCAAAGCCTGCTCATCGGCGCCGCTCGCTGCCTCGAGCACCTCGCCATACCGCCCAGTACCCTCGTCCAGGGCGTGTTGAGCTCCGGCACTGAGACCCTGCCTGACCTCTACGGTGCCTAGCGCCTCCTCTCTGTCTTCTGAGGTGCTCCGCTGCACTGCCTCCGTGCACAGCTGTCGTTGCTCACTCCCGGGGTTAACAGCATAACTTTTGCCAGCATCGTCTACCGACCCAGGCACCTCGCTGCTGCTCCCGGGACCCTCGTCCCAGATGCTCCGCTGCACTGTCTCTGTGCCCAGTCATAGCTGCTCTCTCCTGGGGCTCTCAGCTTCGCTCTCGTCGGTGTCACTCTCTGACCCAGGCGCTTCATCGCTGCTCTCAGCACCCTCATCCCAGGCGGTCTGCTGCGTCGTCTCCATGCCCGGCTGCAGCTGCTCTTCCCAGGTGCTCTCAGCGTCACTCCCGTCGACGTCACTCTCTGACCCAGGCGCTTCATTGCTGCTCTCAGCAATCTCATCCCAGGTGCTGCGTCGTCTCCATGCCCGGCTGTCGCTGCTCTCTCCCGGGGCCCTCAGTCTGCATGTTCTCGCTCTCCTGCTGCCCAGCCTCCAGCTGCGGGGATGACTCCTGTCGCTGCTCTCCCTCTCCGCTGTCGTCGCACACTGCGCCGTCAAACTCACCTGTGCTACGGTCCTGTACCGTGCTGCACTCCTTGGCTGGCCCGCCGTCTGCAGTGGCCGGAAACTCCACCACTCGTAGCCCCGGTCCCACCTCGATGCCTATCTGGTAGCCTGGAACTCGCTTTTGGCGCACAGTTAGCTTTGTGGCTAACTTACCCATAGACAGTGAGTGGGCCGTTAGCTTCTCTGAGCTAACTAGCCTAGCTCTATTTGGCACCAACACTCCCACCACCCACAGCTTCACGGTCCTCGTCTGCTCTGCGAACTGCTCGGCCAGCCGCTCAACAGCATCCTCATAGCACTCCCGTTTCACCCAACGTACCGAGAATTCTTCGGCCTTCCGCGCCAAGATGGTGGGCCAGAAGTGCTCATCATCGTCTCCCGTCGAGTCTACTTAAGCCCCAGCACCCTGATATAATCCTCCAACACGGCTCGCCACTTCGGCCACAGGATCACTGGCTCTCCCGTGCACTCCAGAAACGGTAGCAGCGATGGAGGTAGCCCAGGCGCTCCCATAATTTTTTCTTCTCGTCACCAAAATGTCATGTTTGAGGAAAGGAGTCAGAGTCTCTTCATGCGGGGAACCAACAACCAGCAGCCACCTTTATTAGCAGAACTCAGAACTATATATACACACAAGTGGCCGTGCCCGCCTGACGTCACACTGTGGGCGGGTACGGCAGCACACACACACACACACACACACACACACACACACACACACACTATACAACACAGCCCACTGCATTTTCTCCATTCTGGCTCAAGAAGCTGAATATTATATGAAATAAACAGCACTCATTGTAACTTCTAGTGCCTGATAATGGTAGAAATTTAAGAAAAAATGCAAAAACTACCTATATTTGTATTTATTGTGATCATACAAGTAAGCTAGTAGTAGATTAGTTTATTTGACAGGGACAGTGCAATAAACATAGACAATTAATCAAAGACAATCAATCTGATGTGTTGCACATAGAGTGTATAGCTATTAGCTAATTTGCAACTCTTGTCCCTGGATGGGCTTTAGAAAAAAGAATCAAGATAAAAAATATACACAATAACCACATACATCAATGCAGAAAAATTATAAATACACAATTATAAATATTATAAATATTATAAATACACAAATATAACAGCCTGACTCACATTTAACATAAATATTATAAATATTATAAATACACAAATATAACAGCCTGACTCACATTTAACACATATAACATAACTCACATTTGCCTATTTCAGGCCTTCCTCCCTCCGTCACTCACTATAAACAAACACATTTATTCCTTCCCTTCATTCACTCTCACTTTGCAGACAATTAATTCATACATGAGTACATTCTTGTTTATTTTTCAGCCAGTTTTTAACATTTTTAGTGAATGTTTTAAAGTCCGTTATTATTTTAATTTCATTTGGCACTGTGTTCCAGATGTGACTGCCCTTTATAGAGAAAGCTGTTTGTCCAAATGTGGTTCTGCGGTGGAATATTTTACAGTTATTGTTAACAGAACTCCTGGTGGCTCTGCTGCTGTCCTGTCTTTGGACGAAACCAGCAAGTGGCTCGGGTGCTGATTTATGGAAACATTTGAACGTTAATTTCAGAAGACAGAGGTCAATGAAGCTCTCAAAACTCAATAGGTTGTATTTTTTTAAAACATTACAGTGATGCCACCTAATGGGCTTTTTGTCCAAGATTTTTAGGGTTTGATTATATAATGAACCTATATGTCTTATTGTGGAAGGGGCTGCTTGAGCCCAGACTGTCAAACAGTATGATATATGAGAAAAAACCATAGAATGCATATACAGTGCAGCTGCTTCGTAAGGTATGTAATATCTAATTAATTTAAAGCAGTTCAGATTTTTTTTTACTGTTTTTGAGATTTTCTTTATATGAAGATTAAATTTGAGTTGAGGATCTAGTACAATGCCAAGGTATTTGAATTCTGTAGCTAAACTGATGTCATGATCATGTATATTAACTTTAAAATGTTGCAGGTTACATTTTTTGATTGAAAAGCACATTGAGACTGTTTTCTGAAGGTTCAGCAATAGATGGTTCTTGAGGAGCCACTCTTGGACATCAACCATACTTGTAGACAGTACATCTGCAGCCTGTGCTGGAGTCTTGGCAGCTGTGTAAATAACTGCATCATCTGCATAAAGTTGGCATGTTGCAGCTGAGCAGTGTAACGGCAAGTCATTAATAAAAATGCTAAAAAGTAAAGGACCAAGAATGGACCCTTGTGGGATACCCATGCGGTTGTTTAAAAATGAGGATTTATCCTGGTGAACTTTTACACACTGTTCTCTATTCTGGAGATAAGATGCAAACCATTCTAATGTATTTGGGGAGAAGTTAAAAGATACCATTTTGGATAAAAGCAAACTGTGGTTTACAGTATCGAAAGCCTTTTTGAGATCTAGAAAAACAGCTCCTACCACATTACCCCTGTCCAAGGACTGTTTGACGTTTTCAATAAGGCAACAATTTGCTGTTTCTGTTGAGTATCCTGGTCTAAAACCAAATTGATGTGGATGAAGAAGTTGACTGTCTTGTAAGTAGTCTATCAGCTGTGTAGCTACAACTTTTTCAAGAACCTTAGATAGGACTGGTAAAATAGAGATTGGGCGGTAATTGCATATATCGTCTTTACTGCCTGATTTATGAACTGGTATGACGACAGCTTTTTTCCAGCCAGATGGAAATGTACTAGACCTAATGGAGAGATTAATGAGATGAGTCAGTGGTTTGATTAATATTTTGCTGTGCATTTTGAGAAAGGAGGTGCTCATATTGTAGATATCATTAGTTTTTGAGTTTGACAGTGTTTTAACAATACCAGCAATTAACTTCTCATTTACCTCATCGATGTGAAAAGTATCTGTTGGAAGTATGGAATTTGTGTTGTTGAGCACATTTGGCAGCACAAAATTTTTTGTTAAGTCTTCCACAGAGCCCACAAAGTGTGAATTAAATTCATTTGCCAAAGTAGCCTTGTCACTGACGGTCTTGCCATTGATTCTAAGTTCCTTTACCCCCTTCTGATCGTTTTTTTTATTAGTTAAGTTATTTAAATGCCTCCATAGGGAACTGTTGTTACCCTTTGCATGATCTATCAGTTTATTGTAATAAGATATTTTTGATTTTCGCAGCTCATGTACCACTTTATTTCTTAAACTTTTGTACACAAGGTGATCATTTTGTAGTTTGGAGGTTAGTGATGTTTTCAGTGCATAGTCTCGCCTCTTCATAAGTTTTCTTATTTCATTATTTAACCATGGTAGGCTAATCTTCTGTTGTCTACTTTTAATTTGCTTTGAAAATTTTTCTATAGACTTTGTGATTGTTGCAGTTATAAAATTACAACAATCATCTACTTCACATGTTGACATGAGCTGCTCCCAATTTAGATTCTCTAAGTAATGTTCAAACTCCTCATTTTTTGATTTGGGGATAATAAAATTTGATTTGTCAATATCGACTCCCCCAAAATACTGTAGTCGCTTTTTAGTAAGTTTCCTGACAGCAAGAACCATGTTATGATCTGAGAGACCAGTTACAAGATTATAGGTTCTGGTTATTCGTTCTGGTTTATTAGTAAATACCATGTCAATAAGTGTTCTGGATTGTTTGGTTATCCTGGTGGGTCCTTTGATGATTTGCTGGTAATTAAATTTAGTCATGAGGCTTTTCAGTTTTTGTTTGTCTTTTTTATCAGACCAGTTGATATTAAAGTCACCATGAATTATCGTTTCTCTGTTCTTCTCAAGTTGTTTAACCAGATCACTTAATTCATTATAAAAGGAAGAGTTGTGTGAAGGTGGGTTGTACACTACTGCAATGTTGAAATTCATTACCGGAGAGAGACATACATTAACAGCTAAACATTCAAGTGAAGTATTCAAATCAACCAGTTGACATTTATATTTCTCTTTGATGTAAATTAAAACATACATAAAGCTATGTATGCATGGAATGTCTTATCTAGTATTTCTATATATCTATAAGAGCACCGCCGCTGGTCACAGCCAATAGCATAACTGGATTGATGTCACCTGTCTCTACCAACCAGTTGGGGCAAGAGCTACTTTTCTGGAGGTCTGTCACATTTACTGTAAAAATAAATAAATAAATACATAAATGGTGGAGTGGGGCTTGGGGAGGGTTGGGCCAGTGCCGTTGAATATGATTTAAATATTGATAAATAGATACTGCTCTATAAATAACATATATAATCATATTCAATGGCGCTGGTTAGGCGTAGCTGCAGGGAAGGAGGGTGGGGCAGAACAGGGGGACCCGGATGCTGATGCTGCCCGATGAGGAGGAGGAGGAAGACGGGAAGGAGGAGGAGGAGGAGTGTGAGTGGAGAAAAAAGAAAAAGCAGAAAGGGTCTGCAGCTTAGTAGAAGAGGACATCCCGGCTGTGGATGCTGGGAACTTTTGACAACCTGGAAGATTCCCAAAGCGCGCGTTTTCCTCGCCTGCTCAGAATAGTGGTCGGGAAGAGGCAGCATCCTTCTGCCGGCTGAGGGAGGAGATGCGCTGATATCAAGAGCTCAGCCGGCCAGGGAGAGAGGGAGCAGAGAACAAGAGAGGAGAGGCAGCAGAGGTGGTGGTGGGGGGGGGGGGGGAGTCGGCTGCCTCCAGGACAGCTGAGGATGCTTGTTGTTTCTAGAAACGGGCTCGACCACCCGGCCGTGCGCTGATCCTCCCCGCCGAGCCTCCAGTCCGTCTGGCCCGGTCTGCCCCCGAGGCTGTTTGTCTCTTCCTTCCTTCCTCCCTTCCTTCCTTTTTTTTTTTTTTTAATGCTCTCCCCCTCTCCCTCTATTTCCTGATGCAGGGCCGGGGAGGGGGGTGAGCCAAAGTGTGCACCGGATATTGGAAAACCCATTCTTCTTGCTGATGCTGTTGTGATAATAGATTATTATCCGGAGCGCGCCGCACATGCACGGGAAGGCAGATCCTGGCCAAACGAGGCCTGGCTTGACGGGAGAAGGAGTGCATGTGAGTGAGAGCTTGGGTGGGTTATGGAAACATTTTTTTTTTTTCTTTTGAACGGGGGTCCCTGATATCGATCTGAGGAAGGATTCAGTCGGGCCATTCTGACTTGGGATATTTGAGACTGCGCGCTCCCACAAATCAATCGGCGGTAGATGCAGCCTTCCTGTCCGCCAACGAGTGACATTTCGCCTTTCTGCTCCAGCTGCATAAGTTACACAATCAATCAGCTCATAAAAACTACTGTTATCTATAGCATGGGGCGCGTTTGACGCGACTCTTCACACTTTTTTTTTTTTTTTTTTTTGTGGACGGCTCCCACCGCCTGCAGACGGGGACAAACCTCACACCTCATGCGTAAAAAGGGAAGTGGAGTGGGGACTCTTGACTCTGGAGGAAACCGGGCCAAGTGCTTGGGAGTAGCCTTCGAGGCCCGGCTTTAGATCACGACCGGTCCTCCTGCGCCTCCTCTCCTCACCGGCCGTCTCCTGTGATGTGCGTTACGGCGTTACGCACGGAGCAGCACCGAGCGCCATCGTGATCCGCCTTAAACCGGGGAGTCGGATTTCGTCTCTGGGGAGGATGAGCAGCAAGGAGCTTACCGTGGGCCAGTCCAGCCAGTACGTGGGCCCCTACCGGCTTGAGAAGACCCTGGGAAAGGGGCAGACAGGTTTGTAGCACCCGGTTGCCGGCTCACTTTTAAGCATGCCCGTGTTATCCAGAGCTCACGGTTTAATCCGCATTCATTCATTCTGTAAGTCCCCTTATCTTCCCGGGGTTTATCCCCTCCAGTCCTCTTCAGGGGCCTCTTAGAGGATGTGCACATTTTCTGTGGGTGTCTGAGGAGAGGCAGGACTCTCTAACTAAATATCTTTGTTGTTGTTGTTGAGCTGACAATCTCAGTAAAGCCTCCTGAATTAATTATGACATGCCTTCCTTCCTGTTTTCACACTACATGATGATTTGTGATATTCAGACACTTCCTCCCTCTCTGTGCCCCCCACCCCCACCCCAGGCCTGGTGAAGTTGGGTGTGCACTGCATAACAGGACAGAAGGTGGCCATAAAGATCGTCAACAGGGAGAAGCTGTCAGAATCAGTCCTGATGAAGGTACACTAGACGACAGTTTCTCTCATCTGCTCATCAGTCTGTGTGCTGTTGTCTGCTGTCATTATGGCGCGACCTCAAATCAGGCAAATAGGAGTCTTTATTTTTGCCCCCCCCCCCCCCACACACACACACAAAAAAAAGCCCGTCACCGTGTTGTAACTTGGAACTGCCGAGTGTGTGGGCACTGCTTCCACACCGCGAACAATAGAAATGATTTCATTCTGCTAATTAAGCCGTGCGATCAAAGGCACTGCAGCTGAAACACACTGGACTCAAGTGAAATTCAAATTGCCCCCCCCCCCCTCCCATTTTCTTGTTTTTTTCTAATGTAGTTGATTGCTTCCAGCTTTGTACTGTCTGCCTGGGATAAAGAAAATTCTCAAGGAACATGTGGGGCACGAGAGATTGACCGTGCGTTACTACGGGCCGATATGTCCAGCTTTTGTGGAAAATCTCACATAACCTGATACCAAGACTTTTTATATGGAGTCAGATGGTGGCGCTATCAGCATTAGTCTGTTTACTGTCTTTTATACAAAATAAACAGTTCAAGAGTTTTTGTCTGCTCACAATCTTAATATCCGTGCGCTGTTTCTGCAGCGTCATAATCAGTGTTGCCCCAGGACCTTCTTTGTATTGGAACTGACCCAATACCAGTTTTGTTATGTCATTAATAGCTTTGCAGCTCAGGCAGCACATAGAAGAGCTTTGCCACACAGCTTCCTGCCTGAAATACATGATTACTGTTATGTATGGAAATGATGGTCGGAGTCAGAGTTATGCCATGCAGCGAAATGAACTTTATTAGGAGGAACACAGAACTATATGCATCGGCTGTGCCCGCCTGATGTCACACCCAGGGCGGGTACGGCAAGCCTCACGGGCCGCACACACACACCATACAACAACTACTACTGTGAAAAGGTGCACTTTGATCAAATTACTATCTCTTACTAAGCCTACTAAGTTGGTGTTCTTTGCAGTGACGGGCTGTGTATTTGACACCTAGGCCTTCAGTGGTGTCCTACCTGACTTAATCCATCTCTAATACCATCACTATGATGCCACAGTTATAGACAACAGCAGTACTATAAAAAACACACACAGTATAACAAGGCACTGCATTACAGACAGGTATTTCATGTATTGAGAATGAATGTCATTACTAAAGAAAGAAAGCTAATTAACACAATGCTATAAGTCTCCTTTCACTACAGCCACAGCTGTGCCACATGTGCCATCTCAAACAAAAGCACCTTCTCCCCACCTTAGTCCCATACAGCTGCAGGGTCAGCTTGTCATTATTGAATTTGGCCGAGATTTTTACACCAGAAGCCCTTCCTGATGCCACCCTCTCATTTACCCGAGTTTGGGACCGGCACAGGGAGTACACTGGTTTGTGCCCCCCCCTCCCTTGGCTGGCAAACCAACTTTCCTATCTCCATTTGATTACACTGAGCACCTAGCTAGAAGACGGAAAGTATCATTTTTGTGGTCTTTGGTATGACCCAGCTGGGGCATGATCCCACAACCTCCTGACTGGAGCGGATGCTCTACCACTAGACCAAGACCAATGAGAGTCTTTCCCCCAGGGCAGAGGTCCTTGATGATTAGCTTTCCACAGTGTCAGTTATTTTCTGTCACTCCACCTGGTAACGCCTCATTCTTCATGATTCCTTCGGTCAAAAAACGGACCACTGGAAACATACCACGACCATCCATTCAGAAGATGTGAGCATGCCGACTTTAGTGAACGCCCGCTAGCTCACTCCCATGTGGCAAACTTGAAATCTGATTGGTTTAAAACACCAGTCACATTACTATCTATTTTAAGCTACAGACGCCTGCCCTCTTGATTGCTAAAGGCCTCAAGGTGTGTGTGTGTGGGGGGGGGGGGGGGGGTGGTGAGGGTAGTGTTCTTGTAAGCCTGTCTGTTTAAGCTCACCCAGTCAAAATTAAGTGCAACTAAAGGCATGTATCATTGTATCGCCACATTTTCTCAACTTTTAATTTGCCAGAATTTCGAGATAATATTTTGTTTTTGAAATAAACAAATTTAACTCACCTGTACCATCAATGCAGCCAGGAAAAAATGTATTGTAATAACTATGCCGGGCCGCTAGAGGCGGCAGTGCAACTTTTTTACAGCACAGCACGTTTTTTTACCGGTTACTGAAAAAAAACCCACATATTCAGCAACTACACCATTGGTTTTGCTGTTTAGTTTTGCAGAGGAAGGATGAGGTAAAACTCGTTAAAAGGTCCCAACATTCCTCGCCCGGAAATGGTCGCAGTGAACTGCACATGCGCCCGGAAACTCCCACGAGGGAAGTACTGAGCAATCCTCCAATACTGGTTGAACAAATGTCCGTCTTTTTGCCCGTCTGTTTTCTTCCTCTGCCACTAAACAGCAAAAGCTCCTGTTCGTCTTGATTGTCATTGTATTCACATACCTCCATCACCTCAGTCATTTAAAATGTCTGCCACCATGCTCTTCATCTGTGTTTGGATTGCAGCTGTTCAAATCAGTTTGGTGGCTCTTGGCTGCCGCCGACAGTACGGGCATGTGAACTGCAGATTATTTTCACTGCACATGCGTGTACTCCAATACTACTAGATGGATTTGGATTAATTTTTTTACCAGAGGTGGTCCTTGGGCTAGAGAGGAACCCATAACATTTTGGTGATGATCCCAGAATGCATACCACCACCAAGGCTCTGGCACCGAGGCATCAGCACCTTGGTGCTTTCATTTATTTCACACAGTGTTGGTACATGTATTGAAGATGTTCATTTTGTAGGGGCTTAAATGAGTTTCTGATATTTTCTCTAAATTTGTTCCACTTTGAATTGTAGATTGTTTGCTTTGCTTAAACTCCTTGCATTTTCATGGTTATCAGTTTTATTGCAGATCTGCGCTATATTGAAGTAAGAATTTGTGATAGGCTTTTCGGTTGTTGGTGTGCTAGCTATGTACTGTCGATAATGGCTATGAACGAGCGTATAATGTACCATGTGTGGTGCACTTGTTATGCGTACTTCCTGTGTCACCCTGGTATAGTTTAGTTTTGTCTGACTGATTCTGGTTATACTCTTAAAGTGTTTCTTACATTTGGGTTTAGTTTGTTACTTGATTTCCTGTTTATTTTGTTAAGCGTCTTCCTGCTAGCCTCTCAAAATGATCCTCAGTTGACTTCTCGTGTTAGCTGTTGCATTAGTTGATCCTTCGCTCCTGTGTTCCCCAGCTGTTTTCCATGTGTAATCATTAGGGTAGTGTCTCATTGGGCTGAGGCAGCTCGTAACTAGTTGGAGATTAAAAAAAACAAAAACGTGAGACAAAGCCAAGAATTTGTGACTTTTTTCACTTGGAATCACACCGTCTCATGAATGTCGCAATAATATTGCACAAACTCCCAGCAAGTTTTTGGCCGAAGTTCTCCAGGTGTTTGCATACATGTCATACAAGTGTTGCAGGACATTCTTGCAACATGCGTGAGACTAAATTTAGGGGGGGTTTGCACTCACGACAGTCCCGCAATGGCTGCCCAACCCTTGAGGCGAGGTCTAGACGGGTTTGAGACACTTGCAATGACTCAGACTATTTTGAGAGAAAGCTGTCACACAAATTTTTTGAACATGTTCAAAATTCCTGCGAGATGAGTGCGAGACCCTGCAGCTCAGGAGAAGACTGGAGACTTTTTGGAAACTCCCCCGAGAATGCCGTTCTCCAACCAGTCTCAAGCTGTCTCAGCGCAGTGAGATACTACCCTTAGTCTCCTGTAAGTTTAGTCCTGTACTTGCCCGCCTTGTGGCGTCATCATATGTGTTTCCCTACATTGTTTCCCTACGTTTTTCACATAGGGCCAGGGAGGGTTTTTGATTTTAGTCCTTATTCAGACTCTTAAGTTATGTTTTAAATCTTTTTTTTTTCATCTCTAAAGTGTATTTAAATGACTAAGAGTAAAGTGAGTTTAGTGTCCAATAATCAGTCTCCAAATGTGGAGAGAAAATCAATGCAGGGCCTCATTCTCTGCCATGTGTGCGCCACTTTTATAGGTCACACTGTGGACAGATGCTAGTGCTTATGAAATGAGATGTGATAGACTTACAAATCATGCTTTATTTTAAAGGACAGGCTTGGATATTTTATAGTTATTAATTTTTGTAATGGCTTTACTCTTGCAAACCCAAGCTATGAAATAATATTTTCTCTGGTTAAACTCCAAAATCACATCTGCATGTTAAAATGCAGTTTTATTTTGGAAAGAAAATGAAATCATTTTCATTTCTACCATTTCTACCATAAATGAATGCATACAGTATACGCATATGCACCATAAATAACTCCCATTTGCAGTTAGATTGTTTTTATTTACTGCACAATGTTTTCTCCTCTGTAACTGTCTATAAAATCTCCATCTCAGCGGTTTTAAAGAATTAAGACTGACAAGAACATGCGTCAATAAAGTTATTAACTATGCAACAACAGTCTCTCCTGCCCCACGTCCTACCTCAGACAGCTCGTGTTTCTTTTTCTATCACCATTTAGGCTGTTGTAATGCTAAGCATCTGCTGGGATGTTTTTTGTCAGAAAATTACTGTGTTGCTTTTCAAGATCAGATGTGGGGCAGGTGTGCATGGGCCACAACCAGAGGGCAGAGGAGGCCTAATGGTTAAGGATGTGGACTGGTGACTGGAGGGTCGCCGGTTCAGTTCCTGGATCAGATCAGATCTGGGTGAGACCGATGGCATAGCAGTGTTTTCCCCGTCCTCATTAACCCCACTGTGGTGCCTTTGAGCAAGGCCCTGAACCCCAACTGGTCCAGTGGAGCCGCTCAGTGGCCACAGGTCAGTCTGTGGTTGTACTGGGCAGCTTCCTGGTGGGAATGTGGACAGGGCATCCTTGAAAAAGAGTGGTTGCCTCTCAACAGCCCTCTCCTGTATAAATAAAGGTTAAGTAAAATAAAAGCAGTGGAGTCACAAGAAACTACTTGTTCAATTTTCACCAGACTTTTGCATTAACTCAAGAAATCTGCACATATAAAGAAATCAAAACATTCAAGTCCATTAATAAAATTATGTGTAATACAGTGGAAAAGATGTCGGTCCTCTGGTAGCTCTGTGCCTCAATGCAAACAAGCATAAGAGTGAATTATTTTTTATTAATTTTAACTTGGTTGCAAAGTAGCACCCAGGTACTCATTTCACTTTTCATGATCAAAACATTGTATAAGTTCAGATAAAATAGGACTCAAAGCTTCAGTTTGTGGTTTGCAGTACTGGGATATCAGCATCTTCTTCAGTTGTTCTACCGTCAGATTTTATATTTTAGGTTATGGGTCATATATACAGTGTATATACTGTATATATATATATATATATATACACACGCACACACACACATTATATTTTATTTATATATACTAGTAAAAGTGTAATTACTTAAGAAATACTTATGACCGTGTGCTAGTACACTTGTGTACTCATAGTAACTAAACTATAGCTCAGATGTGTAGGTTCTTTGTCTGACTATTGTCTACATTTAAAAAATGTCATGTTGAGGAAAAAAAATTGTAGGATCATCATAGGACATCGGGCAGCCATCATAAGCCGTCCTATGATGTGCTGTGATCATGACACGCGGACATGATGTACTGCTTGGAATGGGTGTGGTTTAAAATAGTGTGTCCTCTTGTTAATCGGGTGATAAGTAAGATTTACAGATTTACAAAGAAACTGACAAGAGATTTCTTGAATTTATAGAGTGATATTTTGTGAGATTTACAGATTTACTGCTTCGAATGGGTGTGCTTTAAAGTGCTGTGTCCTATTGTGTGTATGACAGCATCGTCCTTTTGTCTGTATGACGGCATCACAAGTCCTAATGGTCTATATGACATCATAAAGACATCAAGGCATAGGGACATCATAGGCTGTCCTATGATGTCCTATGATCGTGACACACAGACAGACAAGACACACACACACACACATTTCTTGAATTTATAGAGTGATGATACATACTGTATATACTACGTATATACAGTGTATATATATATATTTGGGCTGCAGCTAGCAAATATTTTACGACTCGGGTAATTGCCCACTCTAATTGAAGATTACTCGAGTAATTGGATATGTTGTTAAAGAAACTTGCAATGACCAACATGTGTGGAACTTTCTTTCCTAAAGAGCAGCAGTAATTGTACCAAACACTCAATAACACAGGTACACATTTATTGCAATGCTTATTGCATAGAACGTAACTTTAAACGTTACTTTACACCATAAAGTTCCGTACGCTAGCGGCTAGTGGGGCTGGCTATATGTTCTTTGGTCATATAAGCATAATTAGTGTAGGTGACTACATTCTGTTCATCCATCCATCCATCCATCTTCTACCGCTTAATCCTTTTCGGGTCGCGGAGGGCTGGAGCCTATCCCAGCATCTTTGGGCAAGAGGCAGGGTACACCCTGGACAGATCGCCAGTCATTATAATCATCTCAATTTTAAATCTCAATCACGCACCCGTGTCTGCGTGGGTTTACTCCGGGATTTCTCCGGTTTCCTCCCACATGCCAAAAACATGCAAGTTAGGTTAATTGGCATCAAACTGGGGATTCTAAATTGTCCTTAGGTATGACTGTGAGAGTGAATGGTTGTCCGTCTCTCTGTGTTGGCTCTGCGATGGACTGGCAATCTGTCCAGGGTGTATCCTGCCTCTCGACCAAAAGATGCTGGGATAGGCTCCAGCCCCCCCGCGACCCGAAAAGGATTAAGCGGAAGAAGATGAATGAATCACGCACCTGGTTTCGGGTGCACTGGCCGTGCATGATCGAGATGCTTTCTGCTGAGACTCTAACATCCGACATTGTAGCATGCTAGCTCACCACTCGGCTTTACCATCTACACACTGCACAATGTTTCCCTTCAGTTTGAGCTCAGAATGATCCCATACTTGAGATACTTTTGTCATTTTTTTCTGACTTTCTTCCTCTTTGCCGGCCTGTCGCTATGTTCCTCCGATATGGCACCATTAAACAAAGTTGCGTCTTGTTTACGTAGTGTGACCAGAAGAAGGTCATGTAGACCGGAACTGCTGCATTAAACGACACGTCGAAGCATAGATTTTGAATCGAGGAATTTTTGTAATTGAATTATTTGAGTAATCGTTGCAGCCCTAATATAAGAGTGTGTGTGTGTGTGTGTGTGTGTGTGTGTGTGTGTGTGTGTGTGTGTGTGTGTGTGTGTGTGTGTGTGTGTGCAAGCTTGTGGTTTCAACAGTAAATTTAAGATTTTTTCTTGAAAATTTGTGACTTCTCAAAAATTTACAAAATTTTTTATTGCATTTTTTTTATTTTTAATCATAAATGTTCTGCTTTTCTGATGTGAGATGTTTTTCACATAAATTTCCAACTTTTTTCTTATACATTTGTGACCTTTCTTATGTTGAAATTCTGAATATTTTTTTAATTGCATATTTTTTCATAAATTTTGGCTATATTCTTGAGAATTTTTCCTCTGGTTTACATTTCTTTTTAAATAAATTGGTTTTATCTTGTGCTGGGCAGTGATTAAAATGTTTAATTGCAATTAATTTTTTTTTTTTTTTTGAATTTTGTATACTTTATTGATCCCCAGAGGGGAAATTGAGGGCATCCACCTGGATGGATGAAGCGGCCACGGTACGGCGCTATCCCTTAACCATTCACACACAATTAATCTAAACATCCCACACACACACACACAAATGTTTTTATTTGCGATTATTTGCAATTAGATGCAATTTTTACCCCTCAGCCTCTATACGCTGAAAGGGCATTGTTGGGATCAAAAGGTCAAAGTTCAATGTTAACATTCCCTTTGTACTATTACTATAGAGTCCAGTAAAAAGGCTGTGTGATGTGTCTAGTGCGTTATAGAAGTGTACACTTCTGTCCCGCCACTAGCTGGCCTGCTGTTTACAACAAGCGAAAAGGGAGCCGAGTGCGCAAGTCTCCTCTGCTAGTGCATAGCCTCTCCACAGCAAGCCCCACGCATACCTCCTTGTGGTAATGGATGGAAACTGGGTGCCGTGAGGCCCCAGGCTAAAATGCAGGGACTCGGAGGAGGTTTGGCCCCCAGACTTAAGGTACTCACGGCCCACCGGCGTGTGGACATGCCCTGATGCCCATGAACCAAATCCCCAGCTATG
The DNA here is from genome assembly GCA_020510985.1 of Pholidichthys leucotaenia. Lineage (NCBI taxonomy): Eukaryota > Metazoa > Chordata > Actinopteri > Cichliformes > Pholidichthyidae > Pholidichthys > Pholidichthys leucotaenia. The sequence goes on along the minus strand of CM035838.1, from coordinate 364,917,187 downwards.
GGTTAAATAAAGTATATGGACTACATAGTCCGTTAGGAACATCCCCAACGGCAAGTAGTCTACTACTTCGGCGGATGAGGGCAGTGCCTGGCAGGCAGGTGCTAGAGAGGCGGGCCTTGATAAATAAAGCACCCGGCAGCCCGTTGCAGCCAACTTCATGAAAATCGCACGTTTCGGCCTGCCAAACCGCGTTGGACATGCTGATGGCCAAGACCGTGTGCGTGGCCCTCGCGCAGCCACGACCACCCTAAACAAATTCACAAGCGATTGGCCTTCGTCTTCAACTCGGACGACCCCTTCAAGCCCAATGGCGATGGAACTGTGAGTAACGGGGGCAGGTTTGGTATGACTGTAAGCCTCTAGCTCGCAACCACACATTGGCAGCGGATCTAAGATGATCGCCTTCCAATGAACTCTGCGGTGACATTGGATTTCGGTAGCTGGATCCGCGACTGGGCTGACCTGTTTAGGACTCCCGCAGCCCACCCCATATGGGGAGGCCCCTAGAAAAGGTGGGGCAAACATCGGACACTGCAGACTTATCTGGCTAGCATGCTGCGGCTGGCAGATTACCCATCACAGCAGTCGACCTACATATCAAAACCATAAAAACCCAAACTCAACCGCTCTCGACCACCGCCTGGATTCTCAACCACCGATTGGATCTCTCATTACAAAACCCTTCATCCTGGGTGCTTGGAACATCTGCACACTGCAGGACACGAGGAGCAGCGAGCGCCCAGAACGTCGTACAGCTCTGGTATGTAAAGAACTTGCACTCTTTAACATTGACATAGCAGCTCTAAGTGAGATTAGACTTGCTGAGGAAGGCAACATCAAGGAAACTGGATCAAACTACACCATTTTCTGGAAGGGAAAGGATACAGAAGATCCACGTATCCATGGTGTAGGCTTTGCCATCCGATCCCAGCTTGTGGACCAACACAACCTTGTCCCAACTGCAATTAATGAGCGAATAATGACCATCCAAATCCCACTCACCCAAAAATGTTTCCTCACTCTGATCTCAGTGTATGCGTCTACACTTACATCTGAAGATGAAAGCAAGACCTCCTTCTATGAACTGCTCAAACATACCATTCTGACAGTCCCAGAATCCGACAAGCTTGTTGTTCTGGGTGACTTCAATGCCAGAGTTGGCAGTGACCACCAGCTGTGGAAAGGCATTGTAGGCCACCATGGTATGGGAAAATGCAATGCAAATGGGGAACTTTTACTGGGTCTATGTGCCGAACACAATCTTATTGTAACAAACACCCTTTTCCAACTCCCCTATCGCCAGAAGATGACCTGGAAACACCCTCGCTCCAAAAAGTGGCACACCCTCGACTATGTCCTCACAAAAACAAGAGACTGAAATGATGTCTGCATCACGCGATCCATGCCTGGAGCAGATGACTGCTGGACAGATCACCGCCTCCTGATCTCCCGACTCAATATTACGATCCGGCGACCACCAAAGCGCATTTTGGCAAACGTTCCTCACCGTCGCTTTGATTGTGACAAGCTCCACGATCCCCAAATGTTGCAGTCCTTTAGAGAGGCTATTGGTAGAAACATGAATGAACTGAGCCTTCCAGACAATGCCTCAGTTGAAGACCGATGGACCACTCTCCGTGATGCATTGACTGCTGCCGCCAAAGAAACGATTGGTCACAAACACAAGAAAAACCAAGACTGGTTCAACGAGAATGATGAAACAATCACTGACCTCATAGAGGCTAAACGCCATGCACGTCTTGTGTCTGAAAATGATCCGTCTGCAAAGAATCAACAGAAACACCAGCAAGCAAAAGTGGCATGCCAGAGAGGGATTTGTAAAGCCCAAAACACTTGGTGGCAGCAAAAAGCACAAGATTTGCAAAAATATGCCGGCCAGCTGGATATGCGCCGTTTTTATGCTGCAACAAAGGAGATCTTTGGCCCTACCAGATCATCTGTGGGCAGCCTAAAAGATGCAAATGGCTCCACCAATATCACAGACACCAAGGGGATCCTTGACCGTTGGAAGTCCCACTTTGAGAGTCTGTTAAATAGTCACTTTTGCACCCCTAGTGATCTCCTCTGCAAGACCCCACAACACCCCACTTGCGAGTGGATGTCTACACCACCTTCACTACACGAGCTAAATAAAGCTATAAAGCACAGGAAGACAGGCAAAGCACCAGGACCAGATAACATCCCGCTGGAATTCTATCTTCATGGAGGTCCCGAGGTGAAAAACTATTTAATGCAGCTTCTACTTAAAATATGGGAAAACAAGACGTTTCCAAGTGACTTTAAAAATGCAAATATAGTCACCATTTTCAAGAAGGGAGATACAGAGAACTGCAGTAACTACCGCGGCATCTCACTACTGAGCATTGCAAGCAAGATCTTTGCTCGTACCCTTCTCAACCGTCTTCTTGTAGTAGCCGAGGATGTACTTCCTGAGTCCCAATGTGGCTTTAAACCCTCTTGTGGTACAGTAGATATGATATTCTGTGCTCGACAACTCCAGGAAAAGAGCCAAGAACAACAGCACCCACTCATGTTCATCTTCTGGGACCTCAGGAAGGCCTTTGATCGAGTTCCTCGCCCTGCTATGTGGGCTGTTCTTGCTCGTTTTGGATGTCCAGATGATTTCATCGCTCTCGTTTGCGCTCTCCACGATGGCATGGTTGGTAGGGTTTGCCACCAAAATACCCTCTCAGACCGTTTTCCCATCACTAGTGGTCCCAAGCAAGGATGTGTCCTTGCTCCAACCTGCTTTTCGTTGTATATGGCTGCAATGCTAAATGAAATACCACCAACAACCCCTGGTATCAATCTGCAATACCGCTTGGATGGGGGGCTTTTTAATCTTGCTTGCTTTCGCGCGAAATCCAAAACCTCGGTCACCAGTGTTCATGAATTGCAGTTTGCAGACGATAATGCCACACCAGCTCAGACTGTTGATGACCTCCAGAGGATAGCTACCATTTACAGACGTGGACAAAATTGTTGGTACCCCTCTGTTAATGAAAGAAAAAAACCCACAATGGTCACAGAAATAACTTGAATCTGACAAAAATGGTAGTAAATAAAAATTCTATGAAAATTAACCAATGAAAATCAGACAATGCTGTTGAATTGTGGTTCAACAGAATTATTTTAAAAAAACAAACTCATGAAACAGGCCTGGACAAAAATGATGGTACCCTTAACTTAATATTTTGTATTTATTTTGTATTATGTACTTAATATTTTAATATTTAACTTAATATAATGTGACCATAGGGACATGTTCAACCAAGATGTGTCCTCTAACTAACATCACAGGTGTCTGCAAACTTGTAATCAGTCAGTCGGCCTATTTAAAGGGTGACAAGTAGTCACTGTGCTGTTTGGTGACATGGTGTGTACCACACTAAACATGGACCAGAGGAAGCAAAGGAGAGAGTTGTCTCAGGAGGTTAGAAAGAAAATTATAGACAAGCATGTTAAAGGTAAAGGCTATAAGACCATCTCCAAGCAGCTTGATGTTCCTGTGACTACAGTTGCACATATTATTCAGAAATTTAAGATCCACGGGACTGTAGCCAACCTCCCTGGACGTGGCCGCAGGAGGAGACGGATAATAAGAATGGTAACAAAAGAACCCAGAACAACCTCTAAACACATTCATGGTGAACTCCAAGGTCAAGGTACATCAGTGTCAGATCGCACCATCCATCGTTGTTTGAGCCAAAGTGGACTTCATGGGAGACGAACAAGGAGGACACCACTGTTGAAAACAAATCATAAAAAAGCCAGACTGGAATTTGCCAAACTGCATGTTGACAAGCCACAAAGCTTCTGGGAGAATGTCCTATGGACAGATGAGACAATCAGTCGCAGGTCATGGGTCTTGCAACAGGATAATGACCCAAAACACACAGCTAAACACCCAAGAATGGCTAAGAGCGAAACATTGGACTATTCTAAAGTGGCCTTCTATGAGTCCTGATCTAAATCCTATTGAACATCTGTGGAAGGAGCTGAAACATGCCGTCTGGAGAAGGCACCGTTCAAACCTGAGACAACTGGAGCAGTTTGCTCATGAGGAGTGGGCCAGAATACCTGCTGAGAGGTGCAGAAGTCTCACTGTGGGTTACAGAAATCATTTGATTGTAGTGATTGCCTCAAAACGTTGTGCAACAAAATATTAAGTTAAGGGTACCATCATTTTTGTCCAGGCCTGTTTCATGAGTTTGTTTTTTAAAATAATTCTGTTGAACCACAATTCAAAAGCATTGTCTAATTTTCATTGGTTAATTTTCATAGAATTTTTATTTATTACCACTTTTGTCAGATTCAAGTTATTTCTGTGACCATTGTGGGTTTTTCTTTCATTAACAGAGGGGTACCAACAATTTTGTCCACGTCTGTATAATGACTCTTATGAGCATTTTGCAATGGAAGTTAACACTGACAAAACCAAAATTCTCAACCAACCAGCACCTGGTCAAACTTCCTCAAGGACCAACCTTAAGATTAATGGAAACCCTGTCAATGAAGTGGAGCATTTCTCTTACCTTGGTAGCATCCTCTCAAAAATACCAACTTGTGCAAAGGACATTGAAAACCGCATAAAAGCTGCACACTCTGCATATGGACGCCTTTGTCATCGAGTCTTCAATAATCATGTGATAACCATCCGCACCAAAATCATGGTTTTTCGGGCCGTTGTTCTTTCCACCCTTCTTTATGCCTGTGAAGCCTGGACCTTGTATCGTCGCGATATCAAGCGCCTTGAGAACCTCCAACAGAGAAAGCTCAGACAAATACTTGGCATTCGTTGGGAGGATCAACTTTCAAACAATGAGATTCTCAAGCAAGCCTATGCTGCCTAGTGTGGAAGCTACTATCTTGCAGCACCGCCTTCGATGGACAGGACATGTCGTACGGATGGACCCCACCAGACTACCACGAATCATGCTCCAGGGGGAGACAGGAAAAAGACCACATGGTAGGCCAAAATTGCGCTACAAGGACCAGCTAAAATGTTCCCTGAAGCAAGCCAACATAGACAAAAGATCTTGGGAACAAATTGCCACCAACAGAGCAGCCTAGAGAAAGAAGAACTTGGGAAAGCACAGACTCATTTGAGAGGCTCAGAAAACAACAGGATGATGATAAACACAAAGACAAGAAAAACAAAACCAACCATGTCCCCCACCCACAATAAAATGTGACTTCTGCCCACGACAGTTCTATTATAGGCTGGGCCTTCAGAGCCACATCCGCCATCAACATCGATCACAGATGGCAACGTCCTGAAAACTAAGATGAAACCATTGCTCGGGCACGAGCTGGAGCCGACGATTACTATAGAACAAGTAAAGATAGGGTCACCAAACTTTGTACACAGGTTCACTCTGTGACCCTGACCTCTGACTAAGATTTGGAGATTGCAAGGTCAAAAGTCAAGGTCAGAATGCCATTTAAACTATATCTTAACAACAAATATGTCATGACGGCCGCTGGGCCGTCATCTGCCTCATCATCTCCAGCTGCGCATACACCGGCAGGTGCCAATCAGCGGCCTTTAAAGGCCGGTGTCACTGACGGCTCGGCACGGAGTCGTCTGTCGTCTTTGCCTGGGAATGAGCCAAGACCACGACCTCAAGCCAAGCCGAGAACGTCACGTCAAGACCGGTCACATAAGAGATCTCTGCACTCATCATCTCCTAGCCTTTTCCCCTGTGCACAGGTGGACCTCCCTGGCGGCGGACCAGCCTCCCCGGCCAACAGGGCATCGCCTCCTCCATCACGGAGTTCCTCCTCACCCCCGCAACTACGGGCACCATCACTACCACGTCGCACGGGCACTCGGAGCCAGCAGAACACAACCTGTGGCACATGCAAGTAAGCCTAATCATCTGCAATTACCCGCCATCGCTGAACAGCTGTAATTGTTTATGCTTGTGTGTGTTCCAGGGTTGCCAGGTCGCCACCAGAACTGCTCAGCTCCTGTGACCAGACATCAATACTCGCACTCACACACGCACTACACTCACTTTCCATCAATAAAGAATAATTGTCCATATCTGCTCGTGTCAGCGTCTGTCTCCTGGGTCCTGAAACATGTCAAAATAAAGCTTGGGTCACCAAACTTGGTACACAGGTTCACCTTGGGACCCTCACCTACATCTTTGGGTTTGGGAACAAAAAGTCAAAGGTTAAGGTCAAAATGCAAAAATGACACCTAGGGTCACCAGACTTTGTCCGCATGTTCACTCTGAGACCCTTTTCTATGTAAGGTATCATAAACTTGTCATTTCAAGTTTTCCATGCACGTCTTAACATGGACAAATGTGTTTGCTTTCTACAGCTGCAGGTTTATTTAAAGCTCTCAGTCAAAAATGACAACTATCCAGAATATTCTCCAACAAATGTACTGCAGAAATACTGCATACAACTAATGACCACATTAACATTATTACACCAGTTGTTATCTTACCTGTTCGCCTTTAGCTTAGCTGTTTCAATCCTCATTAGCCTTACTTCTGCCTCTCCTCTCTTCTCCACCGGTCTCTCCTCTCCGGATTTCAGGTCGAGATTGTACAGTGACACAGTCCATATGTCCACATAGTATGACAGTGATACCAAAACTATACAAAACAAGGAGTCTGTGCCACGAACCGGGCTTCTCTGTATTCGAGTCACGCTATATACTGTCCGACCAGAAACAGTACCCAGATTGTACGTTGGTCCAAATTGTCATGATGCCGAGCGCGGGTCTGTACCGTACTCGGGTCTTTTGGTTATTTTCCTTTTTCTGTATATGTATTTACTCCTGATTTTCTTCCACTATTATTTGTGCTTTTATTTTGACAGCGTGGTGACATGACTTCCACCTGTCAAATCTGTTCGCAACCTGTCACAGCTGTTGAGTCTTTCTAATTACGTTCTCACTCGTGCATCCACACCTGAGTCACATTTTGGTTTCCCCCCTTGTATTATTTAAGTTCGCTGGCGAGGTTTATTCATCGCTGTGACTCCACCCTGTGTAGACAGGAATCCCCACGTCCGATTGCTGTTTAAGTCTCAGCTTCATGAGTTTAATTGTAAGTAACTTTTCATGGTTTTCCGTCACTGTATCTTTCTGTAGTCACCCCTCGTGGTCCATGTTTATTGCCTTTTTGTAATCGCCCTTAGTGGCCAGTATTTGTGTTCTTTATTATTATGTATTAAATGAGCAAACTCACAGCAGGCAAATGGTGCCTTATTTCAGCCCTGAAAGGGCCAATTATGACACAAATGTCCCCATAGTATGGCAGCGCTATTCCAGCAAACTGATTTGAACACCCAGAATTAAAATGAGGAGTTTGTGCTGTGAATTGAACTTGAGGTCTCTATTTTGAGTCACGCGATAGACTGCCCGATGGAAACAATACCTGATTGTCGAGAGTTCTGCTTTTTTCATTCCGTTGTGCTCAAACAAAAAACTGTCGGCCTGAAACGGGACATTGCATTATTGCACGATAACATGTAAATTTGCCCAGCACTACTTTTATCATACGTATATAACTTTTTTCTCATAAATGGAATGGGCTTATTACTTCACTTGACTTTTGTGGCAGCTATGACAGCATGCCACTCTCCAAAAAGGCTAATAAGAGCGACTGCGTAACAGGTCACGGTTGATTTTGGCTAATGTCAAGCCCTGTTTAAAACATTTTCTACTGTACTAAAATGACTGCATTTGTGTGTGTTTCAAACTGATTTCAATTGTTCTGCACTAAAACAATTAACTTTTTAGAGCTAATTCAGTCTCAGTGTGCTCTGCTTTCTCGCTCTTGCTGTCTGGCATTATATTTGCCTCCTTCTGCTGTCTGACATTTCCATTTCCATCATTTCTAACCTGCTCTTTTCTCTCTCCCGCTCTCTTAACCTTTCTCCACATCTCTCCCTCCCTCTTTCTGTGCAGGTGGAGAGAGAAATAGCTATTCTTAAACTAATAGAGCACCCTCACGTTCTGAAGCTGCATGATGTCTATGAGAATAACAAATACTTGTGAGTATCTCTTAAATTGTCCTCCTTTTTCCTGACTTGAAATTTTAAAAAAAAGCAGTCTTTCCTCTCCTGCTTCTGGATTTTAGTCAAGAGTGGAAACAAACCAAGGAGAAAGACAAAGCCAAGACAAAAGAAGTGCACAGCTAAGACTCTATTGGGCTGAACTCTGTATATGTCTCTCAGGTACCTGGTGTTGGAGCATGTGTCTGGAGGAGAGTTATTTGATTACCTGGTGAAGAAAGGGCGGCTCACCCCCAAAGAAGCCAGGAAGTTCTTCAGACAAATCATCTCCGCCCTTGACTTCTGCCATAGTCACTCCATATGGTGTGTGAGATTTATTTTCTGCATTTTCTTTAGATATATTGATTTTGACTGTAGATAGCATCTTGAAAGATCGCTGAGAGATCATTAGAAGATTGATGATATCGTTGACCGCTCCTTGGCACGCTTTGACCGCTCAATGATTCATCAATGAGCAAGACAGAGATGGTCAAGAGATCAGTGAGGGATTACTGAGTGTATGATGAAAGACCAATAGAGTTCATTGAATGACTGCAGTGGAGATCGTAGAGAGATCATTGGGAGATGGATGGGATTGTCGAGCGATCCTTGAGAGCCACTTGAGAGATTGCTTCCCTTTGGTGATCGTTAAGAGATTGTTTTGGACTGAGTTGAAACTTTGAGGAGACCGTGGCAACCGTGGAGATCACTAAAAGATCCTTGAAAGATTGTTGAGAGATGTGGCCATATTTTCATCTTTCACCGATCTCTCAATGATATCCACCCCTGTGTAAAGGGAGTAGAAGAGCACTGGAAACTTCTCATAATATATACCTCTTTGGTCACCCAGGAAGCTCTCAGTGATCCCTCAGCAATCTCTCATGGTTTCTCAATGATCTCTCAAGGATCTTTCAAAGCTCTTTATACATTGCCATGTAAATTGCAGAACAATTTCCCAAACATTTTCACAAAAACAGCTTATTCAAGGCTTTAGGAGATCATTGAGAGATCGGGCCAATTTTTTTTATCTCAATGGTCACCCATTGATTTCTGTATGTGTAAAGGAGTCCTGTTTCAAACTTTCTTGTCATTGTTTTTTTTTTTTTTTTTATTTAGGAATAATCTAGAACAGTGCTCAGCAACCAATAAGACAAAAAGAGCCATTTTGGGCAAGTGTGAAATCATGATCAGTAATAATTACCCACACCGAAGGAGTCGAGCCGTGGGTCGGGCGGTCCCCCAAGTCTGTGTATCTGTCCATCTGTCTGTCTGTCTGCACATCCATACTCTATCTCAAAAGGAAATGATGCTATAGTAACCAAGCTTGGCACACAGGTTGACCACTGGAGTACCACGTTTGGCTATGGTTTTGGAATCAAAAGATCAAATGTCAAGGTCACAGGTTCAGTTTTAGCTTATGCTGATTTTATCATGACCGAGCTGCCAAATTTTAGCACAACCTAGAATTGGGTCTGGGACACCTCTTGAATGTCCAGTGACCTTGACCTTGCATTCGACTGTGAAGATCGATAAAGTCTGAAAACAGGTCATGGCATCCCATTAGAATTGAAGCAGAAAGTCAACCAGGGATTTTCCCTACTATGTGACATTCCAACAGAGATACGGCTGTAAGGTGTGGGTCTGCTTCTCTGTTGAGTGCAGTTCTAGTTTTAACAGTATCTGGATTTTTTTCAGTTAAAGACACACTGTGGTGGATGTAAATCCCCTATAAAAACAAAGCAATATTGTCTGAAATGGTATCTTATGCCCAGTGGCAGTTTTCAATATGGGCTGCATGGGCGGGTGCCCAGGGCTGCATTCTCTTGGGGGCACCATGAGAATGAGGGGGAAAAATGATTCATATTTATTGTGCTCAGCTCATTTTTGGCAAATGGGCACTCTCTACAGATAGGATGCTCTTCTCCTCGTCTGCAGGGCAATCTCACCCTTCTCCACCTCATCCCTTCTCTCCCTCCGAACAAATAACGGCTCCTCCCACACCTGCTCTGACCAGTGTGCAGCCAGAAGAATTTGCTTTATAGAGCAATCCTCAACCATTTTTGCTTCACAGATCGGTAATAAGTTTTTGTTGTTTTTTTTTAAAAAAAATCGGTGTTCTTCTGTGTGCACGTTTGCATTTTATTTGGTAGGGCCACATGTTTTTGTGTCACATTTCGTGTTTAGCACCACACAAAGCGGGGTGGGGTTTTTTCCGGGAGGGCTGTCATGGAAAAGAGGAGCAGAGCATCACAGGGTAAAAGTTAATGCGGGGCTGTGATGTACGAACAAGCACAGAGCTGAGCTGAAGGGAGACCCGAACCAGGACAGGCTGATGTCACTCCACAGCTGCCAGAGACCATCATGCTGTGTGACCACCTAGGCCAGGGCTATTCAATTACAAAATCAGTTGGGCCACAATTTGAAATCAAGACATGTAAATGGGCCACACATGTTCAGCGATCTATTGAATGACAAATTTCAAATCAACAAAGATCAACATGATGAAAAATACACTCTTTTTATTCATTGTCTTGGTTTTAAATGTGCACTTGATGCATGACAAAGGCACATCAAAAGTGCATAAAAACACAATAACAGTGCTGGGGTTGAGCAGAACGTGAAGTAGTAGAAATATTTTCCTCTTGAACAACAATTAAATAAATACAATGAAAAAAATTCTGTAAATAACCATTTTGGTCACATCTTACTCAGGCATATCTCAAAGTACACAGAAACTCAATGTGCACTGTTAGTAGCATTAACATTTTTTTCCATTTTGAAATAAAATATACTACATCCTGGTCATAACTGACCTTGGCACATCACAAAGTGCATTTAAGATAAGATAAGATAAGATAAGCCTTTATTAGTCCCACAATGGGGAAATTCCAGGATTGCAACAGCACAGGGATAGCAACACTCAGAGCAACAATCAGAAGGCAAGAAAAAACAACATCTAGCAAACATATGTCCATATTACTATAAATGTATATATATAGACACACAGTGCAGAGCATTATGGCTGGTGGATGTGCAGCAGAAAGTCTAAGCTCTCTCTCCGCGGATGCAGCGGGCCAGCTGGAAGTCTTTGGGCATGATGGTGACCCCCTTAGTGAAGAAGAGACCACCAGGTGGGTCTCGCTGGTCTCCCGCAGAGCCATGACAGCGAAACTCAGGAAACGCAGGACGGTCTTGAAGTCCTGAGCGATCTCCCTCACCAGGCGCTGGACGGGCAGCTTACGGATGAGCAGCTCCGTGGATTTCTGGTAGCGACGGATCTCTCTCAGAGCCACGGACCTGTGACGGCGAGGCCTCTTCACTCTGCCGGTGGCCAGAGCGCCTCTCCGAGCAGCCCTGTGGCTAGCTGTCTCCTGGGGGGCTTCTTCCTCCAGTAGATTTTACGGGCGGTCTGCTTGGTTCTTGCCATCGCTCTTTATTATTCTGTCTTATATTTCTTTCACGCTGCCTAAACTCCAGCCCGGCACCCGCTTCGTTTTCGCTACAGCTCCCGGTATGTCGAGTTTCCCATTAGCACCGGGCGGCGGCCAAGTGCTAGCTAGCACTAGCTCCTCCCCGCTGTAACGTCTCCCGCTGCAAACCGTGGCTCCGTCCGCCGACCCGGGAGACCCCCGGGGCGATCCGTGCGTCCGTGATATATATACAGAGTGAAAGGTGTAGAAAGAAGAAGGAAGATTAAAAAAAAGGCTGTTGCAACAGGCAGCCGACTCGTGTGGCGCCGCCGGTCCGGCAGAGCCGGAACCGGAAACCCGGTTCCGGCATTTAGCTGAGTAAAAAATGAACTGTCAAACAATTCAGTGCACAAACCCCCCAAGAAAAGATTGATAACATTAACAAACATTGCACATCCACTATTGTGGTTTGTTTTGTTTTAAATCACCAGATACACACGTGGACAAAATTGTTGGTACCCCTCTGTTAATGAAAGAAAAACCCACAATGGTCACAGAAATAACTTGAATCTGACAAAAGTGGTAATAAATAAAAATTCTATGAAAATTAGCCAATGAAAATCAGACAGTGCTTTTGAATTGTGGTTCAACAGAATTACTTTAAAAAACAAACTTGTGAAACAGGCCTGGACAAAAGTGATGGTACCCCTAGAAAAGATTGAAAATAATGTGACCATAGGGACATGTTCACCCAAGATGTGTCCTCTAATTAACATCATAGGTGTCTACAAACTTGTAATCAGTCAGTCGGCCTATTTAAAGGGTGACAAGTAGTCACTGTGCTGTTTGGTGACATGGTGTGTACCACACTAAACATGGACCAGAGGAAGCAAAGGAGAGAGTTGTCTCAGGAGATTAGAAAGAAAATTATAGACAAGCATGTTAAACATAAAGGCTATAAGACCATCTCCAAGCAGCTTGATGTTCCTGTGACTACAGTTGCACATATTATTCAAAAATTTAAGATCCACGGGACTGTAGTCAACTTCCCTGGACATGGCCACAGGAGGAAACTTGATGGAAAATGGAAGAGACGGATAATACGAATGGTAACAAAAGAACCCAGAACAACCTCTAAACACATTCATGGTGAACTCCAAGGTCAAGGTACATCAGTGTCAGATCACACCATCCATCGTTTGAGCCAAAGTGGACTTCATGGGAGACGACCAAGGAGGACACCACTGTTGAAAACAAATCATAAAAAAGCCAGACTGGAATTTGCCAAACTGCATGTTGACAAGCCACAAAGCTTCTGGGAGAATGTCCTATGGACAGATGAGACAAAACTGGAACTTTTTGGCAAGGCACATCAGCTCTATGTTCACAGATGCAAAAATGAAGCATACCAAGAAAAGAACACTGCCCCTACTGTGAAACATGGAGGAGGTTCTGTTATGTTCTGGGGCTGCTTTGCTGCATCTGGCACAGGGTGTCTTGAATCTATGCAGGGTACAATGAAATCTCAAGACTATCAAGGTATTCTAGAGAGAAATGTGCTGCCCAGTGTGAGACAGCTTGATCTCAGTCGCAGGTCATGGGTCTTGCAACAGGATAATGACCCAAAACACACAGCTAAAAACAGCCAAGAATGGCTAAGCACGAAACATTGGACTATTCTAAAGTGGCCTTCTATGAGTCCTGATCTAAATCCTATTGAATATCTGTGGAAGGAGCCGAAACATGCCGTCTGGAGAAGGCACCCTTCAAACCTGAGACGACTGGAACAGTTTGCTCATGAGGAGTGGGCCAGAATACCTGCTGAGAGGTGCAGAAGTCTCATTGACAGTTACAGAAATCGTTTGATTGCAGTGATTGCCTCAAAAGGTTGTGCAACAAAATATTAAGTTAAGGGTACCATCATTTTTGTCCAGGCCTGTTTCATGAGTTTGTTTTTTAAAATAATTCTGTTGAACCACAATTCAAAAGCATTGCCTAATTTTCATTGTTTAATTTTCATAGAATTTTTATTTATTACCACTTTTGTCAGATTCAAGTTATTTCTGTGACCATTGTGGGTTTTTCTTTCATTAACAGAGGGGTACCAACAATTTTGTCCACGTGTCTATGTGAGTAGGAACCTCTTTTTATAACTACACATTCCATTACACACACATATCAGTCAACCAAAAATTTCTAGTAAAGTTAAGGATGCAAAAACCACCCACTTAAAAACGAGTAATGACTTCAGTCTTGAAGGTTTGAGGTTTTTCTCCAAAATTTATAACAATTTTCTTATAGTTTTCTACTTTTCTCTGTAAATCTATCTAAATTTGAAACCATTTTCCTCGAATTTGTAATTTCATCTTGTAAAATTGACTTTTCTTGTACATTTGAGACTTTACTATAAATTTGTGGATTTTTTATGGTTAATTTTTGTTTATTTTTTTAAATAAAATTACTGTTTTTATAAATAGAGATGAAAGATTGTTGTAAAATTTCAACTTTTTTCCTTTTACAATTTACACTTTTGACCATAAGTTTGCAGAGCCAGAACAGAACAATAATGTAACTCTGATTTCAAAGAAAAAAATATTAATAAAATTATATTTAATGAAATAAATTGACTTAAATGACCAAAGATGCAGTTATTTCTATTATAATATTTCTATATACAGTATTTATAGTTTTTTAGAATTCTCCTCACCACCCAGACAGCAGGAAAGACCTCCCTTGTTTTGAAATCCAGATGTCGGCACGTTTAGTTGGTCTGAAGGCTGTTGACGGATTAAAGTCATTGACTTTGTGAATCTTGGTCATCTTAACTTGTCAGGTACATAATAGCGACTTTTCATTATTGCTTCCGTTTCCAGCGGGTTAAAACCACCATAAATGCCTCCACTGCTTACATACCCCTTCTGCTTTTTTCCGCGTTTTTAATAAGCTCATGCTTCTCTCAGACAGCAGTGCTAGAAAACCTCTCTGCCTGCTGGCTGCTGACTGGAACGCTCAAGTGGGCGGGGCGCTTCTGAACTCCGCGTGGATGACGGTCACGCGCGTTGTTCGTGTGTGCGCTTACAGACCGTTCCTTCATATTTTTTTCTTAAATTTATATTTTCTTGGCATGGTCTGGGCTACTCAGAGGTTGGTTCTGGGCCGCATGTGGCCCGTGGGCCGCTAATTGAAAAGGCCTGTCCTAGGCGTCTGTTAATGGAAAGTTTCCGGCCTCCTCCGCATCGGGGATCCGTTGGGAACATGAATGGGGCCAGGCGAGAGTAGGGCTCATTAATTGTCTCCTTTTATTTAAAGATGTAATAATATCCAATTAATCTTCCTCTAATTTTTCTTCCTCTCCTATCTTAACGTCTGGTTGGAAAACAAATATAACAATGTTTACTTTGACTACATACCAACATTTATTTAAACGTTTCACATGCTTGCTTCATCTGTCCAACTAATCGCCATGCATGAGGTGCAAAGCACTAAAAGAACTCTATCAGGCCATCAGTGAGACACAAACAGCGCATCCAGACGGATTCCTCATCATAGCAGGAGACTTCAACCATGCAGATTTAAAGGCCCTTCTACCAAACCTACACCAACATGTAGACTTTCCAACAAGAGGAGACAATTTGCTGGTCCTGGTGCACACAACTCACAAGAAAGCATACAGAGCCTCTCCCTTCCCCACCTGTGTCTCTCTGATCACATCACCATCCTGTTAAGGCCAGCATATAAACCCAGAGTAAAAACAATCAGACCAACAAAAAAGCAGGTACATGTTTGGCCAGAGGGGGCCTCTGATGCTCTGAAAGACTGCTTCAGCACTACAAACTGGGACACTTTCAAGCACACAGCCACTCACAATGGACACACAAACCTAGAAGAGTACACTAAGGTTGTTGTAGCATACATAGCGAAATGTATTGATGATGTTACTCACTGCAAAACCATCACTGTTCATGCCAACCAAAAGCCATGGATGACAGCAGAGGTCCACAGGCTCCTAAGGGTCGGGACGTAGCCTTCAGGGCTGGCAACACTGCAGGACTAACAACAGCTAGGGCCAACCTGTCCCGATGCATCAAGGATGCAAAACAACAGCACAGCAAGAAAATAACCGATCACTTTAGCAACACCAGAGATGCACATTCCCTCTGGCATGGCGTACAGACCCTCACCAACTACAAACCTCCACCTCAGACCTGTGCGAGCGACATCACACTGCTCAACAACCTAAATGACTTCTTTGGCCGCTTTGAAGCACAAAACAGCACATCAGCACAGAAGACCACTCCTCCTCCAGACAAGCACGCCATGGGTCTGGATCCGGCTAACGTGAAGAGGACCCTCTGCAGGATCAACCCACGCAAGGCAGATGGACCAGACAGCATACCAGGTCGCGTCCTGAAGGACTGTGCAGAGGAGCTCAAGAATGTCCTGGCCGACATCTTCAACATCTCCCTGACTCAAGCTGTTGTCCCCACGTGTTTTAAAACTGTCACCATAATGCCAGTCCCAAAGAAGCCCGTCCCATCCAGCTATGATTACCAGCCCGTAGCACTGACCCGCATCATAATGAAGTGCTTCGAGCAGCTGGTCATGCAGAACATCAAGTCCATCCTCCCTCCCTCGCACGACCCATCTCAGTTTGCATACAGGTCAAATAGATCCACAGAAGATGCCATTGCTGCTGCTCTCCATCCAGCCTTCACCCACCTGGACTCAAAGAATTTCTACGTGCATGTGCTGTACTTGGACTTCAGTTCAGCATTCAACACAATCATCCCCCAGCACCTGATACAAAAACTCAAGACACTTGGAACTCAAAACCTCTCTCTGTAACTGGGTGCTGGACTTTCTCATAGGGAGGACACAGAATGTGCAGGTTGGCACCAACATGTCCAAGACCATCACACTGAGCACAGGGGCCCCACAAGGGTGCGTGTTCAGCCTGCTGCTCTTCACCCTGCTGTCCCATGAGTGTGAACCATCCTACAACACCAACCACATCACCAAGTTTGCGGATGACACGACCGTGGTGGGCCTCATCTTCAACAACGAGGAGGCCAACTACAGAAATGAGGTGAGCCAATTGGTACAGTGGTGTAAAGACAATAACCTTTTCCTGAACATGGGAAAAACCAAGGAGATTGTGGTTGTCTTCAGGAGGGGACACACACAGCACCCACTTCTGATCATCGATGGTGCAGCTGTGGAGAGGGTGAGTAGCACCAAGTTCCTGGGGGTGCACATCTCTGAGGACCTCTCCTGGTCCAACAACACCACATCATGCTAAGAAGGCTCAAACTCGCCTCCATTTCCTCTGCAAACTGAGGAGAGCCTGAGTCCCACCCCCCGTCATGTGCTTATTCTACCGGGGCACCATTGAGAGCATCCTCACCAGCTGCATCATGGTGTGGTATGGAAGCTGCACCGCCTCCTGCCGGAAGACACTACAACACACACTGAAAGCAGCCAGCAAGATCATCAGTGCCCCTCTGCTCCCCCCTCTCAGATAACTACTTCACCCACAGAGCCATCAACATTGCAGGCAACACCTCTCACTCCTCACATTCTCTCTTCAGGCCCCTGCCCTCGGGGAAAAGGTACCAGAGCCCCTGGGCCCACTCCACAAGACTGCTAAACAGCTTTATTTATCAGGCCATCAGGACCCTGAACTCTGTCCACTCCCCCCCCACCCCGGACTGTAACACACTCCCCCGCACAATAACTACCTCAGCTGTTTGTACAGAAAGACTGGCACACCAACAGCAATACATCTGCTGCTGTATGTCTCTGCACTTTACTGCAACCATTTGCACAAATGTCGTATCTGCTGATGTCTGTCTGTCATTATGATACTGATCATGTGCAGTCCTATCTGTTACTGTCTGCACCTACACGACCATATTGAACTTGTAGCTACAGGTATTACAGCTGTACTTTTCTGTATATAGGATTGCTGGGTTTCATCATTGTTAATCGTTTATTTGCGCTATGGGAGGTCTGGGTCTATCTTTTGTCACTATTTGCACTACAGGTTGCATTACTGTACATAGACTGCCGTTGTTGTTTTTCCAGCCTTATTCCTTTTTCTTTTTTGTATTGTGCACACCACTGAAGAGAGAGAGAGAAACGCCATTTCAATTCTCCTGTATGTCCTCTACGTATAGTAGTATTGACAAATAAAATCTTTGAATCTTGAATCTTAACTAGTAATTTAATTTTAATTTAATTAATTTAACTAGTACATTAAAGTCGTCTATGATTTATTATTTGTGAAATACTGTACATTTATATACATTCAGAAACTCATCAGTGGCTAGATGAAGACATTTGAAATGGCCGTTGTTATCCTTTCCATATTCGCAAGTCTTTATTATACAGTGTTCCGTGGGCAAAAGTCTGTTTTACTGTTTGACTCTGGTGTTTCATTTGACCAGCTGGTGATTCTTTAGTGCCTCTAATTTGTAAACGCTCTCCGTAGTCTTTCACATGCACGCTTCTAAAGGAGGTCACCATGCTGGAACATGCCGGGACCAGGCCGGTCAGGGCTATTATTGAGTGTATGAGAGAGAGAGAGATGATGTGTGACTTTTAGGTCAAGGTCAGAGGTCAGTTTTCCCTAAACTTTGTAACGTGATATAGTAACTACACAAAGGAATGATGTAGCCTTTTCAAATCGATATCATCATGTCTAAGACAAATTTTGGATGTCCTCTGACTATGGGTTTGGGGTCAAAAGGTCAAAATTCAATGTCAGCATTTCCTCTTTGCTCTATTACTATAGAGCAAGTAAAGCTAGGTTCACCAAACTTGTGACACATGTTCACCCTAAGACCCTGACCTCTAAGAATGGGTTTGAGGTCAAAAGGCCAGAGGTCACGGCTAGCTACCCCTACTCCCTATTACTATTGACTATTGATTACTATGACTGGCGCCTAGCGGCTGCCCCGGCCTTGGATGCACTCTGCAGAGCGTGCCCAAATGCCAAGTCACGTTTCGTTACCTTGTATTCATACATGTGTAATGACAATAAAGTTGAATCTCATCTCATCTCATCTCTATTGAACAAATAAACCTAGGGTCACCAAACTCTGTGCACAGGTTCACCCTGTAACCCTGACATCTGACTATGGTTTTGGGATTGCAAGGTCAAAGGTCAAGGTTAAATTGACATTTAAACTATAGCTGAACTACAAAGAAAGCTAGGCTCTCCAAACTTGATACACAGGTTCACTTTGGGATCCCGACCTACAGCTATGGGTTTTGGGGAAAAAGTCAAAGGTCAAGTTCAAAATGCCCTATAAACTATATCTCAACAATGACACCCAGTGTCACCAAACTTTGTACACATGTTCACCCTGAGACCTTGACCTCTGACTTTGGTTAGGGGTCAGAAGGTCAAAGGTCACAGTTAGCTTCCTCTAGGCACTATATATGCTGCTATAGAATGAGTAAAGCTAGGGTCACCAAACTCTGTACACAGGTTCACCTTGTCACCCTGACATCTGCCTGTGGTTTTGGAATTGCAAGGTCAAAAGTCAAGGTCAAAATGACATATAAACTAAATCTCAACAATAAAAAAAGAGGCTGAGGGGTACCACTGGCAGCTGCCAGTATTTTTTTCAGGGAGGTGGGGCTTAAGTGAAACTTTAAAGCAAAAAAATAGAGACATGAGACATTTGAGTGATTTTGCTCATGATATGTCTTGTAAGTCATAAACAACTTGTTACAGACATGTTAATAAGAAAAAAAACTCAGTTTTTGGAGGAATGTCACTTTAGGTTTGTTAAATGATTCTGAAACATGTAACTTTGCAGACTCCACCAACAGCTTTTATCATCACCCTTCAAGATACTGTATGGAACTTTGGTAAACCTGAGTTGTAGTGACACATTGTGGTCAGAAAGTGAACTGCAGACTGATTCACTTCAGCCATAAAAGACCGCTTTGGCAGGAATCCAAACAGCAGTCCTTCTCAGGAGTGAATAGAATAACTGGGATTGCAGCTGTCTTTGTTTCCAGTTGTTTTCATTTCATACAGTACCTGTAATGTAATCCCAAATTCCACAAATATTTCACATCAAAGATGAACCTCAAAAGTATTAATTCATGTTCTCAATTAGAACCGGCAGACACATGCACCACTACTTTATGTTTAAGAGCTCTCCCCTTCAGTAAACACTCTAGGAGTGTTTACATGTCTGTTTATGGTCTGGAGAAAGACTTTGTTAATCCCATTGGCCTGTGTTTGTGTGTGCAGTCATAGAGACTTGAAGCCTGAGAATCTTCTCCTGGATGAGAAGAATAACATCAGGATAGCAGACTTTGGCATGGCCTCACTGCAAGTTGGGGACAGTCTTCTGGAAACCAGCTGTGGGTGAGTATTGGGTTCATTAGGACGACGTGTTTCTTTGGTGCTGAACTGTCTTATTTATCTAAACTATATTCCCAGTGTAGTATAAGTACATAAAGATGCAAGTGTTTCAACAACTTTAAAAATATTAAACAGCTGATAACATTTTGGTTTTTACACAATCAGTGCTTTTGTTCATCAAAAGCTTAAACTCTCTTCCCCTTAGGAGGAATATGGATTACAAAGAAAAAATCAGGAAGGATTTGTAGCTTTAACCTCACGTCAGCTATTCATCTTACTTCCTGGATTAAAAATCAGGTGTTCTCAGTTTTATTTTTTTCAGTACATTTTATGCTGTCACCAGATATATCTGATTGGATCGACTTCAACTGTATACAGAAGCTGTATCTCATCAATACCTTGGACCCCATTGACTGACATGCATCTAATGAGAGTTTAACCTGCAAGTTTAACCAACACCTAAAAGGACTTGAATATGAACTTTTTTCTTTTGAAAAAGACAAAAAATCCTTTGGCTACATTCAGCATTTACATTTGGATCAGATGAGGGCACAGTGTTTCCTCTGGCTTAAAGACCTTGGCGCGATGGCAACATATTTTTCCGGGGCGGGGAGGGGGCAGAAACACATTTAACACATGACACTATTGTAACCGGAATACGTTAATTTTATACTATTTATTTCTTTTTATTTTTAAATTTTGCACAGTAACTTTGCATATGGAACTTACCATTTGAAGTATTGTACAACCGAGGAATGAATGTTGGAATACTGGGCCATTTGGGGTCCCACCCAGATGTACTGTGTTTGGACTTTTTACTGGTGTCATCCTTCTCTCCTTCCTCTGCTCTCACCTCTCCTGGACCCTCTGACTGAACACTTTCCTCTCCTTGGCTTATCTTGTCTGTCTCATCTTTCCCTCTCTGAGCTCTGTCTACTTCAGGTTCTCTCTGTCTGTGGTGGTATACAAACAGGTTAGAAAATACCAAGTGTTACGTTTTGTCCTGCAGGATTTTTTTTCTGATGGTTTACATAAATGACAAAAATGTGTATTTTTTGTATTTTTATTCTAGTGTTTCTTTTTTCCATTGAGAAAGAGTAGCCATAATAGTAATGTACTCATGCATACTTAAATTATATGATCAGAGATCAGTATAGTAGGCAGAAATTCTACTCATGTAAAAGCAGTGCTATGAAACTAATAATGAAAAGCAGATAACCAAAAAATTCTAGTTGAGTTAATGGTACAAAGAGCACCCTCTTAAAAACTTGAGTAATGACTTCAGTCTTGAAGGTTTAAGGTTTTTCTCCAAAATGTATAACAATTTTCTTATAGTTTTCTGCTTTTCTCTGTAAATCTTATCTAAATTTGCAACCGTTTTCCTCATTTGCAATTTCCTCTTGTAAAATTATGACTTTTCTTGTATATTTGAGACTTTATTATAAACATGTGGATTATTTTATAGCTAATTTTTGTCTATTTTTTTATAAAATTGCTGGGTGTTTTTTTTGTTTTTTTTTATAAATTTGAAACAGATTGTGGTAAAATTTTGACTTTTTTTCCTTATACACTTTACACTTTTGACCATAATTTTGCAAAGCCAGAACAGAACAATAATTTAACTCAGATTTCAAAGAAAAAATTAATAAAATTGTATTTAATGAAATAAGATTGACGGTTGAAGATCGAGGAGGAGGAGGAGAGGGGGAAGGCGTGTTAGGAGGGAGAGAAAGAAAAGGAAAGGTAGAAGTGTGGAGGTGAGAGTAGGGATGTTAAATGTAGGGACTATGACTGGTAAAGGCAGAGAGTTGGCTGATATGATGGATAGAAGAAAGGTAGATATACTATGTGTTCAAGAAACCAGATGGAAGGGAAGCAAGGCTAGGAGTATTGGAGGGGGACTGTTTTACCATGGTGTAGATAGGAAGAGAAATTGAGTAGGAATAATCTTGAAGGAAGAGTACAGTATGTGAAGAGTGTTTAGGAGGTAAAGGGGAAGTCAGAATCATGAGTTTGAAACTAGAAGCCAAAGGTGTGATGTTGAATGTTGTCAGTGCATATGCCCCACAAGTTGGATGTTAGATAGAAGAGAAAGAGGAATTCTGGAGTAAGTTGGATGAAGTGGGAGAGAGGGTTCCCAGGGGAAAGAGAGTGGTGATTGGAGCGGACTTCAGTGGACATGTAGGTGAAGGGAACAGAGGTGATGATGAGGTTCTCGGCAGGTATGGTCTTAAGGAGAGAAATGTGGAAGGACAGATGGTTGTGGATTTTGCTAAAAGGATGGAAATGGCTGTGGTGAACACATACTTCAAGAAGAGAGAGGAACACAGGGTGACTTACAAGAGTGGAGGAAGGTGCACACAGGTGGACTACATCTTATGCAGAAAGAGAAATCTGAAAGAGATAGGAGACTGCAAGGTGGTGGCAGAGGAGAATGTAGCTAGACAGCATCAGATGGTAGTCTGTAGGATGACTTTGTAAAGCAAGGAGAGGAAAACAGTGAAGGAAGAGCCAAAGATTAAGTGTGGGAAGTTACAAAAGGAAGAAGGTTGCACAGAGTTCAGGAAGGAGTTCATACATGCTCTGGGTGGTAGGGAAGAATTACCAGATGACTGGGAAAGTACAGCAACAGTTTTGAGGGAAACGGGTAGAAATGTATGTGGTGTATCCAGTGGACAGAGGAAGGAAGACAAGGAGACTTGGTGGTGGAATGAGGAGGTACAGGAAAGTATTCAAAGGAAGAGGTTAGCAGAGAAAAAGTGGGATAGTCAGGGAGACAAAGAAAGTAGACAGGAGTATTTGGAATCTAGTCGCATGGCAAAGAGAGAGGTGGCAAAGGCAAAAGAAAAGGCATATAGTGAGTTGTATGAGAGGCTGGACACTAAGGAAGGAGAAAAGGACTTGTATCAACTGGCTAGACAGAAATCAAGATGGAAAGGATGTACAGCAGGTTAGGTTGATTAAGGACAGAAATAGTAAGTGTGTTAAGAAGGTGGAAGGAGTACTTTCAAGAGCTGTTGAATAAAGAAAATGAGCGAAGGATGGACGAAGGAAAGCTGGGGAACAAGGAAGTCCCGAGGATTAGCAAGGCAGAAGTAAGGGCAGCTTTGAAGAGGATGAAGAATGGTAAGGTGGTTGGTCCAGATGACATGCCTGTGGAAGTATGGAGATGTTTAGGAGAGATGGCAGTGGACTTTTTAACCAGATTGTTTAACACAATCTTGGAGAGTGAGAGGATGCCTGAGGAGTGGAGAAGTGTTTTTGTACCAATTTTTAAGAACAAAGGTGATGCTCAGAGCTGTAGTAACTACAGAGGCATAAAGTTGATCAGCCACACTATGAAGATATGGGAACGAATTGTTGAAGCCAGGTTAAGCTGACAGGTGACAGTCAGTGAGCAGCAATACAATTTCATGCCAAGAAAGAGTACTACAGATGCAATGTTTGCTCCAAGAGTGCTGATGGAGAAGTATAGAGAAGGTCAGAAGGAGTTGCACTGTGTCTTTGTGGATCTAGAGAAAGCATATAAAAGGGTGCCAAGAGAGGAAGTGCGGTCCTGTATGAGGAAGACAGGAGTAGCAGAGAAGTATGTGAGGGTGGTGCAGGACATGTATGAGGACAGCAAGACAGTGGTGAGGTGTGCTGTAGGAGTGACAGATGGATTCAAGGTGGGGTGGGATTACATCAGGGATTGGCTCTGAGCCCCTTATTGTTTGCCATGGTGATGGACAGGCTGACAGATCAGGCAGGAGTTTCCGTGGACCATGATGTTTGCAGACGACATTGTGATCTGCAGTGAGAGTAGGGAGCAGGTGGAAGAGAACCTGGAGAGGTGGAGGTATGCTCTGGAGAGAAGAGGAATGAAAGTCAGTAGAAGCAAGACGGAATACATGAGTGTGAATGAGAGAGATGGAGGTGTAATGGTGAAGATGGAAGGAGTAGCGGTAGTAAAAGTAGATGAGTTTAAATACCTGGTGTCAACCATCCAAAGCAATGAAAAATGCACAAGAGAGGTGAAGAAGAGAGTGCAGGCAGGGTGGAGAGGGTGGAGATTAGTGTCAGGGGTGATTTGTGACAGAAGGGTAGCAGCAAGAGTGAAAGGGAAGCTTTACAAGATGGTAGTGAGACCTGCTATGATGTATGGTTTGGAGACGGTGGTGCTGACAAAAAGACAGGAGGTGGAGCTGGCAGAATTGAAGATGCTAAGATTTTCATTGGGAGTGACTAGGAGGGACAATATTAGAAATGAGTATGTCAGAGGGACAGCTCAGGTTGAGCGGTTTGGAGACAAAGTAAGAGGCAAGGCTGAGTGTCATGTTTGCCCCTTCGGGGCAGAAAAAACAAACCCAGGCGCTGAATGGTGTTGTGCATTTAATTGACAAAAGAATTAACACAAGGCGCTCCAACAAACTGACTGGCGAGCGAGACAAGAATTACTTACAGAATGATGCACCAGAGTGGATGGAGCTCTGGTGGAGATGTAGGGTGACAATGTAATGTAACGGCGAGGAGCCAGTAAACAGACAGAGCTTAAATAGTGAGTGGAGTAACATCATAAGTGATAACAGGTGTAGGATCACCTGAGCAGGTGAAGGGAATAACAATTAATCATTGGAATCAGCTTGAATGTAATGAGAGGGAGGAGCGGCTGGCAGCTGACAGGCAGCACCCACAACCCCAGAAATGCACCTGACCGCTGCCAGCCTACAGAATAAATATAAACAAAACCAAATGCAGGCTAGAGAATAACTACAAATGGAGCAAGAGAAAATCAAAACAACCTGAAACATAAACAGACAAATAGAAGGCAGGAACAAAACAAAAAGGGCACCAAAAATCCATCCATCCATCCATCCATCCATCTTCTACCGCTTTTCCGGAGGTCCGGGTCGCGGAGGCAGCAGTTCAAGCAGAGAAGCCCAGACTTCCCTCTCCCCAGCCACCTGCTCCAGCTCTTCAGAGGGGATACCAAGGCGTTCCCAGACTAGCTGGGAGACATAGTCTCTCCACCGAGTCCTGGGTCTGCCCCGGGGTCTCCTCCCAGTGGGACGTGCCTGAAACACCTCAAGTGGGAGACGTCCAGGAGGCATCCTAATCAGATGCCCATACCACCTCAACTGACTCCTTTCAATGTGGAGGAGCAGCGGTTCTACTCTGAGCCTCTCCCGGATGACTGAGCTCCTCACCCTATCTCTGAGGGTGAGTCCACACCCTCCGGTCCCCTTTTTTGAAGAGAGGAACCACCACCCCGGTTTGCCATGCCAAAGGCACTGCCCCCGACCTCCACGCAATGTTGCAGAGGCGTGTCAACCATGACAGCCCAACAACATCCAGGGCCTTGAGGTACTCGGGGCGAATCTCGTCCACCCCCGGGGCCCGGCCACCAAGGAGATTTTTAACCACCTTGGCGACCTCAGCCCCTGTGATAGGCGAGTCATCCCCCTTGTCCCCAAACCCTGCTTCCTCTGTGGAAGGCGTATCAGTGGGATTGAGGAGATCCTCGAAGTATTCCTTCCACCGCCCGACGATATCCCCAGTTGAAGTCAACAGTGTCCCATCCGCACCATACACAGTGTGGACGGGGAGCTGCTTTCCCCTCCTGAGCCGCCGAACAGTTTGCCAGAATCTCTTTGAAGCCGACCGAAAGTCTTGTTCCATGGCCTCACCGAACTCCTCCCATACCCGGGTTTTTGCTTCAGCAACCACCCGAGCTGCACTCCGCTTGGCCTGCCGGTACACCTCAGCTGCTTCGGGAGTCCCACAAGCCAACCAAGCTTGATAGGACTCCTTCTTCAGCTTAATGGCCCCCCTCACCACTGGTGTCCACCACTTGGTTCGGGGGTTGCCACCACGAGATGCACCGACCACCTTGCGGCCGCAGCTCTGGGCCGCCGCTTCAACAACAGAGGTGGAGAACATGGCCCATTCAGACTCCATGTCTCCAGACTCCCTCGGAATGTGGTTGAAGTTCTTCCGGAGGTGGGAGTTGAAGACCTCCCGGACAGGGGCCTCAGCCAGACGCTCCCAGCACACCCTCACTATACGTTTGGGTCTACCAGGTCTGAATGGCTTCCTCCCCTGCCATCGGATCCAACTCACCACCAGGTGGTGATCAGTTGACAGCTCTGCACCTCTCTTTACTCGGGTGTCCAAGACATACGGTCGCAGGTCTGATGATACGATAACAAAATCGATCATCGACCTGCGGCCTAGGGTGTCCTGGTGCCAGGTGCACATATGGACACCCTTATGCTTGAACATGGTGTTCGTTATGGACAGACTGTGGTTAGCACAGAAGTCCAATAACTGAACACCACTCGGGTTCAGATCGGGCAGTTTGGGAGAAAGTCCAAACTCAGTTCATGACACTGAGATTGTTTGGACATGTGCAGAGGAGGGATAGTGGATATACTGGACAAAGGATGTTAAAGATGGAGCTGCCAGACAGGAGGAGAAGAGGAAGACCACAGAGAAGATTTGTGGATGTAGTGAAGGAGGACATGGAGAGGGCTGGTGTTACAGAGGAAGATGCAAGGGATAGGGTGAGATGGAGGCAGATGATCCGCTGTGGCGACCCCTAAAGGGAGCAGCCGAAAGAAGAAGAAAAATTTTTAATGAAATAAATTAACTTAAATTACCAAAGATTCAGTTATTTTTGTTATAATATTTCTATATATTTACAGTTTTTAGAACTCTCCTCACCAACCAGGCAGCAGGAAAAACCTCCCTTATTTTGAAATCCAAATGTTGGCATGTTTAGTTTGTCTGAAGGATGTTGACGGATTAAAGTCACTGACTTCATGAATTTCGGTCATCTTAACTTGCCAGGTACATAATAGTGAACATAAATTAATATTGTCGTGGCTGGTGAAGTAAATCCTCAGCAATTCATCTACCACTCTTGCCTTTCCCTGCATATGAAGCCTAACCATACCTGTTTGCTAAGCGACTCTTCATTATTGCTCCCATTACCAGTGGGTTAAAACCACCATAAATGCCTCCACTGCTTACATACCTCTCCTGCTTTTTTCCCCCCATCTGAAGTACTTTAATAAGCTCATGCTTCTCTCAGACAGCGACACAAGTGAGACACTCTGCCTGCCGACTGGAACAGTGTGCTTCTGAACCCCGACGGTCACGCACGTTGTCCGTGTGCACGTTTGGGGAGCGCATTCCTTCATAATTTTTTAATCAAAGTTATATATCCCTGCTGTGGCGGCACCGCCACATGGATATGTTACCAGAGGAAACCCTGAGGCATGTGATGCATGGGGTATATCAGGCTTCTGTGTGTTTATTAAACTCAAACATGAACTGCTCTGTAAGAAGTATTATCAAATCCTATCATTCTTTCCTCACAGATCTCCCCATTATGCCTGCCCAGAGGTTATCAGGGTACGTCACTTCACTCTCAGTGCATGTTCATGTGTGCTTGCTTGCGAGGTGGATATCACTCTGTATTTCTGTGTTTCAGGGGGAGAAATACGATGGTCGCAGGGCAGACGTTTGGAGTTGTGGAGTCATCCTTTTTGCTCTTCTTGTGGTAAGAAACAATATTTCTTCAATTGGTGGCTTTTTATTTCTTTTTTTCTTTTTTATTTACAGTAGTTACTTGGGGTGGGCAGCATATTGGGGCTGCTAGAAGCCAAGTGTGAAGTAGCTGAAGTGAGAATTGGCACCTTCATGTCTAAAGACGTTGTTCTTAGCCGGAAACAGTTCAGTCCAGAATGGAAATGAGTTACTGCCTGACCTAGAGCAGTTTGTTCATTAATGATGGACAGTAGAGTGGAATATTGACAGACAATAATGCAAAACATAGATAAAGTTCTGTTCTGGTGAAGAGAAGCTCAGAGTGAATGCCATCCATCCATCCATCCATCCGTATCCAGGGGTCCGGGTCATGGGGGCAGCAGTTTAAACTAGCGGTTGTTGATGTCAAGTAACAACAGGTTCATTAAAGGTGACTTAGACAGTATTTTCATAAAAGCAAACATACATAAACAAAATGTTTAGAAAGTTGCGCAATTTAAGTCTTTATATTCTTAAAAAAATAATACAGGGATGTGAAAAAGTGTTTGCCCCCTTCCTGATTTCTCATTTTTTTATGTTTGTCACACTTAAATGTTTCAGATCATCAAACAAATTAGATAAAAATAATACAAGTAAACACAAATTGCAGTTTTTAAATGAAGGTGTTTATTATTAAGGGTAAAAAAAATCCAAACCAACATGGCCCTGTGTGAAACAGTGATTGCCCCCTGTTAAAACATAAATTAACTGTGGTTTATCACATCTTTGGAAAGCTGAGTTCAATTTCTCTAGCCACACCCAGGCCTGATTACTGCCACGCCTGTTTTCAATCAAGAAATCACTTAAATAGGACCTGCCTGACGGTAGCCACGGTTACATGGACAAAATTTTTTCAGTCTGATTACGATTCAGATCAGAACTTTACTGTTTACATGGATCCTGAAAAAGCTGATCCGATTAGGATGTGTGTTTCCATGTGTCACACGTTTGAACGGACTAAATCATTTTGGCATGCGCACGTCGTCATTTCGACATTTTGAAAATAGTAGAAGAAGAAGCAGCTTCCGGTGTAAACAAACCCCGCTTCGTGTCTTTCTGTTTTTGAAATGGACCTGTATTGTGTTAGTCAGACTTCACTTTTGTTTCTGCTGGTCTCCATAATGAAGCTACAAGTACATACTTTTGCATATGACGAACAGAGGGAGACAGCAGGATGATACAGACCAGTTTTGTTTTACTCCTGCCATGTTTTCCGCTAGCTGCTGTAAAGGTGGAAATATGTCACATCAACATGTGGCTGACGTAAAGACATGTGCAGTAAACATATTTTCGACCCAAGCTTCGGAATAAGTGTTCAGCACCAATTGGAATAACAATTAGCATAACCCACCCGTCTCAATCGGAATGAAATTTTGATCTGAATGAGTGCGATCGGGTCAGAATATTCAGATTGGCGTGTTTACATGAAGCATTTTTATTCCGATCAGGCTTTTAATCCGTACTTGTGTCTATGTAAACATGGCTAAAGTGAAGAAGACCAAAATATCCTCAAAAGCTAGAAGAAGAGGAAGAAATTCAGGAACAAATGAGAAACAAAGTAATTGAGAGCTATCAGTCTGGAAAAGGTTATAAAGCCATTTCTAAAGCTTTGGAACTCCAGTGAACCACAGTGAAAGCTGTTATCCACAAATGGCGAAAACATGGAACAGTGGTGAATGACATAACGTTCGGCTCAGGAGACGCACACACACAGGTTCAGAGTAGTTCAAACTGTTTATTAACAGCAGGGGTGTATGGGTGTGTGTCAGTGGAATGTTAATGTATTGGTGGTGGCGTCTGCTTCGGGCACAGAGGCAGAAGACCGTTCAGCCGGCAACCCTATGGGAGAGAACAGACACAGGGTGACAGGCACACACCAATACAGGAGGAGAATAGGCGAGGGAGAGAAGCTTACTTGAGTTTGACAGATGGCAGGCACTACAAGGACGGAACCCCGGGAGACAGTCACCTGCAGGACTCGGTGCAGCAGCGAGGAAGGACGAAGGACGGAGTTGTCCGCCGCCGAGGAATCCACCTGTGCACAGGGGAGCAGACTGGGAGAGGTAAGGAAAGGAATCTTCTTACCAATAGTTTGACGCTGAAGAGAGGGTTGACGCTTCGCGTTGAAGGCGATGAAGTCTAACGGCTTCAGGCCGAAGCTCAGGGCGAGGCGGCTTTTATCCCTCGCCGCTGACGAGTAGCAGGTGCGTGAGCAGGTGGCGCCGCTGATGAATGGCGCGGCGTGACAGTGAACCTTCCTAGGAGTAGCTGGCCAACCAAAATTACCCCAAGAGTGCAGCGACGACTCATCCAAGAGGTCACAAAAGACCCCACAGCAACATCCAAAGAACTGCAGGCCTCACTTGCTTCAGTTAAGGTCAGTGTTCATGACTCCACCATAAGAAAGACACTGGGCAAAAATGGCCTGCATGGCAGAGTTCTAAGACAAAAACCACTGCTGAGCAAAAATAACATAAAGGCTCATCTCAGTTTTGCCAGAAAACAACTTGATGATCCCCAAGACTTTTGGGAAAATACTCTGTGGACTGATGAGACAAAAGTTGAACTTTTTGGAAGGTATGTGTCCCATTACATCTGATGTAAAAGTAACACAGCATTTCAGAAAAGGAACATCATACCATCAGTAAAATATGGTGGTGGTAGTGTGATGGTCTGGGGCTGTTTTGCTGCTTTAGGTCCTGGAAGACTTGCTGTGGTAAATAGAACCATGAATTCTGCTGTCTACCAAAAAATCCTGAAGGAGAATGTCCAGCCATCTGTTCGTGACCTCAGGCTGAAGCAAACTTGGGTTCTGGAGCAGGACAATGATCCAAAACACACCAGCAAGTCCAGCTCTGAATGGCTTAAGATAAACAAAATGAAGACTTTGGAGTGTCCTCGTCAAAGTCCTGACCTGAATCCGATTGAGATGCTGTGGCATGACCTTAAAAAGGCGGTTCATGCTCGAAAACCCTCCAATGTGGCTGAATTACAACAATTCTGCAAAGATGAGTGTGCCAAAATTCCTCCACAGTGCTATAAAAGACTCATTGCCAGTTATCACAAATGCTTGATTGCAGTTGTTGCTGCTAAGGGTGGCCCAACCAGTTATTAGGTTTAGGGGGCAATCACTTTTTCACACAGGGCCACATAGGTTTGGATTTTTTTTTCCCTTAATAATAAATACCTTCATTTAAAAACTGCATTTTGTGTTTACTTGTGTTATCTTTAACAATAATTACTAGCTCGATTAATCATATGATTAAAAAACACGAACCCGACAAGCTTTCTGGCCTCAGTATATCACTGTACATGTGTGTGTTTGTTTACATATTCCACCGACGTTTTTGATGGTCCTTTTGCTACTCTTCTGTGAGTCAGCACCCCCTCTGTGGAGGCAGGGCTAATATACACAGTGGGAACGGTGAGAGAAAGTGAAGCGGCCAGCTTAAGAGTCTGCTCACACTATAAAGTTTGTCCCAACTGAGTCTGCTTCTTTTAAATAGTGTGATCGTTTTACGCTATGAAGCGCTCAGATTTGGCTTGAAGGTGCACATCGGTTGCTCATGAACGCACACGTTTACCCTACGTGCGCATGATGTATGCTTGGCGTGATCGTTCATACTGTCAGACATTTTACAACATAGCAGCTGTGTGAGTGAACCCTACCTAAAAAAACGCAACTCGAAATAAACCATAAGGTGCTGTCTCAAGAGACCACGGTTTGCATAGACAAGCAGCGCTCACCGATGACGTAAAACCACACGTGTTTGTCATCCTTGGCAATGTGAAAATAGGGGTGCTTCAGCTCAGCTGTGCTATAACCAACATGAGTGTGGGACCACTTATAGCTAAGTTTCCTGGCAGCTACACAATTGCAGAAAGTTAAAAAAAAATGAATTCCAAAGCTTTGGTTTGGGAGCATTTCGGATTGAAGCCAAATGAATGAGCATATATAAGCATAGCTGCAATGAAAACTGGCAATACAACTAACCTGAAAATGCATTTACCATCCCACCTAATTTTTCCAAGTGGGAGAAAAACTGCAGTCAGACATGCCGAGCTCTCGTTTTCCCCACAGCCTGGTATAAAGGAGCCTTTGACCAACAATGCAGATATAAACCGAACCCAAACTTTCCAGGGACTGCTGGTTGAAAAACACTGTAAACTAACTGTGACTGCCTCCTTAATTGTAATTGACCCACTCAAAAATCTTTTCCAGATTAGGAGCTCATTAATACTGATAAGGCAAAAAAAAAAAAAAAAAAAAAACCTGTCTGTTTCACATTGTAAAACAACACAGAAATTGTTTTAGATTTTTAAAGCTAATGTCCTGGGAGATATCAAACCTTCAAAGTGATCTCTAGAAAAAGCACAGTATGGGCCCTTTAAAATAGCTTCTGCTGATGTACATGTCTTTACCTAAACACAGTATGTAATTAATTGAGTCATTTTAAATCATAAACTCATGTTTGATCATGTAATCTGATTATTAAACTGTGTGGGAGCACTGCGCACCTTTACATAGTTATATTTTCAACATGACTTTTAGTTTCTCTCAAAATAACTGAAGCACAGACGTCTTGATCACTTTTTCAATTAGATTCCTGCAATAAAAATTTAGGGCAATATAATGAACACTACAAACTCAGTCAAGAGATATTTCCCAGCACCAGACAGCCAGTGGTCTAGTCGGCACCAACTTGTCTCTCAAAGCTTTTAATAATGCATCACATATACTTCACTTCCCTTGTCCACTTTGTGGCAGGTGGCACACAAGGCTCCACATTCTTTGTCTGAGCAGCCCTGGTGAAGGCTGCAGCTCACACCTATTTCCATCCGCAAACAGTTTTTTTTTCCCCCCTTTTCCAAAAGTCTTTGGCTTTCCACACTTCCTTTTCTCCTCAGGGCACCACATCATGGCTGTCTAGTATCCATTGTTGGTGTCCTTCACAAGGATATGGTATATGTGTCCTCATGTCCTACTGCAAGCCTTGTCATTCTTCAGCCCAGCTCTCTCCAGTATGGCTCTTGTACATTCTGTAGTCTTTGCAAACAGTTCCAGTTCCTTTTATTTCTTTGTCTCATTGTTCTATAAGTTTTCGAGCCATTCTACAATACATTTTACCAGTGTCTTTGTGTCAATTTGGTGTTGAGGATGGTGCGAACATAAAAAAGTCAGTTGATATCTTCAGCCAGTTAATGATCTGGGCTGCGTCGGCTATTACCATGTGAGCAGAGAAGATAATGGCGCTTTATTGTGGCATCAGATCAGAGCAATGCTGGTGTACGGTCTGATTTTGCAAGCCCAAACCTCTGGTTTTCCAGTCCACAAACAAACATTGTCACTGGAGTCATTACAAATCTTCACCCTGGAAGCAGTTTTTCAGAAAGGTTGTTCTTCATGTCCAAAAACTGCATTTGTGTGTGGATGAAGGCTAAACTAATAAGCTGTATTTTAAAAAATATCCATGTAGGTGAGGATGAGGCCTTGACTGATCTGCCAAGGCTGTTTTTTTTGTCATGTCTGTTTTGACATTGTCAGATAATGGTACTGTAAATGGCGTTCACTTATATAGCGCTTTTTCTCATCTCTGGATGACCGAAGCACTTTACAGATCCTGCTATCCACACATTCACACACTGATGGCGGCGGAGCTGCCATGCACGGGCACTGGCCTGACCCACCAGGAGCAACTGGGGGTTCAGTGTCTTGCTCAAGGACACTTCGACATGCAGACTGCAGACAGAGCGGGAATCGAACCCCTGACCCTCCGATCAGTAGTCGGCCACACTACACCTGTGCCACAGCCGTGGCCCAGGTGGCCCACCATGTTTACCCAGATTTCTGTCAATAGATACACATATGGGGTAATTACATGATAATACATCCAATACTGCTACAAAACATGATGGGGCAGTTCTCTCAAAACTACTAAGTCTTAAAGGTGCCCTCCATTGGATATAAATCACCTTAAAAACAAGTCTGCATTGTCAGAAATGGTATCTTATGCTCCTTTTTCCACAAAAAAAACCTTTCATGGCCTTACAATTGCTTGTGAAATCTTTTCTCCTCTGCTCTCAAATGGTGGGATCTATGAATATTCTAATTAGGCCCACCCACATCCTGCCCACAAGGACACTGATGGCGCTGCCTGTCCTCGAACACCAGAAACAACCACACACAAGTCTACAAGCTGGCAATTTTGACCAGAAAATTATTGTATTGAAGATCTAATGCTAAGAAATTATAACGCTGCTGTGATTGTGGAGTCTCTAAATGACTATGTGGAGAGCACAAGCATTATAGCAAAGCGGTATGCATAACACCCACCACTACCAACTGTCCTTTGCCGGGGCGTGAGTCCATACAACCTCCCAAAAGCAGACTGTGTTTGCATGCCCATAATATCTAAAGATTTGAAAGTTAATACCACCAAGACTATAGAGAGGAAAGGCCAGATCACTTGTACGACACATGCAACCACACAGGCATTGGGGTAGCACAGAACACAGCGGAGAGACAAGGCCAGCAGCTCGGGCTGTTTGCAGCCAGAGACATATTCGGTCACCCAGCTGGGGACAGAGTGCCCTGCTGGTGCTGCTTGTGCATCTGTGGTCCGCTCCACAATTTCTAAACAACGGCAGGTTGGTCCCATACACTCCACTCTTGATTCATTCCATGCGTCGTCATTTCTGTATGATTTTAACTGTCACGATGCTGAGCATGGATGGAGAGCCGTGCTCATGCTTTGAGTTCATCTTGATTAGTTTCTGTATTTTCCCCACTTTAGTTTAGTATTTATTCTGGTTGGTTTGGATGTATTATGTTATGTGAGTTTGCCGTTTGTTTTTCTGTTTCGGGGAGTTTCTGTTTTTCTTAGTTTTATTTCTATAGCCCTGTTTATTCATATTATGGGTTCGGGGTTAGTATAAGCTTGATTATTATTACCTTGTGTTTGTGTTCATTTTTGTATTCCTAATTATATCTTCCTGGGTGTTGACATGAGTCTACTCTCGCCTTCCTCCTCACTTCTCGTTTTGTGTAGTGGTATTCATGAATATTATATTGTTATTATTTCTTGGTTTTGTGTTTTATCCTGTCCTCGCCTTTATGGGTCATTTCTCCCTGTTTATGTTATTCTGGCCTGTTCCCGTTTTTGTATCATTTAATGTTTGTAGTCAGTTACCCTTCTGTTTCTCATGTGCTTTTATTTTGACAGTTGTCCTTGTTTACTTCCGTTGTTTCAAGTTCTGTTCGTGGGCTGTCACAGCTGTCACTTGTTGAGTTTGATTATCCTCGCTCTTGTACCCGCACCTGTTATCGTTTGTGTTAATTCCTGCTTGCCCTATTTAAGGACTGCTGCACCGCTACTCGGCGCAGCGTCCTTCTCAGTTTTCAGACGGGAGTTCCTCGTCTTACTCCACCTTTGTATCCTGACGTGTGTTCCACGCATTCCCCGGTATTCTCGTACGCCTCTGCCTCCGGGCTACCGTGCCTGGTAAATCCTGCGTGTAAGTTTATGCTTATGTTTTTGCTGGACTTTGTGTTAGTCATTAAACGTTTTTGCAAACTCACAGTTCAGTGTTTGGGTCTTCATCCTACCCTGAGGGGTGAGTTATGACATTAACGTGCTTTGAAAGTATTTTATTTTGCTGCTCTGGGGAGGAAAGTGTAGACGATCTCATCTGATTACATTCCTTTCACCTCCTGTCTTTAACGGTGCACCAGCATATGTCATTTGTCCAAAAAAGTCTGACCAAACAAATCCACACATGTAGCATCTAAATATATCCAGCCTTATCTGAATATTTGTGGATCCTTTTCTCCGTAGCTTATTAGCTATTTGACACAAGGTTTTGACATTCACTGTACGTAAAAGTATTCTACGTGTCCTGCTGTTCACATGAATCAGGCACATTAACAGGCTGATGGCGGCTAGCACTATATTACACAAACAAATAATAAATCCTGTGATAAAAAAAACAGACTTACCAGTTGAACAACATGTCCACTTGTATGCATGGTGCTCCCAGAATAAATGGTTGGAACTGCATTGGGCCTGAAAAGCAGTTTAATGGTAAAATCCGTCTTAATTTGGGTCAAGTTCTCAAAGCAGCGGTCCAAAAATGCTAACTGACCCTGGAGGCTAGGCCGGCTCCTCAGGTCCGCCCTCTTCCTCCGTGGATGTGAACTGAGGTGTATAGCCACACCCAGTGCTTAGTCCTGATTGGTTCCCTCACTGTAAAACCAAATTAGTTCACAGAACTCAAAACTTAATGTGGAACCCGATTACCTAATAAATTTTAAGTAAATACAATGATTTTTTTGAGTAATCTTAAATTTAAAAATACATTTTCAGCAAATTTTTTTGAGTAAACTTTAAAAAAAATTTTTGCTGAAAATGTATTTTTAAATTTAAGATTACTCAAAAAAATCATTTCATTTACTTAAAATTTATTAGATAATCGGTTTCCACATAAGTTTTGAGTTCTGTGAACTATTCGGTCTTACAGTGCTGTTACTGTGACGCCACTAGTACATTCTGTCCAAATTCACCTTTTTTCAAAGCAGAAAAACATATACATGGCACTTAAGGTTGTAAGTCATAAAAACAATGTTATAGACATGTTAACAAGAAAAAGAAGGTGTTCACTCGAGTGTCACTTTAAACTAGAGCTGATGGAAAGGTCACATTAGTCCACCCGTCTCCATCTTCTGTTGTGATACCTCCATTTGGGCAAAAATGATGACGCAGACATTTTTAACTATTCTGAATGCCTTTCATTATCTGCCATCACTTTTCAGGGTGCCTTGCCCTTCGACCACGACAACCTAAGGCAGCTTCTGGAGAAAGTGAAGAGTGGCGTGTTCCACATGCCCCATTTTATACCTCCAGACTGCCAGGCTTTGCTCAAAGGGATGATTGAAGTCAACCCAGAGAAAAGACTCACGGTAAGGACGACAAGAACGTCAGACTGTAAACATTCACATCATCTGAAAAGTTGAGTATCAAGAGGATTGTCTTGATTCTG
Organism: Pholidichthys leucotaenia; assembly: GCA_020510985.1. NCBI lineage: Eukaryota > Metazoa > Chordata > Actinopteri > Cichliformes > Pholidichthyidae > Pholidichthys > Pholidichthys leucotaenia. Next base: position 364,880,749 of record CM035838.1, on the reverse strand, counting down.
GAGGCAACTTCGATTAGATTCAGAGTTTGGTGCCACTAAGTCAGTAAATCTAGTGCTTATTGTTGGCTAATATCATTGCATTTGGATGGAAATGTGTACTAACGGTTACTGGCCAGGTCAAGGCTTGTTAGTTCTTTTCCTGCACATGAATCATGAGTCGGGAAATTGAAAAGGTTGAAGGGAGCAAGGTCAAGAAAAAACAACCTTGCTTCAAGAAAGGAAAGAAATTAATCTTGACACCGGATCTTACAGAAAAGGGCAAACTAAAGAAGTTGAGGAGGGTAGAACCTTCCATCCAGAATGCAAAGCTTTTCACCATCATATAGTAAAACATTTTAGGCTGATTCTGTCTTTTGTCATTAAAGAGGTAGAGACAGCTGTAACCCACTAGGGTTTTGAGATTTTCCATTTGTGATGCGGTTTTTTGTTTTTTTTGTTTTTGTTCTCCAAAGCGGGTTTCATGATTTATTAGTAGCAGCTCAAAGAATGCAAGATTTAGAGGGAAGAAGGGGTTCATCAGTGGCTGGAATGGTTGATGAGAGCACTCAGGGGTGCTTTATATCCAAGAGCGACTTTCCATCCTGAAAGCATTACTTGAAATTCTGGCTATTCAGAAAGTGACATGGGCTGTGGAGGCTGAGCGAGTGAATGAATAAATTAATGACAGAGTGAGCCGGGCAGCTAGACGAAGTTTGCCCTGCGCCTAAAAATTGAAGCTGGAATAAAGCAGTAAAGTGTGGTGAGAATTAATTTGTGCTTAAAAGACAGAAAGATGGACCACTGTGGCGATGTGCTTCTAAGGTGGTGGGGGGGGGGGGCTGTAAAACAGGTGCAGAGATAAAGGCAAAGTCTGGTTAGTTAGCTATCCAGCTACAACAGAGCAGATTTAATCAAAGCTATGAGTTCATCTGGTGAGTTGTTGATTAATGGAGCCTGAAGCCAGGTCAGACTGTCTGTCCTTCTCTCTGTCAGGAGCCGAGCCGGCTTGGTTCCCCCCGGCTCGGTCCTGACCTCTCTGTGGGTTTAGGTGCCGCTGTGTATGTATGTATAGCATGTTTTTCAGTGTGCTTCCTTACCCATAGCCACTGCTCTCTGGCCGGCAGCTGTGAGTCAGCTCTCTTTGGCTCACTCTTGTGTGATTACTGGCTGACAGCCTGCCGGTCCGACCACGGCCCCCCACTTATTACCATCAGCTGTTCCCAGCCCCGTTAATCATCTTCTCCGGTCCTTGCCCAGGTGCCCCTCATCACGTCATCGCCAGCAGTGCGTGTACTTAAGCGGCTGTTTGCCAGTCACGCACTGCTGGTTCATAGAATTGTCTTCTGTGCTGCAACTCTGTGAATATTTTCAGCATTTTTTCACGACGTGTTAGCCACTCCATGTTGCTGTGGTTCTTATGCGCCCTTGTAGCGATGCTGGCTCTGGGGCGCATTCATGGCTGACACGTCTCTCCCTCTCTATGCGTTTGCTGGGCGATGTCGGCCCCGAACGCCAGCAATAAGTATCTTTGTATTTTGTTGTGAGTCTTCACCTTTTGGACTGTCTGTCTTTTTGTATTAAATGTGTTGTGGTGTACCCTGCGCATAGATCCTCGTCATTTCATCCTCCCTTCTGAGGGTCGTGACACTCTCTGTCAATCTGTTTGGTAGCTGCCTCCATGGAAACTACCCAACAAACAAGGTGGCTGATTTCACACCTGTGTATCAGTAGCTAACATCCAGGAACACAGCAGCACCATCCCTGCTGTTTTATCACGTATCAGAGAATGGAAACATTGGAGATTCTTATCTCTGCAGTCCGTTATTTGCAGCTTACAAATGCAAAGCTCCCACTGCAGGTGCTTATTCATTTCTTCTAGTGTTCACACAGCAGGCACACTCTCTTTTTGCATGCTTGCAGAACTGCAGCTGCTCTGGTACTTCAGTCTCAAGAGATATTTTGCAGTAGTCTATGCAGTCCTAATGTAAAGGATACAATGCAGAAGAGGGAGTCAAGAACTGATTCTGAAAAGCTTGTTCTGTTGGTAATGAAAATAAGACTGTGAAGCTTCATGCGTCAAATGTGACACAGCTTGCTAACAAACCTACAATGACTCTGGCAGTAGTGTATTCTGATTCATTCTTGCCATGCTTAACTCACTGTTACAGTACAAGATGAATGTAGACTCCATTTACCCAATAACGATTGCATAAAATGGCAAACTTCTGTTGCGGTTCAGCTGTTCGTTTAGATCGCAGCTGTGTTTTGGGGCCCTGAAGCCTTCTTTCTGGAACACCACCTCTGCCATCACTTTGAAAACGAGAAGTGTGAAAACCAGCATGTTGAAGCACCACTTTATACATGGATATTAGATTTTCATTCTAATATGGCTGCACAACAAGAGGAAGTACAACCAGATTGTCATTCTTCTCCTTCTTTTGGCTGCTCCCTTTAGGGGTCGCCACAGTGGATCATCTGCCTCCATCTCACCCTATCCCTTTCATCTTCCTCTGTAACACCAACCCTCTCCATGTCTTCCTTCATTACATCCACGAATCATCTCTGTAGTCTTCCTCTTTTCCTCCTGCCTGGCAGCTCCATCTTCAACATCATTTGTCCAGTATATCCATTATTCATCCTCTGCACATGTCCAAACCATCTCAGCCTCATCTCTCTTACTTTGTCAACAAACCGCTCAACCTGAGCTGTCCCTCGGATATATCATTTCTAATCCTGTCCCTCCTAGTCATTCCCAATAAGAATCTTAGCATCTTCACCTCTGCCACCTCCAGGTCTGCCTCCTGTATTTTTGGCAGCGCCACCGTCTCCAAACCATACATCATAGCAGGTCTCACTACCATCTTGTAAATCTTCCCTTTCACTCTTCCTGCTATACTTCTGTCACAAATCACCCTTGACATTCGTCTTCACCCACTCCACTCTGCCTGCACTCTCTTCTTCACCTCTCTTGTGCATTTTCCGTTGCTTTGGATGGTTGACCCCAGGTATTTAAACTCATCTACTTTCACTTCCTCTACTCCTTCCGTCTTCACCATTACACCTGCCTCCCTCTTATTCACACTCGTGTATTCTGTCTTGCTTCTACTGACTTTCATTCTTCTTCTCTCCAGAGCATACCTCCACCTCTCCAGGTTCTCTTCCACCTACTCCCTACTCTCACTACAGATCACAATGTCATCTGTAAACATCATAGCCCATGGAGACTCCTGTCTGACCTCGTCTGTCAGCCTGTCCGTCACCATGGCAAACAAGAAGAGGCTCAGAGCCGATCCCTGATGTAACCCCACCCCCACCTTGAATCCATCTGTCACTCCTACAGCACACCTCACCACATCTCGCTATCCTCGTACATGTCCTGCACCACTCTCACATACTTCTCTGCCACTCCTGACTTTCTCATACAGTACCACACTTCCTCTCTTAACACCCTATCATATGCTTTCTCTAGATCCATTGAGACACAGTGCAACTCCTTCTGACCTACTCTATACTTCTCCATAAACACTCTTATAGCATACATTGCATCTGTAGTACTCTTTCTTGGAATAAAACCATACTGCTGCTCAATGATTGCCACTTCTCCTCTTAATCTGGCTTCAACAACTCTTTCCCATATCTTCATAGATCATCACCTTTGTTCTTGAAAATTGATACCACAATGCTTCTTCTCCACTCTTCAGACACCTTCTCACTCTCCAAGATTGTGTTAAACAATCTGGTAAAAGTTCACTGCATCTCTTCTAAACATCTCCATACCTCCACAGGTATGTCATGTAGACCAGTCACCTTTCCCTCTTCAAAGCTGCCCTCACTTCTGCCTTGCTAATCCTTGGAACTTCCTGGTTCACCATCTTTCTTTCATCCATCCTCCTTGCTCTCCATCAATCCATCCATCTTCTTCCGCTTAATCCTTTAGCTTAATCCTTTAGCTTAATCATTAGGCTGGAGCCTATCCCAGCATCTTTGGGCGAGAGGCAGGGTACACCCTGGACAGATCGCCAGTCCATCACAGGGCCAACACAGAGAGACAGACAACCATTCACTCTCACATTCATACCTAAGAACAATTAGAATCCCCAGTTTGATGCCAATTAACCTAACTTGCATGTTTTTGGCATGTGGGAGGAAACCGGAGAAATCCCGGAGTAAACCCACGCAGACACGGGGAGAACATGCAAACTCCACACAGATCACTGTTGGTCAGGGGCTGGGATCGAACCCAGGATCCCCCGGCCAAGGGTGAGTTGCTGTGCTGCTGCAGTGCTAACCACTCTGCCACCACTCTCATTTTCTTTATTCATCAGCTCTTCAAAGTACTCCTTCCACCCTCTCAACACACTCGCCTCACTTGTTAGTACATTGCCATTTCTGTCTTTAATCAGCCTAGCCTGCTGCACATCCAGTCCTGCTTGATCTCTCTGTCTTGCCAATCGATAGAAGTCCTTTTCTCCTTCCTTAGTGTCCAGCCTCTCATACAACTCTATATGCCTTTGCCTTTGCCACCTCTCTCTTTGCCATATGCCTAGACTCCAAGTGCTCCTGTCTACTTTCTTCAGCTCCCTGACTATCCAACTTTTTCTTTGCTAACCTCTTCCTTTAAATACTTTTCTGTGCTCTCCTCATTCCACCACCAAGTCTCCTTGTCTTCTTTCCTCTGTTCACAGGATACACCTCATACCTTTCTACCCATGTCCCTCAATAATTTTCCTCTTCTTCCCCAGACCTCTGATAATTCAACTTTTTTTTAGCTTTTTGAAATTTTCATCCATTTGAAAATATTGATCAGAAATTGCAGGGGGGGGGGGGGTTCATTTTTTTTCTTAAGAAAACAACCCATTATTCAGTGATAACTCATTTTTTTTCTTGTAATCTTGAAAAAACAGAAGGGGGGAATACAAGAGATCATGACCATGCTCAGCTTCCCTATACAGCCATACCAGAGGGTGTAACAAAGTTGATCCTCGTCCCAAAGATTATTTTAGCAGATTATCTGATGGTTTTCGAATTCCTTCCTGAATGACTTCACTTATCAGCCTTGTGAAAAGTAGTTTTAAAATAAGAAAAAAAGAGAGAATTAATGGATGTGTTAGTTGAAATTATTTTCTCTCTCCAGTGCTTACCAAGACTATGCAAGACATTTTTTTTTAAATTGGCATTTTACGTAAATGTGTATTTCAGTTTAGCTGTACCATTATTGCATTTGTCATCGTCTGCTATAACTCATATCTGAAGGGTTAAATTGTGAGAACAGGACCAATGTCTTCATCATGGTTTTAACATTGTCATCTGTTTCTGTTGATTACAGCTAGAAGCAATACAGAAACACTCCTGGTACCAGTAAGTACTGCTGTCTTTGTGTCTTACAGTTTTGCCCTTTACACCCAGTGCATCACTAACAATCTTTTTCAGACTTCAGACATTATTATTCATTACTCCACAATGTTTCAGCTACACATTATCCCTACGGTAGCTGTTTCAAACCCACAATAAAATTCTTTTTTGTTCAAGCTGAAAACCCTGATACAGTCATAAGATCGTGGTCCTTATTTCTGTTTTGACTGTGACTGGGAACTACTAGGGGGCCCATATTGTCACAATACTTGGAACATGATGCAGTTTTTGCGATACTGCAATACATTTAGTATTCCAATACGCTGTATTGTGATCTCCTATTTTTGTCTTGTCTAACTCCCAGCTGGATTTCACTAGTTGCTCCTTTGCTGTGCTGACCTCATCAGACAGTGAAGCACTTAGTACCATCTAGTGGGCTGAAAAGTCAATTGGTTTTAAGTATTCTGGTACCTAAAGAATTTGGATCCATACAACCCCACCCTACCCCCAGCACCTACACACAGTTCTGACCATAAGCTTGAATGTTTTTGAGGGTTTACTCTCTTACCCATTAAGTACATCATGAAGTGGAGAAACTACAAGCAGCTGAGTGACTCCTGCAATCTATTTAGGGAAACTAGTAAAGCCAAATAAAGCCTTTAATATAAAAGTTTGTTGTATCATTTTGTTTACTTCTAGGGGTAGACAAGAATGGAAAATTCTTCAAGTGCAATAGCTGTCATCGCTGCTTCACAGTATTGTTTGAACCATCGTATTTACAGCCCTGCATAGAGTGATATGCAGTACTTTTGATATAGTTTAGAATAGGGATGTTCCAATTATGATTTTTTGTTCCCGATCTGACTTATTTATTATTATTATTATTATTATTATTATTATTACATCCATCTGTCCCATTTTTTGTGAAATCAACTCCTCCTGCAGTTTTGTTCCAGTTGTTTGGGAAGTTTGTACCAGGGTTTGAGATACATTGATGATGTGCATGTTGTAGTTTGGCTCCGATCGGATGATTTTTGCTGGAGTTTTGGGACAAAAGGTCAAATGTCAAGGTTGGCATTCCCTATGCCCTATTACTATAGAACAAGTAAAGCTAGGGTCACCAAACTTGGTACATATATTCACCCTGACCTCTGACTATGGGTTTGGGGTCAAAAGGTCAAAGGGTCAAAGTCAAGATTCCATTTTCACTATTACTATAGAACAAGTAAAGCTAGGGTCACCAAATTTGGTACACTTGTTCACCCTGTGACCCTGAACTGTGACTATGGGGTTGGGGTCAAAAGGTCAAGGTTAGCATTCCCTATTCCCCATTACTATACGAGTAAAGCTTGGGTCACCAAACTTAACCCTAACCTCTGACCAGTGTTGGGCAAGTTACTAAAAATAGTAACTAATTACAATTACTAGTTACAACTTTTCAAAAGTAATTGAGTTACTTGGAAAAGTAACTTTCACATTACTTTTAAATGCATGCTTAAATCATCTAGCACACATGGCAAGATACTTTATTTAATTAATGAATTATATTGCAAGCTTATTAATGGCAGACTGAAAGCAGACTGCTCTAGACAGAGCTTCACAGACAGGTTTTTAACTGTGGTGTTGCTGCACATGTATCAGTATGTGGGACATATAAAGCAGAGCTGCCAACTTCTCAGAAAAGTTTGGAGTGAGATTTAGTGGGAATTGTGCAAGGGGGAAACTGAGGTGTAGGGGTGGAGTGAGCGTGCAGGTGCACAATTCACTTATTTTTTTCAAGGCATACACTTCTCTACCACAGAATAAGTTTTAGAACATGTTCAGTCTGTTTTGACCTGCCTTGAGAGCTCTTATTGTGGGAAAAATCTGAAGAAAATCAACACAATATTGCCAGTAATTTCCTCATCTTGGAGTGAGAAATAGGGTTTGTGGAGAGAGTGAAAACGAGTGAGACTTACTCTAAAAGAGTGAGAGTTGGCAACACTGCACAAAGCTGGCCATGTTTGTCTTACCTCATATGTTATGGCGTAATCCAGTGTGCAGTGATCCATTATCCACAGTCCAAGTGTCTGCTGTGACAGAGACATGATCCAGTCTCTCAAATTCATTTTGGAGATTAAAATCCATTTTTGAATAACCTTTATCCAGGTAGCAGGTGAATGTGTTTTAACTTCAGTGGATCACAGTTTCCGCTGTCTGATGGAAACTCATTGTCTGTATCACGTCTTCAGTCTGTAACAACGTATCTGGCAATCAGTCGGTTTAATTCTTGCTGGGTCACAAACTGTCCAGATGCATACCTGTGATTGAAATCCAGCTGTGGGTGTTGAGATAAAAGTACAGTGATCCCTCACTTATCGTGGTTAATGGGTTCCAGAACAGACCGCGAAAAGTGAAAAACCGCGAAGTAGCGTCACCCCTAATGACGTCACCCATAAATAATACGTACGTTCATTCTCTCACTCTCTCTCTCATGTGATACGTGTGTGTGTGTGTGTGTGTAAGTGTACATACATACGTAGATGTAAATAAAGTGTACATAAATATGTTTTTAGAACTCTTTTATTCTTATAACAAGATACGTAACTCAAGATGAAGATGATTTACTGCACAGGTTAATGAGAGCTTTACTGCTCCTCAGGTGACGCCTCATCGTCAGGTGCTGGAGGCGCAGCATCGTCGAGGGCAGCTTCCGATAGAGCTGGAGAAGCTGCAGGAGGCGGCGTAGTGGCTCGACGGGAAGACTATTTCGCACAAAATGGCACAAGAGAACAGCAAAAAGTTCCACGCGGCGAGACTAAGCAACACGAGCGATAAAGAGCAATGAATGCGGTCTTCCTTCGCTGGGTATGGGTGCGGCAGGGAGAGAAGCTGGGTGAAACATCTTGGCCAATCAGCTTGCGGGGTGAAACGTCTCGGCCAATCAGCTTGCGAGATTCCCGAGCCGAGCCAACACGAGAACAGCGAACAGAGAGGTGGATTTTGAGTTGTGCAGGCTCTCCGTGTTGATACCTGATGTTATAATGTGGTCTCCCTGCCTTCTGCTAGCGCCCACCCATTATTTCTCAATTTTGAATTTTTGATGAATATTTTTGAAAAATCCGCGATGCACTGAGGGCGCGAAAGGTGAAGCGCGAAGTAGCGAGGGATCACTGTATTTCCACTTTACATCCTGGCGTGGCTGTTCAGATATAGTTGATCCACTTCACGGTGTTAGTTGTTAGCATAGCTAGCCGTTACTTAGCACTAGCTTTGTCGGAGCTTGTAGCTGTCTTCAGTAGAGTTGCCAACTGTCCCGTTTTAGCTGGGACATCCCGTTTATTGCGCTAAATATGTTTGTCCTAAGCGGGATGTGCGTTGTCCCGTATATTTAAAGCCGCCTTAATGAACAAGCTAGGCTGGGCTGAAGCCCAGGGGCCTACAAAGTTCAGAGCTTATCATGAGCCAATGAAAAAGACCACATTGTTGTTAGTTGGTCAAATTCTATGTCCATCACTTGATATTCTTGTGTGGCTGCTGATTGGCCTAATTTACAAGTGCCTCACGTGGGTACCACGTAACAATAACCTATCAGAGGAATTGTTCTGACATGTGACTATGCAAGCGCCAGTGAGAGGTAAAAAGTAATTAGCTCGGTCACAATGTCTGAAAAAAAGTTTGAAAGTGGCGCCCATAAAGTTATTGAGAGGAAAAGAGCTTAGAGAAAACAAATTGCTCAAAAAATCCTGAAGCGTAAAGGATTTTTCTAAGCTGGAACATCGAGTGGAGGAGGCTGCTAATTACTGCGGAGGAGACAGGTGGGCCGTTAACCTGTGCGGGTTTTTCAGTTTGCTGCTGTTGTGCATTGAATCAGAAATACTTCACTGATGTCATTTTATGCCGAAGGCAGTATCTGTGACACTGTAAAGAGGAAAATCTCAATAAGATAAAATATCCTAAATCAAGGCTTTATGCTTGTTTTTCTCTCACAAGATAATTTTGACAGGACAAGAATTTGTTTTTGTTGTACAGTTTTCTGTAAGATTTTACTTGCTTTATGAAAGTTTTTACTTGTTTTAAGCAATTTAACCTTACTTAGACAGATTTTTTTTTCTAATTTTAACTAGAATTATCTATTGCCAGATTTTTTTCACTCATTTTAAGTAAAATTATCTGCCAACAGAGCAAGAAAATTTGACTTATCAAATTGTGTAAAACAAGTTAAAGCTATTGGAAATCATATAAAATTTTCAAAATTTTCTTTCACATAAACTGCACAGCAAGAAATAAATAGCCTGTCAGCCAAAAATCAAACAGCCTTAATTTATTTCATTTTACTTATATTTGACTTTTGCAGTGTAGTTGTGTTTTCTAGCTCAAAGTTGCATTATTTCTCAAAGAGAAACAAAAATGAGGCTGCAGTGGCTCAGGAGGTAGAGCAGGTCACCCAATAACCAGAGGGTTGGCGGTGCGAATCCCACTCTCCCCACCTTGCTGTTGTGTCCTTGGACAAGACACTTTATCCATCTTGCCCCGAGTGTGTTCATGGTTCATGACACTGATGTGAATGTGAATAAATGTTTGGTGGTGGTCAGAGAGGCCCTGTTGGCATGGACTGGCAGCCACGTTTCTGTCAGTCGGCCCCAGGGCAGCTGTGGCTACAGAGGTAGCTTACCACTATCATTGTCTGTGGAGTGAATGAATAATGGACTCATTGTAAAGTGTCTTTGGGTGTCATGAGTGCTATATAAATGCAATCCATTATTAAAAAACATAGCTGTTACACATTTTTAAACAGATTCTGTATTCTGTAAAATCTGAAATTTCTAGGTGTCCAGTGTGGTATTTTTTTCCTTGTAGTATTAAAACATGACATTGAATATCAGTATTTTTTAAGGTATAGAAATCCCAGTATTATGACAACACTGATGTCCACAACACCATGGCGCTGAACAATAGTTAAAACCCTCTGTCCCTTATTTTTCTGTGAGAAAGTTGGCAACCCTAGTTTTCAGGCACTTCTGAAGATTGCAGTAGGTCTCAACTGGCACTTAGCTTCCAACCCACCAATATTGCCTTTGTCCTTAACCGCAACAAAGGAAAAATAATCTATTTCCACAAAAACAAAGTAGCTTCATCTCTTCCTCCGCCCAAAGTGATAAAGCTTCAGGCTTTTTGCAACAGGTCACATCGGCTGACGGCTATGTCCCAGCTACGGTAGGGTCAGTTTGTATATTCATTTATTTGCACTAAAAAATATCTATCCATTTTAATAAAATGAATAACGAGTAATGCATCTGGTCAAATTTCAGTAACTGTAACGCATTACTGAATTTTTAAACAGCAATTTCGTTACACAACATGTTACTGCAAAAGTAGTGGCGTTAACGCATTATTCCCAACACTGCCTCTGACTATGCATCTGGGGTCAAAAGATCAAAGGTTGCCATTGAATCTGACAAAAGTGGTAATAAATAAAAATTCTATGAAAATTAACCAATGAAAATCAGACAATGCTTTTGAATTGGGGTTCAACAGAATTATTTTAAAAAACACTCATGAAACAGGCCTGGACAAAAATGATGGTACCCCTAGAAAAGATTGAAAATAATGTGACCATAGGGACATGTTCAACCAAGATGTGTCCTCTAATTAACATCACAGGTGTCTACAAACTTGTAATCAGTCAGTCGGCCTAAAGGGTGACAAGTAGTCACTGTGCTGTTTGTTGACATGGTGTGTACCACACTAAACATGGACCAGAGGAAGCAAAGGAGAGAGTTGTCTCAGGAGATTAGAAAGAAAATTATAGACAAGCATGTTAAAGGTAAAGGCTATAAGACCATCTCCAAGTAGCTTGATGTTCCTGTGACTACAGTTGCACATATTATTCAGAAATTTAAGATCCACAGGACTGTAGCCAACCTCGCTGGACGTGGCCACAGGAGGAGACGGATAATACAAATGGTAACAAAAGAGCCCAGAACAACCTCTAAACACATTCAAGGTGAACTCCAAGGTCAAGGTACATCAGTGTCAGATTGCACCATCCGTCGTTGTTTGAGCCAAAGTGGACTTCATGGGAGACGAACAAGGAGGACACCACTGTTGAAAACAAATCATAAAAAAGCCAGACTGGAATTTGCCAAACTGCATGTTGACAAGCCACAAAGCTTCTGGGAGAATGTCCTATGGACAGATGAGACAACACTGGAACGTTTTGGCAAGGCACATCAGCTCTATGTTCACAGACACAAAAATGAAGCATACCATGAAAAGAAGACTGTCCCTACTGTGAAACATGGAGGAGGTTCTGTTATGTTCTGGGGCTGCTTTGCTGCATCTGGCACAGGGTGTCTTGAATCTGTGCAGGGTACAATGAAATCTCAAGACTATCAAGGTATTCTAGAGAGAAATGAAATTTCATTGGTCAATTTTCAGGGAATTTTTATTTATTACCACTTTTGTCAGATTCAAGTTATTTCTGTGACTATTGTGGGTTTTTCTTTCATTAACAGAGGGGTACCAACAATTTTGTCCACGTGTGTAGAATGAGTAAAGCAAGGGTCTCCAAACTTGCTGCACAGGTTCACCTTGGGATCCTGACCTACAACTGCGAGTTGCATACAACTCTTTCTCTTATATATTCATGGATGTTAGGCTTATCATAATTTGGTTCTGCCTCAATAATTATATGGACAAGATGAAAACTGCTCTTCTTCAGTGACATATTGGCATCTTCAGAGAAAACAGAGGCGGCACCTATTGCACTCACCTCAGAGTCCTCTTTTTAAGACCGAGGATTGGTCAATGCCAAGTCACAATGTGATTGTTACATTTTCTTGCAACGCATTCTTGCAAACTACACACCATTAAGTATATTAAGTTATTTTCAAAATCAATACCATTTATGTGCTTGACATCGCAATACTCAGAGCACAGCAGGCATATTGGCAACACATTCTCTGCTGCAACTCTGTACAGCTGCCATGTTACTGCCAGGCTGATGTAAAACAACTGTGGCTGATGGAAATCAACAGAAATTTGAACAGAGATGAACACAGTGACCCCGATATCGATTGAGTCACAAAAGCCTCGATCGGGCGCCAGATTTGATCTCAAGTATCAGATCAGGTGCTCTAGTGTAGAAATGCCTGTGAACATGTTTGAATATTCAGGTCCCATTTAACTGAGTGCAAACCATTGTTTTCCTCTCAGGGGTGGTCGTAACGAGCCCTGCCCAGAGCAGCCTCCACCTCGGCGAGTGTGTGTGAAGAGAATCCTGTCCTTAACGGAGCTGGACCCTGACGTCCTAGAGAGCATGTACTCTTTAGGGTGCTTCAGAGACCGAGTTAAACTCACACAGGACCTTACAAGTGAGGAGTGAGTAATGAAAACTCATCAAACATGTCCACTTCCACATGAGCATACATCAGAAGCTGTATCACAAGAAGAATGCAGAAGACATGTTTGTGTTTGTATTGCTCATGCTGCATCCCTGTGATTAACTGAACAGCTGCAGGCGCGTTGTCATCCAGAAATCCATATGCAGTTGGAACATACAGTACACATGCATGTGACTCCATAGTAACAGTTACATCAGTGTGAATGCAGTCATTTCTGTCCCTTATGTTTTGTCTCAATGATGCCAGCAAATTACCGTCATCATTATCTGCCTGACATAGCAGCAACAAGAGCAAGAGAGCAAACAATGCCTCATGTGTCTACCTCTGTCCATGTCTGAGTCCCCCTTCCTCCATAACCACGGAGCAAAAGCAGTCCTCAGTGGGCAACATGTGAAGGCGTTTAGAATACTGCAGTGCTCATTGTACAGTGCCTGTTTTTAAGTAGTTTAAACGACATATAATTTTAGTGACACATCTGTACAGGACTATGCATTTGTTTTGGTTTTATGGTAGCATTAATTACTCTAACTTAATCTAATCACACGGTTCACACACAGAAGGAGACTAATAAAGGCTTATCTTATCTTATAACAGCATAATAACCAGAGGCCATTAAAGAGATAGCTCTTTTTTTAAGTGGGGTTATGCAAAATAATTCTGGGTAGGTACTGAATTACATCTAGTAGTGCCTGTTCCTCTTTTTGAGAATGCGGGAGAGTGGCTGACCATAGACTGATAGATAGATGATGTAGTTTATTGATCCCAAACTGGGAAGTTACAGTGTAACAGCAACATGACAGTAGACAACCAAAACGACAGAAACACCCACAGCATAATAGAAAAATAGACATAATAGACAAAGGGATTACCCTTTGTCTACCCAAAAATATTATCTCCTCCCTTGGCTGAGGTAAAAATGATCAAAATATGAATCTTATGGAAATGACATGGACCTGACGGAGTTGACATATATCTGACGGAGACCAGAGAGTTAGGGCTGCAGTGGACCATGAAGGACCCCTTATTAGAGCCAATTTATGCTGTGTAAAAAGACTGAAATTTTAAACACTTCATGTCGTACCTATTCATACTGCTTCACATCTGCAATAGACAGTGCTTTACTTTAACACTGTAGCCTTAACACTAGCGCCGATTCTTGAGACAAAACGGGATAAAAAATTGGAAAAAAATAAAATTGATGTTCAGATAAATTAAACTACATGTATGAATCTACCAAGGACTAGGCTATCTAACTATGCTTTGATACACCCACCAACCTTTTTTTGTGTTTTTTTTAAATGTGCTTTTTGCCTTTCCATCACCTATTTTGTGTCAACCTTGTCAGACACCAAAAACACACGTTAATTTTAACTCACATTATGCCAGCTCTTCAGAAACTATACCAAAGTCAAGTTACTTTCAACATATATATACAGTGGGGTAAAAAAGTATTTAGTCAACCACCAATTGTGTAAGTTCTCCCTCTTAAAAGATGAGAGAGATCTCCAATTTTCATCATAGGTATACCTCAACTATGAGAGACAAAATAAGAAGAAAAAAAAATCCAGAAAATCACATTGAAGGATTTTTAATGAATTAATTGGTAAATTCCTCGGTAAAATAAGTATTTGGTCAATAACAAAAGTTCATCTCAGTACTTTGTTATATACCCTTTGTTGGCAATGACAGAGGTCAAACGTTTTCTGTAAGTTTTCACAAGGTTTTCACACACTGTTGCTGGTATTTTGGCCCATTCCTCCATGCAGATCTCCTCTAGAGCAGTGATGTTTTGGGGCTGTCGCTGGGCAACACAGACTTTCAACTCCCTCCAAAGATTTTCTATGGGGTTGAGATCTGGAGACTGGCTAGGCCACTCCAGGACCTTGAAATGCTTCCTACGAAGCCACTCCTTCATTGCTCGGGCAAAAAAGTGTTTAGTCAGCCACCAATTGTGTGTTCATCATAGGTATACCTCAACTATGAGAGACAAAATGAGAAAAAAAAATCCAGAAAATCACATTGTGTTACGACTCGCCGCTCATCATCTGCCTCAGCTGCGCGCACACCTGCACCTCGTCAGCCGCGGGCTATTTAGCCCACTCAGCCCTGTGCAGCGGTCTGGAGCCGTCTGTTCACATCGGCACTTCTTCGCGCTTGGATCACATCCTGATCATCAGCGAGACTACGCTTCATCGTCAGCATCCCTTACCTTTTCCAAGTCTTCTCCCCTGTGCACAGGTGGATGCCCTGGTGGCGGATACCCCGTCATTGCCACCAATCCTCACCATCGTCACAGGCTCTGCAGGACGCTGTCTTCCGGGCTTCTTCCTTGGCCAACGCCAGCCACCTTCCACCCACAAGGTTGTCCGGCTGTACGGTGCACTGCTCTGCTTCCTGTGCATCGGCATTCACCCTCATCATATACACATATCACACATCCATCCAGACACACCTGCTTGTTGAATAAAGCTGTTAAATCTACCCTGAGCCTGCGTGCTTGTTTCCTGAGCCGGACATTATGTCAGTACGGCTCCAGCAGAGCGGCTCAGCAGACAGCGGGCTTGCACGCCGTCTTTCCACCCTCGAGGCTCGGGTGGATTTAATAGCCCAACAACAGCAGGTGATCTTGAACCAGTTGGTAAATATCACTCACCGGTTAGACCGCTTGGACCCCCAGCAGGCGTTCCCCTCGGCTCGTCAGGGAGGGGTAGCTTCCGCCGCTCCGGTGGCTGGCCAGTCTGCTGCGGGAACGCCAACCCGACTCACACCAATCCCAACCCCCGCCCGCTTCAGCGGGAAGCTCGACAGAGCGTGGAGGTTCATCATGCAGTGTGAGTCGGTGTTTTTGTGCGTTCCCGGGGATTTTCCCTCAGACCACAGCCGAATTGGCTATATTGGTAATCTTCTGGAGGGGCGAGCGTTAACTTGGGCTTACGCCGTTATGGCGAAGCCCAGTTACGCGAACCTCTCCTACAGCCAGTTCGTGCAGAGCTTTCTCGAGGTGTTCGACCATTCCCGGCGTGATAGCGTCCTCACTGACCGCCTCCTTGGCCTCCAACAGGGAAGTCGGTCAGTGGCGGACTACGCTATCGACTTCCGGGTCGCAGCAGAGGAGGTAGGCTGGGGTGAGACGTCACTTTGTGGTATCTTCCTCCGCAGCCTCAGCTCGGGTCTGAGGGATGAGCTGGCCGGTCGAGATCTTCCGGAGACGCTCTCGGAGCTAATCTCCATAACCATTAGTTTAGATAACAGGCTGCGCGAACGGGCCACCGAGCGGAAGTTAATCAGCCGCTCGCGTGGAGGCTCCGTCCGCACGCCTCAAGGCCGCCCCCTGGCGTTACCTCCGCCAGAGTCTTCCGAGGAATCGGAGGCGATGGTGGTTGGTCGGTCAAAGCTCCCCCTAGCGGAGAAACAGCGCCGCTGGGAGTTGGGCCTCTGCATGTATTGCGGAGGCAATCAACATACCGTGGAGCATTGCCCGGAGAAGCCAAACGGGGAGGTCCACGAGTCACTGTAGGGGGCCTCGCGGACTCTAACCGGTCAAATCCCCTCACTAGCCTATCACTGCCCATTCGATTTTGTCACAATGCCACGGGGCACCTCACACACGCACTGGTGGACTCAGGAGCAGAGCAGAGCTTCATTTCAAAGAGCCTGGCAACCCAATTGGGCATCCCCTGCCACCCTCTGGCCGCTCCTCTCAGCCTGGTCACCCTCTCCCGTGTGCCCCTTGGACGAGTGACTCATCGCACCCAGCCGGTCCCTGTTATTATCTCAGGTAATGGGTACCTGCCTACAGTCCGCAGCCTGCGCCCCATCCTCTCCCCCTCCGGCCAAGGACGCCACGCCTCCGGATCTCTCTCTGGTGCCCTCGGAGTTCCATGATCTGGGTCTAGTTTTTAGTAAGTCCAGAGCGATGTCTCTTCCTCCTCACCGGCCCTACGACTGCGCCATCAACATCCGCCCGGGGGCGCCCTTGCCATCCAGACGCTTCTACAGCCTGTCAGCGCCGGAGCGAGAGGCGATGGATAGTTACATCAAGGAGTCTCTCAACGCGGGAATCATCCGTCCCTCCTCGTCTCCGCTCGGCGCAGGGTTCTTCTTGGTGTCCAAGAAGGATGGTTCGCTCCGCCCCGTATCGATTTTCGGGCCCTGAACGACATCACGGAAAAGGACCGTTACACCCTGCCCTTAATGGACACTGCCTTCCACTCCCTCCAGGAGGCGACCTGGTTCACCAAGTTGGATCTCCTCAGCGCATACCACCTCCTCCGGATCCGGGAGGGGGATGAGTGGAAGACGGCCTTTCGAACGCCTAGTGGTCACTTCGAGTATCTGGTGATGCCGTTTGGACTGACCAACGCCCTCGCTGTATTTCAACGCCTAATCAACGACGTCCTGCGTGATTTCCTTGGCCTCTTCGTGTTCGTGTACCTGGATGACATCCTCATCTTCTCCAGGTCACGGGAGGAACACCAGGTTCACGTGAGGCGGATCTTACAGCGGCTGCTGGAAAACAGGCTGTACGTCAAGGCCGAAAAGTGTGAGTTTTACGCCAAGACCACCTCCTTTTTAGGATTCGTAATCTCACACAACCTGGTCCTGCCTGACCCTGCGAAGGTCAAAGTGGTGGTTGAGTGGCCCACGCCGACCTCCAGGAAGCAGGTCCAACAGTTTATTGGGTTCGCCAACTTCTACTGCCGCTTTGTGCCCAATTTCGGTGCCATTGTTGCCCCGCTGACCCATCTCACTTCCCCCAAGAACCCCTTCCGGTGGACCGAAGAGGTCGCAGCTGCATTCCAGGCGTTGAAGACGGAGTTCTCCCCCTCCCGGGTCCTGACCCAGGTTGACCCCGCACTGCAGTGTTTGGTGGAAGTCGACGCGTCTGATACGGGAGTGGGGGTGGTGCTATCCCAGCGATCACCCACCAACGGGGTCAAGCGACCCTGCGCCTTCTTCTCACGGCGTCTGTCTCCGGCCGAGTGGAACTACGACGTCGGGGACAGGGAGCTTCTCGCCATCAAGCTCGCCCTGCAGGAGTGGCGCCACTGGCTGGAGGGGGCTGCGTTGCCATTCGTGGTGCTGACGGACCACAAGAACTTGGAGTATCTTAGATCTGCCAGACGTCTGAACGCCCGCCAGGCGCGCTGGTCCTTGTTCTTCGCCCGGTTCCGCTTCACCATCACCTACCGCCCTGGCTCTAAGAACGGCCTGCCCGATGCCCTGTCCAGGCAGTTTGCCCCCGAGACGTCAGAGGAGCCGGGTCATACCATCCTGCCCAGCTCGTGTGTGGTAGGGGCGATTTCCTGGTCCATCAGGGACAAGATCCGGAGGGCACAGGAGACCGAACCGGACCCTGGTGGCGGACCGGAGGGAAGGCTGTTTGTTCCATCTACAGTCCGGGGGGAGGTCATCCATTGGGTTCACACCTCCAAACTCGCCTGTCACCCTGGTGTTTCCCGGCTAGTGGATCTCCTCCAGCGATCCTTCTGGTGGCCAGGTCTTCAGAGGGATGCCACCAACTACGTCCGGGCGTGCCCTGTGTGTGCCACCGGCAAGTCAGGAAATTCTCCCCCCCCGCGGGCCTGCTCCAGCCCCTGCCGATCCCGGGCAGGCCCTGGTCCCACATAACCCTCGACGTCGTCACCGGTCTCCCGACCTCTAACACCTATGACACTGTGCTGACCATCGTGGATCGTTTCTCCAAGGCTGCCCACTTTGTGCCACTTCGGGGCCTCCCTACAGCACGGGAGACAGCGGACCTTCTGGTTCAACACGTGGTCAGGCTGCACGGGATTCCGGCGGACGTCGTCTCAGATCGGGGGCCCCAGTTTGTCTCAGAGGTATGGAAGTGTTTCTGCAACGCCTTGGGGGCCACAGTTAGCCTCTCCTCCGGCCACCACCCGCAGTCCAATGGGCAGTGCGAACGGGCCAACCAGGAGCTGGAAGCTGCCCTACGCTGCGTCACTTCCTCCAACCCGTCTGCCTGGAGCGCACAGCTGGCCTGGGTAGAGTACGCCCACAACACTTCACGGTCTTCTGCCACAGGGATGTCCCCCTTCAAGGCGTCCTTGGGATATGATCCACCGTTGTTCCCGGAGCAGGAGGGTGAGCTGGCCGTTCCATCCATCCAGGCGCACCTGAGACGTTGCCGGAGCCTGTGGACCAAGGCGCGTGATGCGCCTTTACGCACGGCGACGCGCAACAGCACCACAGCGAATCGCCACAGGAGACCAGCCCCTGCCTACCAGGTGGGCCAACGAGTCTGGTTGGCCTCTCAGGACATTCACCTCAAGGCTGAGAAGAGGAAGTTGGCCCCACACTTCATTGGTCCCTTCACCATTTCGAAAATTATTAACCCGGTGGCTGTGCGTCTGGCCCTCCCCCCCTCCCTCCACATATGTCCCACCTTCCACGTGTCCAAGATCAAGCCCGTGGTCTCCGATCCCCTCTGTCCCCCGCCCGCGCCTCTGATGATCGACGGCCATCCGGCCTGGAGAGTCGCTTCCATCATGGACTCCCGGCGCCGAGGTCGCAGGCTGCAGTACTTGGTGGACTGGGAGGGATTCGGCCCTGAATGGAGGTCCTGGGTGTGCTCTTCCTTGGTGTTGGACAGGAGCCTCATCACGGAGTTCCATCAGGCGCACCCGGGCAAACCAGTGCCAGGAGGCGCTGCTAGGGGGGGGGGGGAGTACTGTCACGACTCGCCGCTCATCATCTGCCTCAGCTGCGCGCACACCTGCGCCTTGTCAGCCGCGGGCTATTTAGCCCACTCAGCCCTGTGCAGCAGTCTGGAGCCGTCTGTTCGCATCGGCACTTCTTCGCGCTTGGATCACATCCTGATCATCAGCGAGACTACGCTTCATCGTAAGCATCCCTTACCTTTTCCAAGTCTTCTCCCCTGTGCACAGGTGGATGCCCTGGCGGCGGATACCCCGTCATCGCCACCCAATCCTCACCATCGTCACAGGCTCTGCAGGACGCTGTCTTCCAGGCTTCTTCCTTGGCCAATGCCAGCCACCTGCCACCCACAAAGTTGTCCGGCTGTACAGCGCACTGCTCTGCTTCCTGTGCATCGGCGTTCACCCTCATCATATACACATATCTCACACATCCATCCAGACACACCTGCTTGTTGAATAAAGCTGTTAAATCTACCCTGAGCCTGCGTGCTTGTTTCCTGAGCCGGACATTATGCCACCATCAGTGTGTGAATGTGTGTGTGAATGGGTGGATTGCAGGATCTGTAAAGCGCTTTGGTCATCAAGAGATGAGAATAAAAGCGCTATATAAGTGAATGCCATTTACCATTTACCATTTACATTGGAAGGATTTTTAATAAATTAATTGCTAAATTCCTTGGTAAAATAAGTATTTGGTCACCTACAAACAAGCAAGATTTCTGGCTCTCACAGACCTGTAACTTCTTCTTTAAGAGGCTCCTCTGTCGTCCACTCGTTACCTGTATTAATGGCACCTGTTTGAACTCGTTATCAGTATAAAAGACACCTGTCCACAAGCTCAAACAGTCAGACTCCAAACTCCACTATGGCCAAGACCAAAGAGCTTTCAAAGGACACCAGAAACAAAATTGTAGACCTGCACCAGGCTGGGAAGACTGAATCTGCAATAGGTAAGCAGCTTGGTGTGAAGAAATCAACTGTGGGAGCAATTATTAGAAAATGGAAGACATACAAGACCACTGATAATCTCCCTCGATCTGGGGCTCCACGCAAGATCTCACCCCGTGAGGTCAAAATGATCACGAGCACGGTGAGCAAAAATCCCAGAACCACATGGGGGGACCTAGTGAATGACCTGCAGAGAGCTGGGACCAAAGTAACAAAGGCTACCATCAGTAACACACTACGCCGCCAGGGACTCAAATCCTGCAGTGCCAGACGTGTCCCCCTGCTTAAGCCAGTACATGTCCAGGCCCGTCTGAAGTTTGCTAGAGAGCATTTGGATGATCCAGAAGTGGATTGGGAGAATGTCATATGGTCAGATGAAACCAAAATAGAACTTTTTGGTAAAAACTCAACTTGTCGTGTTTGGAGGAGAAAGAACACCATACCTACTGTGAAGCATGGGGGTGAAAACATCATACTTTGGGGCTGTTTTTCTGCAAAGGGACCAGGACGACTGATCCGTGTAAAGGAAAGAATGAATGGGGCCATGTATCGTGAGATTTTGAGTGAAAACCTTCCATCAGCAAGGGCATTGAAGATGAAACGTGGCTGGGTCTTTCAGCATGACAATGATCCCAAACACACTGCCCGGGCAACGAAGGAGTGGCTTCGTAAGAAGCATTTCAAGGTCCTGGAGTGGCCTAGCCAGTCTCCAGATCTCAACCCCATAGAAAATCTTTGGAGGGAGTTAAAAGTCCGTGTTGCCCAGCGACAGCCCCAAAACATCACTGCTCTAGAGGAGATCTGCATAGAGGAATGGGCCAAAATACCAGCAACAGTGTGTGAAAACCTTGTGAAGACTTACAGAAAACGTTTGACCTCTGTCATTGCCAACAAAGGGTATATAACAAAGTATTGAGATGAACTTTTGTTATTGACCAAATACTTATTTTACCAAGGAATTTACCAATTAATTCATTAAAAATCCTTCAATGTGATTTTCTGGATTTTTTTTTTCCTCATTTTGTCACTCATAGTTGAGGTATACCTATGATGAAAATTGGAGACCTCTCTCATCTTTTAAGTGGGAGAACTTGCACAATTGGTGGCTGACTAAATACTTTTTTCCCCGCTGTATATACACTGTGTTTTATCAAGACCAAAGTCAGCACAGTCGTTTACCTGGAAATTTTAGAGCACTTCATGCTTCCCTCTGCTGACAAGCTTTATGGAGAAGCTGGTTTCATTTTCCAGCAGGACTTGGCACCCCCCCCCCCCCCCCACACACACACACTGCCAAAAGTATCAAAACCTGGATTAATGACCATGGCATCACTGTGTTTGACTGGCCAGCAAACTCTCCTGACCTAAACCCCATAGAGAATCTATGGAAGATTGTCAAGAGGAAGATGAGAGACACCAGACCCAACAATGCAGATGAGCTGAAGGTCACTATCAAAGCAACCTGGACCTTCACAACTCCTCAGCAGTGCCACAGGCTGACCACCTCCATGCCACGCCACATTGATACAGTAATTAATCCAAAAGGAGCCCTGACCAAGTACTGAGTGTGTACATGGACATACTTTTCAGTCTGCCAACATTTCTATTAAGAAACTATTTTTTAAAATTAATTTTATGTAATATTCAAATTTTTTGAGAACTGAATTTGGGGTTTTCATGGGCTGTAAGCCATAATCATGAAAATTAAAATAAATAAACACTTGAAATATATCACTCTCTATGTAATGAATTTATATAATATATGGGTTTCACTTTCTGAAATGAGTGTCAAAAAATATTGAACTTTTTCATGATATTCTAATTTTTTTAGATGTACCTGTGTAATAACAAGACTGTTATAATTGTACTGACCATACATCGGGGCTGGGTAATTCCACCTTAAATCAGCATTATGGTTTATCAAATCTTTCAGGTTGGTTTTGTGGTTTTTTTGAGCAGTGACAAAAAAAAAATCTGAAGGCTGTCAGTCATTTTGACAGATTACACTGAGCATAAGTTATTGTTCCTTTTACTTTTAACTTCCACCTGTCCACTTTGTTGTGCATATTGAATAGGGATTATCTAGTATTGTCTCTAGTATTGTCCCCTGTTCATCATTCCAGTAAATAAATGCAGAATTTGCATTGTAGGACCATGATTACATGGAAACAAAAACCCAAGCTGTTCATCATCTGATGATATGAAAATTAAAGTGACAGGTACACCTGCAACTCTGTCTGTCAAAATGATAGATAACAAGACAATGTAGTGTAACCTCTGCTTCAGATGTAATTTTTGTTGGTCTAAAGTGCAAAGTCATTGTGCTGCCTTAAACCAGCAATGTGCCAACTTTGCACCCAGCTGCTCCTTTTTTAAAAGACACAGCTTATACAAACTGAAAGCATCATAGAAGTTGTTTATTTGGACAACAAGGGCACAAAGTGTGAAAATTGGTAATGTGCTACCAGAAATGACCAAAGGCACTGGTAGAAGGCACAAAGTGCAGCACAAATTTCCCCATTGTGGGACTAATAAAGATTTATCTCATCTTATCTGATGTTATATTTGTGCTTTAGCTCATTGTAATAGGGCTCAGTGAGTTGCTGAAGAAAAAGTAAAGCAAGTGAAGAGATGATCTAGACAAATTAAAGAAAAAGCTCAGTTTGAAAAACAGAACTGTAAATTAAGAAAACAGAGATGGCGTATAAAACAGAAAATACAAAAGACCAGTCCATATGAATCACCAAGAACCTCCACTGAGAGAATTCTGCATGGTAGAATTACTATCTATATTTAAGTAAAGAAAACAGCCTTTTCCACAATGTTCTAATGAAAGATTTTGCAGAACAAAAACAAAATACAGAACTAATTTTGACCTCATGAAAAATCTAAGTATCTTCTGTTTTGGGGGAAGATTCTAAAAGAATACTTCCTGCTAAACAAAATAAGGTGCCTTGGTCTTAGACAAAAACCGAGGCCATATTAATCCAAAGTCAGAAGGCCCGCTTACCTTAAGCATTTTAAACAGTGTTCAGATGGTTGTCACTCATTCTGAACACATTCATCGCTACTTCATTCACATCTGCTTCACCTCAAAATTCTTAAACAGTGTTGGTCCCGTAAATGATATTCTCCTACATTTTCACTTTGCACATAATCAAAACTGATCTGCCTTATCAGGTATAAACACCATCATAATCAGAAATGCATCAACTGAAATTGTGGACTGATACAGATACCAATGTTAAAAATAATAAGTTGGCCAATACAGATTGTTTCTTTTGTTTTCATCTATTCCATCTTTATTGTCACAAAGAAAAAGAAATGTTCATTATTAAACAAAACATAACTGAACAAAAATACTTCAAAATGGTTTAGTCTCAGATGTTTTTTGACTTTGCAGCTGTAGTCTACTGTTCTCTCTTTCAGGGCAAAATCAATGCCACACAACTGGGACACACCAGAAAAATATCAGCCACTACCAATGTGTTATTATTATGCTGATATTTTATATGGTATTGGTCAAAAAGATGAATATCGATATATCAGCCGATATATCTGTGCGTCCCTAATTATAACAGTAACCACCATAGATCATGTGTTCCTGCCTGTTAAAGGTGAGGCGATGAGCCATTCTAACTGGTTTATTTATTGCATGTTATACCCAAAACACACTTCTGAGTAATTAAGAGGGTTTTTGCACCGTTCTTGCTGCCTTTCATGGTTGTAAGAGCAAAATGGACTTGAACACACCCATAAACTAGAAAAGCACTCAGAATGCATACCTCTGCCAAGACTCCTTACATCATCATGGATCACCTCCAAAATGTAATGAGTTTGTTTTGGAGGATTCTTGCTAACACAGTGTGAAACGATAAGAGCCTTGGTGGATGTATGCATTCTGGGATCATCACCAAAATGTTATGGCTTTGTCTCTAGCCCAAGGATCACCTCTGGTGAAAATTTCATCCAAATACATGCAGTAGTTGTGGTGTAATCCTGCTGCACAAATACAAACAAGGTATTGTTTGTATACCTTATGTTTGTATAGAGGTATGCACTCTCAGATCATCAATAAAATTGAATGGGTCATCCTTGGCCCAAGGGTTACTTCTGGTGAAAATTCCATCCAAATCCATCCAGTACTTTTTGCATAATCCTGCTAACAGACAGACAGACAGACAAACCACCCCGATTGCATAACCTCCTTGGTGGAGGTAGTGATGTTTGCACTTTTGACATCACACTTTTGAGTAGACCATCATGATAGGCCGGTCTGTTTCCACCGCTGTCTCTCCTGTCTTAAGAATTATTCTCTTAAAAACTCTCTCAAAAACTATATTGCATTGATATGAGATATTATCAAATGTTTCTTTGATGAAACAGGCTCTTTTTTAACAATTGAAAAAAATTTAAGCAGTTTTATTGCACATGAAAGTTTTCTTTCAGGACAGGACAGGCTGTTTTAGAGATAGTGGGGAGACAAATAAGTGGCATAAATTTAATGTAATAATGATTAAATGAAATTGAAAGGAATAATTGTGCTCAATACATTCTATAGTCAATCCCTCATGGCATCTCCAGTTTTAAATATTTACCTCCGCCAGGCCGCAGGAGGTTATGTTTTTGCCAGCGTTTGTCTGTCAGTTTGTCTGTCTGTCTGTTGGTTAGCAAGATAACTCAAAAAGTTTTGGACGGATTTCCATGAAACTTTCAGGCGTTGTTGGAAATGGTACAAGGAAGAACTGATTAAATTTTGGGGATGATCCGGATCACCGTCTGGATCCAGGAATTTTTTAAAGGATTCTTTAACATTGTGAGATACGGCCATTTTCAACATGTGTGCAGGCACAATGGAGGGCGCTGGTCGTCATGTCTGACGAACACGAACTCCGCGTTCTTCAAAGTTTTAGGCGCAAAAACACGCGGAAAACAGTGGTGGGCCGGGCCCGGCAGCGTGCCTGTGTTTGCGCTACGCTGCAAAAGCTGAGACGGGCAGCTGTCCGGCGCGGGATTATTTGGCAGAAATTCCCCGGGTAGCCATAGGGGCTGCGCAAAAACAAGCTCTCTGCCGGAGAAGCTTCCAAATCCTCTTTTGCCGCGGAGCGCAACCCCAATATAAAACCCACGGTAACCTGTCTACCCAATTTGCATCCGTCAGTGAAGCCCTGAGTGCTGCTTTCAGTGATCTATGAAAACGCTCGCATAACCCATTGGCCTGTGGGTTGTACGCGGTTGTGCGATGAATTGCAACGCCCGCAGCCTGGGAGTTTGGAGATGGAGGAGATGGACATAACAGCAACACTTCAGTTTATTACCTCTGCCAAGGAGGTAATGCTTTTACTACTGAACCACTAATCCTATCATTGTGAATCCAATTGCTAGTCATATGTTTTCATGGTCAAGGAATCTGAAAACATACACACAAACACTGTATGGGGGGGAACTGTGGCGCTTGGCGGAGGTCTGCGCTCTTCCGAGTGCTTTTCTAGTTAATTTTTTTTTGTCCCACAGCAGTTACAACTGCTGGACGTGGTTTGTCCCATGTCTTAGGGCCGTATTGCCAAGCGGTGGCCCTCACGAGCCACCATAAGACGCCAAAAGTCACCGGTGAAGTTTGCATAGTTGTTTATTAATAAACAAAAGCAATACAAAACAATGAGCCACGGTGGGCTAAAACATACAATACTACACTCAGATGATCACAAGACAATAACAAGGCACACTTATGGTCAAAACCCAGGAATGGTCGATACGTCAGACCATAGAGGAATAATTGACGTCTGAGTCGAGGAACGCTCACTCAACATCTGGCAAAGTATAATTGTTGACATGGAATCGTTGACGAGACTGCCGCATTATTCTGCTCCCAGAGCTCACTTAAATGCAGAGCTGCTGATGAGCCGAAATGCAGCACAGCTGTCAGGCTTGACAGCAGGAAGCCCCTCCGAGCGCTGTCACAATAAAGGCTCGGGGAGCCAGAAGGTAAACACTGCTGACAAACCTGGTAAAGAGGATGCCCAAGCGCGGACGAGATCGGCGCTCGAACCATGACAGTACCTCCCCCCAAGGGCGAGCTCCGAACGCCCAATGATACCCAAGCCCCCCCACCCCCACCCCCCAGGGTGGGCGGATGGAGGAACAGGCCTGGAGGGAGAGGACCAGCAACAGACAAAACACCATGACGACAACAGAGCACATTGATAACAAAAAAAAAAAAAAATACAACACTCCCTAATACATGAATCAATAATTAAAGCAGGCACAAATGTGGCAATTACAGAGCACGGAAAACAGAGAATACAATACTCCATAATGCACAAACATACAGGGCGAAAAAAGAAAGAGAAAAAAAACCACGCTAACAAAGGCAAGAACACTGAGCAGAATTATCACACCGAATGACCTTTAACCTACACAACTCAAGAGAATGACGACAGGCAGAGTCCAAAAACAACGGAGACAGTTCCGGTGGTCTCCCTGTGTCCAATGGCCAACGGGTGATTACGGGGAGAGTACATGATCGGGCGACCTACCCCAGTCCCAGGCCCGGAAAGTCAAATCCTCCGGCGGCCGAACCAGGTCGCCCAGTTGCAAACACAGTATGTCGGGTGGCTGACCCAGGGCGCCGAACTGGCGAAACAGTTCCTCAGGTGGCCGACCCGCATCCCTCAGCCACCAGAACCGTGGGGAGACAACCGCCGGCAGCCTCCCTGGCGGGGGGAAGACGTGGGAGAGCCGGGCCGAATGTAGAGCCCCCCCAACGGCCCCCGGCAGTGATGAGCTGGGTTGGTGACCATGATGAGGGAGGTGATGGTGACGACGAGCCCACACAATGTCAGGTGGCAAAGGGTCTGCAGCTCCTTCACCGACCTTGACCCATACTGATGCTGCGCTCGAGGCTGCACCCACGCTGGACCCCAACTGGGTCTCGGTTGCACCAGTGTCGGACCCCGATTGGGTCTCGGCTGCACCCGCATCGGACCCCGATTGGGTCTCGGCTGCACCCGCATCGGACCCCGATTGGGTCGGCACAGCACCGGTGACAACCTCCGACCCCGAACCTGGAACCTCCAGCACAGCAACTGCGACTGGCTTCGCACTGGTGACTCTGGAAGAAGGCTCAGAAGACAAAAGAGAACCGGGATCAGAATCACCGGTAGCGACAGAGCCCAGCGAGACGAGCTCGGGTGCAGCAGGCCACTGCCCCTGACTCGCCTCCCCGAGAGGCAGGCAGAAATGCTCCAAGACAGGAGAAAAACAAGGGCGAGCACTTGCCTGCACTCGGGTTCTGTCGCCGTCCAGGACTTCGTCGATCCAGGCTCAGGACGAAGAAGTTCGTCATCAGGCTCTCACTCGGCCACGGCGGGTTCCGCAACCGGCATGATGGTCTCTGCAGTCTGTGGCTCCTCTGGCGCTGACGTCCACACCGATAACCCGCATGGCGTGGTGGCAGGGGACCCTCGACCCGCTGGCTTGAACTGCTCCGACGTGGAGACCCGGGGACGCTTCATCGTCGGCGCAGGCTCCATGCTGCAGTCTGCGCTTCTCCTCTGCCCATGACGTGGCTGCGGGGCTGGAACCAGGCTCTCCAGAACCGCAGGCCCCCTCCTCGTCCTGCAACGTAGGCCTGGCGTCGTGGACCGCTCAGCGGAGGGAGACACAGAGGCAGCAGGTTTAGCGAAAAGAGCTACAGCAGGTGGTGGGAGCTCGGGGGACTGCAAACCCCGAACTCCGCCCCCAGGAGTCAGACAAGGCAAATCACAACCATGATGAGAAGAAGGAACTTGCACTTGCCTGTTTCCTAGAGGAAGGATGGTGCCTGCTGTAGGGGACGTTGTTCCTCCCTTTCCCCGCTGGATGGGAATAGAGGGCCCCCTGGAAGGACGAGGAGGAGCCGCTCGCGAAGGCCCACTAACGGGCTTCACTGGAAGCGGATCCAGGTGGGGATCTAGCTGAGGTTCACTTTGGGCGTGGTGCCGACGTCTTCTGGCTGATAGCGAGGCGAAGGTGAAGTCCGGGAAACGCTGCTCTTCAGCAGAAACAGAGGCGAGCAAGTCAACATACTCCGGATAGTCATTCAGCTCGGGGTTCCTCTCAACCAGCCTGACAGCCGCCGTCACGTGCTTAATGGTTGACGTGGGGTGATCGGCGAAGCGAGCTGCAGCCATTCGGTCCCCGATGGAGACTGCTATCCGCTGCAACCTCTCTGGGGGAGTCCTGGCTGATGTCATGCTCGTTCGGGGATGACCCCCGGATGGCGTGAACTCCTGGACCGGATCGGGGACAGGAATGGGATCCCGAAACGAGGAGCGACGATGCCTCCTCTTCGGCTTCCTGCCAGAGTTTCCCTCCAGCCCACGGAGTACCTCGCGTTGGGAAGCGATCTCTGCCCTCCTAGTCATGACTTCCGGGTGGTCGAAGTAGCGAGGAAGGTTATTAAGAAGATACTCAGCATAGTCCAGGTGCCAGCGCATATCATTGGGGGTGTCGTCGAGCGTAGCAGAGAAGAGCATTCCATCTACGTAGTCCAGGGCCTCCGCTAGCTCGTAGCCCAGGCTCCGAACGTGGCTCCTGAAAGACGGCATTCTTCCAGCACGCAGTTACCCAGACAGGGAAAAACAAATGTCCACTTTAAGCAAACTTACCGGGAACAGCGTCTCAGTTTGGCGGCAGTCTAGTGTGATGCGGTGGCCCTCGCGAGCCACCATAAGACGGCAAAAGTCACCGGTGAAGTTTGCATAGTTGTTTACAGTGATCCCTCGCTACTTCGCGCTTCACCTTTCGCGCCCTCAGTGCATCGCGGATTTTTCAAAAATATTCATCAAAAATTCAAAATTGAGAAATAATGGGTGGGCGCTAGCAGAAGGCAGGGAGACTACATTAGACCATCAGGTATCAACACGGAGAGCCGCACAACTCAAAAAATCCACCTCTCTGTTCGCTGTTCTCGTGTTGGCTCGGCAATCTCGCAAGCTGATTGGCCGAGACGTTTCACCCCGCAAGCTGATTGGCCGAGACGTTTCACCCACCTCCTCTCCCTGCCGAGCGCCCATGAAGGGAAGGAAGACCGCATTCATTGCTCTTTATTGCTCGTGTTACGTAGTCTCGCAGCATGGAACTTTTTGCTGTTCTCTTGTGCCATTTTGTGCGAAATAGTCTTCCCGTCGAGCCACTACGCCGCCTCCTGCAGCTTCTCCAGCTCTATCGGAAGCTGCCCTCGATGATCCTGCGCTTCTAGCACCTGACGATGAGGCGTCACCTGAGGAGCAGTAAAGCTCTCATTAACCTGTGAAGTAAATCATCTTCATCTTGAGTTACGTATCTTGTTATAAGAATAAAAGAGTTCTCAAAACACATTTATGTACACTTTATTTACATCTACGTATGTATGTACACGTACACACACACACACACGTATCATATGAGAGAGAGAGAGTGAGAGAATGAACGTACGTATTATTTATGGGTGACGTCATTAGGGGTGACGCTACTTCGCGGTTTTTCACTTTTCGCGGTCGGTTCTGGAACCCATTAACCGCGATAAGTGAGGGATCACTGTATTAATGAACAAAAGCAATACAAAACAATGAGCCACGGTAGGCTAAAACATACAATACTACACTCAGATGATCACAAGACAATAACTAGGCACACTTACGGTCAAAACCAAGGAATGGTCGATACGTCAGACCATGGAGGAATAATTGACGTCTGAGCCGAGGAACGCTCGCTCAACGTCTGGCAAAGAATAATCGTTGACATGGAATCGTTGACGAGACTGCCGCATTATTCTGCTCCCAGAGCTCACTTAAATGCAGAGCTGCTGATGAGCCAAAATGCAGCACAGCTGTCAGGCTTGACAGCAGGAAGCCCCTCCAAGCGCTGTCACAATAAAGGCTCGGGGAGCCAGAAGGTAAACACTGCTGACAAACCTGGTAAAGATGATGCATGGCCCGAGCGCGGACGAGATCGGCGCTCGAACCATGACACGTATTACAACGACGTGGTTGTTTAGTCAGCTGTCACTGATGCAGAACACATTTATGAGCATTTCCAAGTTCATTTCCTTATCACAACGGTGTAAAAACAAACTTTCCACCAGCGCATGATGCAAAGAGGCCAGTCTAATTATTCAGAGGTGTGTTTTGGATAATCTAATCCAAAACACTCCCTCCCATCCATTTAATGCAAAGAGGCGCATTTTCTAAAGTGAACTGTGATCATGACAGTTTAAGACGGGTTTTGTGCTGACCAAAGCCCATGTGTGTGTGAGCCAAAATGCACACGATAGTAATGCTGCTTGGTAGTAAAGAAGACATCAATCGCAGTTGATGCCCAGTTAGTTACATTAGAAAGAACAAACAGGGAAGGATGCTGGGCTGAAAAATCAGCTGAATGATTTAATGTAGTGTGCACGGACCCAACACACAGACATGAATGGGTTTGAAACTTCAGGAAACGAGGATGATGCCTGTGCAAACTTTAATAAAATTGGATTAACGATGATAGGGAAGTCGCTCCTGGCCCGTGGGGAGATGGAGTGCTCCATCTCCTGTTGTTTTCGCGAGCCCGCTTTCGGTGGCTTCTGCTAGCACCTGACAAGTGGCAGTCGGGGAGCTTGCTGGTGGAGAACCGCAACCTTAGGCGCGGTGCGGGCGGCCTCAGCCCATCTTGAAACCTGGGGCGTGCGGCCTCAGCAGATGTGTGGATGCATCTCCTGTCTCTGTGGGGAGTTACAGTGAAAAGTAAAACACTACACACTCCTTGTTCATTCATTTATTCCCTAAAAATAAACACATTAATGCCTAATTAGTTCGTGATGAAAACGAAAATGTGGCTGGATGGAATAAAAATCTTCAGACTGACACACCTCCTTTCAGGACGTGGGTTGGGCCTATGTCCTCACCTTATGTTCTGGTTTATGTTTTCTGGTCACCAGGACATAGGTTCAGCCCATGTTCTCACCTTGAGTTTTGTTTGCACATGTATTTCTGTGTTTATTTGTAGTTATAATTATCATCATGGTCTTACGTTTGTCTGATTATTTTCCATGCCAGGCCCTTAGTTTCAGTGTGTTATCATTTTTCCTGGTTCAGCCTTAGTTGATATGGTTATTAGAGTTATCATTAATATCTTGGGTTTTGTCATGTTCCTCCCTGGTCCTTTGTTCATGTCTCGTATGTTCCTGTTTACCTTTTTGTCTCAGTCCCTCATGTCTCCTCTACTTGTAGCCACTTCCCTCCCTGTTCATTCATTCATTCCCCTAAAAAAAAAAAAAAATCCTACATTAATGCATAATCTATAGACTCCAATGGTAAGTCCGCAATTAAAATGAGAGTGTGGATGGAATTAAAAAAAAAATAGTGTGTTCATTATATAATTAAAATGACGGGCAATTATATGATGACTATTACAACTCTTTCCATTAAAATAACAGAAAAACCCAGCAGAAGCCGTTTCCTCATGAGCTCCTGCGCTGCGTGATTTCAAAACACGCCACTGAAATATCATTACACAATGCGCTTCTGATTATAGACCTCCCTTTTTCTGATCAAAAGTGGATTCTCATGGAATCACTATAATACGAGTGGGGGCTGAAAAGTTCATAGGCTGAATGTGGTTTATTTTTCAACATAGTCTCCTCTTCTGTCCACACACTTCTTCCATTGGTGTTGCAGCACTTGGATCCCTGCAGTTGAAAAATAAACCACATTTGGTCAAATATGACCACTATCAACTTTTCAGCCTATGATCTTTTCAGCCCCCCTCCCCCCCGTAGTAATGCGCATTAGGTTGCACGCCACCACACTTCTTTGAAATGAGCCTCCACCTCCTAGCGCACAGTCTACTGGTAATGTGATGGCGTGATGCAAAGTGTAAAAAACAGACAACGTGCTGACAGAAACTAACAAAAACACGGTGTACAGCGAAAGGTCTGTCAGAAAAATCTGTGGATGATCATCCTAATGGGGCCCTAAAGAATCAGTGCTATAATTATGATTATTGTCATTATTAATAATTATTATTAATCTATTAAATTACCTCATTTCAGATATTCAGGGAACCACCTCTAGTTATAGAGCAGAAGACTAAATTTAAGAATTACACTGGTCAACACCAGATTTATTGTCTAAGTTTTTTTAGCAGATTTAGGACAATTTTGATGTGCTGAATACAAAAATCACATTGGTTTTGTTCAATCAGGTCAACTTTTTGAACTATGGCCACATGGTTTCGTACATTTTTGTTTACATGTACGGGTATTTTTGCTTTATATGATGCAAAATTCTTTCATTTCTTGAAATTCTCTGAGTTTTGAATGATGAAATAACATTCAATTTACATGTACTTTCCTTTATCAATGTCTACCATTCAATTTACAGTACAACTGTACAACTGCTGTACAACTGCTTATAACTTAACATAAAAACCTGACCTGACCGAGAGGAACAGATGCCATTTTTGGATTCAGCGGTGCAAAATTGTCTTAAATCAGTTGGAAAAAAAAACACAGACAACTTACAAAAAAAATATTTTTATTATGTTGTGTTATCAGTCACTACTGATCAAAGCGCAATAATAATTTAATCAGTCTCTTAATCTATGCACAAGTTCTTGGCACTGAGTGATTCTGAAACCTTGGACACAAAACCCACATGTTTAACTCAGTTTAGCAATTTAATGAAAGAGCCAAGGTGATGGCAGACATCTGTGAAGCTTTGTAAAATGAATGAATAACCAGGTGTTATAGTGACAACTGTAAATTGGTATATATGATGAATTAAAAATGTTTACATATGCCAGGGGATAAACATATTTACAAGTTTTGCATGTGTGAAATAAGGGCATTACTGCTGTAAATGATTTTTTTTCTCTGCTTAGTTCAGTTTCACAAAGTGGCTAAATAATGGTAAATAAGCCCAAATGGAGCAACAATTGAGCCTTTATATTCATCATGCTACAGGCTAATAACTAGTTTATTAGTCTGTCATTAGTGTTTAGTTTTAGCATAGGGCAGGGGTCCTCATTCTGCCCAGTGGGTCCATGTGTCTTTGACAGCAAACTTTAAAAAAAATCCCAAATGTACAAGTAACACTGAAAATTTAAAAGAAGACATGTATAACTATATGAGAAGAATGTTGCAAGTTCATGAAAATTAAAAATGACAATGGTAATGAAGTTGCAAATTTACAGGTAAAAAGTCACAATGTGAAAATAATTGCACATTGACAGAAAAGACTTTCTTTTGCAGGGAGAACCAGGAGAAGATGATCTACTTTCTCCTGTTGGACAGGAAGGAGCGATACCCCAGCTGTGAAGATGAGGATCTGCCTCCCAGAAATGATATAGGTAACATTCCTACAAAAAAAAACTGCAGCAACATAAAAAATTAGATTTTTTTTTTCCTTTTAATTGTAATTTCCATTTATGAAATGTACCCCCTCAAGCAAACCTGTCAGTATTTTTGTCTGTCTTCCAAGACCCACCCAGGAAGCGCGTTGACTCCCCCATGCTGACCCGTCATGGCCGCTGTCGCCCAGAGAGGAAGAGCTTGGAGGTTCTGAGTGTCACAGATCAGGGGTCTCCCACCCCACCTCGCAGGGCGCTAGAGACTAACGCACACAGTCAGAGGTACACACCCACTGATCCCCTGTCTACTTAATAATCACGACTGTTAGAGCCAAATCTCAACCACTAAATATATTTGTTCCTCTGTATCTGTAAAGGTCCCGGTCAGTGAGTGGCGCGTCCACTGGTCTGTCCTCCAGTCCTCTCAGCAGTCCCAGGGTAAGAACCTTCTCTGCTCAGCTGTAGCTGATGTGGAGCTCTAAACCAGCCATATCCAAACTTTGTAATGATAAGGCCCACCTTTAATTAGCCCACCACAACCTTTGTTGCAAATAAATCTTTTAAAATGAGTTAAACTATGCCAATCATAAGCAAGACAGAAAGAATCTAGAGCAGAAATAAGTTTGAAAAAGCAACATAAAAATGCAACATAACCCACAGCTGTATTACCCGCATCCACGGGAGTCGCATGAGTAGAGCGGTTGGTGCTGTCTGTCGCCGGCCGCCTATCCAACTGTGTCTGTGCTCTAACTCAACAGGGAGTGAAGCCACGGCCACCAAAGTTGGTACAGAGGTTGACCTTGGGACTCGCACTGGGGTCAAAAGGTCACGGTGACAGGGTCATAAAAGGTTAAAATCCATTTTGGCCCATAGTGACTTCATTATTTCAACTAGGGGAAATAAATTTTAAGGCAAGTTAGAATTGGGTCTTTGATGCCTATTGAAGGTCAAATGACTTTGACCTTGGCTGTGACCTTGAAGATCGGTAAGGTGTGAATTTGGGTTACTAGGTCACCAAGTTAAAATAAATGTAACTTTACGGCTTATTACCATGATTGTTGTAAATGCTGGAAAAATGCAGGTTAGCTTTAAAATTTTTTCACACCAAAAATAAATACTATGTTTTTGAATGCTATATGCATTCTGTAGTCCTTATTTTATTTTAATATTCAAGTACCTCATTATTAAAATTTTACTGGAATTATGACATTTTTAAAGAGTGAAAAATTAAAAACTTTCATCTGTTTTTTTATTGACCTTTTGAGGCCTACTTGTAGTCACTTGTCCGCTCCCACTGTGGGAACACAGCTCCAAACCATTAACGTCCTTTTTTTTTTTTTCTTGATTTCCCCCATGTGTGGCATAGTGAATGCAGTAGCTTGAGTCATTGGCAGCC
Source organism: Pholidichthys leucotaenia (assembly GCA_020510985.1). NCBI lineage: Eukaryota > Metazoa > Chordata > Actinopteri > Cichliformes > Pholidichthyidae > Pholidichthys > Pholidichthys leucotaenia. The sequence goes on along the minus strand of CM035838.1, from coordinate 364,845,653 downwards.
ACCTCAGTTAGCTTTTTGATTGGGATTCTGTATATAAATTTGATAGTAAATGTGATGGAATTGATTGTGGACGTTCAGCTTTTTCAATACAAAACAAAAGATGCAATGAGAGCTAACACTTGCATCTTAATTTTTGCTAGAACATTTAGGTTTCAAAAGTAATTAAGTAATTAAAAGTTCTGTTAATTTATGAAGATTAAATATTTAAACATTTATTTTCAGCATAAATTGTTTTTGGGAATAGCCCATAGCTGGATGGAAAATATTTAAAAAAATTTATAAAGCACATTTCTTTTCTTTTTTTTTTTTTTTACCTGACATTAAAAGGGGAATAAATAACAAAAGGGATAACCAAAACAGTTCATCCATCCATTTTCTACCACTTTTCCGGAGGTCTGGGTCACAGAGGCAGCAGCTGAAGCAGAGAAGCCCAGACTTCCCTCTCCCCAGCCACCTGCTCCCGCTCTTCAGAGAGGATACCAAGGCGTTCCCAGACCAGCTGGGAGACATAGACTCTCCAGCAAGTCCTGGGTCTGCCCCGGGGTCTCCTTCCAGTGGGATGTGCCCAAAACACCTCAAGTGGGAGGCATCCAGGAGGCATCCTGATTAGATGCTCAAACCACCTAAACTGGCTCCTTGCGATGTGAAGGAGCAGCGGTTCTGCTGTGAGCCTCTCTGGATGACTGAACTCCTCACCCTATTTTCGTGGGAGTTTGCCCACCCAGTTTACATGTGTTTTGTGGACTTGGAGAAGGCATTCGACCGTGTGCCTCATTGTTTTTTTGTGGGGGGTGCTTCAGGAATATGGGGTATCAGGCTTGTTGTTACAGGATGTCTGGTCTATATACGATCTTTGTGAGACTTTGGTTCGTATTGCCAGTAATCAATCGAATTTGTGCCCAGTGAGAGTTGGACTCCACCAGGGCTGCCCTTTGTCATGGATCTTGTTCATAATTTTTATGGACAGGATTTCTAGGCAGCAGCCAAAGGAACGGAGAGTGTCATGCTTGGTGACCACAGGATCTCTGCTGTTTGAAGACGTTGTCGTCCTGTTGACTTCATTGAGCAATGACCTACAGGTCTTACTGGAATGGTTTGCTGCTGAGTGTGAAGCAGCTGGGATGAGAATCAGCACTTCCAAGTCCAAGTCCATGGTTCCCAGCTGGAAAAAGATGGATTGCCCTCTCTGGGTTGGGGACGAGCTCCTGCCCCAAGTGAAGGAGTTTAAGTATCTCAGGGTCTTATTCACGAGTGAGGGGAGAATGGAGCGAGAGATTGATAGATGGATAGGAGCAGCATCTGCAGTGATGCAGACGTTGTACCGGTCTGTCATGGTGAAGAGGGAGCTGAGCTCTAAAGCAAAGCTGTCGATTTACCAGTCAATCTACGTTCCTACCCTCACCTATGGTCATGAGCTTTGGGTAATGACCGAAAGAATGAGATTGTGGATACAAGCGGCTGAAATGAACTTTCTCCATAGGATTGCTGGACTCAAAAAAACAGTTGGTATTGGTTAATTATTGTTTTATAGTTATAGTTTATTAGTTTATTTGTCAGGGACCACGTACAGAAAAAAAACATTAAACACAGGGATGCTTTGTACCAGATTATAGCATTATCACTAATTTCCGTCTGTACTCTCTGAGGCAAGCAAGAAGATTTTAAAGGATAAGACAACAGCACACATAAAAACAATTTAAGAGTACAGTTTCAAATCCCATTTAAGTGAGGGAATCAATGCTGGCGGTCTTGATTACTTAAAATTCATTTTTTAGTCTCTGTGGAAAAATCTCTGTAATTTCTTCTGGTCTTCAAAGCAGTGGGGAGCTTGTTCCATTCCGTTCTAGCTTTGTATGAGAATGCTGATTGTCCAAAAGCAGTTTTACATAGGGAGATGCAACAATGTCACCTTGAAGAAGTTCTTGTTATTCTAGTATTTTGTTCAGAAGTTAGGTACACAAAAGTCTTAAGAGGTGGGGGTGCAAAACCATGGATAATTTTAAAAACCAACCGTATTTGCATACATGTTAATATTTTCAAAGCTTAACATCTTGTGTTTGGCAAGTATACCACAATGGTGATACTGTTGTGTCTTCTTATCCAGAATTTTGATGGATTGTTTATACAGAGATTCCAGGGACTTCAGAGTCGTACTGCTGGCTTGCAACCAGCATGAGATGCAATAGGAGAAATATGTCAGAATCATGGCATTCGGAAAGGTTTTTGATCCTTCTAGAGTAAATGAGTTTCTGATGCAGCCAAAGTTTGCAAGGTTATATTTCAGTGCGGCTTATCTGTTTTATGTGCTTTTTAAAGGTGAGTGTTGGATCTAATGTGACACTCAAATACTTAAACTCTGTTACATTTTCTGTATTTGCTCCATTTACAGTTACTGTATATTCGGAGAATATGTGGGATTTTGTTTGTTAGTAAAATACATGGTAGCTGTTTTCTCCACGTTCAGAGTGAGGCATGATTGATTAAGCCATTTTGACACTTTCTCCATTGCTATTATTAACTTGTCAGCCACTTGTTTAGCATCCTTCCCATGTGTGTAGATGACTATGTCATCTGCATCCATCTGAATTTTTAAGTCATCTTCACATATTGATGGCAAATCATTAATATACAACAGCAGTGGGCCTAAAATTGAACCTTGTGGTACTCCCATGGTTTGTTTATCTCTGCTCTTTGTGTAGTGCATGTCACAATGCACCAACTGGCAAAAGTCAGCAGCAGGCGAAGGACAGAGCTGTGTGGAGGAATCTGATCAGAACTAAATGAAACAGTCATTGTCACCCCCGACAGACTGCTATGATGATGATGATGATGATGAAGGTACTCCCATGGTGCATGCCTTTGATTTGGATACAGTATTGCTTATGCACACACACTGGGAGCAACCAGATAGATAAGATTTTAACCAGCTATGGGTATTCATGGACAGTTTATATCCTAATAATTTAGAAAAAAGGACTGAGTGATTGACTGTATCAAAGGCTTTACTTAAGTCTAAAAAGATGGCTCCTACCACCCCCCTTCCCCCTTTGTCTAGATTTTCTTTAACCCCTTGCACTCTGGTCAATTTCCCTAAAAACGCCAAAAAATAACGTACCCAAAGTAAATCAAAAGCTGTTCTTCAACCCTTTGCAGCATCTTCATGGGGTTGGTCTCATTTAAAAGAAAACACTTTGAATTTTTTGGCAAAATAGTCATAATCTCTCTAAGTTCTCCTGCCACTGAGTAACAGTCATCTAAACATACTGAACTTGAAGAAAATAAATTTCACCTGGGTGTTTTTTTGGATACAAATGCTTGCAAATAACACACAGCTGTCAGATCTGGGCTAGAAAATGCAACAGAAATGTAGAACCAAGTGTTATCCAGCTGAGGTCAAAATTTTGTAACAATACCACAAAAAATGAATATATTACACAGCTTTTTTCTTAGATTATTCCCAGGTGTTTTTGAACTGTGCCAAATTGTGCCAAATGGCACAGTCTGGAAAAACGTCTGTAACTTTTGAATGATTCAATATAGAAGCTTCATCTTGGGCTCTAATGAAAGGTGAAGGGCTGTGTGTGTGTGTGGGGGGGGTTGTTTATTCATTCATGAATGAATGAATGAACAAACAAGCCCCCACACACAAAGAAGCATGCCACGTAAAAAATGTGTGGGGTTTTTTCTACAAGAAAAAATAACTTACAGTGCAATAAAAATTATACTAAAATATCTGTAATGTAGAAGATAACAACCCTCCCCCCCGCTACAGAGGACGGACATCGTCCATCGACACATGACGGACCGTGGCCGTGTGCCGCGGTCTACTACACACAGTTGTACTAAAATATCTGCAATAATATCTGCAATCCGCTACAGAAGAGTAACGGGGGGGGGGGGTGTCACGGTCCGGATGCGGCACTCGGACTGTGTCCAGTCTGTGCGCCGCGGTACATGGTCCGTGCGCCGCGGTCTTCATGTTGCGATGACGCACAGTTGTAATTTACCAATCGGTCAAAAGTCATTTTGATTACAATTTTCAGGAATAAAGAATAATTTAGCTTATAACACTTACCTGTCCACAACAGCAGTGTCGCTGGCGAACTTCTCTTCCTCATTGTCAGACGAACATGACGCTGGTCCGCTTGTTACGGACTCGTGGTTCTGGTCACGCGACCCGGTCAAACCATAATTCCATTATTGCAGTTTTGCGCTTCCATGATTGCGGTTTTGGCAAACGATTTTTCAAAACAAATAAGAACAGTAGTAAGAAAAAAAGACTGGCGAACACGTGTGTGTCACCCAGCGGCTTACACAAAACAGATTTTACGCAAGGGACGCACGCTTTCGAACTTCTGTGCTTCAATTGGCTCGCTGTATTTGTAGCCGTTGGTAGGCGGGTCCTTCTTGCTAGGTTTTCAGTCATTGGTTCTTCAAGGTTTCAGAAACCCAATTCAAGGCTCTTATTAGTCGAATGAGAGGTCAATCACATCTAAACCAATCAAAGCACTCCTTTGGCTTTCTGTTCGCGGCTGTGTCTGTAGTGGAAGAACGGAAATGCAGCTTTTTTTTTTTTCAGTGCGCCCTAGGACGCAGAGACGTGACCGCCCGCGGTACACCGGAGTGCAAGAGGTTTTAATCGTTTCAATAAAGTAACAGCATGCAGTCTCCGTTGAGTGGTTCGGCCTGAAACCAAACTGCATGGGATGCATGAGATGGTCTACCAGTTGGTCTACTACCACCTTTTCAATGGCTTTTGACAAAATAGGAAGTATACTTATCGGTCTGTAATTACTAATTTCCTGTTTGTCTCCGGCTTTGTGTATGGGTGTTACAATGGCAGGTTTAAATTCATCAGGAAAAATATTTTCATGTATTGATTGATTTATTAGTTCTGTAATTGGAATTATTGAAGTGTCTTTATGTTTTTTCAAGAATACAGCATGAAGTCCATGAATATTCTTAGCTCTGGAGCTTGATAGATATGATAAAATTTTGTTAAGCTTTACCTCATTTGTGGGTTTAAGGTTTAGATCAGTTTCATGATTTATTTTAATTTGGTGCGGGTACATTTGGGTAAAATTCAGACCCAGTTCTTGTACCGATTTGATAAAATACTTATTAAAATTGCTGGCTGTAACTAAACTATCTGAGTGAAGTTTTCCATTCAAATTGAGTTGTATGACTTCACTTTTTATGCATTTTTTTCCCTGTGAGTTTATCAATACATTTCTAGAGTTTTTTGTTATTCCCCTATGCATTTTAAGTTTTAAGTGTGCCTATCAGCCTAAAATTTCACAGTCTTATATGTATTGTCAGCAGTATCAGTGGTAGACTGGTGACTGGTCACACAATACTGACGCACTCTACAAGAAGGGACAGCGCAGGCTGTTCCTGCTGAGGAGACTCAGGTCTTTTGGTGTACAAGGGGCGCTGCTGAAGTCATTCTATGACACGGTGGTGGCATCAGCCATCACTTTTGGAGTGGTCTGCTGGGGCAGTGGCATTACTGCAGCCGATAGGAAGAGACTGAACAAACTGATTAAGAAAGCTAGCTCTGTCCTGGGGCAACGCCTTGATCCGATGGAGGAGATAGGAGAGAGAAGGACAGTGGCTAAACTGTCATCTCTGCTGGAGTCCGAGTTCCACCCTATGCAGGACATACTGGATGCACTGAGGAGCTCATTTAGCAGCAGACTACATCATCCCAGGTGCACAACCGAGAGGTTTCGTAGGTCCTTCCTACCAACGGCTGTCAGACTGTACAACCTAAGCAGGGCTGCTCGCAGAGATAGCAAAAAGACGTAACAAACTAATAGTTTTTTTTTGAATGCAAAAGATGCAATAGACTTACACAATGGTCCTCTCCGGCATACAACTAGGAACATACCGGTCGCTATGGAGGGTGAGAATATGTATGGGCACATAATCATACCATGTAGGATAACTAAATAGACGGTTATGCTGTTTCATCCCACCTAGCAACAATGCTCTGCACTGTGTGTGTTTATATATTTACATATTTATTCCATCTAGCTACAATGCTCTGCACTGGGTGTGTTTATATTTATATATCTATATATTTATTCCATCTAGCTACAATGCTCCGCACTGTGTTTTTATATATCTACATATTATTCCATCTAGCTACATTGCTCCGCACTGTGTGTGTTTATATACTTGCATATTTATTCCACCTAGCTGCAATGCTCCGTACTGTGGGTGTTTATATATTTACATATTTATTCCATCTAGCTACAATGCTCTGCACTGTGTGTTCATATATTCATATATTTATTCCATCCAGCTACAATGCTCTGCACTGTGTGTCTGTGTGTGTGTGTGTGTATATATATATATTTTATAGTAATATGTACATATGTATATTAGCTGCTCTTGCTTGCTTTTTTTTTTTTTTTTTTTTTTTTTCTTGCCTTCTGATTGTTGCTCTGAGTGTTGCTATCCCTGTGCTGTTGCAATCCTGGAATTTCCCCGTTGTGGGACTAATAAAGGCTTATCTTATCTTATCTTATCTTATCTAGAATCATGAAAATTAATTTCCTGTATGTGACTTTTGCCATGCTAATGCTAGCTCAGGCTGTCCTTCTTGTCAGACCTCTCCATCATATCGTCCCACTGTCCATCATACACGTTCTCATTTCACAGACACACGTACCACGTTGAATAAGTCTGTGTGAACATATGCTGACATGGACATACAGTAAATGGGCTGAAAGAGACAGATATGATTAGAGAACAATAAATACCACCAAATCCATCAACCATTAATGCATCTTTTCAAGGCTCGTTGGTGGATCATGTGCATGAGTCATATTTCATCACCCATTGCTTCATGTGTCCACCCCTCTTTCTTTCCATCTCTCTTTGTCTGCCAATCAGAGTCCGGTCTTCACTTTCAACCAGTCAGAAGTCACCTCCACCTCCGCTTCCTCCTCCAAAGAACCCAAACCAGGAAGTACCACCACCCCTCGGTCCACTCGCCCAGCGCCTGATCCAAAAACCCAGACCTTACCCTCAAAGGGTCCTGCTGACCGGCCCCAGCTCCACTCCATGAAGTCCCTCCCTCTCCAGACACCTCGCTCCCCGTCACCGTCCCCATCTCCCATCTTGTCTCCAATCCCGCGCTTTTTCAACTTCCCCTCTCCATCTGTTTTTAGGAAGAACATTCATTCGTCTTCTAACTCCTCTGCCACCCCTCCTCCTGTGTCGCAGGTCACGCCACAGGGCTCGCCGCTGCCCACCCCGCTGGGCACACCTGTGCACCAAATCCAACACCCTTCCTCCACCACCCCTCCCTCCTCTTCCTCCTCATCTTCTTCTTCCAGAGCAGACGGAGCCAGTGGGGCGTCAATATCGCTGACCCCACCCTCCAGCCCAGGCGGCAGCGGGGGTATGGCCGCTTCAGGCTCCGCCCACTGGAGGACAAGGCTCAACTCATTCAAGAACAACCTACTGGGCTCGCCGCGTTTCCATCGGCGTAAACTGCAAGGTGAGTGATCGAGGACAGTGTTATTCTTCATCAGTGTGGATCAGCCATTTTTTAAATATCGGCGTCTCTGTTTTTGGTAAATCCGGTGAGAAAATTTGTTGGCAGCCTTGGTTTGACCGCATTTTTTTAGTAAACTTACTTTTTTATCGTCAGTCCTCTCCGGCATCTTTCAGAGTGGCGCCAGCTAACGAACCAATCAGGTTGCGGTTTTTGTCTCCTAGGTGACCGCATACACCAGTCATGTTCGACTTAATCAGGACCCTGAGGGTAAAGTATAGCGGGTCTTTCTGACAGCTGATTTATTAATAAGAATTAATTTCTCAAAAAACCCAAAGAAGTGAAGACTGTAACGATCTGTACCTCCTTTAAAACTGCTGAATTTTACTTCACTGCTTTTTTCTACCTATTTATTTGATTCTGGTTTATTATTATTTTTATCTGATACCCCCTGGACTGTTTTCAGTCTGTGTTCCCTGTATTCCGTTGTACGTAACCTTAACGGATTACTGTATGTGTACTGATTTTTTGTACTTTGTTCTTCAATAAAGTTTAAAAATATAAGAATGTTTATAACTAACTAAAAACAAGTATTACATTGGTTAAAGTAAACAACCAGACAAGTGCAAAATTACAGAACATAATATATTTATTGATAAGCCCTGATTCATTACCTCAAATTATTACCTAGATCATCCCGTTTATTCTTTGAAAAAAAAAAAGCATAATACCACAAGACTATTTTATCACATCTTTATGAAATTTAATGTTGATTCATAACTGACTATTACACCAGCATCATTTGTGTATTTAAATCTGATCAGAATGTCAAAATAAACTACTCTGTCTCACTCTTAATCTACTACCCGTTTTATTGCCTTGGTATGGCCCCATCTTTGTTGGTAATGCCTCTGATGTCAAATCAGACACACGTTTTCATTAGTTACTGTAAATGTCAGCAGGGGGATCTGTGGAGTGATGCATATGTAAATACATTTCAATATTCAGATAGGAGCATGCTGTGGACTTTGTGAATCTTGATACAAAGGAAAGCAAAATACTGAAAAGACATAAAAATATAAGCTGCTCGATAGCCACACTTCAGATGTTCCAGTCCACATAGGGTTTCATAGACAATGCTACATGCTGTATTCTAATAAAAGAAATATTGAGAGAGCCCGAAAAATGAGACAGAAATCAGCTTAAGCGAATGATGACGAGTAAGCAGCTTTAATCTGATTAACTCTAGCTGAACTGTGCATGTGCATTAATGACTGTAAACAGTCCATTTTTTTTACATTGAAAAATTAATGCGGCACACCACCAATCAAAAATGTTACAAAAAGACACAAACACGCACACAGCATTCAGCTGCTCCCTGTTCAGGGTTGCCACAGCAGATCATGGGTCCGCATAATGATCTGGTAAGGATTTTACACCAGATGCCCTTCCTGATGCAAGCCTTGACCTGGGACGAGGACAAGGAGTACACCAACTTGTCCCTCTCTATCTATGCTTAACACCAACCTGGGAGGTGGAAAGTACCATTTTTATAATCTTTGGTATGACCCGTCTGAGGCTTGAATCCACTCCGGTATAAAAATGTTACAGAATGAACATTGTACCCTTTTACAGCATATGTAGTAACAATTTAGGATAACACTTTATAACTTTATGATGAAATTACAGGATACTTTCTGTGTATTTTCAGTGAAAGTACTGGTGTAAATCAGTGTTAGTAGGGTGAAATATCAGTAACAAGCCATGTTTTTAAAAAAAATAATTACAGGGTGCTTTCCGTGTATTTTCCGTATAAATATTTAATTATCCAGACGTTGCTGTAAGCCCAAACTTGATGCGATTTCCTGCGATTTCCATGACAGCTGTGGGGCAGCCGCAGAAGCCATGGAGGTGGCCCTGTCCCCCTGTAGAGTGTCTTGACGCTATTGGCTGCGCTCACATGAGTGGAGCGATATGAGTTCTCGCTCCATGCTCGGTCCAAACACATTTTGAATCTTTAAAATAATAATTTTTTTTTCACCAATCAAGTGAAAATAGACAATTTCCTGTGGCACACTTAACGTTCTCTCACGGCACCCCGGTTGAAAAACACTGCTGTAAGGCTCAAAACACACCAAGCTGACAATCAGCCATCTGGCAAGTTTGAGCTGTTGGTGAGGCTAGTCTGTTTGGTGTGTCCAGGACTGTCAGCACAAAACAAACTTCATCTGCATTTTTATGAGTGACATACAGTAAATGCTTCTTTGCCTCTGGCTGCAGTGTTTGTGGTGTGTGCAAGTGGAATTTTATTTTTACGTTGGCAAAATCGTCAGCGATGTCGGCTCGGTGCGTCTCTGACCAAAAAGGATAGAAGCCAGACCATCGACTATTGCAGGGACTTCAGTGAGTGCTCAGAAAGATTTCACATAACCCCACTTCAATGAACTGAACTATCCCTTTATGTAAACTTTAAGCAAACGCTAGATTTGAACAGCCATTGGGTGGGACTTTTCTGCGTGCACACAGCGTTGTGTGCCTAAGAACACATAATAGGCCCCTTTAAACAATCACAGCTCTCCTATACTGCATTTTCATACAGGACAGAAATCACTGTACCATTACAAAGAAAGCAGCACGTGTTAGAGCCTTCAGCCAGTGGATGTGTTGAGTAACATTTTATTTTGTGATGATATGCAATTAGTGTGATTAGATTAGAGCCTGTAATCCTGAGTCACTGCCCTTACCTCTCTCTTGCTCTCTCCCATTCCTTTTTTAGTCCCGACATCAGAGGACATGTCCAGTTTGACTCCTGAGTCCAGTCCAGAGTAAGTACCTACAGTACAATGTCTCAGTTGCAACAACAAAAAGATGTTTTTTGACAGAAAAAAACCCACTGTAAAATTCATTAACTACCAGGCCATCAACTTAATTTTTTCAAACTCAGACTGTAAATATATGTTAAAAATTATCATCCAATATATCAACTATGAATTAAGCAGTAAAGGTTGCAGGTGAATGACTGAGCCTTTTGGGGATGCTCCTTTTACACCCAATCATGACACTCACCTGTTTCCAATTAACCTGTTCACCTCTGGAATGATCCAAAAAGTTTTGTTTTTTTTGACCATTCCTCAACCTTCCCTGTCGTTTCTTGTCCCTGTTCCATCTTTTTTGGAACATGTTGCAGGCATCAAATTCAAAATGAGTGGATATTTGCAAAAAACAACAAAAAAAAAAAGTTCATCAGTTTGAACTTACAGGGGCAAATTTACTAAGGCAGCGCAAATTAGCGAGTGCGCAATTTAGACAGAGCACCTAAGGGAGTGGCCAATTTTTGCCAGTGATCTGCTATCAACATGGAAAATTATGAACACAGTCAGTTCATCTCAATAATGACGACCCATCCGCCAAGAGCACTGCCAAATTGTGCACAGACACAGCTGATGAGGAAATGGGTCATCAACAAAGGCACAGCCAGTTTGGAGGAGCATAATATATAAAGCTTTTTTTAAGCTTTTGTTTAAGCGCAAACCCCACTAAAATACTTTATTTTTGTTCATTATATTTCAAAATTTAGATTTTCATTTCACATGGCAGACTTTTTTGTTTAATATGTATAAATGAAGTATTTTTTGTCATGATGCGGAGCACGGTTGGGGGACCGTGCTCACGCTCTCAGTTAATCTGGTTATTTTCTGTACGTTTCCTACCTCGGGTTGATCATTGTATTTTGATTATGGTTTTGTCATTATAGTCTTGTTTACAAATATTGTCTTGTTTACTAATATTATGTGTTTTTGGTCTTTTTGTGTTTCAAATTATATCTTCCTGTTTTTGGACATGAGCTTACCCTCACCTTTGCCTTTAGTCCCCCTTTTTGTACATTGGTATTTGTTAGCCTTGTGTTGTTATTCATTGTTATCTTGCCCTTGCCTTGGTGGGTTGTCATTATTCTTTGTGCATTATCTGTTTCATGATTTATATTCCTGCCGGTCTATGTTCTTATTTTGACAGCGTGCTTTGTATACTTCAGTTTGCTTCTAAGCTAGTTTCACAATTTGTCCCAGCTGTAATGATTTTAGTTTGTTATCCACACGTGTTCATCATTTTGTAAATTACCCTTTGCTCTATTTAAGGGACGCTGTCCCATAGTTCAGGGCGACGTCCTTCATTGTAATTCTGTGTGTGTCCCACGCTTCACTCTCTGTGTATTCCCGGCGTTTCCACATGCCTTATCCTTTTGGTCACTCAGGCATTTCCGCACACCTTAGCTACTGTGCTATTCGACCTTCTCTTGTGTCCTGTCTCATAAGTTTGTGCCTCATATTTTTGAGTTTTTCTTAAACCACCTACAACTCACAGCCTGCGTTTGGGTCTTCGTTCCACTCCACCTGGACGTTCATGACATTTGTATCTAATTTAAAAAAGGACTACTCATGAATAAATTGATTATTTGACCACCATGTTTATTTTATTAACACTAGAACCATCAAGATGGTCTGATGGAGACTCTGGGGTTTTATTATGTGAATAACTTTGTTTTAACAAAATCTACAGGTCTCCCATTTCACAACTTTTTATAAATGCCATTGAGTTATGGTGTTGCAATTTTGAAGGACATTTCTGTGGATCTGTGCACCCTTTTTGTGAATAATTTCATTGTTGTTTTCCTCCTATATTGTGTATCCTGAACTGGGAGAGAGAAATAGAGAGAAGAGGGAACTGAATTACCGTTTTATGCACAGCAAAAAGAAATACTGTAAATATAGAAATATGGATAGAGAAAAAAATGAAGAAATTGGCAATGTGGAAGATTTTGCTTCAAGAGCAAGGGGGAGCTGATAGGAGAGGAAAACTCCAGAGTCCGAGTCTGAACCTCCGCAGAAAAGAGAAAAAAGTCACAATCGGCTGACATCAATTCAATTCAATTCAACTTTATTTATATAGCGCCATTTCACAACAACAGTCATCTCATAGCACTATCAACTGTAGGGGGAACCCCCACAGTTGCAGAAAGACCCCAGCAATCAGGCGATCCCCTGTGAGCAAGCACTTGGCGACGGTGGAGAGGAAAAACTCCCTTTTAACAGGAAGAAACCTCCAGCAGAACCAGGCTCAGGGAGGGGCAGTCATCTGCTGCGACTGGCTGGGGGGTGAGGGGATAGAGAAGAAGAAAAGAACAGACATGTAGAGAACAAACAGCACGATGGGGACTCAAATCTATGGGAGAGAACAAACAAATGTTAATGACCAGCAAAAAAAAATATTTCATTGAGAGTGAGTGAGGAAAGGAGTGAGGCCCAGTGGAGGTCCCCCGGCTGACTAAACCTATTAGCAGCATAACTAAGGGAGGGTTCAGAAACACATGATCCCTCCCTAATTGTAGGCTATATCAAAAAGGTAGGTTTTAGCCCTATTCTTAAAAACAGAGATCGAGTCTGACTCCCGAATCCAGATTGGCAGCTGATTCCACAGGAGAGGAGCTTGATAACTGAAGGCTTTGCCTCCCATTGTACTTTTGGAGATTCTAGGTATTACAAGTAATCCTGCATTTTGGGAGCGTAGTGCTCTGTTAGGATAATACGGTAGTATCAGATCTTTTAAATAAAAAGGAGCCTGATTGTTTAGAGCTTTGTAAGTAAGAAGAAGGATTTTAAACTTAATTCTAAACTCTATGGGAAGCCAATGAAGGGAGGCCAGAACCGGAGAGATATGATCTCTCTTTCTAGTACCTGTTAAAACTCTTGCTGCAGCATTTTGGATCAGCTGAAGACTTTTTAAAGATGTTTTAGGACAGCCTGATAATAAAGAATTACAATAATCTAATCTCGAGCTAACAAAAGCGTGGATCAGTTTCTCAGCATCACTCTGAGACAAGATGCTCCTAATCTTGGCAATATTACACAAATGATAGAAGGTAGTCTTAGAAACAAATTTAATATGTGAATTGAAGGACAAATCCTGATCAAAAATAACTCCAAGGTTCCTCACAGAGCTATTAAGAGAAAGAGTAACTGCATCCAAACTGAAAGTTTGATTTGGAAAGGAATTTCTAAAGTTTTTTGGACCAACAAGAATGACTTCAGTCTTATCTGAATTTAATAGCAGGAAATTACAAGTCATCCAAGCTTTGATTTCCTTAAGACAGGCTTCTAACTTGGCTAATTGATTACTATCATCTGGCTTCATTGACAGGTATAATTGTGTGTCATCTGCATAACAATGAAAAAGTATACAGTGCTTTCTAATAATGTTGCCTAACGGAAGCATATATAAACTAAAAAGAGTAGGGCCTAGCACAGATCCCTGTGGAACTCCATGACTAAGCTTTGAGTTGAAAGAAAACTCATTATTTACATGAACAAACTGGAACCTATCAGATAAATAAGATCTAAACCACTGCAACGAAGTTCCATTAAGTCCAACATAGTGTTCTAATCTATCAAGTAGAATATTATGATCGATAGTATCAAAAGCTGCACTAAGGTCTAAAAGGACAAGTACAGAAACTAGTCCATTATCAAATGCAATGAGGAGGTCGTTAGTGACCTTCGCTAAGGCTGTTTCAGTACTATGATGGATTCTAAACCCAGATTGAAACTCTTCAAGTAAACCATTTCCCTGCAGGTGGTCAAATAATTGCGTAGCAACAACTCTTTCTAAGATTTTTGAAATGAAAGGGAGATTAGAGGTTGGTCTATAGTTAGCTAAAGCTCCTGGATCTAGCGTTGGCTTTTTGAATAAGGGTTTAATTACAGCCGTTTTAAAAGCCTGCGGTACATGACCTAAAGTTAATGAAGAATTGATTATATGAAGAATAAAGCTACCAATAAGTGGGAAGACTTCTTTAAATAACCTGGTAGGAATAGGGTCTAAAAGACAAGTTGAAGGTTTGGATGAGGAAACTATTTTGTCTAACTCACAAAGGTCGATTGGAGTAAACTCATCAAGACAGACATCAATAGAAGGAGTTGTAGTAGTTACAGTATTTAAGTTAACTGTGGGAAGAATCTGATTGATTTTATCTCTGATGGATGAAATTTTATTATTGAAAAAGTTCATAAAGTCCTGACTAGTAAGCTCTAAGGGAATGCTAGGATTGACAGAGTCCTGACTCTTTGTCAACCTGGCTACAGTACTGAAAAGAAACCTGGGATTATTCTTGTTCTCTTCTATTAATGCAGAGTAATAACTCGTTGTAGCTTTTCTAAGAGATTTTTTTATAAATTAAAAGATGATTTCTCCAAGCTAAATAGATTTCATCTGTATGACATCATCTGTATGTCCACTGCAAGTATAAGGGCTCCTATTGTATCCTATTTTATGGATACAAATTCATGTAATAGGCTATATACAGTATATAGGCTGTAATAGGCTTCACTACAGTGAAGACCATCACTATGCGGGGTAACCATTGACATATCGTTCGGCTCAGGAGACGCACACACACAGGCTCAGAGTAGTTCAAACTGTTTATTAACAACAGGGATGTTTGGGTGCGTGTCTGCGGAATGTTAATGTGTTGGTGGTGGCGTCTGCTTCGGACCCAGAGGCAGGAGACCTGTTCAGCCGGCAACCCTATGGGAGAAATCAGACACAGGGTGATGAGCACACACCAACACAGGAGGAGAATAGGCGAGGGAGAGAAGCTTACTTGTTGGGACAGATGACTGGCGCTTCAAGGATGGAAGCCCGGGAGACAGCCACCTGCAGGGCTCGGTGCAGCAGCGAGGAGAGACGAGGGACGGGATTGTCCGCCGCCGAGGAATCCACCTGTGCACAGGGGAGCAGACTGGAGAGATGAGGTAAGCGATTTTCTTACCGGTGATGAGGATGCTGAAGAGAATGTGGTAGAGGCCCATGGAAGGGAAATGAAGTCTACGGCTTCAGGCCGAAGCTCAGGGCGAGGCGGCTTTTATCCCTCGCCGCTGACGAGTAGCAGGTGCGTGAGCAGGTGGCGCCGCTGATGAATGGCGCGGCGTGACAGTACTCCCCCCTCTAGCAGCGCCTCCTGGCGATGGCTTATCCGGGTGCGCTCGGTGGAAGTCCGCGATGAGCGATGGGTCCAACACAAACGACGGGGGCACCCACTGTCGATGCTCGGGCCCATAGCCCTCCCAGTCCACCAAGTATTGCAATCCACGACCCTGGCGCCGGGAGTCCAGGATGGAGGAAGCGGACCAGGCCGGATGGCCACCAATCATCCGGGGCGCGGGTTGCGCTGCAGGAGGAGGGCAAAGGGGGTCAGTGACTGCCAGCTTCACCTTCGACACGTGGAAAGTAGGATGAATGCGGAGGGAGGGGGGAATAGCCACGCGCACAGCCACCGGGTTGATGATCCGGGTGATGGGATAGGGACCCATGAAGCGCTGTGCCAGCTTTCTCCTCTCGCCTTTTAGAGTGACGTCCTGGGTGGAAATGTAAACAAGCTGCCCAACTCTGTACGCCGGGGCAGGTCTTCTACGCCGGTCCGCCACAGTCCTGTTGCGCTCCGCTGTGCGTAATAGCACATGGCGCGCGGCAGTCCAGGTGGAGCGGAACTGCCTGAGATGGGCCCTAACTGACGGGACAGTTACTTCACTCTCCTGCTCCGGAAACAGCGGGGGGGTCGTAACCCAGGGACGCTTTGAAGGGGGACATCCCTGTAGCAGAAGAGCGAGCGGTGTTGTGGGCATATTCAACCCAGGCAAGATGGTTGCTCCAGGACGTGGGTTTGGATCTGGACACACAGCGGAGCGCAGCCTCCAGCTCCTGGTTGGTCCTCTCACACTGCCCGTTGGATTGGGGGTGATGGCCGGAGAAGAGGCTCACCTTGGCTCCGATGGCGTTGCAGAAAGACCTCCAAACCTCTGATGAAAACTGGGGGCCCCGGTCCGAGACCACGTCCACCGGAATCCCATGCAGCCTGACCACGTGTTGGACGAGGAGGTCCGCCGTCTCCAGGGCAGTAGGGAGGCCTCGCAGGGGGACGAAGTGCACGGCCTTGGAGAAGCGGTCCACGATGGTCAGGATGGTGTCATAGGAGTTGGAGACAGGGAGTCCGGTGACGAAATCCAGCGCGATGTGCGACCAGGGCCTGCCAGGGACGGGCAGGGGCTGGAGCAGACCCGCTGGAGGGGCATTTCCCGACTTGCAGGTGGCACAGATTGGGCAAGCCCGGGCGTAGCGGGCTGCATCCCTCCGCAGGCCTGGCCACCAAAAGGACCGTTGGAGGAGATCTATCATCTGGGAGGTGCCAGGGTGACAGGTGAGCTTGGAGGTGTGGAGCCAGTGGATGACCTCTCCTCGGACCGCGGATGGCACGAACAGCCTCCCCTCCGGTCCGCCGCCAGGGTCAGGTTCCACCTCCTGTGCCTTCCGGATCTTGCTCTCGATGTCCCACGAGATGGCTCCCACGACGCACGACCTGGGCAGGATGGAGTGGGGCGCCTCCTCCGACTCCACGGGGGCGAACTGCCTGGAGAGGGCGTCAGGCAGGACGTTCCTAGAGCCAGGCCTGAAGGTGATGGAAAATTGGAACCTGGCGAAGAACAGGGACCAGCGCGCCTGGCGGGCGTTCAGGTGCTTGGCAGATCGTAAGTATTCCAAGTTCTTGTGGTCCGTGAGGACCACAAACGGCAGGTTCGCCCCCTCTAACCAGTGGCGCCACTCCTGCAGGGCGAGCTTGATGGCCAAGAGCTCTCTGTCCCCCACATCGTAGTTTCTCTCCGCCGGGGACAAGCGCCGGGAGAAGAAGGCGCACGGTCGTTTGGCGCCATCGTCCGGTGACCGCTGGGACAGCACTGCTCCCACTCCCGTGTCCGAAGCGTCTACCTCTACGATGCACTGCAGCGCGGGGTCAACCTGGCGAAGGACCCGGGAGGAGGAGAACTCCGCCTTCAGCGCCTCAAAGGCGGCAGCGACCTCTTCGGTCCACCGGAACGGGACCTTCGGGGACGTGAGGCGGGTCAGTGGTCCAACGATGGCACTGAAGTTGGGGACAAAGTGGCGGTAGAAATTGGCGAAGCCAACAAATTGCTGCACCTGTTTCCGGGATGCAGGTGTGGGCCATTCCACCACCGCCTTTACCTTCTCTGGGTCGGGGAGCACCTTATCGTGGGCGATGATGAACCCCAGGAAGGACGTACTCCTGGCGTAAAATTCACACTTTTCTGCCTTAACGTACAGACGATTCTCCAGCAGCCTTTGGAGGACCCGCCTCACGTGGACCTGGTGCTCATCCCTGGACTTGGAGAAGATGAGAATATCGTCCAGGTAGACCAACACGAAAAGGCCAATGAAGTCCCGGAGGACGTCATTAATGAGGCGCTGGAAGACTGCAGGAGCGTTGGTCAACCCGAACGGCATCACCAGGTATTCAAAGTGGCCGTTCGGGGTACGGAAGGCCGTTTTCCACTCATCTCCCTCCCGGATCCGGACGAGGTGGTAAGCGCTGCGTAGGTCCAGCTTGGTGAACCAGGTCACCCCCCTGGAGGGAGTGGAAAGCAGTGTCCATGAGAGGCAGGGTGTAACGGTCCTTCTCCGTGATATTATTGAGGGCCCGGTAGTCGATACAAGGGCGGAGGGACCCATCCTTCTTTCCCACGAAGAAGAACCCTGCCCCCACGGGTGACGATGATGGGCGGATTATCCCAGCACTTAATGACTCCTTCAGGTAGGCGTTCATCGTCTCCTTCTCCGGCGCAGACAGGCTGTAAAGGCGACCAGAAGGTAAGGGAGCCCCCTGGCGGAGGTTGATGGCGCAGTCATAGGGCCGATGAGGGGGGAGAGACATAGCTTTCGCTTTGCTGAACACCATACCCAGGTCGTGAAATTCTGGGGGCACCAGAGACAGGTCCGGGGGTGCAGCGTCCGTCGCAGGGGGAGGAGCGGACGGAGAGCAGGCAGCGGACTGAAGGCAGGTGCCCATACAGAACGTACTCCATGCCGATATCCCAGCTGATTTCCAATCCAGGACCGGATTGTGAAGGCGGAGCCAGGGATACCCCAGGATGACGGGCGACACAGAGTTGGGAAGGACGTAAAAGGTCATCTCCTTCCGGTGGTTTCCCGAGATGATGACCGGTAGGGGGACAGTTTGATGTGTCACTCTCCCAAGGGTGGCACGGGAGAGGTGGACTAGGGAGATGGGAGTGTTGAGTGCCTGGCAGCGGATGCCCAATCGGGTTGCCAGGCTTTGTGAAATGAAGCTGCCTTCTGCGCCCGAATCCACCAGTGCGTGGGTGAGGTGCCCAGTGGGGTTATGGCAGAAACGGATGGGCAGCTTCAATTGGGTGAGTGATCCCAACCGATTGACGTCCGCGAGGCTTCCAACAGTGACTCGCAGACCCCACCGACTGGCTTTCCATGGACAACGCTCCACGGTGTGTTGGTCGCCTCCGCAATACATGCAGAGGCCCAACTCACGGCGGCGTTGTTTCTCCACAGGGGAAAGTTTAGTCCAGCCCGTCACCATCGGCTCCGACTCCTCGGGGCGCGATGCTGGCGGCGCCGCCAGGGGGCGAGCTTGGAACAGGTGCGGCCAGGCTCCACGAGGGCGAGAAGAAGAAGACCTCCGCCCCGAGGAGCGCTCGCGCAGCCTGTTATCCAAACTTACCGCTAAGGACGTCAGCTCCGCTAGCGTCCCAGGGATATCCCGACCAGCCAGTTCATCCCTCAGATCACTATTGAGGCTGCGGAGGAACAGGCCACAGAGGGAGCGTTCCTCCCAGCCCAATTCCTCCGCCGCTACCCAGAAGTCGACCAAGTGGTCCGCTGCCGACCGGCTTCCCTGCTGGAGAGCGAGAAGCCGATCGACCTGGACCGTTTCGGTTTGAGAATGGTCAAAGACCTCCAGAAAGCGCCTCACGAATTGGTCATAGGTGAGGGTGGCATAACTGGGCCTCGCCATTACGGCGTAGGTCCAAGTTAACGCACGCCCCTCCAGAAGATTCCCTATGTAACCAATTCGACTGTGATCCGAGGGAAAATCTCCGGGCACACGGTGGAACACGGACTCACACTGCATAATGAACCCCCGCGCTCCGCCGAGCTTACCGCTAAAGCGGGCGGGGGTCGGAATCGGTGTGAGCCGAACCGGTGCCACTGGAGCCGGCTGGACGGCCGCTGGAACAGCAGGAGCCGCGCCACCCTGGCGAGTCGGGAGGAACGGCTGTTGGGGGTCCAAGCGGTTCAGTCGGTTAGTTAATTCTAATAATTGATTAAGAACCACCTGTTGCTGATAAACAATCTGATCCACCCGAGCCTTGAGGATGGTAAACCGGTGTGCGAGCCCGCCGTCTGCCGAGCCGCTCTGCTGAAGCCGTACTGACATAACGTTCGGCTCAGGAGACGCACACACACAGGCTCAGAGTAGTTCAAACTGTTTATTAACAACAGGGATGTTTGGGTGCGTGTCTGCGGAATGTTAATGTGTTGGTGGTGGCGTCTGCTTCGGACCCAGAGGCAGGAGACCGTTCAGCCGGCAACCCTATGGGAGAAATCAGACACAGGGTGATGAGCACACACCAACACAGGAGGAGAATAGGCGAGGGAGAGAAGCTTACTTGTTGGAACAGATGACTGGCGCTTCAAGGATGGAAGCCCGGGAGACAGCCACCTGCAGGGCTCGGTGCAGCAGCGAGGAGAGACGAGGGACGGGATTGTCCGCCGCCGAGGAATCCACCTGTGCACAAGGGAGCAGACTGGAGAGATGAGGTAAGCGATTTTCTTACCGGTGATGAGGATGCTGAAGAGAATGTGGTAGAGGCCCATGGAAGGGAAATGAAGTCTACGGCTTCAGGCCGAAGCTCAGGGCGAGGCGGCTTTTATCCCTCGCCGCTGACGAGTAGCAGGTGCGTGAGCAAGTGGCGCCGCTGATGAATGGCGCGGCGTGACAACCATAAGCCCTGGATGACTGCAGAGGTGCGCTCGGTGCTTACAGCCAGAGATGCAGCCTTCAGAGCGGAGGACAGGATCGCTCTCCGCTCAGCCAGGTCTGCGCTCTCAAAGGGAATTAAGGCGGCGAAGCGCGCCTATGCGGAGAAAATCCAGGGACACCTCTGTGATACTAGGAACACCAAGCAGATGTGGCAGGGAGTTCAGACACTGACGGGCTATAAGTCTAGGCAGGGGGTCAATGATGACGACGCTTCGCTTCCAGAGAGGCTCAACGACTTCTTTGCACGTTTTGAAGCATCTAACCCGACAACCAGAGGGAGGGCTGGCCCACCCCCACCATCGGTCGGACCAGCCTTTTACCATCAACACAGCGGACACACGGAGGACCCTAACCAGAGTCACCCCACGTAAAGCTGCAGGTCCGGACAACATCCCGGGACGTGTACTCCGAGACTGCGCGAGCGAGTTGGCGGATGTCCTGACTGACATTTATAACATCTCCCTGAGTCAGGCCATTGTTCCCAGATGCTTCAAGACCTCTATCATTGTACCGGTGGCAAAGAAACCAGTTGTGTCCTGTTTGAATGACTATCGTCCTGTTGCACTGACACCAATTGTGATGAAGTGTTTTGAACGGCTTGTCAAACCACACATTACAGCCTGCCTCTCACACGACCCGCTCCAGTTTGCATATCGTTCAAACCGCTCCACGGAGGATGCTATAGTCACCACCCTACACTCTGTCATCACCCACCTGGACCAGAAAGACACCTACGCCAGACTCCTGTACATTGATTTCAGTTCAGCATTCAACACCATTATCCCCCAGAGACTGATGGAGAAATTACTCCTTTTTTGTCTGAACACCGCCACATGTCTCTGGATCCTGGATTTCCTGACTGAGAAACCTCAGTCTGTTCGGGTTGGAAACAACATCTCCAACTCTGTCACGCTGAGCACCGGATCCCCTCAAGGCTGCGTACTCAGTCCACTGTTGTTTACACTTCTAACACATGACTGTGTATCCAGACACGAGGGGAACCAGATTATTAAGTTTGCAGACGACACCACGGTGGTGGGACTTATTCAGAGGGATGAGGAATCAATGTACAGGGAAGAAGTGAGAGACCTGGAAGGCTGGTGCAGGGAGAACAATCTGGTGCTCAACGTAGACAAAACGAAGGAGATGATTATCGACTTCCGGCGGTCACAGCCTGAACACGTCCCCCTCAACATCGGCGGCCGTTTAGTGGAGAGAGTGGAGAACATCCCTCGGAGTGCAGATCTCGCAGGACCTGACCTGGAGCAAGAATTCCTTGGGGATCAGGAAGCGGGCTCAGCAGAGACTGCACTTCTTGAGGAAACTCAAACAGGCCTCTCTCCCCATCTGCATCCCCAGGACCTTCTACAGAGGTGTGGTGGAGAGTGTTCTGACGTACTGCATTGCTACATGGTACTCCAGCTGCAGTATGTCAGACAAAAAAGCCCTGCAGAGGATAGTCAAGGGAGCTGAGAGTGTAATTGGAGTCTCCCTCCCCTCTGTCCAAGAACTTTTTCAGAACCGTTGTAGGAGCAGGGCACTGAACATTGTCAAGGACCGATCTCACCCTCTGCATAAACACTTTGAACTTCTGCCATCTGGTAAACGATTCCGGAGCATCAGAGGCAGAACCACCAGACTGATCAACAGCTTCCTTCCACAAGCTGTCAGGATGCTGAACAGTTGACCCGGAATCTCTCATACATACTACTGCACCACGGACATTATGTATATTATTGTATATTATAGTTAGTTTTTCCCAAGTATGTCTCAGGGATGTGTGAATGGATGGGGGGTGGGGGTGGGGGGGTGAAGATATGTGTGAGTGTGTCTTATATCATGCTGCTTCTATTTATATGGATGCCGAGAGAAACGCAATTTCATCTTGCCTGCACTACAGTTGTATGTACAACAATATGACAATAAAGTTTGATTTGATTTTTGATTTGATTTGATTTCATATACAGTATAAACCAGGGCTATTCAATTACAAAATCAGTTGGGCCACAATTTGAAATCAAGACATGTAACTGGGCCGCACATGTTTAGCGATCTGTTGAATGACAAATTTCAAACCAACACAGATCAGCATGATGAAAAATACACACTTTTTATTCATTGCCTTGGTTTTAAATGTGCGCTTGGCACATGGCAAAGGCATATCAAACATGCATAAAAACACAATGACAGTGCTGGGGTTGAGCAGACCTGAAGTAGTAGAAATATTTTTTTTTTTCTTGAACAACAAATAGAATGGAGGGGAAAAAAATAAAATTCTGTAAATAACCATTTTGGTCACATCTTACTCAGGCATATCTCTAAAAGTGCATAAAAACGCAATGTGCACTGTTAGTAGTATTAACATTTGTTACCCTTTTGAAATAAAATATACTACATCCTGGTCATAACTGACCTTGGCACATCACAAAGTGCATTTAGCTGAATAAAAAATGAACTGTCAAACACTTCAGTGCACAAACCCCCCAAGAAAAGATTGATAACATTAACAAACGGTGGCGCAGTGGTTAGCACTGCGGCAGCACAGTTTACCCTCGGCCGGGGGATCACGGGGATCATGAGATCGTGGGTTCGATCCCTGCCCCCGGCCAACAGTGATCTGTGTGGAGTTTGCATGTTCTCCCCGTGTTTGCGTGGGTTTACTCCGGGATTTCTCTGGTTTCCTCCCACATGCGAAAAACATGCAGGTTAGGGAGTTAAGGGGCGCTTGCGCACGCAGCAACCGGCAGCTGGTGGCTTGTCACCGGACTGCAGAACAAATCTACCTACGGGTACAAAATAAGTCCAAAAAAACCACATTGCACATCCACTATTGTGGTTTGTTTTGTTTTAAATCACATGTGTGAGTAGGAACCTCTTTTTATAACTACACATTCCATTACATACACATATCAGTCAATCAGAAATTTCTAGTAGAACTAAGGATGCAAAAAGCACCCACTTAAAAACTTGAGTAATGACTTCAGTCTTGAAGGTTTGAGGTTTTTCTTCAAAATTTATAACAATTTTCTTATAGTTTTCTATTTTTTTCTGTAAAGCTATCTAAATTTGAAACCATTTTCCTAAAATTTGTAATTTCCTCGTGTAAAATTGACTTTTCTTGTACATTTGAATGAATGAATCTTTGAATGAATGAATGAATGAATGAATGAATCTTTATTTCGGATAGATTAAAAGTAAAGATTAAAGGAAAGGAACAGAATAATATAACAAAGGGGGAAAAAAATCTTACAAGGTCAAATTAAACAATGACTCCTCTGATTATACAGTTCAACATAGGTTATCTGAAATGGGTGATGGCTGAAGCCGCAGCTTATATTGCCCACCCATATTCCATCCAAAAATTCAAAAGAAAAACAAAACGAGTGATTACAATTCAGAACAAAGCTAAGACAAAACGTGACAAAAAAAAAAGACTTTTTTATAAATTTGTGCGTTATTTTATGGCTAATTTTTGTCTATTTTTAATAAAATTAGGTGGGTTTTTTTATAAATTTGAAAGAGATTATGGTAAAAATTTGACTTTTTTTCCCTTATACAATTAACACTTTTGACCGTAAGTTTGCAGAGCCAGAACAGAACAATAATTTAACCCCAATTTCAGAGAAAAAAATATTTATAAAATTACATTTAATAAATAAATTAAATTACTAAAGATGCAGTTATTTCTATTATAATATTCCTATATATTTATAGTTTTTAGAAATCTCCTCACCAACCAGACAGCAGGAAACACCTCCCTTATTTTGAAATCCAAATGTTTGCATGTTTAGTTTGTCTGAAGGCTGTGGACGGATTAAAGTCTTTGACTTGGTGAATTTCAGTCATCTTAATTTGCCAGGTACATAATAATGAACATAAATTATTGTAAAAGCTGGTGAAGTAAATCCTCAGCGATTCAGTCTCTCTTGCCTTTCTCTGCATATGAATTTCAACCACACCTGTTTGCTCAGCGACTCTTCATTATTGTTCCCATTACCAGTGGGTTAAAACCACCATAAATCCTTCCACTGCTTACATACCTCTTCTGATTTTTTTCTGTGTTTAAAGTGCTTTAATAAGCTCATGCTTCTCTCGGACAATGAGCGAGATGCTCTGCCTGCCGACTGGAACTGTCATGCGGGCAGGGTGCTTCTGAACTCCACACGGATGACGGTCACGCGCGTTGCTCGTGTGCGTGCTTGTGGACCGTCATTCCTTCATATTTTTTTCTTAAATTTATATTCCCTTGGCATGGCCTGGACCACTCGGAGGTTGCTTCTGGGCCGCATGTGATCCACGGGCCACTAATTGAATAGGCCTGGAATAAACAAATGAAACTAACAAAAACTGCCGGCTGATGTCCAGTTCAGCATAACACCGATCTCTGTGAGACCGTTGATATTCATATATATCTGTTCTGTCATGCCAAATAAAGTCATGCACAAAGAGAAGCTTCTCTTCTGCCACACCCCCTCCGTTCTTATCAGTGTCTCGTCCTGGCACCAACAATCGCTATCATGTCAGGTGCAGATGAATTAAGACAAGCTTCCTTGGGCATTAAATCCTGGTACATTTAGCAGCAGACTGACAACCGCAAACCTTAGTAAATCACCTTGCGCCAGTCATTTAAATACTCCCCTCCCTCAAACTTGCGCTTTGACATGACAGCTCCCACAAATACATATGCAATGAGGCCAGGCGCAAAATTAACATAGTCCATGCCTTTCCAGCGCTAATTTTGCCCTGCGCCCTTTAGTAAATCTCGACAGTAGTTTTTTAACGCCAAAACAGGGTTTTGCGATGGCGCAGCACATTAGTAAATCTGCCACTAAATATCTTGTCTTTGTAGTGTATTCAATAGAATATAGGTTGAAAATGATTTGTAGATCATTGTATTCTGTTTTTATTTACGTTTTACACAATGTCCTAACTGGACTTGGGGTTTGTACAATGGGGAAAAAAAAGTATTTAATCAGCCACCAATTGTGCAAGTTCTCCCACTTAAAAGATGAGAGAGGTCTCCAATTTTCATCATAGGTATACCTCAACTATGAGAGACAAAATGCGAAAAAAATTCCAGAAAATCACATTGTCTGATTTTTAAAGAATTTATTTGCAAATTATGATGGAAAATAAGTATTTGATCAGTAACAAAAGTTCATCTCAGTACTTTGTTATATACCCTTTGTTGGCAATGACAGAGGGCAAACGTTTTCTGCAAGTTTTCACAAGGTTTTCACACACTGTTGCTGGTATTTTGGCCCATTCCTCCATGCAGATCTCCTCTAGAGCAGTGATGTTTTGGGGCTGTCGCTGGGCAACACGGACTTTTAACTCCCTCCAAAGATTTTCTATGGGGTTGAGATCTGGAGACTGGCTAGGCCACTCCAGGACCTTGAAATGCTTCTTACGAAGCCACTCCTTCGTTGCCCGGGCGGTGTGTTTTGGATCATTGTCATGCTGAAAGACCCAACCACGTTTCATCTTCAATGCCCTTGCTGATGGAAGGAGGTTTTCACTCAAAATCTCACGATACATGGCCCCATTCATTCTTTCCTTTACACGGATCAGTCGTCCTGGTCCCTTTGCAGAAAAACAGCCCCAAAGCATGATGTTTCTACCCCCATGCTTCATAGTAGGTATGGTGTTCTTTGGATGCAACTCAGCATTCTTTCTCCTCCAAACACGACAAGTTGAGTTTTTACCAAAAAGTTGTTTTGGTTTCATCTGACCGTATGACATTCTCCCAGTCCTCTTCTGGATCATCCAGATGCTCTCTAGCAAACTTCAGACGGGCCTGGACATGTACTGGCCTAAGCAGGGGGACACGTCAGGCACTGCAAGATTTGAGTCCCTGGCGGCGTAGTGTGTTACTGATGGTAGCCTTTGTTACTTTGGTCCCAGCTCTCTGCAGGTCATTCACTAGGTCCCCCCATGTGGTTCTGGGATGTTTGCTCACCGTTCTCGTGATCATTTTGACCCCACGGGGTGAGATCTTGCGTGGAGCCCCAGATCGAGGGAGATTATCAGTGGTCTTGTATGTCTTCCATTTTCTAATAATTGCTCCCACAGTTGATTTCTTCACACCAAGCTGCTTACCTATTGCAGATTCAGTCTTCCCAGCCTGGTGCAGGTCTACAATTTTATTTCTGGTGTCCTTTGACAGCTCTTTGGTCTTGGCCATAGTGGAGTTTGGAGTCTGACTGTTTGAGGTTGTGGACATGTGTCTTTTATACTGATAATGAGTTCAAACAGGTGCCATTAATACAGGTAACGAGTGGAGGACAGAGGAGCCTCTTAAAGAAGAAGTTACAGGTCTGTGAGAGCCAGAAATCTTGCTTGTTTGTAGGTGACCAAATACTTATTTTCCACCATAATTTGCAAATAAATTCTTTAAAAATCAGACAATGTGGATTTTTTTTTCCTCATTTTGTCTCTCATAGTTGAGGTATACTATGAGAGACAACTTGGTAACTTCATCTGATACTACCGTATTATCCTAACAGAGCACTACGCTCCCAAAATGCAGGACTACTTGTAATACCTAGAATCTCCAAAAGTACAATGGGAGGCAAAGCCTTCAGTTATCAAGCTCCTCTCCTGTGGAATCAGCTGCCAATCTGGATTCGGGAGTCAGACTCGATCTCTGTTTTTAAGATTAGGGTTAAAACCTACCTTTTTGATATAGCCTACAATTAGGGAGGGATCATGTGTTTCTGAACCCTCCCTTAGTTATGCTGCTAATAGGTTTAGTCAGCCGGGGGACCTCCAGTAATGCACTGGGCCTCACTCCTTTCCTCACTCTCTATGAAATATTTTTTTTTTGCTGGTCATTAACATTTGTTTGTTCTCTCCCATAGATTGAGTCCCCATCGTGCTGTTTGCTCTCTACATGTCTGTTCTTTTCATCTTCTCTGTCCCCTCACCCCCCAGCCAGTCGCAGCAGATGACTGCCCCTCCCTGAGCCTGGTTCTGCTGGAGGTTTCTTCCTGTTAAAAGGGAGTTTTTCCTCTCCACCGTCGCCAAGTGCTTG
This sequence comes from Pholidichthys leucotaenia, assembly GCA_020510985.1. Classification (NCBI taxonomy): domain Eukaryota; kingdom Metazoa; phylum Chordata; class Actinopteri; order Cichliformes; family Pholidichthyidae; genus Pholidichthys; species Pholidichthys leucotaenia. The sequence continues at coordinate 364,818,194 of CM035838.1, read as the reverse complement.
CTCACAGGGGATCACCTGATTGCTGGGGTCTTTCTGCAACTGTGGGGGTTCCCCCCTACAGTTGATAGTGCTATGAGATGACTGTTGTTGTGAAATGGCGCTATATAAATAAAGTTGAATTGAATTGAATTGAATTGTATACCTATGATGAAAATTGGAGACCTCTCTCATCTTTTAAGTGGGAGAACTTGCACAATTGGTGGCTGACTAAATACTTTTTTGCCCCACTGTATGTGCTGGCATAAGTGCTCATGAATGAGTTACTCATATTTTTAAAAAATATGTAACTTATAAAATGTGTGTTGTGAATTAATCTGTCATGTATGAATTCCTGGATCGCTTGCAGGCTGGCTAAGAGGTCGTGGTTTGGTAACTTCATCAGCCTGGAGAAAGAGGAGCAGATCTTTCTTTTGATTCGAGACAAGCCGCTCAGCTCCATAAAGGCTGACATTGTCCATGCCTTTCTTTCCGTGAGTGCAGTCAAATTCCGATAAGCTACGACTGTTTTCAGTATTGCAGTATGGGATCGCAGTAGTGAGGTCTGAGACTTAAACTTGTTGCTGAGCATCGCTGTTTCCATTTGTCTCTGCAGATTCCCTCCCTCAGCCACAGTGTGGTGTCTCAGAATAGTTTCCGGGCAGAGTACAAGTCCTCTGGCGGTCCCTCTGTCTTCCAGAAACCTGTCAAGTTCCAAGTAATTTCTCCATTTTTTACCTCTCTTCAGCTTTGATAGAATTATTAAAAAGCGAATAGAGCACAAAGCATGTAAAATAGATCCAAAATATACAGTTAGGCTGTATTATATGAGATATATTGAATTATGCTTTTAATATTTTGTATAAAAAATGAACATTGAGCTCAGTGGAAGCTATAGTGCAGTTATTATTAGTGGAATTTAAGACATTCCATTGTCAAACAAAAGTGTGCTTGTACAGTATTTTAAGATATACTATCATGACACTGACCTGCTTTTCCTTTTGCAGGTGGACATTGCTTTCTCCGAGGGAGAGAGGGAGCAAGAAAGAGAACGAGCAGAGAGAGAAGGAAGAAAAGAGACGGGAATTTACAGTGTGACCTTCACTTTATTAACAGGTAGAATATACACACAAAGCTGCAGATATGTTGCTTTTACACGTTAGATGGATCAAACCTCGGTGTGTTTTTAATTCTTTTTTTTTTTTCTATCACATGGATGAAACAGTTTTTGGATGTCGCTAGATTGATATGTAACTCACTTTAACTATCTAGTGGGCTGTTAGTCTGTTATAGCAATGGAAGGTGTCGGTGTGTGGGGGGAGGGGTGGATCTAACCCCAAACTTGTTTAGAAAAAGGGACTTTTTGGGGACAGATTTATAAGCTAAAAATTTCCTGTTGCATAGATTTTATGGTAGGGATCTCTGGTCTGTGGTGGTGTTGCCAATAACCACTATCTCTCTGTAACTTTCATGGGGGGGGGGGGGGCATGAATTTATAGAAAAACTGTTTCTTTTTTTAAAATGTGAATATTACAGAAAAATGGCCTCAAATTTTTGAAAAAAAAAATCTGCTAATTAAAGATTTTTAAAAAGTACAAATTTACAAAGAAAAAATTATTTCTGAGTAAAAAGTCACAAATTTACACGGAAAAATTGCTTGTTTCAGAGAACTCTTGGCTAGCGAGGCAGAAAGGGAAATTGTGTGGTTGGAGATGACTTTGCTTACACCTCATGGGATTGAACCGTTTCTAACAATACAGCATACAGAAATTGCATCAGTGGAAGAGTGGGGCTTGTGGTGTGAAAGTACTTTGAGCAGTCAGTACGACAAGGAATGCACTGCGTAAAAATAAGTTTGTGATCTGTGAGTTTACAAAAGCTGCCTCCTTCACCTGCTACAGAACCCTCAGAATCCTCAAAAAAGTGTCAAGTGATTTGATGTTTTCATTCTTTATACTAAACTAGCATTGATGCCCGTTGAATATGACGTGCAGTGTTTAAGGGTGGTGGGACTACAATCGCAAGACACGTTTATTTGCATAGCACATTTCGTGTGCAAGACAATGTTATGTCTTAATCTCGGTACTCAAGGAGGAGGCCGTAGATACAATTGAACGTCACTTTATTATAACAACCACACACAAACCAAGCGCTCCATACAAGTAGATGATCGACGCTCGAAGAGACCTTATCTCTTCCGGCCGCGCCCTTTATACCCCAGGTGATGGCGGAACCAGAAAGGCGGGCCATCACCTCCCACTACACCCAGCGCCATCTTTATACACTACATTTTCCCCTCCCCTTAGAAAAATGTCAAACACACCAGTTAGGCCCTCCCAAATTTAAACCCGACTGATACACTAACAGCAAAACACCTTTGTACAGAAATAAACAGGCCTATCCATTCACACCAAATGAGGAGGCCAGGTAGACTGCCGACCCTCCTCACACGGCCAGACGGGTTATTCTGCCGTCTTTGGAATTCAAAAAAGTCCATAAAATAAAATCAGCCGTGTTCCTAAAATTAAATTAATCCCAACATAACACACACATATACACTTACAAAATAACACAATTTAGTGAACCCTATAACTACTATATACACATCTATTGGCAGCCCCCACCCCAACACACCCACCCCACAATCCCGGCACATCACAGCAAAACAAACAATTTGATATAAACCCAATAGTGTTGGGGATTCTTCTTGTTTTTTGTTTTGTTTTTTTGCAAAACACAGGGCCAACACACAATAGAACATGTAAATAAAAACACATTAGTCAGCCTACTCAGGGTCATAACCATAATAAACAATTTAACCATTACCCTTAGTCATTTTACCGGTTCGATGAAAAGAGCCATCCTCTGGGTCTCCATCTGGTGGATCCCGCCCGGAGTGCCTCCACTTCTTGGCCTACGGGGATGAGCTGCGCTGGCGCCTCACCTCCTTCACACGCCGCAGCTCGTTTGAGTGTCTCCACGACATATCTGACAGTCCCAAGTAACCATCTTCCTGGGCAGTCACCACTCGCAGCCACCCCGTTCATCTCGTCGCTCTCTTTTCCTATGGACGCCCCTCAGCTGAGCTTTTACCCTTGGTCGGACCTCGTCACTGATGTGCAGGGGAACTCAATTATGCTTCCACAGTCCACCATGTCGTGACCGGGCCTCCCTCCCGGGTTGGGATGGTCCACCAACCCGGTCCGAAGCCCTCCTGTAATGCCGATGTCCAACACTCCATAGAACCGCGCCAGCAGGTCCTGCCCCTCTTTTTGTCTTCCCGACACCAGCAGCCGTCCCAGGCATTCCGCTGTGCCGTCCAGCTCCCACATCCAGGGCCGCTTGGACCCTGTCAACAGAACTCTCACGTGCTGGGTCATCGCAGCGCCGGTCCTCATCACCTCCCACAACACCAGTCCAATCGCTGTCTCAAACCACGTCATCCTCTACGTGCGGAGTACTTCCTCCGTAGCCAAAACATGGTGTCGAGAACGCTCTCACACAGTAATGTGCGAACAGGCTCCTCACAGTGGGCAAGCTCAACACCCAGGCCACCACTCCTGTGTCCACCAACAATGGCACTTCCACACCGTCCAGCAAAACATTGCAGAAAATGTGCCCATCTGTGCTCAGAGAGACAGCGTGAACAACCGTAGGAACCATGGTGGGGAAATCCACTCCATGTCTTCGGTCCTCCCGCTCAAATTTTTTGCAGGCTCTGGCCAAGTGATGCAGAAGACCGCGTTTACCACACCGCTCGCTCCTCGCTGGACACTCTCTTGCCTTGTACCGGTGCCTGGTGGATCCACAGCCATAACATCTTGGCGATCCCGGGGCGGACCTAACTTTTACAGCGGCAGCGCACTCTTCTTCACTCGCGCTGTCCTCACTATCAGGGTCCACAACCAACATTATCAATCGTGGTTCAGTGTCCCACAGCATGCCATTTTCCTGGGCACGAAAATAGCACACCATTAACTCCATCACGTCCTCATAACTATCAGCCTCTCCTAACATGTCCAGGATCCCTTGACCCTCCATACCGAGATTATGAACCAAGAGAGCTCTTGCATGCTGTTTCTTGAGCTCGCCGAGGTTAAGGGCCACCAGAAAACTCTGGAAAGCTGCGAACCACCTAACCCAGGGGACCAGCAGCTCACCCAGGACCTCCAAAAATGGCCAAAAATTGTAAACAGCTCGCTCTGTACCTTTTACCTTGTCACCAGATGTTATGTCTTAATCTCGGTACACAAGAAGCAGGCCGTAGATACAGTTGAACGTCACTTTATTATAACAACCACACATAAACCAAGTGCTCTGTACAAGTAGATGGTCGACGGTTGAAGAGACGTTGTCTCTTCCAGCCATGCCCTTTATACCCCAGGTGACGGCAGAACTGGAAAGGCGGGCCGTCACCTCCCACTACACCCGGCGCCATCTTTATACACTACAGACAATTCAGAGTGCTTTACATAAAAACATGAAAGCATTACAGTAAGTTGCAAAAGGAATACATAAGAATTTTAAAGCAAATTAAAAAGTAAATTAAAGAGAAACAAAAACAAGCTAAAATAGAATACAACAGAGATAAAAATTTACAGTGCATTGTAGGAGATTAACAATTGTTCTACTGAAAGGCCACAGCAAATAGGAGAGTTTTTAACCTGGATTTAAAGCAGCTGAGAGTTTGAGCAGCCCTGATGCTTTCTAGAAGTTTGTTCTATATGTGAGGGGCATAAAAACTAAACGCTGCCTCACCATGTTTGGTTCTAACTCTGGGCACAGATAGTAGGCCTGACCCTGATGATCTGAGGGCTCTGGGTGGTTCATAATGGACCAGCAGATCTGAAATATATTTTGGCCCTAAACCATTCAGAGCTGTATAAACCAACAGCAGTATTTTAAAATCTATTCTTTGACAGACAAGAAGCCAGTGTAAAGATTTGAGAACTGGAGTTATATGATCCACTTTCTTGGTCTTAGTGAGGACTCGAGCTGCAGCATTCTGAACCAACTGCAGCTGTCTGATGGACTTTTTAGGGAGACCTGTGAGGACAGTGTTACAGTAGTCCAATTTACTGAAGACAAATGCATGGACAAGTTTTTCTAGATCCTGCTGAGACATCAGACCTCTAATCCTCGCTATGTTTTTTAAGTGATAATAAGCTGATTGCACTACTGCCTTAATGTGGCTGTTAAAATTCAGATCTGAGTCCAGAACCACACCCAGATTATTGGCTTGGCTGTTGGTTTTTAACATCATTGATTGAAGCTGAGTACTAACTTTGAGTCTTTCTTCTTTGGCTCCGAAAACTATTATTTTGGTTTTGTCTTCATTTAACTGAAGAAAATTCTGGCACATCCACCCTTTAATTTGACCAATGCATTTGATCAGGGTTTTAATTGGACCATAGTCTGCTGGTGAGATGGTTATGTAGATTTGTGTATCATCTGCATAATTATGGTAATATATTTTGTTGTTTTTTTATGATTTGAGCTAATGGGAGCATATAGATGTTGAAAAGCAAAGGCCCCAAAATGGAACCTTGGGGAACTCCACAGGTTATTTTTGTTTGCTCAGATTGGTAGTTACCTATATACACAAAATAGTCCCTGTCTTTTAAATAGGACTCAAACCAGCTAAGTGCTGTACCAGAAAGTCCCACCTAGTTTTTTAGCCAGTCTAGTAAGATGTTATGGTCAATCGTGTCAAATGCAGCACTGAGGTCCAGTAGAACCAAGACTGAAGTGTTGCCATTATCTGTAGTAGAGTGGATGTCATTAAGGACCTTAACTAGAGCTGTCTCAGTGCTGTGGTGTGGCTGAAAACCTGACTGGAATACATCAAAACAGTTATTAAATGTCAGGAAGTTGTACAAGCAAGCAAGTTCCATCCACATACATACAGACATACAGCAGTGACACAATGCATCTGGCATGCATTAAGCATGATGATCGTCGTCGGCCTCCGTCGGTCTATGATGACCATGGAAGAGAATCCTAAACGTCTACTCTGCTGGAACAGCACCGCCTGTGGCTGAACAGGCCGATGCGCACCGGTGTTCTACCTTCCAGCGTTGGGCGTTGGTAGGATTCAAGCCTGGGCAGGAAGATATGGAGGACAAGATGTTACCCATGCAGCATGTCCCCCCTCTCCACGTCACTGATGAATCCAAAGGAACAACAGGGCTGCTATAGTTTGGCACCAGCGCCGTCGCAGGAGCTGCCAGAACGATGTTGAGCACAACAGAGAACTGCCTTAGGGGCTCCGACTCTGGATTTTTCCTCAGGGTTGACTCCCGAAGCCTTTCCCGTGACTGGGTGTACCGCAAGGCAGCGGAGGTTTGAAATCAGGGTTTACCTTCCCCTAGATGGGCTACCTTCCCAGGTTAACGAGCCACCATCTACCCGAAGCATCTGGTTTTAAGGCGCCAGAGATCCGCCCTCGCCCCATCTCCTATTAGTAAAAGCAGTTCCGCCGGGCTTAGAGACTAAACCACACGGGCAGGCTAGGAGTTGGACTTAGTTGTCAGAGGCTTTTCGAGACGCACGCCGTAAGGAGCATTTTATGAGCACTGGGAGCTTAACCCCAGTGCCACTCCTGGCTATGACAACCTTGGAACCAAGCATGATGATACAGAAAGAGCAATAGCAAGGTTGTCATATATAAACTTGCTGCACCAATGAACATTTTAGACATCTGCTGAGATGTTAAGTGGCTAATTTGTGCTCACTCACTTTAGTCATTCCTGTCTTAATCAGTTACCCTGCAGAACAGTCCATGGAATCCCTTGAAATCCTTTTTCTATTGTTAGATCAGTAATGTTATAATATTGTGGTCTGAGTTTTGGACACAAACATCATGGAAAGGTGAAGTAAAAAAAAAAATCTGAAGCTGGGAAATGTGGCATTTCTAAATTATAGTACAACCCATCATAATAACAGTAGATCAAAACAAATGGAAAATTATGTAAAACAGCAATAAAATACTAATAGAGTGTATAAACATGTATGATAGGCGCCAGATATCGCTGTTCTTAGTTAGAATGAAGCCGGTAAGCTTTGAAGGCCTCAGAGCTTCATTGAGGCTCCACCTATCCATCACTACTGAAGAGCTGTAGCATTTTTTGTTGTTTAAAAGCAGCCTACCATGTACACTTACTGCTGTTTACAGCCTGTTAATGCTTACTTTACTTCTGCTTCGATCAACATGGACTCGGGTGCACACTGCTCCCTCACTCGCTTGACCACTCCCACAGAGCGTTACTAAGGTTTCGATTAGCACTTCCTCTGCTGGCGGACACTATAATTATATTTAAGAGTGAAGTTTCAAATACAATCAAAATTATCAATTTTCGGTGAAGCGGTCAGTGAAACTTGTCAGGTGCACTCTTCAGGTGTTGTAGCATCACCATACATGAGATGAGAGCCCGTGGTCAAGTGGCTTCAGAATTAGTAGGGGGACAAAATTTGCCACATACATACCTACACCGCAGAATCCCTTTTATGTATGTATATCGATCACAACTTCTTTAATCTGTACATGTTCAGCCCCAAATTTCCAACTTTAGCATTGATTACGGTCTCATTAGAGGTTGTAGCTAATTACAACTTTACTAATAAGAAAGTGTTCAGAGAGCACACACTTCAGCCAACATTTAAGTTCTGCATCCATAATTTTTATTTGGATCCACCTACCTAGATATGGACAACTGTCTCTCTTATACACCTGATTTTCTTTTTTTTTTCATGAGGTATTTGCAGGACTCTGAGAATGTAGTGAAATAATCAAAACACACGTTATCTTGCAATCTAAAAGAAAGTGAAAAATATTTCTGGATCCATTTCTGAGTCATTTTTGAGAGTGGGTGCTGGGTGGTACACTGGTTAATCCAGTAAATCAGTCTTGATTCTGCTTTAGGATATGGAAATTTTAAATAACGTCATACTACAGAATAGCTCAGATAACAGCTGTAACCCCTAATGTACACTGACCATGGTTGCAGTCTGTTATGGCAGTCCATTATACAGTTTGAGTCTTGCGGCCATCCCCACCAGCTCTGTTTGTGTTTTAAAGAGGCATGGATAAGAACAGGGTTTGAATTACAAGACTGCCCAAGAATTATATAAAAAAAAGCACTCGAGGGCTCGAGAGAGACCCGAGAGAGACCCAAGAGAGACTGAGGAGGACCGATTGCGATCACGTGATAACAAGAAGTAAGCATGATGGAAGCATGAAGTGCTTGCACCTCAAAAATGACGTCATGGTTGTAAAGAGGTGGAAGTCAGATGGTGTGAGGTTGGGACAGTATGGGGGGTGAGAAATGTCTGGGCATCATCCGAGTTGTGAACTAGGGCGTTGTCTTGCAGGAGGTGGACACGTTTGGTCAGCATGCCACACCTCTCGGTTTTGATGACCCTTTGCCAAGAAATCCATCATCAGTACTCCATGCTGATCCCAAAAGACCGTGAGCATGACCTTGCCCGCTGAGGGTTGGACATTTTCCTTATCTGGAGGTGATGAGTCATAACGCTTCCATTGCTTCGATGGGGCTTTGGTCTCTGGATCATAGTGATGGACCCATGTTTCATCCTATACAATTAGTCTGTAGAAGAAGTTCTCCTGGTTTTCTTGGCACGTGGCTAAAAGAGCCTGGGAGCATCCGACTCGTTCCTGCTTCTGGAAGGGTGTGAGCAAATGGTACGTCCATCATGGAGACAACTTCCAGATGTGGAAATTGTCATGGATGACTTTTTTTCCCCCAGACCCCAGACTGATCTTGACTAGTGCTGCAACGATTTGTCGACTACTCGACTAGTCGATCGTCAGAAAATTAATCAACAACTAATTTGATAGTTGACTAATCATCTGTGTAAAATTCTTTAAAAAATATGAATATTTCAGGTTCTAAAGGATAAAAAAAATCCACGTTTCTTGTTTTTGCACTATGAATTAAATAAATTGAGGTTTTGTAATGTCTGACAAGCCAAGACATTTGATGAGGTCACCTTGAGCTCTAGGATATTATGATGGATATTTTTCACTGTTTTTAATTATTTTATAAATGAAATGATTAGTCAACTATTTAAAAAAATAATTAGCGATTAGTTGATAGCAAAAATAATCGATAGTTGCAGCCCTAATCTTGACATCTTAAGCTAATTTGCGAACGATTATGTGGTGATCCTCCAAAATGGTGGTCTTCATTTGCCGGATGGTGTCTTCATCAACAGTACACTGTGGTCGCCTGGGAATGGGTGCTGTTTCCACCAATGTCTGACCACACTTGAACTGCTGATGCCGTCATACAATGGGTCATCCTCCCCATAAGTCTCTTTGATCCCATAAGTCTCTTTCATTCCGTCGAATGTCTACTGGGGTGTGCAACTTCTCAAGTACAGGAACCCGATGAAAGCTCTGCATTCAGCTAGCTCCATTGTCACACCTTACTCCACCCCAGCGCCTGTGAAAGAGAAACTCTTAGGAGTTCAGAGCTGCAAATTACCACCTGACCTATAGACAAATGTATGATTATGCATGTGCAATTTCAGGGTCCTGCAATAACCAGAACTCTTTAATGAGCAGCCCTCTTATATCTCCTTCTGTATTTGAGTTTTAAATGAATGCTGTCTCGTATGATTGAATAGCTGACCTCCTTTCCTCTTAGGTCCCAGCCGCAGATTCAGAAGAGTAGTGGAGACCATTCAAGCTCAGCTCCTGAGCACTCATGATCAGCCTTCTGTGCAGGAACTAGCTGGTAAGTAGTTCAGCAAACCTGCAGTTTGTGTTTCTTTCTTTGTTTCACTTGGTCTCTAATTGTACACTTCACCCCTCAGATGAGAAGAACGGGCAGCTTTCGCGACAGCCCAGCACCCCTACGCATCAGAACTCCCGGCGTTCTGAAAGCGGATCAGAGCGGGGAGAGGGGGAGCGTCTAGTAGATGGAGGGAGCAGTAGCGGGAGCAGCAGCGGAACCATTTTACAAAGGAAAGGATCAGGCAAAGACAAGACCAGACTCCTCTCATCATCCAATGGGACCCAGTCTCACCCTTAATAAGAATGTTTTGGAAGAGAAGTGAGGCACATCTGCTTGGCCTTTTTCTCTTCCAACCCTCAGTCCTTTCTACAGTCTTTACTTTCCTATTTCCAAGCTTACTGCCTTGCTTCATACTTTTAACCCCAAGCAATGGGATATAAGGGGGGAATTTTTTTCTTTGAAGCAAATTTAGGAATTAAATGTGGAACTCACTCAAAATGTCAGGTTTTTCCAGAAATGTATATTTTTGTCCACAGGTTGGGCTGATCTCTCGTCTGCTTTCTAGGACTGCTTCACTGTGGAGGGGCGAGGCTAAAGAAAAGATGTCTCCAACAAATAAAGAAAGCACAGAGCAGTTCACTGACCCATCACATTCAACAAATGGCTCCAACTCAAAAAAAGAGAAACTCCCATCAGCGATTCATTTTTGCTTTTATTTCCTTGCCGGGAATCCACAAGTCTCCTCAACAACACCTGAGACAATGGGAAGCCTGTTCTCCTCTCTTCTTGTAACTTTCTAAATGAAAACAAATGCTTTGTTAAGCCAAGCAACACACTGAGGATGGCCTTTGAAAAAGGCTACAAGAGGACGTCTGTTTTAGATCGCCGTTCTTGATTGCGAGCTCAATGTGTAATACTTCATCAGTTCAGGAGTTTGAGAAAACACACAAAGAAAAGGCAAAGAAAGGATTTGACATGGGCTATGTAGAGTAGCCCTCAGGCAAGATCAGTTTCAAAAGAAGACATCTTTTCTTGAGTGTCTGACCTGCAGTTTTGTTCTGAATTACACTGAAAAAGCTACGATACCATAATGCCTTTAATGGAGGAGAAAATGTGGATAGCCAGTTAGATTTAGACTCATTTTCATGGACACTAACACCCAACACCAGAAGACAAAATACCCCACAAGAAAGGCTCTTGAATAGATATGCGATAAAACAGAGGGTAACCAATAGTGGATGTCAGTTTGGTAGCAGAAATAAAAAGTATCCAAAAGTCTGTTAAGCTAGCTTAGAAGAAGTTTTGATTTACTGTAAAAAGTTCACATGCCATATACATAATGGTTCCGTCTTCATCTACAGTATATTCTGAGTGTGAATTTCAACCTTCATGTCAAAAACTTTTTCACTGTCAAAGTACAAAAGTTTGTTGGGGTTTTTTTTCAAGTTTCGTCCATTGAGCATGAAACAATTTGACATAGCCTTAAAACAATAGTCATCCTTTAAAAGTGCTGTGTAGAACTTTTGGAATTTTGGTTTTAATGAGACTTTGTGGTCACTAAGGCTTGATTCAGATCATCTCTGTCACCAAGGTGCAGCACGAGCCACAGGTAGTTGGGAGACGGGTCGAGAAAGTATCGATCAAATGCCGTAAACAAAGAATCATGTCATGATTACTGAAGAGCTGTGTGGTATTTTGCAGGTCTTTTGCACTGAAAAAAAAAAAAAACTGCTACACCTTTTTTGGGCTTGTGAAAGAGGATATTATGAGCTATCAGTTCTCTAACTTGCAGTAATATATAAGAGCTCCCATTCACTCAAACATGGTGTGTTTGTTGGATTTAACCTTCTAAAATGCTTTCTTTGGTCATATGGCTACAGTAAAAACGATAAAATCTCTCTTCACTTAGAAATAATTATATTTTAACATTTCAGCGAATGCATAGAAGCCAGTTTTGTTCATTCGGGATCTTTCTACCTACATTTCTGACACGTGAGCCGGTCTTCAGGTACAGCCTACACCGTGTTACTTGGCCATGATGATTCAGTCCCTGCCCTGAGTGGGAGCTCAAAACGACAGCTTCGGAGCTAACTGTACTACTAGGGAGTTAGCTTACTAAGCGCAGTTTATTTTACTTTCTTTAAATTTCAGTCACCCTGATAAACATCCCTGTTTCCACCTGTTTCACAAATTCACGATCGATTATGTATCTCACATTATTCTGGCTTATTTTGTTATAGTTTCGCTGTGTTGCTACATCAAACTGTTAGCGTTAAGTTCGCGAGGCAGTTGAAGCTGCATTAGCGTCCACCTCAGTAGGGAGAGGCTGACAGACAGGACCCCTGGCTTGCTTTGATCGCTATTTTCTGTAAATGCTATCACCCCACTGGAATCTTGTTCATCTAACATTTTACCATATGTGTCATTCTTAGATATTATTCTAGCTTATTTTACTCCAGTTTATTTTCTCTAACCAGGACCAAAGGTAAATAGCTGACACTAGCAGTTTTAGCGTCACACGGGAGCACCATTAATATGTAGCATTGGATACTACAATTATATGAATATGATTAATAATTAATTACTGGAATTAATAACTATTAATAATTGTTGCATTGGTTCTTATTGAATAAACTTACTAACCTGTTCACCGCCACCCTTTGCGCAGAATTAAGAATTGCTCAATGTCAAGAACTGACACCCAGATTATGAGAATGATCAAATAATTGCCGTTAATTATTAATTAATGCTTAGTGGTTGCCAAATTTTTAAGCTTTATTATTTATTCATAGAGTTCCCACGCTCTAAAGTGGGTGGTGCCCCATCTAGTGTTATAACGAGGTAATTCAACAATTATTAATATGTATTAATTCCAGTTATTCGTTATTAATAATCATATTCATATAATTGTAGTATCCAGCGCTACACAGTTTAGCCATTTACTCATTCGTGAATGTTCCTGTGTTTACTGTACTCCAGGGACTGATCATATTCTATCAGCCGCTGAAACCACACACTCCTGTCCACCAGGGATGCTTTATTTCATTGTTTAAGACAAATTTACATTAGTTGGTTCAGGATCACTACCCAAGCAAGGCACTAGGCAGCTAAGATTAGCAATAGTGAGGAAAGAAGGAAGGTGGAATGAACTTTTGCTCATGGGCATTTAAAGAGACATGCACTGAAAGCCATTCTGCAAAAGGTGATTTACAATGATACTACAATAATTGGATAATTAAATATATGGGGTCAAAGTATTTCACAGATATTTCATTAACACCTGTGGGAACTCTCAACATGTTGGAAAAGTGCCGTAAATGTGACTTTTAAGATGTTAGCTACACCATTAACTAACTAGCTGCCTAAAGTTCCCAGATTCTCGGTTTCTCAGTATGTAAACAGAAGGTCCCCATACAGCGTAAAATAGTTGACTGTCGTTTTTGGCCCTCCTGTGTGTGAATTTTGCATGACAGCTGTCATCTTATTAGTGTATTCAGTAATAAGTTGTCAGGGCCTGCCGTACTAGGTGAAAAGGAACAAAAAGAACCTGATACACTCATCTTCTTGTGGCGTCACTGTTGAATATGTCATAATACAGTGATCTTCATCCACTGCCGGGGCACACCAGTGTGCCACAGGAAATTGTCTGATTTCACATAATTGGTCCAAAAAATGATTATTTAGGTGTTGCAAATCATTTGCCATTGTGCTGCTGTGCCTGCAGTGTAGTGGCTCTTCCATGTCAGTGGGTGGCAGTATGAATACATTAATGATGATCTTCATCTTCTTCTCTGTGTTTTTTAATGGAAGTTCTCATTAGGTGTTAGTTTATGAAATTGCCTTTGAGAGGTGATGGTGACATGATGGAAAACAGCAGTGGATAAATATTTGAAGAGGAAAGATTCAAGATGCATTCAGACCAGACACAATGCGAAAACATGTGTCGCTTCACTCGGGCAAGCACAGCTGCCAGAGTCAAGACCAACACACAAAAATTTGTCCTGCGGAGAGACAGGGCCACCTTCACAACTTCTTAATTATGCCGGATTTCACACTGAGTACAAACAAGTTACAAGACTAAATTGTCATTACATATACGTATGCTGTTAAAGGCTACAATGAGTCATTTTGTAATATTTTTGGTTGGTGGTATGCCGTGAGATTTTTTTCAGTGTAAAAAAAATATGCCGTCGCTCAAAAAGGTTGAAAAAGACTGTCATAATAAACGGTTGTACGTCACACCAGAAATCCATAATTTGGTTTAATACAGTACGATTGTTTTGTCCAACATCATTATATGAATGAATTTGTGTAATGTGAACCTGAACTAGAGGGTTGCAGCCCCATTCACTCCGTTCATACACATTACAGTCTCGGCTGCTTGGAGGAAAATCCCACCTGGGGTCAGGAGAAATTCATGGGAGTGCAGTTCAAATAGTGACCACAAGGTGTCACTAAAATGTGTTTCCAATTGCTCCATTTTCATGCTAGGCAAGAATGAGCAATTAACATTTTTTATTATATTTTACCTTTCAATACAGTTTTGGTTTATTTTCTGTTTTGGCATATCTTACAATATGTACTGTATAACATGAAGGAATGAATTCCTTAAAATCACCCTAGTGTATGTGAGCATGTGAATAATGCATTCATATTGGTTTTTAATTATCCAAACTTGAATTCCATGAACTGAAAGTACTTTATAATGGACCTATTATCCTCATTCCCAGTTATTTTATTGTTAAAATCCCTGGCCATCCTACAACAGAGCATACTTTTCTTAAATTAAACTTATAAAATGAATTTGTTTATTTCAAGAAGAATATTTTGTTCTATTCGAAAAAGGGAGAGAAGAACAGCTGGTCTGGTCATCTCTGTTCAAAAGTGAAGATCAGTATACAGCAGTTTTTCTATCAAGGTGTCAGTTTGCGTTTGAAAAAGGTTAAAACAAAAACACATCAAAGTAAAGATAGAAACAAAACCACATTTGTTTTGAAACCTATAATGTTTTGGCAATTGGATGTGAAAATTTCGTGAAGTGTCCTCAAATAGTATTCAGGTTACAGCATTCCAATAAATGTAGGTACCCCTGTACATAAAAATACAGGGCTATGGAGAATACACCGACACCACAACATGCTTTGAATGTGAACAGGAGTAATAAACACAACACTTTAAAGCATCATATTGAGTTTATTCCACAGTTAAATTATAAATTTGGGTAATAGGTTGTGAACAGGTTAATCAAGCTACCTGTGTAGCTATCATTATTGGAACCAGTATATTATAGGGGCTACGGAGAATATGTTAATATGCTAGAGTTTTGAGGGTTGTGGTTCCTAGTCATAATGAATTGCAATATTTCTGTTACAATGGGTCATGACAGCTGCTGCACCTAATCATATTAATGGTATTTAAGTTTAATTGGCTGCTGATTTCTTATTCAGTGGGGGCTATGGAGAATACAGTATGCTTGAAAGAACTATTTTTGCGTGATTACACATCTTATTATATCTTCTGTGCAGTATCACAGCAAGGTATTTTTTCACTGCATAGCCTACTCGTGTAAAAATGGGTTTATAGATACGTTATAGCACTATTATGGGTAAATAGAGAGGGAAGGCAATGGAATCATCAAAAAAATCATAGATTTGCATAACAAGAGCAGATCATTTGAAGAAGCTGACCGATTTGTGCAGTCTGGTCATCCTGATGCATCTTCACCTGGAAATATCAAGCTAAAGATGTTAATTCATAAAAATGTTATTTATCAGTTGTGAACATGCATATTTATTCAATGAATGCACGAATAATGCAATGATAGTAAAGTGAAACAGAATAATGTTGATTTTACTGTATATTTATCTCCCAGCTCCACCATTCGGCCAAACATGGTCATATGTATTTCATTTCAGATTTTTTTTTTTTTTTTTTTAGTTTTTACATCACCAAAGGCAGAAACTATTTTTTCTATTGACTAAAATATTCACATAATTCTTCTTGAATGTTTGCATAACATTATAAATAAGTTGATTGACACCTTGAAAGAAAAATTGCCAATAACAGATGCAACCCTTGGCCTCTTTCCTGTCGTCTGACAGTCCGTTTGAAAGAGTAGAGGGTGACTAAAGCACCAACAAAAGCTTGCTGATCCAGCCCAAAGGAGGACAGAGAGCTGCAGGTGCAGGGGAACAAAATAAGCACTATTGTGTTCACAGGATCCAAAAACACAAAAGTGGGGGAAGACAAGGACTTTGGGGTTTTCACACACTGCCTGGGAAGGAAAAAGCCACATTTAAGGAATGAAATGTACTCGTTTCTGTTTTATAATTTCTATTAATTTTTGTTTAGTTGCTGTTTGGTTTTTCTAATCTGTCTTTTAATGTTTGCTACCAGCAAAATAGAGGGTTGTTTCAGCCATGTGAATGTCAACAAACTATTTTTAAATTATTGCAAGAGTATAGACACACAGTATATTTGTTCCATATATATATTTATTGAAAATTTTATTTATTTGTTTGTTTGTTAGACCTCTATGTTTTTGAAGCTGTATAATACCAAGGGTACAAGGATGGGAGCCATGTCCTTTATTTTAACTTTTTGTCAAATGATGCTGCAAAAACACCTTCCAGTTTTATGTTGTGTTCCTTCTGTTAAGTTTGGATTTTTGTTTATTTATCATCATGTTTGTTTTCACATATGTTTGTGTTTTTTAAATGCTAAACCAAAATCGAACCCACAGTCAGACAGAAGGTTTATAAGGATGGGTTTTTTTTAAATTATTATTAGTGGTACTTTAAATTCTTTTACGTTTTGGGGAATTTAAATTTTTCCTTTGTTTCTTAAAAAGGAAAAACGACCAGGGTGCTCAGCTGGTAAAATGGTGTATAATTACTTAAAGATGTCTGAGTATGTTTGGGTGCCTCTATGTATGTGCAAAACACAAGATTTTCAAAGTGCGGGTCTTTTTAGATTGACATAACTTCTGCACTATCTACAACCAGTCAAGACTGTTTTATCTGCAGTGTAACATGTGGAAATACTTGAAATTGACAGGTATGCATTACTTCTAGATAATGAACATGCTACATATGTAATCATATTTAGTTAATACAAACAACAGGTGAAATTTGCATCTTTAGCCACAAAAATTACTCAAAAATTTCAAGGAGTTAAATGCCCCCAAGTTAATTTTCTCCACATAAGGCTAATGTTGAAATGTTGGCATACTAGCATGTCAATTACAAAAAAAAAAAAAAAAAAGGTTATGGTTAAAGGTTAAAAAATACTAAAATGTGCTTTCTTTTACAAAAGATTCACTCAAATCCTTTATTCATTTGGCATGGTCATATTTGGCCTCGCCTGTTAGACAAAATCTCTGACACCTCTACAGCCTTCATTAGACTTTTAAGTGTTTTTTTAAGTTTCTTGGAATTTTCTTTCCTTTTTTTCCCCACAATACCTAATAAACATTAATCTCTCAGCTTAATGTTTGTTACCATGCTAGTATATTTTAACAAAAAGCACAACTACATATAACACCTTACAAACAACCTACAAACCTTTCTTGTTAAAAAAAAAAAGCCAACCCAAACCAGCAAGGGGAAAAACTGTAAACTTGTAGGCTTCCAGGTTTGTCTCAGAACTAGATTCTTTTTTTTTCATGGCCTGATTCATAGCCGCCATTTTGTTCTGGAATAGTATGGAAGCACTGTTTTTAACCAATGGCTTTAAACAAGGCTCTGTGCTTAGACTATAGACTGTAAATAGAGACCAATCACATGCCAGTGACTGACCTCAATTACAGTAAACTGAAGCGCTACTTCCTGGATTTAGGGTGCTGTCATCTTGCACGGATTGCATCATTCATAGCCACAGACTGCACATTAGCAACCGTGAAGGGGAACAGCAGTGTAGTGCTCCTGCCCATAAGGCTGCCCCGTAAAGTCTATACAGCAGCACCCGCAAACACCACAAATCAGGACCACAGCCCCATTTTTATAGTATCAAATAACTAATTAAAAACAAACTGATTAAAAAAAACACTTTGATATACATAGCATGACAAGAACTACCTATATACAGGATAGAAATCATCTTTACCAAAAATTTATTCGAGTACATGTTTTCAGTATGGCATCAATTTGGCAAAATGCTGAACACAATAATGGATTGAGACAGTACTTATGATTTTACTGCAGTCAGCCACCAAAGGGTAATCAGGCTTCACTTTTAGAGCACTATTATGCCATCCATCATTATTTACAGTTTGAGGGTTAGACACATTACTCACAACTGTGTTTACCTATTTTATGTCAAAAATGGCTACCATTTAATAGCTTATTGATGTTTTTCATAATAGCCATTTTGATGTAATTTACAGTAGCTGCCAGGTATCACGTGATTCAACACTCTGTGACAAAAATATTAGTTTTTAAATTACTTTTTTTTTTTTAGAAATGGTTGCTTTAAAATAAGCCCGGAGACCATTTTGATAGGACCCATAGAGTAGTAGTAAAACATGTTTATAATCAGTTTATTCACTATAAAACAAATTGATTTTGTGTTCATTTGAATTATCACCTGTGTTTTCCTAATATTGTACATCAGGACTCTAGGGAAATTATTGTAATTTGACTTTTTTCATAGTAGTAATTCTGATGTAAATTAAAGAAACACTTGTTACTAATCACATTAGATTGTTTGCCTGTTTAAAAGTCAGTCTTTCTTGACATCATTAGTAATACCATGGTCTATTTGCAGTTATATTCTAATGTCCTAATGGCCATTGTGAAATAGGCATTTTGACCAAATTCTGTAACACTTTTGGCAGTTGTGCTTCATCCTCTTAAATTTGAACTTGAACAATTAAAAGCAGGCATTGTCAGAATGTGAATAGGTGTATATTGTGAGTATGTCATACCCCCTTAAGACTTTTATAAGTTGTTTTTTTTGAAGATTGAACTTTAGTTGTCTTATTTCTTGATGCTTTTTGCTGAAATCAGAGGTTTTGTTGTTCTTGTAGATGAGTCCCTGAGCAGTGAGAAACATCTGAAAGATCAGAAGTCTGCAAGATTTTAACTTGCACACACAAATATATAAAAGTGAATACTGCTATTACTGTTTCACCAACTGAGGCTGTCACTGCTAGATCTATCCCATAAAAGGCTGCTAATTGTTGAATATGGGGTTGTTATTAGCAACATTACATCTTTTTAACATTCAGTCAGAACTGAGGTCACTTTAGATCCACTAGGGGAAAAATGAATAGCAGAAATTAGAAGAACAAGAGAAAGAAAAGGCTACTCCTGATATTATTCCACCATAAGCAAACTCTGCTTTAAAAACTATTCAGACACAACAAGAAGCTCCGCTTGATTGCGCAAAACTCTCCCATTGAAAGGAATCTCACTTCTCCCTCCATTTCCTCTTTTACTCCCATTACATTTTCATGAGTTCCACAACCCCATTCCTCCCCTTTGTATTAATTGAAACCTGCTCCAACCACCCTAGATCCAAAATGCACATATCTCACCCCCTTATATAATCATGACCCCTTGTATACATTTTATACACTATATACTTTGAAGAAGATGCTGTATACATTTGTATACACTGTGTGCCTGTCTGTGTCTCCATTGTATGCCATTCATATCTATGTATTGTTCACTATGTTTTATTGACACTGTAGTCACCATACTACTCTTCCTCACATCGTTGGTGGTCATCTTTTCTTCTGCAATTACAACAGCGCATCTGTAATGTTACGTCAACCCACCCGTGTTCCCCCCACCCCCCCTCCAACCCCTGCTCCACTACGCTGACCCCCTCTTAACCTCTCCCATTCTGTGACCCTCCAGCCTATGCCATATATTACAAAGGAGTTGGCACTCTGGAGAAACTTGTGACACGGGAGGGAGGAGGAGGCACTAGAGGGAAGGTGGGGTTGAGAAAACAGCTCACACAATTGATGATGATGATGATGATGATGATGATGATGATGATGATGATGATGATGATGATGAGAAATGTCTAGTATAATTTTAAAAAAAAAACAGGACAAGTGCACTATTATGACAATGATTATTATTGCCTGTGAGTAATACTGACCAATAAAGAACAATGGAAATATTGATGGATTTTGTTTTCTGTTTTCAGCTTATTCACTGAAATGAAATTCATCTTTGGGCCTCTAAGTCTGCATTCACACCAGGATAATCTAGGGGTCTCCGTTCGACTGGGTGGCGAATGCCAAGAATTTTCGTACCTTCGTTTGGTTTGGTTTGCATTCACACTGCAGCGGACCAAACTGCCTGGACAACGTCACGCAGTTACAACAACTGCTCATTTGGGGTGCTGTAGCAGAAACCACCACTGACCAGGAAGAAAAATTCTCAGCAAAGAAGAAAAATCAGGCTCATTGATTGGCCAGGACCGAAAATGGAAATCTGCTCCCTTCAGCCAGGTTGTTTGTCCGCCACAAACAAAACTTTTTTAACTTTTCTCCTCGGCTTTCTCCGGTAAAAGAATTTCTCTGATTCACGCGGTTGTCTTTATTGTTATTTTCTACCTAGAATGTACTACAGTAAACGCCACGTCCTCTTCTCAGACTACGTGTTGCTATGGTTACACAAACGCCGAGGGGCACTTCTGCCCTTTGGTCTGTTAGATAGTCCGTTTGGGTTCATACTGCAAGCGAAGCGCACCAGACTTCACTTGCAAGTAAACCGAGATCCCCGTTTTCAGGGGGACCAGACTTTGCATGTTTGGTGCGCACCAGAGTTCCAACTTGTGTTCAGACTGCACCAAACAAACCGAACTATCCGCGGAAGCCACTGTTTTGTCCTTTGGTCTGGACCAAACAGTGGCCATCTGAATGCGCCCTTAGGGTGTTTTTCATTCATAAAATCTCAGCTGAGTCAGTTTATGCAGCATGGATATCACATACAGACGTGGACAAAATTGTTGGTACCCCTCTGTTAATGAAAGAAAAACCCACAATGGTCATAGAAATAACTTGAATCTGACAAAAGTGGTAATAAATAAAAATTCTATGAAAATTAACCAATGAAAATCAAACAATGCTTTTGAATTGTGGTTCAACAGAATTACTTTAAAAAACAAACTCATGAAACAGGCCTGGACAAAAATGATGGTGCCACTAGAAAAGATTGAAAATAATGTGACCATAGGGACATGTTCAACCAAGTTGTGTCCTCTAATTAACATCACAGGTGTCTACAAACTTGTAATCAGTCAGTCGGCCTAAAGGGTGACAAGTAGTCACTGTGCTGTTTGGTGACATGGTGTGTACCACAATAAACATGGACCAGAGGAAGCAAAGGAGAGAGTTGTCTCAGGAGATTAGAAAGAAAATTATAGACAAGCATGTTAAAGGTAAAGGCTATAAGACCATCTCCAAGCAGCTTGATGTTCCTGTGACTACAGTTGCACATATTGTTCAGAAATTTAAGACCCACAGGACTGTAGCCAACCTCCCTGGACGTGGCTGCAGGAGGAGATGGATAATATGAATGGTAACAAAAGAGCCCAGAACAACCTCTAAACACATTCATGGTGAACTCCAAGGTCAAGGTACATCAGTGTCAGATTGCACCATCCGTCGTTGTTTGAGCCAAAGTGGACTTCATGGGAGA
Organism: Pholidichthys leucotaenia; assembly: GCA_020510985.1. Classification (NCBI taxonomy): domain Eukaryota; kingdom Metazoa; phylum Chordata; class Actinopteri; order Cichliformes; family Pholidichthyidae; genus Pholidichthys; species Pholidichthys leucotaenia. The sequence continues at coordinate 364,796,803 of CM035838.1, read as the reverse complement.
CGACCAAGGAGGACACCACTGTTGAAAACAAATCATAAAAAAGCCAGACTGGAATTTGCCAAACTGCATGTTGACAAGCCACAAAGCTTCTGGGAGAATGTCCTATGGACAGACGAGACAACACTGGAACGTTTTGGCAAGGCACATCAGCTCTATGTTCACAGATGGAAAAATGAAGCATACCAAGAAAAGAACACTGTTCCTACTGTGAAACATGGAGGAGGTTCTGTTATGTTCTGGGGCTGCTTTGCTGCATCTGGCACAGGGTGTCTTGAATCTGTGCAGGGTACAATGAAATCTCAAGACTATCAAGGTATTCTAGAGAGAAATGTGCTGCCCAGTGTCAGACAGCTTGGTCTCAGTCGCAGGTCATGGGTCTTGCAACAGGATAATGACCCAAAACACACAGCTAAAAACACCCAAGAATGGCTAAGAGCGAAACATTGGACTATTCTAAAGTGGCCTTCTATGAGCCCTGATCTAAATCCTATTGAACATCTGTGGAAGGAGCTGAAACATGCCGTCTGGAGAAGGCACCGTTCAAACCTGAGACAACTGGAGCAGTTTGCTCATGAGGAGTGGGCCAAAATACCTGCTGAGAGGTGCAGAAGTCTCATTGACAATTACCGAAATGGTTTGATTGCAGTGATTGCCTCCAAAGGTTGTGCAACAAAATATTAAGTTAAGGGTACCATCATTTTTGTCCAGGCCTGTTTCATGAGTTTGTTTTTCAAAATAATTCTGTTGAACCACAATTCAAAAGCATTGTCTGATTTTCATTGGTTAATTTTCATAAAATTTTTATTTATTACCACTTTTGTCAGATTCAAGTTATTTCTGTGACCATTGTGGGTTTTTCTTTCATTAACAGAGGGGTACCAACAATTTTGTCCATGTCTGTATTTCCCAGTGATATTTTACAGCAAGTACATCATGTAACAGATACAGAGGAACAATCTTTTTAACAACCATTTAACATTGTAGGAGAATGTCTGTTTCTAATTATACTGCATGTAGCTTTAATGCTATAATTAAATGAATATGATTATTAATATTTAATAACAAGAACTAATAATTACTGAATTATCTCATTCTAACATTAGGGGCACCACTCACCATTTATAGAGTGTAGAAAAAATATGAAATTAATAATTATGATCAGGTATAAATTATTTAATTTAATATTGATGTACTGGAATCTGAGATCAAATCTCGTTTCATATACACCAGAAAAGTTAATAACACTCGTGGGGCACCAACTTCTATCTCTAAGAAGCAATTTAATCTTTAATTTCACTTTATACCTGTTTAATCACTCAATAAATTAATTAACAATCAGTCTCAAAAAATTTCCGTGAATTCGATACCTGGGCTTAAAACAGACTCAGAATGAAATAAATTCTCAACAACTTCTCTCATTTTCACATATTTATTAAATGAAATGATTAACAGACATTGCAGTAATTTCATTAATCATAAAATCAATCTTGTAAACGATAGATTAACAATGTCAATATTTTCGGAACCAGGGTTAAACTGAGAAATGAATTTCTATCAGTTTGAGTTAACAGATTATGGAAACAACGCAAATTTATGGAGGAAGTTTACTAATTATATGAAAAGTTCTGGATTAATCTTAGGAAAATAAAAACGGAATTTTAATGAAAAGAGGGGTTATGTTAATGGCTTCTTAATTTGCATCTGATTAGATATACAAATTATTACCAAACCTCAGAAGTTTAATTCAGCAGATGAATTAAAATTTACAGCTCACGTGATTCCTTGGTGATGATTCAAAGTTGCGTTCTTTTCGTCGTCCTCATGAAGTTTTCAATGTCCAGCAAATATTCTCTTGACGATGGATGAGATGGACAGGCGGATGGATGGATGAGATTTTAAGTTTGATCCCAATGGTCGAAATCCTGCAGAAGCACACTGATTATTCAGCTGCACGTGATGTGGGAAGCTGCATCTTTTTAGAGGCCTTCGGTGATAATTAATTGTATTTAATCGGATCTCAAATTAAAGAGTTTTGAACTTTAGATAAAAATAATAGCGTCTGGTGTGTGATTGGTCAAGAAAAATATTATAAAAATAAAGTCAAGATTAAAGCTTACGTTAAAATTAAAACAAACGGTAGTTTTACAGAAAGTTTAACAAGAAAAAAAAAGATAAATAAAATTAGAGTTTAACTCCGATTAAGAACTGAGCTCGAAGAAATAGGAATTCCTAGGCATTTAAGAGAAAAAGAAAAAAACATTAAAATACAAAGTTACATAAACAAATTACGAGTTATCTGCTCTGTGCTCCGAAAAGCAACATGTGGGAGAAGTCTTTGTTCGGACCGTCCATTGTTCTTCCCAAAGTTCTTTCTGCTGTGTGGACCATGGATGAAGACGTGTCGAAGAGAGAAAAAGAGGAAAAAGAGTAGCGGCGAAAGAGAAATAGCAGGGTGTCTCTCTCCTTTTATCAGTTCAGTCGAGCTTTCGCGGGCTTCTGGGTTGACAGGAACTCCAGCCAATAAGCTTCCTTTGTGGGTGGGCTTGATGAACTTTAGTCCAATGAAAGGCTTTGTCTGCAAGGAACCAATGGAATGAAGAAGCTGGAGCCCAATGAATGTTGGGTGACATTTGATACCGGTCCTCATGGATACATACAATTTTAATACACTGGAATATGCTTTTATACCCTTATGTATAAACTAAGCTAACCTTAGTGATTAGTGTACCGTATTTTTTGGACTATAAGGCGCACTTAAAATCCTTTAATTTTCTCAAAAATAGACAGTGCGCTTTATAATCTGGTGCGCCTTATGTATTAATTCTGGTTGTGCTTACTGACCTCGAACCGATTTTATGTGGTACACGGCGCTCAAAAATCTGTCAAAAATGTTTTAGTACGACTTTGGTAAGCTACGAAGCCGAACCGCTTGATGGATTATCGGAGCATTACGGTAGTCAGGAGCCTCGCGGAGTAATATGTGCTTCAACATAATGGCCGGATGGCTTTTTCCACAAATCTCCATCCCTATTGATCTGCCACTCCATGCGCGCCCATCTCACCGATACTGTCAAAACCCAAGTGAAGCAAACTAATTCGGAGCTTGCCATCATTCCGGCTGGATTAACCAAAGAACTCCAACCGCTATATTGGTGTCAACAGGTTGTTCAAAGTTAAATTGATAGCGAGTTACGCCACTATCTGCAAATGGATCGTGGATCGAAACTGCTCCTGTTTAGCTGTAATTAATATTCAAAAATGATATTTTTGGGACGAAAGAATTCAAGCGTCCCGGCATTTGTTTGCATTGTTTACTTCTTGGGGCTGCCGCTGGAGAGCGAGCCGTATCGGGTACCGAGCGAGTACCGAGTGAGTATCCTGGCCACTATGGCGATGTAAACAGCCACGGACCAAAAAACGTACATTTGCTCGTGGAACAGGTCATTCACACTCGCAGACAATCACGCTATATGTGTCTATAATGACTATAGATAGGATTTTCTTTCCATGCACGCAAAAAAAAATAAATTTCCCAGATCCGACTGCCTCGCGAGGTAGTCGATACCCAAAAGCCGATGGTGTATAGAACACGTATATTAGGATTTGTATGTGAAATTTCGGCATCGAAACTGCTCCCGTTTAGCTGTAATTAAATATTCAAAAATGATATTTTTGGGATGAAAGAATTCAAGCGTCCCGGCATATGTTTACTTATCAGGGCCGCCGCCGGAGAGCAAGCCGTATCGAGTACCCAGCGAGTATCCTGGCCAATATGGCGATGAACAGCCATGGACTAAAAACGTTCCGCCTGCTCGTGGAACAGGTCATTCACACTCGCAGACAATCGCGCTATATGTGTCTATAATAACTATAGATAGGATTTTCTTTCCATCCGCGCAAAAAAAAAAAAAATTCCCAGATCCGACTACCTCGCGAGGTAGTCGATACCCAAAAGCCGATGGTGTATAGAACACGTATATTAGGATTTGTATGTGAAATTTCAGCATCGAAACTGCTCCCGTTTAGCTGTAATTAAATATTCAAAAATGATATTTTTGGGACGAAAGAATTCATGCATCCCGGCATATGTTTACTTATCAGGGCCGCCGCTGGAGAGCAAGCCGTATCGAGTACCCAGCGAGTACCCAGCAAATATCCTGGCCAATATGGCGATGAACAGCCACGGACTAAAAACGTTCCGCCTGCTCGTGGAACAGGTCATTCACACTCGCAGACAATCGCGCTATATGTGTCTATAATTACTATAGATAGGATTTTCTTTCCATGCACGCAAAAAAAAATTTTTTCCCGGCTCCGACTACCTCACTTTAATGCGCCTTATAATCCGGTGCGCCTTATGTATGAAAATAGACCATCAAATAGACCGTTCATTGATAGTGCGCCTTATAATCCGGTGCACCTTATAGTCCCAAAAATACGGTAACTTATAAGCAGTGCTTCTAAATCAACATGCAGGAGTAAACATTCATTTAAACATTTTTTAACATGCATATGTATAACAGATTAATGCATTTCACACATATTATTGATTTCCACATCAAAAACATCAGAGTCCATTTGCTTTTCTTGGTCCTGGAAAAGAAGAGAAGGTTTAGAATTGAGTTTGTAATAATGTACTTTAAAGTTCACTGGTTAAATCCAGTACGTCCCAGAGTTTAAAGAAATTAACTGAGCTGTGGATCTGTGGGCCATGAGGCTTCCCATCTCCATGTTTATGGGGGCAATAAAAGGTGCAGGAGGAAATAGATTGGATTCCTTAGACTGGTTTTAACAAAGGAATGGGATTTCAACTGTGGCCTGGGGAAGAAAATCAGTTCTTGACTGTCTTACTCCTGGGTGAAACGGAATGTCTTTAAGTAGAAGAATAATTATTGTTGAGCCAAAGTGAGATGATGCTACAGTCCCCCCTTTGGTATCAATGGTGACGTTGATTCAGCGCTGATAGCAATCCTAGGCATCAAATCCCAATTTGGCGAGGCTTGATCCAAATGCTGAACTAAAGGTTCTGACGTCGATAAGTCTTAAGCTTGTAAACAGTATCTATTCCAAAGCGTGGGTCCTTAAATTTGATTTTCTGAAAAACTTCTAGAAATTTTCAAAAATAATTTGGGTATGACCAAAATATAAACATTGTATAATTGTCTAGGATTTACTAGAATTCTGTATATGCCGGTAAAGCCTTAAAAATTCTGGGTACAAAAGTGTGAACTAGAAGTATATGGGTTTTGACATACTTGATATAAATGTTTTGGGTTTGCTGAAAAATATCTATTCAAAATTTCAAAAACAGTTTAAATGTGCATAAAATCTAAATAGAGTGTAAAGGATATATATTTGTATATGCGCATGCATGTATCCAAAAATCTTAGTCAAAAGCAAAAATAAAATTATTTCATATTTCAGGTAGAGGTTCAGACTAATCAATATTGAGGTGACTCAAGGAGGTTCAAATTGAATTTGTTTAGTTAGACTAAACCATGGTTCCACCGATGTCCAAATCATAGGATGTTTGAGGCTTTTGTTCAGAAAAACTGAGTGGACATAGGATGTCATTATTATTGTTCTTTGAATGGCAATGAGAAGTAAATTTGGATTTACTGCAAAAAGGATATGATGTGAGAGCATATTCATTGCTAAAGCGTTAATTGAAAAGCTAATGTTTCTAGCTACTTCTGAGAGTAACGTAGACATTGGCTGTGTGTGAGCATAGTCAACCTCTAACACAAAGAGCAAAGAGTTCAAGACCTTGTTGAGTTTGACTGAAGCTTCGGAGCAAGCATTCAAAACCAACACAGTGTCTTGTAAGATTTTGGTAATGGTTTGTGGTTCGACAACGTGGCGTTTCAGTTTAGCGGTGTTGACCGAGTTAACAGTGGGCATGCTAAGGCTAACAAGAGGCTCTAACGATGAGGCTGTTATTGAGAATCCACCTGAGGATCTTTGACCTTTTGTTTTGGCTTGGTCCATTCTAACAGTGGGTGTGATTGCTAGGCAGATGGCTAAACTGATAAATATCTATCATCTAGGCAAATAGAAAAGTGAGTGATTTTGGATCTTAATCCTCTTGTTGATCTTTCTTTAGATACCTGGTTGGCAAATGAAAATTCCTCTCAGAGGTGGAATGATTTTTTTAGATAGATAGATAGATAGATAGATAGATAGATAGATAGATAGATAGATAGAATAGATAGATAGATAGATAGATAGATAGATAGATAGATAGATAGATAGATAGATAGATAGATAGATAGATAGATAGATAGAAAGATGTACTTTATTGATCCCAAACTGGGAAATTACAGAAGAGATTAAGAGATTGAACTCTAAACCTTGTGCTTGTTTTTCACCTTTGATGGGAGTTTTAAGGTTATTAGCTCAAGCTAATGGTGTTGAATGTTTTTGCATGTACTGTTTGATAATAGTAAGTTGATTGAAGTGTATTAGATTTTACAGAGACCTTTGAAATTAGTGTAAGGGCTAATTTGGTTTTAATATACCCTTTCCTTTTTGGAAGTTTTGATGCAGTTACCTAATTGGAGAAATTTGACTGAGTGTACCTGAGGCTAGTAGTTAGCTACAGTTATTCCTCAGACATAGGTTTGATTTTGATCTTATTTATGGACTTACTTTGACAGTGTTGTGCCCGACAAGTCCCATGGGGTTTTGGTAAAGGTTACTCTGATTTTGGTGAGCCCATTTGAAAATGGGTTCTTGGATTTGGCACTTGAGTGGCCAAAGTTTATTGTTGACAATATGTGGATTCATCCACTCGGGCAGGAATTTAGGAGTGATTTTCCATTCCTGTAAATTGATTTCTGGTGTCTGCGGTACAAATATGGGGTGGAAAACCTTGTCCCCCCTTCGCAGTTTGTCATGCGAGAGTTTTTGATTTATGTACGCTTTGTGTTGTTTGGCGAATCGGTCCAAATGTTTTTGAAATACAGCCTTGGGAGCTTTGTATGTCATTTTGACGCTTTTGTGTTCTGCAGCTGGAATGTTATGGGCATTGGCAGTCATCACCCCCCCCTCTGGTTTCAAGGAACTCTGAGCGGTGGCGATGATGGTTAGTCAGAAGCAGGAACACAAGTGCCATTGTATAGCTGCAGAGAAGGTTGTGTCGCATGAAGTGGTCTCAATTTTGGTGTGTCAAAGGGTTTAGACGCGGGAAGCGCATGTACCATTTTATCCGACTGGTGTTTGATGGTTTTATGGATCATTTGGTTGCAAGGTTGAGTGACTGTGTGCCTTGCGTTTGCAAAAGTTGGGTTTATTGTCGTAAAAACTTGAGGTTTCAGAGGGTCTAGAGAGCCGGTTGGTGTGGCTCTTGTGACCACGCAGGCCTCATGGGCGGGTGGGTGGGTTTCAAAATGTGACACCACCATTGAATCAAGGGTATCAAAGGTTTCAAGGGGGCCGTTTGGGGTTTTCTGCTCGGCTATTGAGTTTTCAAGGTCATTTGAGTGTTTGGCTTGACCTTGTATGTGAAGGTGGCTTTTGACTTCTTGTGGACAGTACTCACCTTGGTCTCGGCGGTTGCTTTCACTCGGTTGCAGTTGTTCCAACAGTGCTAGTTGTGTGACACTTGGGGTGTCCAAAGTGGTCAGAACAAAGCACTGTGATTCGGTTGTTCTTGTTGGGTCAAATGGGTGAGTGTGTTGCGTTTGAGCTCATAGTGTGAGGTTCTTGAAATCAATGAGTGGCTCAAAACGGTTCAGTAGGTCTTTGCCAACAAGCAATGGAATGGCATCAAGTTTGGACACATAGACCGGATGTGTCAAGGTCATGGGTCCAATGGACATTTTTAGTAGTGATACACCCAACAGGGTTGTTTTAGTGAGCGCATACGGTCGCACGGCTAATGAACAGGGTTCCAGTTTCAGACGTTTGTGAGCGCGGTTAGCAGCTACACGTAGTTTGTCAAAAAGGGTGTGTGACATGAGAGTGATGTCAGCAGCGGTGTCTAAAACAGCGTTCTGACACATCACGTCTTCAAGGGTCAGTGGAAGGTAGAATTTCCGTGCCACCACCCTCTCATTTAAGTCGCATAGAAATTGTGGAACCGGTGGTTCGACACAGAGTTGCGAAATGTCATTAGAGGAGTGGTCTGTGACCTGTGGTTGGGCTGCCATAACAGCACTGGACTGCGTTGAGTCCTTTGGTCCTTCCTCATTTGCATAAGGGATTTTCTTTTTGCGTTTCCTTCGTTTGGAACGTTTGTTTTGAGTTGTCATAGCTGATATAGCTGAAATGTTAGCAGTTTTATTCTCTTTGTTGCTTTGAATCTCTGCTGGGAGGTGTTTGACAATTTCAATATCTTCTCTACTGAGCGTAGGAGTTTCTTCTTCCTTCCAAGGTTTGTGATAGGTCTCTGCTTCTGAGCTTCTGTGATGAGATGGAGACCATTTGTCGCGGTTACGCATGTCTTCGTATCGGTATCTGTCATCATGGTAGTCCATATCGCGTTCTCGTGACCTATCCCGTGGATATGGTCTACGACGGTAGTTGGGTTTTCACAAAGTTGGTCCAAAGTGATATCCAGAGGACCTAGTTTGGTTTTGACCTTGATGAGGTTGATTGGAAAAATGCTTCGGCTGTTTATGTACTCGCGGTGTAAGAGGTGGAGTAGAGCGAGGAGCTCCTTCCAACTCCAAGGTGTTAGATGCATCGCTAATAGCTAGCACTGTGGCAGGCTCAGCGTGCTTGTTGCGACTTTGTTGCTGTTTTCGGAACGCATAGTGTGCGAACTCTCTCAGCTGACTTATTGAGTTTGACCTTGGGTTAGCTGTAGCTCCAAGGTGATGACTCACAGTGGGATGGAGGTTTTGGATGAAGAGGGTCTTGAAATTGTGGTCTTCTTCCATCCCTGGTGTATTTTGAGATCCAAAATATGCAAGTAGGAGTCTCTGGTAGTAGGCTTGTGTCGGCTCTGAGCGTCCTTGCTTCACGGCTAGGGCTGCGGTTAGCCCTGCCTGTAGGCAGTCGTCGGAGAACTCCTTTTCGATGGCTTCGCAGAGCAGCATGTAGTCTGCTTTGATGTTTGTCGGCTGTCTATGAATTTTGATACTGACCTGTTAGATGTTAGTTTGATCAGATAGATGCGATCATCAATCATAGCATCAGCATACTTACGCAGGTAGTAATCAGTGTCCTGTAAATAGACTTTGGCATCAGGTGAACCCGTAGGTCCTGGATCAAATTTCGTGACATTTCGCGTGATCTTGTCAAGGTCACGGTCTGAAGGGGCACACACACGCTGTCCACGCGGTCGTCCGTATTCGAAACGGGAATCGAGCGAGGGAGCGCGGTGGATGTCCCGGTGTTCATGTCCTTCCTTTAGGAGCAGTTGACATTCCTTGTAGTCCTTCACATTTTCAAGTTGACCTTCAACTCTTCTGAGTTCCTTTTTTGTGTCTTGAAGGGCATCTTCAAGTTCATTGTTGTCTTGGTGAAGCATGTCATTATCATGCATCAACCGTTTATTTTCTGACTCTGCACGGTCCAAATCTTGTAACACTTCATCCAGTTGATTTTGAGTTTTGTCATTCTCCTCTTGAGATTGTTCCAAATTTTCCTTCAGTGTTTCATTCTCTTCTTGGAGAGATAGGATCATTGTTTGTTGATTTGCTAGCTCGTTCTCTGCTATCTTTAATCTCGCGACTAATGTTAGCGCAAACTTACCTAACACACTGGTGAGGTCCTTGCCTGCTGGTGGTTTTTTCAGTGTGTTCATTCAAAAGTTCTTCAGTGAGTTGCTTCAATTCTTCGGGCTGTGTTTTCTTGACCCGTGTTGTGAAACTAGAAATTAAATCCGAAGTCCATGCTTCCAATGTTGCTTGAAGGTCATCCAGTTTGGTAAATCGGTCGGCTGTCTGTTGACTCGTCATGTTTAACCGTTGTTATTTAGCCTTTTTTTTTTTTAATTCAACTTGTTGGTTATTCTTAATTTGTTAGACAAGGTTTAACCTTGAGTGTTTTATTTTACAACCGTGATAGGTGAAAGTTCCTTTAGAATTTGTTCCAACTCGTAGGCTTGCAAGATGGGAAATAGAATTTTGAAATTATTTAGAAATGTAGAGATGCTTCAATTAATTCGCTGGTTGAAACTGTATGTTGATAAATAAAGTTGAATTGAAATTGGATTGAATTTGTTTCACAAAACAAGACAGGAAATTCAGTTGTGTGGATTGACTTCTTTACTTTGATTTTCAAAGTCTAGTATTGGAATTTGTCATCAATAACTTGCTTTTAGGATTTTGCAGGATGTCACTTTGAAAGTGGGGATTTTATTTACAAATGAAATACAAAAACAAAAGAGGTTAAATGCTTTAAAAATTTAAGATTGTAAGTTTCCACTTTCTTTTAAAGTTAAAGCTTTCCTTTGGTTTTATTTGTTAAAGCCTATTTTCATTTGAAGCATTAAATGTTTAAAATATTTACAAATTAGAAACAAGTGAATTGTTTGAATATTTGGTATCCAAGGATTTCTTAAGATTGAAGCCAATAGTGATCTGTTTTGATTGTTATCTATGACATTATTCGGCCCAGGAAACACGCACGCAGGCTCAGACAGATTTGACAGCTTTATTCAACAATAATGTGTGTGTATGGATGCGTGTATGCGAGATGTGAATGTGGTGTGGGTGAAGGATGAGGTCAGGACAGAGCAGTTCGCCGTTCAGCCAGGCAACCTTGTAGCGACGCGATGGCTGGCGTGGCAAGTCCCAAGCCTGGGAGACAGCGTTCTGCTGTGCGTCCGTGAAGATGTGACAAGTGGAGGAGCAGCGTGACGAGGGGGAGTGAGTCCGCCGCCAAGGGGATCCACCTGTGCACAGGGGAAGACTGGATGGAGAAGGTAAGGTAAATGACAGCTTACGTGTCTGATGAGGAAAACAGCTGGCCCGAACGACAGGGAAGTAGCTGTGGAGAAACGCAGGGAGACAGACGGCTCCAGGCCGCAGCTCAGGGCAGGATGGAATAAATAGCAGGGCTTAACGAGGCGCAGGTGTGCGCGCAGCTGAGGTGGAAGCCCGTGAGCTGCAGGTGATGACAATCTATAAATTTCTTATTTACAGAATAATCAATGTTTGCACTTTTTTGACTTTTCTCTTAAATCCTGGGGAAAATTTTAAAATTATGCAGGTTGGTTAAATGTTTTTCTTTTCTTGTGGAGAAAACATGAACCAAGAAATAACACAATTGTAGGGAACTTGAAATGATGAAGCGATGTGATTTTATAAATCAAGTTTTATTATCAGCTTCAGTCCCTAACATGTCTCATCTGGATGCAGAAGCAGAATGAAGAGGCTGATCGCAGTCCGACCTTCCTACTTATACATCACATCACAAAAGACATTGCATATCAAAGCCGACATCTCCCAAGGTGTTATCTTCCTCCATTGTCCTCTCTCTCCTCCACCTGACCCTGGGGAATCAGGAAGTCCATTCAGGTCTCCACCGCTGTGCCTCCGTCTACTCCGTGATCTTTGCTGGCGATCGAGACCTCTTGTCCTGCCCTGAGACGTGAGGTCCTTTCACATATGTAATCACTAAACATTCCTCTTAAGTTTATACATATGCAGATATGGATATATGAATAATATAAGCCACAGCCCCCCCAAAACGTCTAAGAAAAGGACAATAAGATTAAGTTTACAGCTTAAGATCACCTTCATGACATATTATACCATTATTCACTTCAACATGAAAAAGGAAAAATATCTCCAGCAGCTATGCTACCTACAAGCTATACAGCATGCACATGTTGAAAATTCAGTGGTAAAAAACAACAGTATAGTCTATGTCATAAGTCAGCCCTAAGACTGCAACGGTACAATCCGACAACATAGTTAACAACCCTTTGTGCATTTTACATCAGTCTATGTGTCGTCTGGGTTTCAATCTTCTCCCAAATCTGCTGTAGGCCCGCTTTGGTGTCTTGGCGGGGTCGTCCTGTAAGGGATTTGCAGCTGGGGGAGAAGAGTGGTTATTTGATCCCTGCGGGGGGGCTGAGTTGTGTCTCTTGGGGGGTCTACCCCGTCGAGGTGCTCTCGCCACCCGTGCAGGTTCGTCTCTCAACATGAATGCAGGTTTAAGTCTGTCAATGCTGACTGTTTCTTTTCTGTCCCCTAAATCAAGCACAAAATGCTTATCACCAGGTTCCAGCACTCTATATGGTCCATCATATGGTGGGCGGAGGGTTGGTTTTAAAGCTTCGTGCCTAACAAAAACGAACTTGGCGTTTTTTAAGGCTTGGGGGACAAAAACCCGCGGGAAAGAGTGGTGTACGGGTCCGGGGAGCGTGTCCGGTCCCGTGCTGCTTAGGGGCCTCATGGCTGGTAGGTGTCCGGGCTCTGGATGTTCTGGTAAGAACTCACCCGGGAGCCTGAGGGGTTGTGCGAAAACTAATTCTGCCGGGGAGGCGTCTAGATCCTCCTTAGGCGCAGAACGCAACCCTAATAAAACCCAGGGAAGTTTATTGACCCAATCTGTATCCGTCAGTGAGGCCCTGAGGGCGGCCTTTAAAGACCTATGAAAACGCTCGCATAACCCGTTAGCCTGAGGGTGATATGCGGTGGTGCGATGAATTGTTGCCCCTAAGCTGCCAGCCATAGCTGACCACAGCTCTGAGACAAATTGAGGCCCCCTATCGGACGTGATGTCCGATGGGACGCCGAAGCGCGCCACCCAGGTTGTTAAAAAAACACGAGCGATTTCCGCGGCTGTGGTTGACACCAGCGGGACCGCTTCTGGCCAGCGTGTGGTGCGGTCTACCATTGTTAAAAGGTGTGTGAACCCTTGCGACGGCGGCAGTGGGCCCACGAGGTCGACGTGTACGTGGTCAAATCTCCTGGCTGGGATTCAGAAAGGTTCTAGAGGAGCTTTTGTGTGTTTGTGAATTTTGGCGCGTTGGCAAGACATGCAAGTCCTTGCTCATTCCTTTACATTTTTACGCAGGCCTGGCCAAACAAACTTCTCCACGACCATTTTAACCGAGGCGCGCACCCCTGGGTGCGCGAGGGAGTGAACCGCGTCAAAAATGTGGCGGCGCCACGCAGCTGGAACTACCGGGCGAGGTCGGCCGGTTGACACGTCGCAGATTAGGGGGGGAACACCGTCACGCAAACCCCTTTCCTCCAGTCTTAACCCTGTTGGTCCAGACTGGAGCGCGCGCACGTCCGCGTCGCTGCTTTGTTCCGCAGCCATGGCCGCGTAATCTATCCCTACGTGGATTGGGGCCGCATACGCGTCCGCATTGGCCATGAGCTCTGCGGCTGCGGTAGTATAATCTGCTTCCTCACGCTCTGACGATGTCACAGAGCGGGAGAGGCAGTCTGCTACCACATTAAGTTTGCCTGCCACATGTCGAATATCTGTGGTGAACTCTGAAATTGCAGCTAGTTGTCTTTGTTGCCTGCCTGACCGTGGTTCTGAAATTTTAGCCATCGCGAAAGTGAGTGGTTTGTGGTCTACAAAAGCCATGAAACACCGCCCCTCCAGCCAGAACTGGAAGTGGCGGAAGGATAAATGAAGCGCTAGCAGCTCCCTGTTAAAGGTGCTGTATTTGCGCTCGGTTTGGTTTAAGGATTTGCTAAAGAATGCTAATGGTTGCCAGGTTCCGCCAACCTGTTGTTCCACGACTGCCCCTATGGCCAGGTCTGAAGCGTCTGTGGTTAGCGCTATGCGGGCTGAGGGATCGGGGTGAACCAACAATGTGGCATTTGCTAGTGCACTTTTTACCTCCGCGAAGGCGCGTTCGCGCTCCGGGGTCCATTCGACCGCGTTGGAGGGCTTTTGTTTTCTGAGCGCGGCATATAGGGGCTGCATGAGTTGAGCTGCGCGGGGGAGGAAACGGTTGTAAAAATTCACCATTCCTAAAAATTCTTGTAGTGATCTGACCGTTTGTGGTCGTGGAAAATTTGCTACCGCACGCACTTTGTCCGGCAATGGGACTGCCCCCTCTGGTGAAACTCTGTGTCCCAAAAAATCAATTTGTGACACGCCGAAACGGCATTTGGCTGGGTTGATTATTAACCCGTGCTCTTCTAGTCTCTGAAAAACTGTAGTGAGGTGTTGTTCGTGTTCTTCCTCTGACGAGCTGGCTACCAGAATATCGTCGAGGTAGACGAACACGAAGGGGAGGTCACGTAACACCGCGTCCATCATACGCTGAAAAGTTTGGGCAGCGCCTTTGAGGCCAAACGGCACTCGCAAAAATTCAAAAAGACCAAAAGGGGTTATTACAGCCGTTTTGGGAATGTCCTCTGGTCGAACCGGAACTTGGTGGTGGCCGCGGACCAGGTCTATTTCAGAGAAAATGCGCGCACCCGCCAGATGTAGTGAAAAATCTTGGATGTGAGGGATTGGTCAGGAAGTCCATTCAGGTCTCCATCGCTGTGCCTCCATCTACTCCTTGATCTTTGCTGGCGGTCAAGACCTCTTGTCCTGCCCTGAGACGTGAGGTCCTTTCACATATGTAATCACTAAACATTCCTCTTAAGTTTATACATATGCAGGTATGGATATATGAATAATATAAGCCACACAATGAGTTTAAATAACACCTAGAGCTTCTCTTAAGTGTTAATTGCTTAACGTGGTTTCCTAAATTTGAGAAAGAGGAAAAATTATAAATTTTCAGTAAGTCTGTAAATTTGTTAAAATGCACAGATTTAATCCTACTTTAATGTTACTCTTGAGTAAACATCAGCATGAGAATCCTTAAACTAAAACTGGGTTTCTGTGGGAAAGGAATCACACCATATCACATTTAAAAAAAAAACAGCAAAATAAGCACACATATAGCTTCAAAGTTTGCAACTTTTTGCTTAAAAGTGTGTAAATGTGTTTGCTTTTAACTTAAAAGATTACAATATGTGGTGTGAAAATGCGTGCGTTGCGGCGAGGTCTGAGGCAAGAAAAAACGGCCAAGGTCTTCAATTCCAAATTTCCATTTTTTATTATAACTCACAAGTAAAGTCCAGATATCCAACACAATTCTTCCACTCTGCCTCACGGCAATGATCGACGATCTCTCTCTCTCTGTGAACTCTACTCAAACTGAACTCACGTCACAATAATCACACCTGTTATATATTAACATCAGTAATTAGGGCTGATTAGCCCCTACCATAATCCCAGGCAAAATAACAAATCTTCCATTGTTTACACAATACCCACTAGTTCTAAAATACATAAATATTTTCCCCACTATACAATATAAATACATATAATAAATAACAATCAATGACAACAATAATAATATAAATAGTCCAATAAATAATTCAAAACCTTATTTACAAACTAAACCACCCCTCTAACTCACCATAGATGTTTCCTTCCTGCAGGTGTCCTATAAAGGCCTTCCACTCCCTAAAGGAGTCTTTTGCCTGGACACCCACAGGAAGCATATTGGCAAAGGTATGTGCAACAACTTATTATCTATCATTTTACCCAAATACTTAATCCTACACTTATCTCCCAAGGCATTCAAATTAAACAAAGACAGATCACAAATAAGTGTGTGTACTTTAACAAATATTTACCATTACAAAATAACATAATCACACAAACAATAAATCATAATAGTGGTGACATCTCATCATCACATGTGGTTACATAAGTGATTAAATACAATAGGGGTGTTTGTAAATGTTCCTACTATAGGTATATCTATACAGTGAGTGGGAGTTTCACTCTGAAAAAAAAAAACTTTCAGAAGCCAACAGGTCCTTTTCCCTTTTGTTCTTGGCAGAAAAGTTTGGATTAGTGTTAAATTTAGCTTATTCTGAATAATATGAATTGCTTTGAAGTTACTTTGAAGACTTAATTTGGTTATAAATCGGCTTTAAAGATTAGGAGTTTAAATAAAAATTGCAGTCCCTATGTTTCACCACAAGATGGACGCAGTTTTCGTCTGCACTTCCGGAAGAGGAAACCCAATGATGTCACTCGGGGAGTCGAGGATTTCTACTCAAAATGGCGGCTACAGGGAACTTGCCTTAAGTGGACTCGAAATGGCGTCGCTTGGCCGATCTACACATGCACAGTTTTCTTGCACAGCTTGACGGTCGCGCACGCGACTGTGAGCGTGCACAAGTGACACGTGGATCCAGCGCGAGCTTCAGTCCATAAAACCACGCCTTGCTTTCCAAAGGCAGGAAAGCTTCGGTCTCCCTAAACTTTATTCAACAAATTTATACAATGGTTAATTCAATTAAATCCCCCAAGGGTTTGCTTCGCCTGCGGGATTTTTGAAATAACTAGGAAAACAAACAGGATTTCTTCGCTATTTGTCCCAGGCCTATTTTAATTATTCAGCGTATAATCATGAGTCTTAAGCATGCATTGAACAAAAACTGAACAGAGTGGAGTGAAGGTCTCTTCACCCCCACCTCTCTTGGTCAGCTCACTCACACACACACAGCAGTAATCAGGGAGTGGGCGAATTCAACCCCTCCCCCTCGTGACACAGAGACAAAGACAATAGACTGGCTGCAGGCTCAGCCCTGAGAGATATTTCACCGTTTTAAAACTTTATAAGTTGACCAAAATCACACACAGCTTGTATTAATTTCTTTCATTCTGAGTGAGTCCCAAGTTCAGCCAGGCCTCACATGGGGCACCATAATATGTAGAAAAAATATTAAATTAATAATTATGATCAGGTATAAATTATTTAATTTATACTGATGTATTGGAATCTGAGATCAAATCTCATTTCATATACACCAGAAAAGTTAATAACACTCGTGGGACACCAGCTTCTATCTCTAAGAAGCAATTTAATCTTTAATTTCACTTTATACCTGTTTAATCACTCAATAAATTAATTAATAATCAGTCTCAAAAGTTTTCCGTGAATTCGATACCTGGGCTTAAAACAGACTCAGAATGAAATAAATTCTCAACAACTTCCCTCATTTTTACATATTAAATGAAATGATTAACAGACATTGCAGTAATTTCATTAATCATAAAATCAATCTTGTAAATGATAGATTAACAATGTCAATATTTTCGGAATCAGTTTGAGTTAACAGATTATGGAAACAACGCAAATTTATGGAGAAAGTTTACTAATTATATGAAAAGTTCTGGATTAATCTTAGGAAAATAAAAACGAAATTTTAATGAAAAGAGGGGTTATGTTAATGGCTTCTTAATTTGCATCTGATTAGATACACAAATTATTACCGAACCTCAGAAGTTTAATTCAGCAGATGAATTAAAAATTGCAGCTCACGCGATTCCTTGGTGATGATTCAAAGTTGCGTTCTTTTTGTCATCCTCATGAAGTTTTCAATGTTGTTCAGGGCCAAAACCAAGAATATTTGTCCAGCAAATATTCTCTTCACGATGGATGAGATGGACAGGCGGATGGATGGATGAGATTTTAGGTTTGATCCCAATGGTCGAAATCCTGCAGAAGCACGCTGATTATTCAGCTGCGCATGATGTGGGAAGCTGCATCTTCTTAGAGGCCTTTGGTGATAATTAATTGTATTTAATCGGATCTCAAATTAAAGAGTTTCGAACTTTAGATAAAAATAATAGCTTCTGGTGTGTGATTGGTCAAGAAAAATATTATAAAAATAAAGTCAAGATTAAAGCTTACATTAAAATTAAAACAAACGGTAGTCTTACAGAAAGTTTAACAAAAAAAAGATAAATAAAATTAGAGTTTAACTCCGATTAAGAATTGAGCTCGAAGAAATAGGAATTCCTAGGCATTTAAGAGAAAAAGAAAAAAAACATTAAAATACAAAGTTACATAAACAAATTACGAGTTATCTGCTCTGTGCTCCAAAAAGCAACACGTGGGAGAAGTCTTTATTTGGACCGTCCGTTGTTCTTCCCAAAGTTCTTTCTGCTGTGTGGACCATGGACGAAGATGTGTCGAAGAGAGAAAAAGAGGCAAAAGAGTAGCGGCGAAAGAGAAAGTAGCAGGGTGTCTCTCTCTTTTTATAAGTTCAGTCGAGCTTTCGCGGGCTTCCAGGTTGACAGGAACTCCAGCCAATAAGCTTCCTTCGTGGGTGGGCTTGATGAACTTTAGTCCAATGACAGGCTTTGTCTGCGAGTAACCAATGGAATGGAGAAGCTGGAGCCCAGTGAATGCTGGGTGACATTTGATACCGGTCCTCATAGATATATACAATTTTAAGACACTGGAATATGCTTTTATACCCTTATGTATAAACTAAGCTAACCTTAGTGATTAGTGTAACTTATAAGCAGTGCTTCTAAATCAACGTGCAGGAGCAAACATTCATTTAAACATTTTTTAACATGCATATATATAAAATCACAGATTAATGCATTTCACACATATTATTGATTTTCCACATCAAAAACATCAGAGTCCATTTGCTTTTCTTGGTCCTGGAAAAGAAGAGAAGGTTTAGAATTGAGTTTGTAATAATGTACTTTAAAGTTCAGTGGTTAAATCCAGTATGTCCCAGAGTTTAAAGAAATTAACTGAGCTGTGGATCTGTGGGCCATGAGGCTTCCCATCTCCATGTTTATGGGGGCAATAAAAAGTGCAGGAGGAAATAGATTGGATTCTTTAGACTGGTTTTAACAAAGGAATGGGATTTCAGCTGTGGCCTGGGGAAGAAAATCAGTTCTTGACTGTCTTACTCCTGGGTGAAACGGAATGTCTTTAAGTAGAAGAATAATTATTGTTGAGCCAAAGTGAGATGATGCTACAAGAGGGATGAGAACTCTGTAAATAAATAACTTAAGAATTTGGTAATTACTATGCAAAGTTAAACAATTATTGGATTAGTCTCTTGACGTGTGCAAATTCTTGACAGTGAGCGATTCTGAAACCTGGACACAAAGACCATACCTTTAACTCGAAGAATACTTCTAGGATCTCCTTAATCCCACTGACACATCTTCCATAGTGGAAGCAGGGCCTGAGGGTGAGTGGGATGACTCGTCAATCACAGGTGCTAAGGTCGCCGAAGTGGTTAAAAATACTCTTTGGTGGCAGGGCCCCAGGGGTACAGTTGTGCTCATAAGTTTACATACCCTGGCAGAATTTGTAATTCTTTTGGCCATTTTTAAGAGAATATGAATGATGATACAAAAAACTTTTCTTTCACTCATAGTTAGTGGTTGGGTGAGGCCATTTATTATCAGACAATTATGCTTGCTCTTTTTAAGTCATAATGACATCAGAAACTACCCAAATGACCCTGATCAAAAATTTACATACCCTAGTTCTTAATACCGTGTATTGCCACCTTTAACATCAATGACAGCTTGAAGTCTTTTGTGGTAGTTGTGGATGAAGCACTTTATTTTCTCAGATGGTAAAGCTGCCCATTCTTCTTGGCAAAAAGCCTCCAGTTCCTGTAAATTCTTGGGCTGTCTTTCATGAACTGCACATTTGTGATCTCCCCAAAGTGGCTCAATGATATTGAGGTCAGGAAACTGAGATGGCCACTCCAGAACCTTCACTTTTTTCTGCTGTAGCCAGCGGCAGGTTGACTTGGCCTTGTATTTTGGATCATTGTCATGTTGGAATGTCCAAGTGCATCCCATGTGCAGCTTCCGGGCTGATGAGTGCAAATTTTCTTCCAGTACTTTCTGATCACAATGCTGCATTCCTCTTGCCATCAATTTTGACCAAGTTCCCTGTGCCTTGATAACTCACACATCCCCAAAACATCAGTGAGCCACCTCCATGTTTCACAGTAGGGATGGTGTACTTTTCATCATAGGCCTTGTTGACTCCTCTCCAAATGTAGCATTTATGGTTGTGACCAAAAAGTTCAATTTTTGGTCCCATTACTCCAAATAACTTTGTTCCAGAAGTTTTGAGGGTTCTCTCTGTGCTGTTTGGCATATTGTAAGTGGGGTGTTTTGTGGCACTGGTGTAGTAATGACTTTCTTCTGGCAACTTGACCATGCAGCCCAATTTTCTTGAAGTGCCCCCTTATTGTGCATCTTGAAACAGCCACACCACTTTTTTTTTCAGTGTCCTGTATATCAGCTGAAGTTATTTGAGTGTTTTTCTTTGCATCCCAAACAATTTTCCTGGCAGTTGTGGCTGAAATTTTTGGTCTACATGGCCGTGGCTTGGTTTCATCAGAATCCATCATTTTCCTCTTCTTAATCAGAGTTTGAGCACTGCTGATTGGCATTCTCAATTCCTTGGATATCTTTTTATATCATTTTCCTGTTTTACAAAGTTCAACTATCTTCTCCCACAGGTCCTTTGCTAATTCTTTTGCTTCCCCCATGGCTCAGAATCCAGCAACGTCAATTCAGCACTGGATGGAACATTCAGGGGTCTGTCAGGAGCCCAGAAACTCATCCATCCATCCATCCATTCATCCATCCATCCATTCATTCATCTTCTACCACTTATCCTGGGATCTGGGTCACAGGGGCATCAGTCCAAGCAGAGTAGCCCAGACTTCCGCCCAGTTCACATCACACCATGATCCCCATGATCCCTCCTACAGGTGGTGAGTCCACTGGAGGGCCGACCCATGTGCCTTCTTTGGGTACACTGGGTCCTTGACATAACATTTTTCCTGGCGATCCACTGGACCGCTCTTAGTCTGGCCCTTCACCCAGGACCAATTTGTATTGGGAGACCCTACTAGGGGCAAGTTGCCCTTGACAACATAGCTCCTGGGATCATTCGGGCACTCTAGCCCCTCCACCACGATAAGGTGGCGATCCATGGAGGGGCCCAGAAACTCACTGACTTTTTATACACACACACTAATTACAAGATTCAAAGATTCAAAGATTTTTATTTGTCAATACTTTTATATGTGCAGGACATACAGTAGAATTTAAATGCTGTTTCTCACTTTTGGTGGTATGCGCAATATATAAGACAAGAAGGAATAAGGATGGAAAACAACAACAACAATCTATGTACAGCAATGCTACCTATAGTGCAAATAAAGGTAAAAACACAGCAATCCTATGTACAGTAAACCGTAATACCAGTAAATTGCAAGTTCAGTGCAGACAGTGACAGATTGGTCTATGCATGATTAGTATTGCAATGACAGACAGAGCAGGTATGGCTCTGCACAAATGGTTGCAGTAAGGTGCAAGACATACAGCAGCAAATGTAGCACTGTTGGTGTTGTTATGTCATAGAATGACCCAGAACGGAGAGCTTCTTGAGGGACATCCAACTGAACTTTATTAGGCAGAACACTCAACTATATACAGAGTGGGCCGGGCCCGCCTGACGTCACCCTGCGGGTGGGCACGGCATTCCAGATACCCATATCTCATACATAACACCCCCCCCTTTAGAAAATGTGAAACCGCACACACAATTGAACCACCCAAATTTAGAAACCCGAATCACACACTAAGAACAGGGAGAATAATATACTGTAATAACCTATGACATTCACACCAAAAATAACCAAAATGGACCACGTCTCTTTAAAATACATAAAATAATCCCATATTACACACATTCACTCACATGCACACCCGCATCAAAATATACAAACAACACATCATCTCACATATATATATATACAGGTATTCACATAAGGAAAAATAAAATTTCAGGTAACCCCAATGTCTCTGGGCAGCCACCATCCAGAAAACTGCCTTGGAGGCCCCAGGCACCCCGACAGCATATGTGCCCCTGGCATCTGTTCACCTCCAAGACCGAAACTACCCTCCCTGGCAAACATGTCCTTTTGCTGCCACCATCTTCTATACAGCCATGGAGGGCCTGAGCATCCCCACAGCATCATTATGTCTGGCCACTGCCTCCCCCCAGGGTCGAAACACCCCTCCCTGGCCAAAATGTCTCTAACCACCAAAACTTGTTTTTCTTCTCTGGGCTGGACCCCACCGCCAACCCACAGGGGAACTCGACCCGGTCTCCCATGCCCACCACGTCGTCTCTGGGCCTACTTCCTACATCATGCTGTCCCGCTGACCCAGTCCAAACTCCTACCCTGATGAAGGCATTTGGCACTCCACAGAACTGCGCCAATTTGTCCTGCTCCGCTCCCTTGTCCTCCAGCCTCAACAGCCCTCTTCAAGGGGACCCCGCGGTGCCGTCCGGTTCCCACACCAAGGGTAATGCGGCCACCAGCACTGGGGTCAACCCTCGCTGGGTTATCGTCACTGCAGTCACAATTAACTCCCAGCTCACCAGACCAGCTCGTGTCCCGAACTGCACCATCAACCACATCTGGCTGTAGCTGCTGTCTCTCAGGGTTCTCTGTGACACTCCCATCATCTCCATCTCCCAACCTGGGCACATCATCACTGCTCTCGGCACCCTGAGGTTGTGCTCTGGGGACCGCTGAAAACCCGCTTGCCGGAGTTGCTCTCTGCCTCGGGCGTTTCGTTGCAGAACCCAGTATCCTCGTCCAGGGCACTCCGCCACACTGCCACCATGTCCGGTTCCTGTCATTCACCTTCGGGGATCATAGCGTCGTCCTCACCGGCATCGTTCTCTGGCCCAGGCACCTCATCGCAGTTCTCGACTCCCTCATTCCACATGTCTTGTCGTGTAGTCTCCGTATTCGGCTGCTGTTCACCTCCGGGACATGCACTATCACCCTCGTCAGGCCCGCTCACCGACCTAGGCTCCTCACCACTGCATTCAGTGCTCTTGGTGTAGGTGGTCTGCTGCACCATCACCATGTCCTGCAGCTGCTGCTCCTCCCCGGGACACGCACCATCACCCTCGTCGGGCCCGGTCACCAACCTGGGCTCTTCACCACTGCATCAAGTGCTCTCGGTGTTGGTGCTCCGCTGCACTGTCACCGTGTCCTGCGACTGCTGCTCTTCCTCAGGGCCGTCAGCCTGCCTGGCCTCACTCGCCCGCTGCATAGCTTCCACAAGCGGCTGTTGTTGCTCCTCCCCGGGGCTGTCAGTCTGCCTGGCCTCGCTCGCCCGCTGTGTAGCTTCCACAAGCAGCTGTTGCTGCTCACCTCCGGGGCTCTCAATGTCACCCTCACCAGTCACGTCTCCCGACACCGGCTCCTGGCCGCTGTTCCTGGCACTCACGGTCTCGGTGCTCCACTGTGCTGTTACCGCGTCTTGCTGTCCAGTTAGCATGCGAACCTCCGTTCTCAGCGGGAAATTGCACGTGGTCAGCCCCATGCTAGTCTTAGCTGCTAGCTCGCGCTGGATCACGGACTCCCTCTGCTCCACCAAGGCCAACGCTTCTTCCAACGATGGCAGCACCTTAGCTTTCCTCAGTGTGTACTTCAGCCAAACATCACTAGTGCCACGGGCCAATTTTATCCCTCACCATGCCATTCTCCAAAGCCCCAAACCTGCACTTCTTAGCCAGGCGACGAAGCCTCATCAGAAACGATGTAAGGGACTCGCCCATCCGCTGGCTAAGGCACATGAATTTGTATCATCTCCTGGAGACCTTGGAAATGTCCACGCACGCATAATCCATAATTTAGAATTGCACCAATTTACCTCGCCAAATGTTATGTCATAGAATGACACAGAATGGGGAGCTTCTTGAGGGACATCCAACTGAACTTTATTAGGCAGAACACTCAACTATATACAGAGTGGGCCGTGCCTGCCTGACGTCACCCTGTGGGTGGGCACGGCATCCCAGACACCCATATCTCATACATAACAGGTGTGCTAAGTCCTTCTGTGCAAACAGCTGAGGTAGAGTTATTGTGTGGGTGAGTGTGTTATGGTCCGGGGTGGGGGAGTAGACAGAGTTGTATTTTATTTTAAGTTATATTTAGCTCTAGTGTTTCCTCACTGGGGGGCTGTCGGCACTGGGAGCTGTAAGTGGCTCTGGCAGTGGGGATGTTGCTGTGGTGGTGGCCCTGGCTTGGTGGGATGGGGAGTTCAGTCACAACCAACTTTTTGTTGTATGGACTCCTCTGGCTGCCTGGGCCAGAGTGGCCCTTGTGGCAGTGTCTCTGCAGTTGTGGGCTAAGACCGACTCCTGGTGCTGACGGTCCCCCAATGAAAGCGTTTCCTCACTGCTCAGTCATGTTTTAATTATGCCTATTATTACTTGTGGGTGAGGTGGGAGGAGGTGGAGTCTGGGGTGAGTTGAGGGGTTGGGTGGATGGACATCTTGGACAAGAGTAGGGGCAGGGTTTGAGGGCTTGGGGAGAGCTCTCTTTGTCTTTTTATTGTTTTGTTTTATCTGGAATTGGTTTTAACTGTAAAGCACTTTGAGCTGCACTTTGTTACATGAAAGGTGCTACTGTGGGCGGTTCGGTTAACCCCCACAACAGATTAAGGACACTCAGCTCTCTTCTCTTGGTTTTTCCCGCTGCACTACTGAGATGTAATGTGCCATTCATGTATTGTGATGCAATGTGCCATGCATGTATTGTGATGCAATGTGCCATGCATGTATTGTGATGCAATGTGCCATTCATGTATTGTGATGTAATGTGCCATTCATGTATAGTGTTCATGCGTCCTGTCCTTACTGTGACCTAGAGACAGATCAATATGTAGATGTGCCTTGTAACCTCTTTGTCCTGCAAGCTGGAGCAGAGGACTGCATCTGCCTATTGTTATGTAGGTCTTACAAATGCAAATGTCTCATGCCTGTTCTGCAGTCCCTTTGATAGTACCAACTGCTGTAAATCTGCTTTGATGTATTGTCTGAGTTGGGTATAAATACTGCACAGGTTCTGTAACTCGCTCTCTCAATCTCACTTCTGCAACTGCTGCTGCTGGACACAGACATTGTGTCCTCCTTCTCCGAGAGCCGCTGAGCTCGCAACCGGCGCGCACGCACGGCGCCGGGAGCGGAGCTCGTGACGGCGGTATGATATAATAAAACCTGCTTAAAACCACAGCATCGCTGCTTATATTTTATCGAACAGCCGCACTGGTGACCCCGAAGACGCACACGCTTTGTGCGACGCAGCCTTCTGGTCTGGACATCTACGCTGAACCGGCCGAGGGACACAAGACGTCTCCTCCCTCTTGCCGCCCCAACACACCATGACCTGAAGGCAGAAAAGAACACGCTGCCAGTGAACACTTCACTGGTTACCCCGAAGACGCACACGCTTTGTGCGATGCAACCTTCTGATCTGGACAGCTGCGCTGGTGACCCGTTCTTCATGATGAGATCTGCACGTCTGAGATCTGCTCATCCACACTGGACCGGCCGCACTCGCAGTTCCTCCACACGAGAGCGCAGGCACCTCGTCCCCTCTCCTCGACGGCGTCCTCCATGGCTGGCAGAGAACGCAACACGTGGACCTGAACGCACCACGGCCGAGCGGTGCCAAAGATTGTCTATTCCCTCCCACCGCTCCAACGCATCTGCACGAGCCTGAGGGACAAAAGATTGTCTATTTCCTCCCACCGTTCCAACGCACCATGGCCAAGCTGCAGCCACAGCCCAAACCTGGATTTTATCGGCGCCGTCTGCGCCGATCTCCACCAAGATTCTGCACCCTGACTCGCCACTCCAGCTGGCCCACCCACGCACGAGCCCCAGCGCAAGCACCGGGGAGTTACGAGGACGGCGCATCACGCACGGGACAAATAACGGCTCCAGAGACCGCCATCGTCCTCCGCCGCTGCTCACAGAACCTTCAGGGCTGCTCGCTCACCTGAAGCAAGCACGCAGCTCGCCACTGGATTTTTTAATGGTCTCAGCCACGGCACATAAGGGATTTCAGCCGTCAGCTGTTCCCGGGGGGCTTTAGGATTGCTCCTGCACCTAAAGCCAACAAGCCAAGTCCCTCTGCTTCTTTTTTTTTTTCCTTACAGCCGCTCCTGTTTTTCTTCATGGCCACAAGAGGAGTCAGAGACTAATTTTTCTTCTTGTGGACCTCTGCACGTTCAACGGGACAGCCCTTCGACATCGCGGACCCACAAGCAATTTTTGCGCGGCTCGGACGATTTCACCGTCCCCCTGCCGGCACTTACCCCCCTCCTCCCTCCCCCTCCACCTGCAGTGAGCTTCTCCCACAGCTCGCTCCCATAGAGGGACTATCGAGGTCTCGGCCCCCTGCCGTGCCCTCTGGGGGGGAGTGTGTGGGCGGTTCGGTTAACCCCCACAACAGATTAAGGACACTCAGCTCTCTTCTCTTGGTTTTTCCCGCTGCACTACTGAGATGTAATGTGCCATTCATGTATTGTGATGCAATGTGCCATGCATGTATTGTGATGCAATGTGCCATGCATGTATTGTGATGCAATGTGCCATTCATGTATTGTGATGTAATGTGCCATTCATGTATAGTGTTCATGCGTCCTGTCCTTACTGTGACCTAGAGACAGATCAATATGTAGATGTGCCTTGTAACCTCTTTGTCCTGCAAGCTGGAGCAGAGGACTGCATCTGCCTATTGTTATGTAGGTCTTACAAATGCAAATGTCTCATGCCTGTTCTGCAGTCCCTTTGATCGTACCAACTGCTGTGAATCTGCTTTGATGTATTGTCTGAGTTGGGTATAAATACTGCACAGGTTCTGTAACTCGCTCTCTCAATCTCACTTCTGCAACTGCTGCTGCTGGACACAGACATTGTGTCCTCCTTCTCCGAGAGCCGCTGAGCTCGCTCCCGGTGCGCACGCATGGCGCCGGGAGCGGAGCTCGTGACGGCGGTATGATATAATAAAACCTGCTTAAAACCACAGCATCGCTGCTTATATTTTATCATTCGCCACACTACTGTATATAAATAAATAAAGACTAAGTTTAACAGTTCAGGGTGCTGATGGCCTGGTGAACAAAGCTGTTTAGCAGTCTTGTGGAATGGGCCCGGAGTCTCCAGTACCTTCTCCCTGAGGGCAGGAGGCTGAAGAGGGAGTGTGAGGGGTGGGAGGTGTCGCCTGCAATGTTGATGGCTCTGCGGGTGAGACAGGTGTGGTAGATGTCCGAGAGGGAGGACAGAGTTGCACCAATGATATTGCTGGCTGCTTTGACTGTGCGTTGTAGAAGCTTCTGGCAGGAGGCGGTGCAGCTTCCGTACCACACAGTGATGCAGCTGGTGAGGATGCTGTCAGTGGTGCCCCGGTAGAATGAGCACATGATGGTGGGTGGGACTTGTGCTCTCCTCAGTTTGCAGAGGAAATAGAGGTGAGTTTGGACTTTCTTGGCCAGTGATGTAGTGTCATAAGACCAGGAGAGGTCCCCGGAGATGTGCATCCCCAGGAACTTGGTGCTGCTCACCCTCTCCACAGCTACTCCATCAATGATCAGAGTGGGATGCTGGGTGTATCCTCTCCTGAAGTCCACCACAATCTCCTTGGATTTCCCCACGTTCTGGAAGGGGTCATTGTGTTTACACCACTGGACCAGTTGGCTCACCTCATTTCTGTAGCTGGCCTCTTCATTGTTTGTAATGAGGCCCACAACCGTTGTTTCATCTGCAAATTTGATGATGGTGCTGTAGGCTGGTGCGCAGTCATGGGTCAGCAGGGTGAAGAGCAGCGGGCAGAGCATGCACCCTTGTGGGGTCCCTGTGCTCAGTGTGATGGTCTTGGAGGTGTTGCTGCCAACCCACATGTTCTGTAGCCTCCCTGTGAGAAAGTCCAGCACCTAGTTACAGAGAGAGGTTTTGAGTCCCAAGTGTCTGAGTTTTTGTATTATAGGTGCTGGGGGATGATTGTGTTAAATGCTGAACTGAAGTCTTTGAGTTCAATTCAGTTCAGGAGTCCTTTGAGTCCAGGTGGGTGAGGGCTGGATAGAGAGCAGCAGAGATGGCATATTCTGTGGATCTGTTTGACCTGTATGCAAACTGAGATGAGTCGTGGGAGGGAGGGAGGGTGGACTTGATGTTCTGCATGACCAGCCGTTCGAAGCACTTCATTATGATGGAGGTCAGTGCTACTGGCCGGTAATCATTGTAGCTGGATGGGATGGGCTTCTTTGGGACTGGTATTATGGTAGCAGTTTTGAAACATGTGGGGACAACAGCTTGACTCAGGGAGATGTTGAAGATGTCGGCCAGGACATTCCTGAGCTCCTCTGCACAGCCCTTCAGAACGCGACCTGGTATGTTGTGTGGTCCAGCTGCCTTGCGTGGATTGATCCTGAAGATCATCCTCTTCACACAGGCTGGATCCAGACTTTTAGCCTGCTCATCTGGGGGAGGAGTGGTCTTCTGTGCTGATGTGCTGTTTTGTGCCTCAATGTGGCCAATGAAGTCATTTAAGTTGTTAAGCAATGCAATGTCACCCACACAGGTCTGAGGTGGAGGTTTGTAGTTGGTGAGGGTCTATGTGCCATGCCATAGAGAAAGTGCATCTCTGGTGTTGATGAAGTGGCCAGATATTTTCTTGCTGTACTGTTGTTTTGCCTCCTTGGTACCACAGGACAGGTTGGCCCTAGCTGTTGTTAGTCCTGCGGTGTCACCAGCCCTGAAGGCTGCATTCTGAGCCCCCAGGAACTTGTGAACCTCTGCTATCATCCATGGCTTCTGGTTAGTGACGAACAGTGACAGTTTTGCAGTGAGTGACATCATCAGTGTATTTAGCTATGTACGCCACAACAACCTCAGTGTACTCCTCTATGTTTGTGTGTTCATTGTGAGTGGCTGCATGCTTTAAAATGTCCCAGTCTGTAATGCTAAAGCGGTCTTTCAGGGCATTGGAGGCCCCCTCTGGCCACACACGTACCTGTTTTTTAGTTGGTCTGATGGCTTTCACTCTGGGTCTGTATGCAGATCTTAGCAAGATGGTGATGTGTTCAGAGAGACCCAGGTAGGGGAGTGGGGAGGAATTATATGCTGTCTTGTGGGTTGCGTACTCCAGGTTCAGCAAATTGTCTCCTCTTGTTGGAAAGTCCACATGTTGGTTTAGTTTTGGTAGGAGGGACTTTAAATCTGCATGGTGGAAGTTTTTTGCTGTGATGAGGAACCCGTCTGAATGTGCTGTTTCTATCTCACTTGTAGCCTGATAGAGTTCATTTAGTGCCTTACTCCTTTCACCGGTGATAGTGGACAGGACATACACGGCAACTAGGCATGACATATGTAAGTTCCCTTGGTAAGTAGAATGGTCGTCACTTGATGATCATAAACTCCACCAACAGAGAACAGTGTTTGTGCACAACAGTCGCATCTCTGCACCAAGCATCATTGATTTAAACACACATCCCTCCTCCTTGGGTTTTCCCTCCTTCTGTGAGCACCCAATCAGTGTGGAGGCATGTTAGCCCTGTTAACTGAATAGCAGAGTCCGGGATATTGTTTAGCCATGTTTCCATAAAGATGAAAACACAGCAGTTCCACGCATCACGTTGCATAATCTCAGGAGCTGTATGTGTTCTATTTTGTTGTCTAGTGAGCGTACGTTGGCCAGAATGAGGGTTGGAATCAGGAGTCTGTATGGGCTAGTGGCTAGCTTCGCTCTGATTCCTCCACACTTACCTCGTTTTTGCTTCTCTCGCACCATCTACGGCATCTCCATTTGGGATGAGACGCAGCTGTCGAGTCCGGGGGTGTGGAAGTCTGGCAGAGAAGTCCTAGGCCACGGAGTTCCTCTGTAATGCTCCAGTCCAAGATGTAATGTTTGGTCATATTCCTTATCTCCAGAAGGTTGTGGCGACTGTAGCTTGTGTGCAACATCATATGTGGACATTAAACACATGAATATACACTTAGGCATAGTTTAAAATGACTCTAAATGGCACAAGCACGAAGAGAGAGGGGAGGCCGCTGCCCGCTCACATGTCACCTCTAAGAGATCACAGGTGAGGATGGTTACCTTTAGTAACTATTTAAACCCGTGTGTGTCAGCTTGTGTGTATGTTATTAGGCCAAAACTTCCAAGGTATGTAAATTTTTGATCAGGGTCATTTGGATAGTTTCTGTTGTCATGATTTATAAAGAGCGAACAATTGTTTGATAATAAATGGCTTCACCCAACCACTAACTATGAGTGAAAGAAAAGTTTTTGTATTATAAGATAAGATAAGATAAGATAAGATAAGATAAGATAAGCCTTTATTAGTCCCACAACGGGGAAATTCCAGGATTGCAACAGCACAGGGATAGCAACACTCAGAGCAACAATCAGAAGGCAAGAAAAAAAACAAGCAAGCAAGAGCAGCTAATAAACATATGTATGTGTTATCATTCATATTCTCTGAAAAATGGCCAAAAAATCACAAATACCGCCAGGGTATGTAAACTTATGAGCACAACTGTAGAGGAGGTGTGCCCAGAGAACCTCAAGGCTCTCAATATTGTGGGGCAGTTTTTGTTGAAACGCCTCTGCAACGTTGCATGGGAATTTGAAAGTGCTATGAAATGAATTTTGTTGTGATATGGCGCTATATAAATAAAGTTGAATTGAACTGAATTGAAAATTGGGGATGGTATCTTTGGCATGGCAAGCTGGGGTGGTGGTTTCTCTCTTCCAGAAGGGGGACTGGAGGGTGTGGTTCAATTTTAGAGGGATCACGCTCCTCAGCCTCTCCAGGAAGGTCTATGCTAAGGTAGTGGAGAGGAGAGTCTTGCTGTTGGTCAAGCTTCAGATTCAGGAGGAGCAATGTGGTTTTTGTCCTGGTTATGGCACATCGGACCACCTCTTCACCCTCTCAAGGATCCTCAAGGGTTTGTAATTTATATGTATTTTGTGGACTTGGAGAAAGCATTCAACCACGTCCCTTGTGGTTTCTTGTGTGTGTGGGGAGGGGTGCTTCGGGAGTATGGGGTATCAGGCTCATTGCGATGAGCTGTCCGGTCTCTATACGATCTTTGTGGTTCTTATTGGTCTTTTGGTTGGTATTGCCAATAATCAGTCAAACTCATGCCGAGTGAGAGTTGGACTCTGCCAGGACTGCCCTTTGTCACGGATCCTGTTCATAATATTTATGGACAAGATTTCTAGATGCAACCAAGGAATGGAGGATGTCATGTTTGGTGACCACAGGATCTCATCTCTGCTGTTTGCAGATGATGTTTTCCTGCTGGCTTCATCTAGCAATGTCCTACAGATCTTGTGGGGAGGGTTTACTACTGAAAGTGAAGCAGCCAGGATGAGAATTAGTACCTCCAAGTCCGAGTCCATGGTACTCAGCTAGAAAAGGGTGGATTGTCATCTCTGGGTTGGGACAAGGTCCTGCCCCAAGTGGAAGAGTTTAAATATCTCAGGATCTTATTCACGAGTGACGGAAAAATGGAGAAGGAGAATGACAGATAAATCAGAGCAGCATACCGCAGTGATATGGACACTGTATCAGTTTGTCATGGTGAAGTGGGAGCTGAGCTCTAAGGCAAAGCTGTTGATTTACCACTCAATCTACATTCCTACCCTCAACTATGGTCATGAGCTTTGGGTAATGACTGAAAGAATGAGATTGCAGATACAAGCGACTGAAATTAGCTTTCGGCATAGGGTTGGTGGACTCACCCTTAGCAATAGGTGGAGGAGCTCAGTTATCCGAGAGAGGATTATAGCAGAGCCACTGCTCCTCCACATCAAAAGGAGCCAGTTGAGGTGGTTTTCGCATTTAATTAGGATGCCTCCTGGATGTCTTCCACTTGAGGCGTTTCGGGCATGTCCCACTGGGAAGAGACCCTGAGGCAGATCCAGAAAATAGTGGAGAGACTATGTCTCCCAGCTGACCTGGGAACACCTTGGTATCCTCTCTGAAGAGCTGGATACCAGCTGGATGCCAGCGGGCATCTCTGCTTGGACTGCTGGCCCTGAGAACCGGATCCTCAGAATAGTGGTAGAAAATGTGGTCTACCTAGCACTGACTATGCTGACAGTCAGTGTCCCTTCCCAGGAATGGCGCAAAACCGACCATGGCCGCCCGTAGTTTTCTACTGCTGGGGCTACTGTATTCCAGAACCCCATAGCGCACATGGGGTGCGGTCAGCTCAGAGACCGGAGTCCACTGGTTGCCACGCTGCACATGTGGGGTCCTGGAAGCTCTCACGGAGGAATGGGAGGCACATGGTTGGAAGACTGAACCAGAGAGAGATGTCTGCTCTTAGGGGATGAAGGCGCCAAGACCACCACCCGTCCATTTTGCATTTGTTTGACTCGGTTCGGTGAAGGGATTTTCGGAGGGGTTACAACCCCCCCGGGTGCTCCATTCTGTCCCCGCCAGGGAGAATGGAGGAGGAGACATTAAACTCCTCACTTCCTCCAGAGGAGGGAGGCGAGATGACCATTGTTTAGTGAAGCAGTCTTTGGTGTTCTCAGGTCAGAGGAAAAGGGATGGCTGGCCTTACAGCATACGCTACTGGTAGGTGGGAGTATGGGTGAAGCGAAAATTCATAGCTCTGTGCATACTTAAATAGGTGGAAGATGTAAAAGCTCTTTTCAAGTAATTCTGAGACAATGAAAGTTTTTTGTGAATAAAAAGCCACAATATACAGTGGTGTGAAAAAGTATTTGCCCCCTTCCTGATTTCTGTTTTTTTTTTGTTTGTCACACTTAAATGTTTCAGATCATCAAACAAATTTAAATATTAGACAAAGATAACACAAGTAAACACAAAATGCTGTTTTTAATTGAAGCAGTTTATTATTAAGGGTAAAAAAAAAATCCAAACCTACATTGCCCTCTGTGAAAAAGTGATTGCCCCCCGTTAAAACATAAATTAACTGTGGTTTATCACATCTTTGGAAAGCTGGGTTCAATTTTCTAGCCATTTCTAAAGCTTTGGGACTCCAGCAAACCACAGTGAGAGCCTTTATCCACAAATAGCGAAAACATGAAACAATGGTGAACCTTCCCAGGAGTGGCCAGCTGACCAAAACTACCCCAAAAGCGCAGCGACGACTCATCCAAGAGGTCACAAAAGACCCCACAACAGCATCCAAAGAACTGCAGGCCTCACTTGCCTCAGTTAAGGTCAGTGTTTATGACTCCACCATAAGAAAAGAGACTGGGCAAAAATGGCCTGCATGCCAGAGTTCCAAGAAAAAAACCATTGCTGAGCAAAAAGAACATTAAGGCTCATCTCAGTTTTGCCAGAAAACATGTTGATGATCCCCAAGACTTTTGGGAAAGTACTCTGTGGACTGACGAGACAAAAGTTGAACTTTTTGGAAGATGTGTGTCCCATTACATCTGGCATAAAAGTAACACAGCATTTCAGAAAAGGAACATGATACCAACAGTAAAATATGGTGATAGTAGTGTGATGGTCTGGGGCTGTTATGCTGCTTCAGGACCTGGAAGAATTGCTGTGGTAAATGGAGCCATGAATTCTGTTGTCTACCAAAAAATCCTGAAGGAGAATGTCGGGTCATCTGTTCGTGACCTCAAGCTGAAGCACACTTGGGTTCTGCAGCAGGACAATGATCCAAAACACACCAGCAAGTCCACCTCTGAATGGCTTAAGAAAAACAAAATGAAGACTCTGGAGTGGCCTAATCAAAGTCCTGACCTGAATCTGATTGAAATGCTGTGACATGACCTTAAAAAGGCAGTTCACGCTCAAAAACCCTCCAGGGTGGCTGAATTACAACGATTCTGCAAAGATGAGTGGGCCAAAATTCCTCCACAGCACTGAAAAAGACTCATTGCCAATTATCGCAAACACTTGATTGCAGTTGTTGTTGCTAAGGGTGGCCCAACCAGTTATTCGGTTTAGGGGGCAATCATTTTTTCACACAGGGCCATGTAGGGTTGGATTTTTTTTCCTTTAATCATAAATGCCTTCATTTAAAAACTGCATTTTGTGTTTATTTGTGTTATCTTTATCTAATATTTAAATTTGTTTGATGATCTGAAACATTTAAGTATGACAAACATACAAAAAAATGAGAAATCAGGAAGGGGGCAAACACTTTTTCACACCATTGTACTATTTTGGGCAATACATATTTGCTATTGAGGTGGTTTTAGAGCTGCCAGAGTGTGTCTTTAATACATTACAGAATAATTAACAAGAACAAGAACATTACAGTGTTCATCAGTCTATCAGATGTGTTTATGCCCAATAACAGAAAAAAATGAAAACTGCACAAAATCAGGATTCTAAACATGATGGACTGGATTAACTCAAACTTCAGAGGAAATGGAAAGCGGGGACAACAGGAGACCCAGCCAGAGACAGATAGAGTGAAGTACGTGGCGGTAATGCACTTGTAAGCTGGTTGCCAACCGTCAATCAAATCAAAAAGAAGAAGGTGTTATGACCCGAGCGTCGGTTCTGATCCCGCTCGGGCTAAGCTATGTCTCGCTGCCGGCCTTGACAGCTGCGGGCGGTATTCTGGCCTCTCCGGGCTCTTATTGTGAAAGTGCTCGGTGGGGCTTCCGCCTGTCAACGGTCGGTCAGCTGAGTGTCATTATTGTCATTAGTGCTTCGCCCATTTAAGCCCAGCACTGGCGTCGGTAGGACGCAGCAGTGTCTGGTCGCTTACCTGGTCACTAACCTGTTTACTTTTATGTTCACCCACCATCACGTTGCGGATGCCTGGACTACTTTCACACCTCGTCTGCTTTGGGTTTGGCCGTCGTTCCCCGGTACCAGTAAGTGTGCTTGTTAGCCTTATTCCTGCCGGCGTGAATTGACCTGAAGTTCCGCCTTAGCAGCCTGTGTGTTATGATTACCAAGCCTGTCTGTGTGTGACTGTCTCCTGCTCTGGACCTATAGTGTGCTGTATAGCCCTATGCCTCCTGTTTTTGTGAAGACTCTTGTCATTATCTCAGCAGCTTGTGTTATCACCCTATCACCGTAAATAAAACTCACTGAAAACTCACTGGTGACTCTGTGCGTCTTATAGGTGGCTCGTGAGGGCCACCGCATGACAGTACACTGCTGGCCAAACAGCGTTTACGGTGACGCCAACCCGAGACGCTATTCACCAGTGGGTTTGAGTTTTGGACGTTGTTTTTTCCTGTCTGGGTCCTGTGTATGTGAGGAATGCCGTCGCCGAAGAGGCACGTACTGACAGGTGTTTTGAAAGTCGTGGATGAGCTGCTCATCTCCCCTTCCCTGCTGGACTATGACCACGGCATACATTGGTACCTGGACGCCGCCGAAGATGTTCTCTGTCATCTCTCTCCCCGCTACGCCGACCACCCGGAAGTCGACGCGAGGAGGGAGGACATCGCCGCACAACGCGAAATATTCCTGATGATGGAGGAGGAACGCGGCATGAAGCAGGTGAAGAGGCACTCCTGCTCTTTGCCTATGGATCCTGATCCTGCCTTCGATCCGTTTCGGGAGTTCGCACCATCTGGGGGCCGGTGAAGGCGTCGGCGTCACGGCCGGGCGCATCTTCGGCAAGCTCCTGCTCCGGATCCAGTTCCGGGCCGCC
Organism: Pholidichthys leucotaenia; assembly: GCA_020510985.1. Taxonomy (NCBI): domain Eukaryota; kingdom Metazoa; phylum Chordata; class Actinopteri; order Cichliformes; family Pholidichthyidae; genus Pholidichthys; species Pholidichthys leucotaenia. The sequence goes on along the minus strand of CM035838.1, from coordinate 364,761,576 downwards.
GGGATGACCCCCTCAACCAGCCAGCTGCTGAGAGTGAGCTGAGTCCTGTGCCGGTGGGCTCCGTCCTTGGATCCTTTTTTACCATCCAGCGAGCAAGGGAAGGAGCAACGTCCGCTACAGCTGACAACATCCTCCCGCCGGGAGACAGGCAAGTCCGAGTTCACTTTTCTATTGATAATAGTGATCTGTCTTGTCTGACTCCTGGGGGTGAAGCTCGGGGTTTGCAGCTCCCTGAGTCACTTTTCCCAGCTGTAGCCACTTGTATTAAACCTGCTGCCTCTGTGTCTCCTCCTGCGGAGCGGTCCTCGGCGTCAGTCCCACGCCGTCGAACGAGGGGGAGGCCTGCAGCTCTGGGAAATATCCCGGCCCTGCAGCCTTGCTTTGGACAGAGCGGAACGGACTGCAGTAAGGAGCCAGAGCCAACGAGAGAGCGTCCCCAGGGTTCCTCAGGGATGCAGCTCGAGTCAGCAGGTCCAGGGTCCTCTGCCCCCACGCCATACGGGTTATTGGCGTGGATGCCAGCGCGTGAGGACCCAGCTGCAGAGACCATCAGGCCGGCTATGGAACCCGACGCAGCCGAGTGGGAGCCCGACGACAAGCTGCTTCTTGAACCTGGATCGGCGAAGTCCTGGACGGCTCCAGAGCCCGAGCGCAGGCAAGTGCTCTTTCTTGTTTTCCTGTATGGTGTATTAGAGCATTTTTGCCTGCCTCATGGGGAGGCGAGTGAGGGGCAGCCGTCTGCTGCACCCGAGCTCGTCTCGCTGGGCTCTGGCGCTGCCGGTGGAACTGATCCCGGTCCTCTCCTGTTTTCTGAGCACCTCCACAGCGTTACCGGTCCGGAGCCAGTCAAGGTCACGGGACTGGGGGTTCCAGGTTTGGAGATGGAGGTCGTCGCCGGAGCAGTCCTGACCCAGTCGGGGTCCGACGTGTGGGCTGAGATGACCCAGTCGGGGTCCGACACGTGGGCCGAGATGACCCAGTCGGGGTCCGACGCGTGGGCCGAGGTGACCCAGTCGGGGTCCGACGCGTGGGCCGAGGTGACCCAGTCGGAGTCCGACGTGGGTGCAGCAGTGACCCGGTCGGGGTCCGACGTGGGTGCAACGATGACCCAATCGGGGTCCGACGAGGTCCAATGGGGGTCCAGCGCAGGTGCAGCTGAGACCCAATCAGGATTCGAGGGGGCCCAGGTTTTTGGTTGTCCCCCTCTCAGGAGCCACCAGCTGGGGGCCATTAGAGGGTTTTGTTTGGCAGATCGGCGCTCTCCTGTTTTGTCGTTTTCAGGTGAGCGGCTGCATGCAATCCCTCCACGGTCCTGTTGGTTGTGGGATGCGGGTCGGCCACCCGAGGAACTGCTTGGTGCATTCGGCGTCTTGGGTTGGCCACCCAATAAACTGTGCTTGTTACAGGGTGACCTGGTTCGGCCACCAGAGGACTTGTTTCTGGGGGCCTGGGACTGGGGCAGGCCACCTGATCATGTACTGTGGGACTATCTGTGGGCCCATACGGTGCCAAGTCATGTTTAGAATGTCTAGCAATTTTTGTTGTTTCACGTAGTCACAGTCATAGTCAAGTCTAAGCAATTTTAGATTGCCTCTTGTTTTTTTTTTGTAAGCCACAGTCATAGTCATAGTCAAGTCTAAGCAATTTTAGATTGCCTCTTGTTCTTTTTTTTGAAAGCCATAGTTAGTTATAGTCAAGTCAGAGCAATTTTTAGATTGCCTCATGTTCTTTTTTTTGAAAGCCATAGTTAGTTATAGTCAAGTCAGAGCAATTTTTAGATTGCCTCATGTTCTTTTTTTTGGAAAGCCACAGTCTTGCCATAGTCAAGTTAGGTCAGGGCAATCTGGTTTGCCCCATGTGTTTTGCAATCCTTAGTCTGGTTTTGTTTTGCTATTGTTCTTTTCTCCCCTCTTCTTTTTGAGCGGCCATGGTCAAGTTTTGTCTTTGTTGTTTTGTTCTCCACTCCTTCTTTGAGGGGCTATAGTATGGGGGTTTTGTTCTTAGTTTCCAGGTGTTTACATGTATTTTTGGTCTCGTGTGTTTTTGTTTTTTCATAGTCGCCGTGTTTAGCACGTATTTCTTTTGTGTCCATAGTTTCAGTCATGTATTCTTTTATAGTCATGTGTTTCCACAGTTAGTCATGTATTTCTTTCCTTTTTTTTTTTCCAGAGTCATGTGTTTGTATTTATTTCTTGTTTTGTTTCCATAGTTATCATGTGTTTCCATGTATTTCTTGTATGGTTTTTTTTGGTCTGGTCTTTGTCTTGTTCTTGGGTTGGTTTCTCTCCCTCCGCACCTGTCCCCCAGCCTCCCACCCTGGGGGGGCGGGGGGGCAGGGTGGTTCCTTGGGGCGTTCGGAGTCCGCCTGTGGAGGGAGGGTACTGTTATGACCCGAGCGTCGGTTCTGATCGCGCTCGGGCTAAGCTATGTCTCGCTGCCGGCCTTGACAGCTGCGGGCAGTATTCTGGCCTCTCTGGGCTCTTATTGTGAAAGTGCTCGGTGGGGTTTCCGCCTGTCAACGGTCGGTCAACTGAGTGTCATTATTGTCATTAGTGCTTCGCCCATTTAAGCCCAGCACTGGCGTCGGTAGGACGCAGCAGTGTCTGGTCGCTTACCTGGTCACTAACCTGTTTACTTTTATGTTCACCCACCGTCACGTTGCGGATGCCTGGACTACTTTCACACCTCGTCTGCTTTGGGTTTGGCCGTCGTTCCCCGGTACCAGTAAGTGTGCTTGTTAGCCTTATTCCTGCCGGCGTGAATTGACCTGAAGTTCCGCCTTAGCAGCCTGTGTGTTATGATTACCAAGCCTGTCTGTGTGTGACTGTCTCCTGCTCTGGACCTATAGTGTGCTGTATAGCCCTATGCCTCCTGTTTTTGTGAAGACTCTTGTCATTATCTCAGGAGCTTGTGTTATCACCCTATCACCGTAAATAAAACTCACTGAAAACTCACTGGTGACTCTGTGCGTCTTATAGGTGGCTCGCGAGGGCCACCGCATGACAGAAGGACTCAAACTTCAGAGGTGTTTTTTCTTGTGCACATGCTGGACAATATGTGCAGGTTGTTGCATGTCTTGCAAATATATGGATTGCATTTATGGCACATTATGCTTGTTTTTATATCCCTTGGCAGAGACTGCACCTCTTCCCCTTGTCACCTCTCTCTCTTGCAGCAAGTGATCATGCTTCTCAGCCTCGTATCTCTGTCACCAATGCTGCAGAGCCTGGTGTTTGGGGAAACTGTTGACATTGTTGAGTGTGGGGTGCCAGCATGGCTTTCCCCAACTGGAATGGTGGCCTATTGGTACAGCATCTGTCCCACAGCTGGGAGATTCGGGGTTCAAGCCCCAGCTGGGTCATAACAAACATGGTACTTCTTACCTTTATTGATTACCCAGCCGCAGGGGAAAGTACAAAACCAGTGTACTCCTTGTACCAGTTCCAAGCCAGAGTAAATAAGGGTTTCATCAGGAAGGGCATCCAGCGAAAAACCCTTTGCCAAATCAAACATGTGGACCCATGATCTGTTGTGGCGACCCTGAATAGGGAGCAGCCAAAAGTGTGTGTGTAATCTGGGAGACAGCATATTTTGGAAGTCCAGGGTTCATCCCGATGACATTTTCAGCTGAAAGCCTACCTTGATTCTCAGGTGGAGATGAAGACCAGGATAAGTTCCCATTCTTTGACTTGAATGTGACAGCAGCCTCAGTATGGCTATCCTCTTCATCACCGGATTTCTCCTCATCAGTTATTTCTTGGATTATATCTCGTGGCATCTTCAGCTTCTGACACGTCCTCCTCTAATCCATCTTCACTGTCAGTTTCCTGCCCTCTCTCCTTCTCACCAGTGGGGTGATCAAATAGTATGTAGTCATGAGCCTCACTTATCGACCTGCTATGGTGCTGCCACTCATGAACTGTGAGCAAGTCCTCAAAAAAGCGTTATATACCAAAGATGAGAAAAGTTCAACATTAACAAAACAATGTTGCAACTTCCCAACACAGGTGTTGCTCCGGTGGGAGACTCTACTGGGCAAAGGATCCTGTAGTAGTTCCCAGGGAACTCAAGATGCGTGTGTGCACGTGCATGTGTGCATGTGTCAATCTGACAAATGAGGATGTACCTGACCTCAGTTTTTTTTTACACTAATTGTTGTCTCCCCCATTCATTTCTAGTGACCAGTCATTTTGACCAGGAACACCAAGATTGTACAAAAGTTGAACAAAACACACAGATTTGTATGCAGATTAATACAAGTTAATTTTTGTGTTGAAATCCCCTTTGTGGACAAAGTCATGGAATCTCAGGACAGTCTGATCAAATTAACTACATTTTTCAGAAATAAAACTTTTAAATCAGTCAAATTTGACAGGAACACACCATGAGGGTTAATGCACATGCTATTTTTGGTCATGGTTTGCTCTTTTAAAATGCATGAGAAACAAACAGAATCCTGGGAGGGTCAGAAAAAATATCAAAACATAAAATAGGCTATTATTTTTATAACAAAATAAACAAATTAAAAGAGACCAAAAACTAAGGAGGACCCCTTTACAGACTGTTTTATAAGTAGGTGTGCATAAGAAATGGGCGTTTCTATGCTTAACTTTATTTCAAGCTTACAGGCAAAACGATAGGAAAGAGTGTTATTGTAGAAGAGCTTGGAAATGAAGAGGTGATATGGTGTATAAGCAAAGTTTTAATATTCAGCTCTTCTAACAAGTCTCATCTGGTGCAGAGAGTGGCAGAAGGGAAAAGAGGCAGAATCTCTCCAACTCGCTGATTTTATACATGCACACATCAAAAGACATGCATAACAAAGGCTGACATCCCTCATTATCTTAATCCCCCCATTGTCTTGGTATTTCCTCTCCTCGCCTTGGGAGGTGATGGTATTTCCTCTCCTCGCCTTGGGGGGTGAGGGTGGCTCCTCCGGTCTCCTCCGCCGCGTCCGGGAACGTCTTTGTTCTTCACTCGGCGGGTGAGAGCCCTTTGTCCTTTCAGAGGTGTGAAGTCCTTTACATATGTAATCACCAAACATTTCCACATGCTTCGACATATGTAGGTTATGGAATATATGGTTAATATAGACCACAGGCCCCCCAAACAACTAAGAAAGGACAACAGAAAGGTTCACAGTCTAAGATACGTAGTTATTATGACATACTAAGTGTTACATCTCTTGCCACAGAAGAAACTTTCTAGCAGCCATGCTCCTAAGAGAGTTCAGTGGTAATTATAACAGCATAGTAAAATCATAAGTCAGTCCTAAACTGTTGCAGCACAATTAGTGAAAAATTGTGGAGTGGTTTGTATCAGTCCCTGTGCTGTCTGGGTTTTAATCTTCTCCCAAAACTGCTGTAGGTTGGTTTAGGCGCCCTGCTGGGACCTTCTTGAGAGGGATCTGCAGTGTGGGAAGGAGAGAGGTTAACTGTTCCCTGCTGGGGGGCTGAGTCTTTTCTCTTGGGGGGTCTACCCCGCCGAGGTGCTCTTGCCAACTGTGCAGGCTCGTCTTTCAACAAGAAGGCAGGTTTAAGTCTGTCAATGCTGACTGTTTCTTTTCTGTCCCCAAAATCAAGCACAAAGTGTTTATCACCATGTTCCAGCACTCTGTATGACCCATCGTATGCTGGGCGAAAGGTAGGTTTTAAAGCTTCATGCTTAACAAAAACAAACTCAGCGTTTTTTAAAGCCTGAGGGACAAAAAACCCGTGGGAAGGAGTGATGAGCTGGACCAGGGAAAGAGTTCGGTCCGTTGTTGCCTAAAAACCTTGGGATTGGAAGGCGCCCTGGCTCTGGGTTCTCTGGTAAAAATTCACCTGGGAGCCTGAGAGGTTGTGCAAAGACTAATTCTGCGGGAGAGGCGTCTAGATCCTCTTTAGGTGCAGCACGCAACCCCAATAAAACCCAGGGAAGTTTATTTACCCAATTTGTGTCCGTTAGTGAGGCTCTGAGGGCAGCCTTTAAAGACCTGTGAAAATGCTCCCATAACCCATTAGCCTGAGGGTGATAAGCGGTGGTGCAATGAATTGTTGCCCCTAAGCTGTTGGACATGGCTGACCAGAGCTCTGAGACAAATTGAGGCCCCCTATTGGACGTGATGTCCGATGGGACGCCGAAACGTGCCACCCAGTTTGTCAAAAAAAACGCAAGCGACTTCCTCCGCTGTGGTTGCCGCTAGAGGGACTGCCTCTGGCCAGCGTGTGGTGCGGTCTATCATTGTTAACAGGTGTGTGAAACCTTGGGAGGAAGGTAGTGGCCCCACGAGGTCGACATGAACGTGGTCGAACCTTCTAGCAGGGATTGGAAAAGGTTCCAGAGGGGCTTTTGTGTGTCTGTGTATTTTGGCGCGTTGACAAGAAATGCAAGTTTTTGCCCATTCCTTTACGTTTTTGCGCAGGCCTGGCCACACAAACTTTTCGGCGACCATTTTAACTGAGGCGCGCACACCTGGGTGCGCGAGGGAGTGAATTGCATCGAAAATACGGCGGCGCCATGTAGCTGGTACTAACGGGCGAGGTCGGCCGGTTGAAACATCGCATATTAGGGGGGGCACGCCGTCGCGTAAACCCTTTTTCTCCAGCCTTAACCCTGTTGGTCCAGATAGGAGTGCGCGCACGTCCGCGTCACTGTTTTGTTCCTCCGCCATGGCTGCATAATCTATCCCTGCATGGATAGGTGCTGCGTATGTGTCTGCGTTAGTGAAGAGCTCTGCTGCTGAGGCAGTATAATCTGTGTCCCCGCGCTCTGGTGGTGTCAGCGCGAGAGAGACAGTCCGCTACTACGTTAAGTTTGCCTGCCACGTGTCGAATGTCTGTGGTGAACTCTGAAATCGCAGCTAGCTGTCTTTGTTGCCTGCCTGACCATGGTTCTGAAATTTTAGCCATAGCAAAGGTGAGCGGTTTATGGTCTACAAAAGCCGTGAAACTCCGCCCTTCTAACCAGAACTGGAAGTGGCGGATGGATAAATGAAGCGCCAGCAGCTCTCTGTCAAAAGTGCTGTATTTGCGTTCAGTTTGGTTTAGCGATTTGCTAAAGAATGCTAAAGGTTGCCAGACCCCGCTGACAAGTTGTTCTACAACTGCCCCTATAGCTAGGTCTGAAGCATCTGTGGTTAGTGCAATGCGGGCCAAGGGATCTGGGTGAACTAACAATGTGGCGTTAGCTAGGGCGCTTTTTACTTCCGCGAAAGCGCGTTCGCGCTCCGGGGTCCATTCGACTGCGTTGGAAGCTTTTTTTTTGAGCGCGTCATATAGGGGCTGCATGAGCTGAGCTGCGTGGGGGAGGAAGCGGTTGTAAAAATTAACCATCCCTAAAAATTCCTGTAGCGATTTGACCGTTTGTGGCCGTGGAAAACTTTCTATCGCATGAACTTTGTCTGGAAGTGGAACTGCCCCCTTCGGAGAGACTTTGTGTCCTAAAAAATCAATTTGTGACACGCCGAATTTGCATTTGGCTGGATTGATTATTAGCCCGTGCTCTTCTAGCCTCTGAAAAACCGTAGTGAGGTGCTGCTCGTGTTCTTCCTCAGACGAGCTGGCTACCAGCATGTCGTCGAGGTAGACGAAAACAAAAGGGAGGTCGCGTAGGACCGCGTCCATCATTCGTTGAAAAGTTTGAGCAGCGCCTTTGAGGCCGAAAGGCATTCGCAGGAATTCAAAAAGGCCGAAAGGGGTTATTACCGCTGTTTTAGGAACGTCTTCTGCTCGGACTGGGACTTGGTGATAACCGCGGACTAAGTCTATTTTTGAAAAAATGCGCGCACCCGCCAGATGTAGTGAAAAATCTTGAATGTGAGGGATTGGGTAACGGTCATGCGCTGTAGCGTTGTTTAATCTGCGGTAATCTCCGCACTGTCTCCAAGAACCGTCGGATTTCGGAACCATGTGAAGTGGTGAGGCCCAGGGGCTCTTCGAGCGTCTAACAATGCCCAATTTTTCAAGAGTTGTAAACTCGTCCCGTGCTATGTTGAGCTTGGCCGCGTCTAAGCGGCGAGCTTTGGCAAAAACGGGAGGTCCCGTTGTGGGAATGAAGTGTTCAACCCCGTGTTTAGCCACAGTGGCTAAGAATTTGGGGATTGTGAGTGCTGGAAATTGGATGAGGAGTTGCTCAAACTTACCTCCTGCTGTGGTGACGTTGGCCTGCACAGGTGGCGGAGAAACTCGGGCTGAGCATGGAATAGAAGCAAAGGACAGTGCATTAACCAGGCGCCTATTTGCTAGATCCACTAATAACCCATGTGCACACAAAAAATCTGCACCTAATAAGTTAAAACTCACCGCCGCTACAACAAATGTCCATCTGTAGCTGCGGCCGTGGATGAGGAGGTGCAGGCTCTTTTCGCCGAACGTGTCGATGCTAGAGCCGTTGGCTGCCACGGCTCCATTGCCCCGGGTGCCCGTGGCTCGATCTGCGTGGGAGGGCATGACGAAACTCAGCTGGGCTCCTGTGTCGATGAGGAACTGCTTGCCTGAGTGTCCATCCGTCACGTACAACAGCTTGTTTTTCTCGCCGAGAGCCGCTGCCGTTAACGGCTCTCGGCTTTGGCGTTTAAATTTGCAGGGGGGAACACATTTGTGAGCCTTCTCGGCGAAGCGGTGGTGGTAATAACAAACATCGCTCCGTCTGTTACATCTTGGCCGTGTCGCTGTCACCGTGGGCTGGGTCTGCTCCGTGGGTTGTGGCTCCTCGTGGCTCGGGGCGTCAGTGTTGAGGTCTGTGGATGCTGCTGTGGGTGTCAGCTCCTTGCAGGCATTGACGAGCCGATGAGCTTCATTGGCCAGCACGCGGAAGTCTTGGTGGTTGTTGCACTTCATGCTGGCGAGTGTCCCTCTCATGTGTGGCGGCAGCGTGCTGAGGAAAATAAACTGGAAGAGGAAGTTGTCATTGTCCTCTTCTTTGAGCTGTAGCAAATCCTCCATGAGGGTCTTCGGTTTGCACCCTCTGTGGCCGTAGACCGCCAGGATCTTCTCGGCTCTCTCTTCCGCTGATGGGACGTAGTTCGCCACGATGGTTGCTTTGAGCGTCTCGTATTTGTCCCGGGCCGGTGGTCGCCGGATCATGCTCCACACACACTTCGAAGTGGCGGCGTCGAGTTTGGAGACGATATGATAAAATTTGGTGTCATCAGCCGTGATGCCCGCCAGTGTAAACTGGGCTTCAGCCTGCTGAAACCAAGAGGCGGGGTCTTCTTGCCAGAAGTCTGGCAGCTGGACAGCGACGGCATTCGTGCACACCATCACTGTTGTGCCCGCCGGGTGAGAGTGCCTTGCCTCGGCTCTCACGGCGGTGCTGGTGCTCGGTTGAGCCCTCTCAATCTCTTCTGCCGGGGGGAACGGTTGTCCATCTGCTCCCTCGTCTGCGTGGTGGCTGGCGTCTGCCTGGGTCGCCGCGGATGAGTCGATTGCGGGGGAACGCCTCAGGTCCATACTCGCGTCAAGGTCACCAGTGTAGAAGAGCTTGGAAATGAAGAGGCGATTTGGTGTATAAGCAAAGTTTTAATATTCAGCTCTTCTAACAAGTCTCATCTGGTGCAGAGAGTGGCAGAAGGGAAAAGAGGCAGAATCTCTCCAACTCGCTGATTTTATATATGCACACATCAAAAGACATGCATAACAAAGGCTGACATCCCTCATTATCTTAATCCCCCCATTGTCTTGGTATTTCCTCTCCTCACCTTGGGAGGTGATGGTATTTCCTCTTCTCGCCTTGGGGGGTGAGGGTGGCTCCTCCGGTCTCCTCCGCCGCGTCCGGGAACGTCTTTGTTCTTCACTCGGCGGGTGAGAGCCCTTTGTCCTTTCAGAGGTGTGAAGTCCTTTACATATGCAATCACCAAACATTTCCACATGCTTCGACATAGACCACAGTTATGTCCATAACTCACTCCCACAATAAGCAGGCTGGAGGTAAAGTCTAACGTACTTTATTAATGAACCACAATAATAATACAGCGCTCCGTACAGGCCAAGGGGTCAACGACAAAAGAGACAAAGTCCCTTCCGCCCTGGCCCTTTATACCCCGGGTGACGCCACCACCGGAAAGGTGGGCCATCACCTCCCACTACACCCAGGGTGCCACAGCCACCATATTACTACACATTTTCCCTCCCCTGTAGAAAAATACAAGCATACCAATTAGGCCCACCCAAATTTGTAACCCGATTCATGCACTAATCAGCAAGACATATATGTACAGAAATAAATATACTGCGGCGGCATGAAATAAAGCGGCGTTGTTGGAGGTTTTAAGTACAGTTTTATTATCATACCGCCGTCACAAGCTCCGCTCCCGGCGCCGTGCATGAGCGCCGAGAGCGAGCCCACGGCTCTCAGAGAAGGAGGGACACAAAGTCTGTGTCCTGCAGCAGAGGTTGAAGTCCGAGTGAGAGCATGGTTACAATGCAGTATATATACACCCAACTACAACAATACATCAAAGCGTTCACAGCAGTTGGTCTGATCAAACAGATAACAGGACAGGCATGAGACATTGCGTGAAAGGCAACATTAACATTACAGAGGTGAGCCAGACGAAACGAGTCTGCCTGTAGACATTAATACACATTTCACTGTTCTGTTATTTGCTCTAGCCGAGCGCTGTGTTTGACCAGTCTGTTTGTGGAGATTTACACCAAAGCACATCTACATATGTAAGATGCTCAGAAGAAGCACAGTAAGGACAAGATGCATGAACACTTTAACTTCACGGCTGTAAACGCAGCATGCAGCGGAAAAAACCCAGGAGTGCGAGCTGACTGTCTCTGTGTTCTGTCTGTGTGTTGTGGGGGTTTAATCAAACTGCTACAATACAAACCTATCACCCAAAATAACTAAATTAGAGGGGTCAGGTGGACTGCTGGCTCACCCCTACATGACCAGGCGGATTATTTTGCCGCCATAATCACCAAAGTCCCAAAAGAAAAAAAATATCCATGCTTCTAAAACTAAATTAATCCCAGAACAGTGTATGTATACAATCAAACTTTTATAGCAAACTAAACAGATAATACTGTATGTACATTCACATTCCTAATGGCGGCCCCCACCACCCCAACACACCCACCCCACAATCTGGGCATACCACACAAAACACACATCATTTTTTTTTTCTCTTTGAATATTAACATTGGGGACTTTCTCTCTCTCTCTCTCTTTTTTAAACACAGGGCAACCACACCATAAGAAAATGTGAAACACTTGGGGTCATGAACTAAAACAACATTTATCAAAAATTACCCCTCAGTCATTTTACAGACCCGGTGGATGGGCCACCCCTCGGACTTTCATCTGGTGGGTCCCACCCGGAGCACCTTCGCTTCTTGTCCTCCAGGGATGGGCTGCATCCCCTCTTCCCCATGCGCCACAGCTCATTTGGGTGCCACCACGAGTCATCAGATAGCCTCAAGTAGCCATCCTCCCTGGCAGCCATTACTCTCAGCCGCCCCGTCCATCATGACGTCTTTTCTTTTCATGGGCCCCCCTCAGCCTCTCCTCTCTTCTGGGCCGAACCTCATCCTCGACCCATAGTGGCGCCTGAATCAGCTTCAGATGCCCCCGACGTCCAATTCGGACTGCTTCTCTGGGTCGCACCGTTCCTTCGACCCAGTCCGCAGCTCCCTTCAGCCTCCAGTGTTGCTGGATGGCGTGTCGTCCTACCATGCCAGCCAGTCCTGCCCTGCTCACTTTCATTTTACATGCCGGCAAAGCCACTGTAGCTCCTTGCTTCTCGTATTCCTCAGGCCACACCACGGAAGCAGAGGGGGCTAGCGTTTCGGCTTCATCTGTCCTTGCGGGTGTTCCACCATGCCGTCCAGTTCCCACACCAAGGGCAACGTGGATACTGGCACCGGAACCCTCCTGCAGCGATCCATGGTGGGTCTCATCCTGCTCCATTCCCAGACTACTAGGCCAGTCAGTGTCCCAAACCGCATCACCGTCCACATATGGGGCCGGTCGGTCCGACAGACCACAGCCCGACCACTCCTCTCCAACGCCCCTGGTAATCTTGAAGCCCAGACCGCAGAACAAGTCACACCCCATGATGTCCGACCCTCTAGCTGTTACCCCAAATTGGACATTTGTCATAATCACCGACTTGTACCGGGCCATTAAGTCCAACGAAGCCATGATGGCTAGTTTGTCTCCACCATAGCCGTGGTACGATGCCGAAAGTGCTCTCACGCGGTATTGCAGGAACAGACTCCTCACAGTGGGCCAGCTCAACACTGAAGCCACCGCTCCCATGTTCGCCAACAATGGCATTTCCACGCTGTCCAGCAACACATTGCAATAAAATGTACCCATCTGTGCTCGGAGAGATGATATGAACAACCGTAGGAGCCACGGCAGGGGAATCCACTCCACATCTTCAGTCCTCCCGCTCAAAATTCCTGCAGGCCCTGGCGAAATGATGCAGGAGACAACACTTGCCACAATGCTTGCCTTTCATCGGACACTCTCTTGCCTTGTACCAATGCCTCGTGGACCCACAGCCATAACATCTTGGCGAACCCGGGATGGACCTAATTTTTATACCGGCAGCATACTTTTCTTCATTCTCGCTGTCCTCTCTATCCGGGTCCACAGCCAGCGCCTTCATCCGTGGTTCTGTGTGTCCCAGCAAACTTCTCTCTCCCAAATCCTTTGATAGCTTCTCTGCAGCCTCGAACTGTTGGGCTATCTTGATGGCCGTGGCTAACATCATCGCACTGGTGTGTGTCAGGAGCCTTGATTGTGTCGCAGAACAGAGGATGTGCTCCACTAGTTGGTCATGGATCATTTCCTCTTTTAAAGCTCCAAAACAGCACTCCACCGCCAGCTGACGCAGATCTGCAACGAATTGTTGTACTGACTCTCTGGTCTGCTGGCGGCACTGCTGAAACCAAATTCTTTTTATTGTGACGTTCTCCGGGGTGCGAAAGTAGCGCACCATTAGCCCCACCACATCGTCAAAGCTATCACTAGCACCTAACGTGTTGAGAATTTGCTGGCCCTACATGCCTTCTGGACTAAAATGGCTCTTGCACACAGTTTTTCCAACTCATCAAGGTCCAGGGCCACCAGATAATTTTGGAAGGCCACGTACCACCTCTCCCAAGGAACGGGTGGCTCGACCGGGACCTCCAGAAATGGCCACAAGCCAGAAAATCCCCTCTCCATACCTTTTACCTCGTCGCCAAATGTCATGTCCATAACTCACTCCCATAATAAGCAGGCTGGAGGTGAAGTCTAACCTACTTTATTAATGAACCACAATAATAATACAGCTCTCCATACAGGCCAAGGTATTAAGACGAAAGAGACAATGTCTTCTTCTTCTCTCGGTTGCTGGCGGATAGCAAACAACTGAAAGGTGCATACCGCCACCTACTGTCACAGAGTTCCACAGGGATCTGTGTTGGGCCCTACTCTTTTTAGTGTATATATGCTCCCGTTAGGCAATATCATCAGAAAGCACTGTATACATTTTCACTGTTACGCAGACAACACACAACTATAACTGTCAATGAAGCCCGATGATTGTAATCAATTAGCCAAGTTAGATGCCTGTCTTAAGGACATCAAAGCTTGGATTGTGGGGCACATATATGCACATATGTATACCACTGCATGATTCATATGTATACCATCTTAGGCTTCACATCTGAGACGGAACAAAGGACTGAGCCGCTCTGGAGATAACACGAAGGTGTGAAAGTCTAGTCTTTGGCATGCAAAGAGACAGCTGTGGGGGATTTCGCCCAGCGACCAGAGACTGGAGGTGGGGGGTGTTAAGATCGGGAGGAAGTTACATTGTTACTGGGATTAAGTACCATGTGACTGTGTGTTTTGATGTCCTGGGAATAAAAGGGACAGATGTTGGGGGATTCATTCTCTTTCTGTTTTTGGATGATGTTGGAGAATGTCAATAAATCTGACTTGAGAAATAAACTCAGCCTCGTCCTTCCACATTCTCTACAGGATGACTTGTAATTTTCTACAATTAAACTCTGATAAGACTGGAGTCATTCTTGTTGGCCCAAAACATCTTAGAAATTCCTTCTCAAATTATGCCTTTAATTTAGATGCCGCCACACTCACTTTGAATAGTTCTGTGAGGAACCTTGGAGTTTTTTTTGATCAAGATTTGTCCTTTAATTCACATATTAAAATTGTTTCTAAGACTGCCTTCTATCATCTGCGCAATATTGCCAAGATCAGGAGCATCTTTTCTCTGAATGATGCTGAGAAACTGATTCACGCCTTTGTCAGCTCTCGATTAGATTATTGTAATTTGTTATTATCTGGTTGTCCTAAAGTATCCTTAAAAAATTTTCATTTGATTCAAAATGCTGCTGCTAGAGTTTTAACTGGTTCTAGAAAAAGAGATCATACCTCTCCGGTTCTGTCCTCCCTTCATTGGCTTCCCATAGAATTTAGAATCAAGTTTAAAATCCTTCTTCTTACTTTCAAAGCTCTTAATAATCAGGCCCCCCAATATATAAAAGATCTGATATTACCTTACCATCCTAATAGAGCATTACGCTCCCAAAATGCTGGCTTACTTGTGGTGCCCAGAATCTCCAAAAGTACAGTGGGAGGCAGAGCCTTCTGCTACCAAGCTCCTTCTCTCTGGAACCAGTTGCCACTCTGGGCCCAGGAGTCAGATTCGGTCCCTGTTTTTAAGAACAGGGTAAAATCCTTCTTTTTTAATATAGCTTATGTTTAAGGAGGGATTTTGCGTCTTTTATCCCCACTTTTGTTCTGCTGTTATTTGATCCATACTGCTGGTTGACCTCCAGTAATGTACTTGGCACCTTACTGTTATGTTCTTTATGTCTGCCCTCTCCATCCTCCCTATCCCCTCACCCCCAGCCAGTCGCAGCAGATGACTGCCCCTCCCTGAGCCTGGTTCTGCTAGAGGTTTCTTCCTGCCACATGGGAGTTTTTCCTCTCCACTGTCGCCTAGTGCTTGCTCATAGGGGATCGTCTGATTGCTGGGTTTTTCTCTGCACTCTGGCGCCATGAGACGGCCTCTGTTGTGATGTGGCGCAGTATAAATAAATAAAGCTAAATAAAGCTACTGTACATGAGTGTGTAACTTTATGTCATCTGAGCCCGACCCCCTCCGCCCTGGCCCTTTATACCCGGGGTGAAGCTACCACCGGAAAGGTGGACCTCCCACTACACCCAGGGTGCCACAGCCGCCATATTACTACACAAGAAAGAGGTCTCACTCTGACCTAAATACAGTGTCCAGAGAAATTTTTGCTCAGTGTAAAATATTTAATCACAATCCCGCAATGAACCCTAAAATCTTCCTTCTGGACATTAAAAATCACACGTAAAAGCAGACGAGGGACTTTTAAAACCACTTTTAAATTACTACCATTAGTTTAAGAAACATGGCACCAGTCGCCTCCTCGCCACTCATAACCCATCCGGTGTGTGGCAGTGACAGTAGTGAGGATCGTTCCACTGAGGCGGACTCGGCAGCGAGGGGACGGGGAGCCAAGAAGTGTCTCAGAATCAAGACTAACACCGCGAAACGTCTTCAAACAACTGCAGGTAGGAATTTTAATTAATATTTGGACAATTTTCTTCGAATCGCAGCATCGTTTTTTTTTTTTTTTTAATTTCCCCCTCAATTTAGTTTACTTCACGGTCGTTTTTCTTGTGCGCCGCTCAGGATGGGAGATGGGCGTTGAGCATGAATGGACCACTGTGCTTGATACCTTGAAGCTACACATGCTATACCGCATTTTATGAAAGTATTCGGTGCATGTGTGTAGCCTGCTTACTGTTTGGCTGGTGTGTGGCGCCTGGCGTGTTTCTGTCACTCTACACCCCCATATGAACACGGATGCCTCTGTATAGGAGGCTGGTTATGTAAGCTGGTTATGCGAGTGGTTTGGCTGCAGCGTTTTCTTTATGTAAAGAAAAAAAAAAAAGGATTGATTTCAATCATGCTCCGCTTTAGGTCAACGTGAAGCCAGATATTACTGAAGTATTTGTTAATACTATCTTGTAGCCACGGTTAGGAGCGGGGGGAGGTCGAACTTGTTAAACCAGCCCATCATGTCTGTGTAAATATAGAAAAGAAGCCAAAAAAAAAAAAAAAGCCTCGCTATTTACACCGGGTGTGCACACAATGGCAACATCTGAATAACTTCACACTCGCAGCAAGTGCATTGAGAGATGGTTGTGCGCCGCCTGCACGTATTTTCCTGTACATTTTGTGCTGTCAAGTTTATAGGTTTGTTTTTTTTGTTTTGTTTTGTTTTTTTGCAGCCTGCCTTTGCGCGTGAGAGCGCACGTGCGGCTCTTCCCGCCGCTCCTCGTGCTCGCGCGCCGAGCCTGGAGCATTCCTGCCCCCGAGGCTCCAGCCGTGAAAACCGGTTCGACCTCATTGCTCGGGCGTCTCGGTTCTACACCAACTTGTAGCTTCGTGCGACAGCGCCTGTGCAGACGTTCCGCTGTGTGGTCTGGGAGCGTCTGTAGAAATGATCGCCAGTTCCTGTCGCGCCTTGAGATTCTTCCCAAACACAGAGGTTTTGTTGTAAATTGTCAGCTTGGATTTTTCTTCCAGACATTACCACTATCTTGGTCTGGCATGTAACCATGAACAAACATACAGTTAAAACACAATGACAACAAAATACACAAGTTGAAATCAACATTGATGAGGCATTCACTGGTGAGACAGTCAGGGCCAGCTGATTTGCCTTTCTTAAGAACCTTGATCAGTGAATCAACTTCAACAGGAGTAACAGCAGAAATATCAGAGGCATCAAACATGTTGTTATACAGACGAATATCATGCATAACAGAATCCTTCATTGCAACATTCTTGACTGAGTTGAAAATAGCTTCATAATGACATTTCCACTTTTCAGCAATATTAACGTCACCAGTCACACCATCAATAAAAAGAGAAACTATAAATGCATTTGTACTTACTTCTAACTTTAAATATAAGACCACATTTGAGCATTCTAAAACACCAGATTTTGGACCCCCCACCAAGGCTTCGCCTTGGATCTGGCTTGGGGGCCTGCATCCCCCAAGACCCCCGGCTAAGTTTCCTCTTTTTTTCCAAAACCCTTTCTCATCCCTGTTTCTAGTTGAGTTAAGTGTAGAAAGAGCAGCCACTTAAAAACTTGAGTAATGACTTCAGTCTTGAAGGTTTGAGGTTTTTCTCCAAAATTTATAACAATTTTCTAATAGTTTTCTACTTTTCTCTGTAAATCTAAAGTTGAAACCATGTTCCTCAAATCTGTAATTTCCTCTTGTATAATCGACTTTTCTTGTACATTTGAAACTTTATTATAAATTTGTGGATTATTTTATGACTAATTTTTGTTGGGTTTTTTTAGATAAATTTGAAACAGACTGGTAATTTTTTTTTTTTTTTTTTTTTTTTTTTTTACTTTTTCCTTATAACAATTTACATTTTTGACCATAATTTTACAGTTGGAACAGAACAATAATTTAACTCTGATTACAAAAAAAATTAATAAAAATGTATTTAATAAATTAAATGACCAAGGATGCCGGTATTTCTTATAATATTTCTTTATATTTATAGTTTTTCAGAAATCTCCTCACCACCCAGACAGCAGGAAAATCCTCCCTTATTTTGAAATCAAATGTTGACACGTTTAGTTTGTCTGAAGGCTGCTGACAGATTAAAGTCACTGACTTGGTGAATTTGGGTCACCTTAACCTGCCAGGTACATAACAGGGAACTGTAGCCACTCTAAAGACATAATTCACCATAATATGTGTTCATGTGCAGAATGACCTCTTTAGGCAGTTATAGTTGTGAAGTGACTACATGGCCGGGAGCCGGTCTCCTAGTACAATAATATCTGGCCGGGAAGTGCCTACAATTTGATTCTTTCTTTTTTTTTTTTTTTTTTTTTTTTTTTTTTTTTTTTTTTTATTCAATAGTAGAAAATACACACAAATTACAAATATGCTAATAATAGCATATTATTACATACTAATAATAGCTCTTTTTTTTTTTTTTTTTTTTTTTTTTTTTTTTTTTTTTCCGGTTCCGGTTCCGCCGGACCGGTGGCGCCACACGAGTGGGCTGCCTGTTGCAACAGCCTTTTCTTTTTATCTTCCTTCTTCTTTCTACACCTTTCACTCTGTATATATATCACGGACGCACGGATCGCCCCGGGGGTCTCCCGGGTCGGCGGACGGAGCCACGGTTTGCAGCGGGAGACGTTACAGCGGGGAGGAGCTAGTGCTAGCTAGCACTTGGCCGCCGCCCGGTGCTAATGGGAAACTCGACATACCGGGAGCTGTAGCGAAAACGATGCGGGTGCCGGGCTGGAGTTTAGGCGGCGTGAAAGAAATATAAGACAGAATAATAAAGAGCGATGGCAAGAACCAAGCAGACCGCCCGTAAAATCTACTGGAGGAAGAAGCCCCCCAGGAGACAGCTAGCCACCAGGGCTGCTCGGAGAGGCGCTCTGGCCACCGGCAGAGTGAAGAGGCCTCGCCGTCACAGGCTCGTGGCTCTGAGAGAGATCCGTCGCTGCCAGAAATCCACGGAGCTGCTCATTCGTAAGCTGCCCGTCCAGCGCCTGGTGAGGGAGATCGCTCAGGACTTCAAGACCGTCCTGCGTTTCCTGAGCTTCGCCGTCATGGCTCTGCAGGAGACCTGCGAGGCCCACCTGGTGGGTCTCTTCTTCGCTAAGGGGGTCATCATCATGCCCAAACACTTCCAGCTGGCCCGCTGCATCCGCGGAGAGAGAGCTTAGACTTTCTGCTGCACATTCACCAGCCATAATGCTCTGCACTGTGTGTCTATATATATATATACATTTATAGTAATATGGACATATGTTTACTAGATGTTGTTTTTTTCTTGCCTTCTGATTGTTGCTCTGAGTGTTGTGTCCCTATGCTGTTGCAATCCTGGAATTTCCCCATTGTGGGACTAATAAAGGCTTATCTTATCTTATCTTATCTTATCTTTGTTTTTTTTTTTTAATTTTTAGAAATACAATTTGAGCCAGAATCAATTCGGGGGCTCCGATTTGATTCTTGATGCATTTTTTCTTCTAACATACTATAAATATTAGACTTTTAATGAAAAATGAAAACATTTCACCTGCTGTCTTTGGTAGTTCCATGTTTTGGTCTAGTCACAGCTGTGTAGGTCAGACACTGAAGCTGTCTGCCATACAGCCGCATTTCATGTATGTGCTCTGAATGTAATCTATGGTCCATATGTCCACATAGTATGACAGCGGTGCATCGGCAAGCCGACCTAAACACCTAGACCAATGACGTAGATAGAGCAAGACCGCTCACTGTTTGGCGGACAACAGCGTCGCCATGGCAAATCGGCGCTGACTTCCGGTAGTGGCAAGAAGCTGTGGCGCGCTATTTGATCCTTTCAAAACACGTTAACTTCAAAGTCTCCAAACAGTGTTTGATGACATGCTTTGTGTTGTTTCATCACACCAACTGATTGAAAAAGATAAAAACAAAGCACAAGGCATCTTTCTACGACAATCACACTCATATAATAGCAAACACAGAGCCTCCAATATCATTCATATTTAGCCTCTTCACATGTTCTGCCTACATGAACTACAACAGAGACCACCACACAATGACACATGCATAATGATTGCTGATGCAGTGATTGTGTCAATAAAAACATTTCATACTTTCTGCAACATTAGTGCTTCACTTACCCTGTTTCATGGGCTCTAGAAAATATTCGAACCAATGCCAAATAAGAAATTTTGTTTTTTAAACAATTTTTCTCCAATTCAAATTGTTCAGTTAGACTTAAAAAGCAGCACATGCAGTAATCAAAAATTCCAAATTATGTTTTAGTGTAAAGAGGGATAGAAAATTCACCTCAAGGGACTTGGTGGTGTAGTACAGGGACTTGGTGTTTCGGCTGTGGTTTGCATGCTGGGCTGCTACGCCAGCGACCCGTGTTCGATTCCCCGCACAGCCATCTTCCCAACTGGCATGCCAGGTCTGGGACTCTGGGTGTCTAATTAATTCGGTACTGTTGCCAGCAGTACTACAGTACAGGAGTACTGTAGGAAATATATATTTCACAATGAAATTTCATGAACAATTTGCTATAAAATGCCAGCTTTAGGGCAAAAACAAAATGTTTGAAACTTATGAAGTAGCCTATTTTCCCAGAAATAGCGTGCCAAAATTGTTTAAGAAAAGCATTTTGACGATATGAAATGCATTGCTTTTTAAAAATCTCACCAAAAGTGTACTTTTCTACATAATTTTCACAAAGTGAACAAATTACTAATTTTCAGTGCGTCCAAAGGCTTCAAAATGCCAGTGCTGGTCTGGGGCCTCCTGGCCTGGTGGTGTTCTCAACGTATCTCAAGCATTGTGACTTGATTCCACCACAGAAGTTTACTGTAACCTTGGTAAATCACGAAACACAAAGCCACATTCCGTGCTGACGTTCGAATCTGACACCACGTCTTGCCACTACCGGAAGTCAGCTCCTATTTGCCGCCTCTCAGTGGGCAATGAGCGGTCTAGCTCTATCTACGTCATTGACCTAGACAAATAAAATGTAGCGTTTGTGGTGGGCTGTCCACACACAGCTCCGTTGTTGTGTGCCGTGCCAAAGACTGTCTGTGCGGGTGCCAAATTCAGCATTTGAGCAAGCTTTTTTCATTCTGTCAAAATTAATAGTTATTAATCTACAATACATCCAGATGTCTAGATAGCATGACAGTGATGCCCCAGCAAACCCGTAAACTAATACTTTGTTGCAGCACCTTTGGCTTTTATTACAGTACTCAGGCTTTTTGAGTAGGAGTCTATCAGCGTGGCACATCTTGATGTGGCAATATTTGCCCACTCTTCTTTGCAAAAATGCTCCAAATCTGTCAGATTGCGAGAGGATCTCCTGTGCACATCCCTCTTCAGATCACCACAGATGTTCGATCGAATTCTGGTCTGGCCTCTGGCTGAGACATTCCAAAACCTTAATCTTCTTCTGGTGAAGCCATTCTTTTGTTGATTTGGATGTGTGCTTTGGATCATTGTCGTACTGAAAGATGAAGTTCCTCTTCATCTTCAGCTTTCTAGCAGAATCCTGAAGGTTTTGTGCCAGCACTGACCAGTTTTCCTCTTGTCTTTTCATCAATTTTGGAGGGATATCCAGTTCTTGGTAATGGCACTGTTGTGCCATATTTTCTCCACTTGATGATGTCTTGGAAATTCTTTTGTACCCTTCTCCTGACTGATACCTTTGAACAATGAGATCCCTCTGATGCTTTGGAAGCTCTCTGCAGACCATGGTTTGTGCTGTAAGATGTGACTCCAAAAATGTCAGGAAAAGCCTACTAGAACATTCATTCATTCATTCATTCATTCATTCATCTTCTTCCGCTTAATCCTTTTTGGGTCGCGGGGGGGGGGGGGGGGGCTGGAGCCTATCCCAGCATCTTTGGGCGAGAGGCAGGGTCCACCCTGGACAGATTGCCAGTCCATCACAGGGCCAACACAGAGAGACAGACAACCATTCATTCTCACGGTCATACCTAAGGACAATTTAGAATCCCCAGTTTGATGCCAATTAACCAAACTTGCATGTTTTTGGTATATGGGAGGAAACCGGAGAAATCCTAGAGTAAACCCACGCAGACACGGGGAGAACATGCAAACTCCACACAGATCACTGTTGGTCGGGGGCTGGGATCAAACCCAGGATCCCCCGGCCAAGGGTGAGTTGCTGTGCTGCCGCAGTGCTAACCACTCCGCCACTGCGCTGCCCTCCTACTAGAACAACTGAACAACTGAACTTTATTTGGGGTTCATCAGAGGCACTTTAAATGGTGGCAGGTGTGTGCTGACTCCCATTTAACATAAGTTTGAATGTGATTGGTTAATTCTGAACACAGCCAGATCCCCAGTTATAACAGGGTGTGCATATTTATGCAACCAAGTTATTGTAAATTTTTTATTTTTTATTTTTCTCCTTGAAAGATTTCAGTTTGTTTTTTAATTAGGCGGAAAAAAAAGTGAAGCGGTGAGCTGAAGAGTCTGCTCACATTCCAGAGTTTGTCGTGACTGAGCCTAAAAGTCTTCTCCTTTTTAACAGCGTGATCACTGGCCATGAAATGGTCTTCATAACGTCAACGATGATGTCGTTTATCATGATAATTTTGAGGAAAATATATCATCCATTGTTACAATATTCTGTGATTCCTGTTCCTCAACGGTAAATGGTAAATGACGTTCACTTATATAGCACTTTTCTACTCATCTCTGGATGACCAAAGTGCTTTACAGATCCTGCTATCCACCCATTCATATAGTGATGGTGTAGAGAATGCGCTCAAGGATGAGGCTGAGTTTATTTCTCAGGTTCAGCTTTATTGTCAGAACACATTCTCTAACAATCTCCCAACAAGAAAAGAGGCTGATCAATGAAATATCACACTCTTATACTCCTGGAGCATCGAAACCTAAGTCACATGGTGCTTTAGCAAACATACAGTCACATGGTACTTAATCCCAGTCACAATGCAACTCTTTGATCTTTCACCATTGTCTCTTATTCTTCGATGATCCGGAAATCCCTTTGGGGCATCTTCTCTGAGACAAAGGCCAAATCTCACACCTCCTCGTTATCTCCTGCAGACCTCTGCAGATCCAGACCTTCTTTGTCCCGCGAGACGTGAAGCACCCAATAAACATACAGCAATACATTTGTGGAAAATATGAACCCAACATATGTGCCACAATGGCAGTGAATGCGCACATCTGTCTTCTTTACATCTATAGTACATATTGGAGCTCTCTCTCTCGCTTTCTTAAATATCAAGATATTTGGGGTGGATTGCAGGAATTTTGCTTTGATATTATCCAACAACACACAAAAATTTCACACATTCACTGAGAAACTAACAAAACTGTAACATTCATAGTACAGTTTAGAAACAAGACCATATTTTCTGGAAATAGGATCAGTTTACCAAAAGATTGAAAAACTAGGTAAGAAACCTCCTTCCAAAATCCTTTTAAAATCTGACAAAAAATAAATAGGAAATTGATTCTGTTTCACAATTGCAGAAAGAACGTGAATGAGAGACATTTTCTGCAAATTTGCTCAATAATTTGTTACAGGGGTAAACCTGTGTAGTATCTTAAAATGGGTTTCTTTCATTATGAATAATGAGTTTATCTGGGTCTGTCCAAACTTTTTGTTACAACATCAGGAAAATATATCTCTACAACATTATAGAGTTTGGGAAACAGCTCTGATCTTTAGTGATTACATTCGGAATAAGGCGTTGAAAACAACGTTATACCTGACTAACTGAAGTGGCTTTTTTTTATACGTTCACAGTTTAAGCCAATCAGGTTAGAGTTCTGATGTCATCGGGAGGCTCCAAGCCACTGCAGCCAGTCTGAAGCAACTGCAAGTTCTGACTTAAACCAACTTGCTCCTGCAAGGCTTTAAGGTCAAGTGACATGCTGACATTTTGCGTCCCCGGTTCAAGTGAAACACAGATTTCTAGCCAGCATACACTACTTCAATACCGCAATGCATTACTTTAAGGTCGCACACACACCACTTTTGGGGTCTCACAGTAAAGTTAAGAACTTCGACCTAAACAAAACAGTCACAACATGAAGCAGTTACATCTTAAAACCACTAAATGACCTTAACATGCATGTCCACACGCCACAGTTTACAATGGCATAATAACTCCTGCTGCTGCAGCATTAACCATACCGACAAAGACCCAACAGCTGATTACAAGATTTTATCGCTCTACAACCAACATTCATTGAATCTGAGCCAACAAAGAAGACAAAAAATCTTCATTTTATACAGCCACCACCACAATAAATTTTATCCTACCATGGCTGTTTCGTCAGCTAATCCAGAGGACTGTTGGTAGTATCAGCCTGATACTTCCCTGTGGGCTCACTTCAAAAACGATGATGTAACGTCAGTCTACATTTGTAGTCTTTTCAATTTACATATTTTACCTTATATACCCTAACAGTTAGACAAGAGCCTACATTGTTTTTTGTGTGGAAAATTGCCTTTTAAATTGACAAGCATATGTGTAACTCCTGGCAAAATTCGAAGGGGTTTAAAAAAATATTTTTCCAAACTCCCATGTGTGAAAGTAGAGGGGGCGTGAATTTACTCATGGGGTGGAAGGTTGCGCTTTGTCATTTCATGGCTGTTTTTTATGCATTGTTATTGAGCATTTTATTGTTTACTGTCTCATGACCGGTGTTGAGAGTAACGCGTTACAAAGTAACGGGTTACTGTAACGCCACTACTTTTGCAATAACGTGCTGTATAATGAAATTGCTGTTAAAAATTCAGTAATGCGTTACAGTTACTGAAATTTGATCAGATGCGTTACTCGTTTTATTAATATGGATAGATATTTTTAGCGTAAATAAATACAGACTGACCCTACGTAGCTAACGCAGCCGTCAGTCAGTGTGACCTGTTGCAAAGAGCCTCTTCACTGCTGCAGCCAGCAGCTACAAATGGAGCTTGCTCCTGCTGGGAAAAGATGAAGCTACTTTGTTTTTGTGGAAATAGACAGATTATTTTTCCTTTGTCGCGGTTAAGGACAAAACCATATTGGTGGGTTGCAAACTAAAGTGACGGTTGAGACTTATTGCAGTCTTCAGAAGCGCCTGAAAACCACAACAAGCTCCGACAAAGCTAGTGCTAAGCAGTGTTGGAGTAATGGCTAGCTATGCTACCAACATCGTGAAGTGGATCTATTGTATTTTGAACAGCCACGGCTGGATTTCAAGCACAGGTATGCATCTGGACAGTTTGTGACCCAGCAAAAATTAAACCGACTGATTGCCAGATTTGTCGTTACAGAATGAAGATGCGAAAACTGTAACTTAAAGTTAAAACACATTTACTTGCTACCTAGATGAAGATTATTAAAATGGATTTTAATCTCCAAAAGGAATTTGATAGACTGGATCATGTCTCTGTCACAGCAGACATTTGAACTGTGGA
Organism: Pholidichthys leucotaenia; assembly: GCA_020510985.1. Taxonomy (NCBI): domain Eukaryota; kingdom Metazoa; phylum Chordata; class Actinopteri; order Cichliformes; family Pholidichthyidae; genus Pholidichthys; species Pholidichthys leucotaenia. Next base: position 364,736,558 of record CM035838.1, on the reverse strand, counting down.
TAATAACATTTTCTTTGGATCACTGCACATCAGATTAAATCCATACCGTAAAGGGAAGATAAACATGGACAGATTCATGCAGTGTTGCCAACTCACTCTTTTGAAATGATTCTCACTCTTTTTCCCTCTTTCTCACTCCACTAACCCTATTTCTCACTCCAAAATGAGAAAATTACTGGCAATTTCGTGTTGATTTTCTTCAGATTTTTCCCACAATAAGAGCTCTCGAGGCAGGATAAAGCAGACTGAACATGTTCTTAAAGCTCTGTCTGAAACAGTCTGTTTTCAGCCTGACATTAATAAACCCGTAATGTAATCCATTAATTAAATTATCTTGCTGTGTGTTCAAGATGATTTATGTATGCATTTAAAAGTAATGTTACTTTTCCAAGTAACTAATTACTTCGTGCAGTAATTGGTAAAGTAACTCGGTTACTTTTGAAAAGAAGTAACTAGTAACTGTAGTTAGTTACTATTTTTTAGTAACTTGCCCAACACTGCTCATGATATGGACTATAATAATCCGCAATGTGTGCCGCCATACCTCTTTGAAATGAGCCTCCCCCTGCCAATGCTTAATGAGCGCACTGTCTACTGGTAATTTGATGGTGTAGCGTAAACAACAATGCCCTGAGCGAAAGTAACAAAAACAACGGCATACGGCAGAAAGTTTGACAGAAAAATCTGCGTATGATCATTAAAATAGGGCCCAAAGAGTGGAACTTAATCAGAAGACCATCTGTCATTATTCTGACAGATTATATTAATTTCAAAGCTGCAACACACAACTGTGTGCACACACAAACACACACGAGAGCAAAAATGAACAACCATTACGAGAAATTTTGTCCTACCTTTGCTGCTTTGTCGTTATAAATCATATTTGAGCGGCAACACACAGGACAGGACCATAGTCGGAGCTAATTGCAGCTGGAGTTTGAATCCACAGGATCGGTCGGTCGGAGGTGGAATGAAAGCTGACAGAACTCCCACTGGTTCTGCTGTTAAAGCAGAGTTTGTCACATTGGTCATCTGGCAGATGGAGGATAAGCGAAGCTGGACTTTTCTGTCTTCAGTCAGCCTGCATATTTATTTAATTTTACAGAGGGCCCCTCTGCAGTTTGTTTCCATAAGAGGCATAACGGGAGTAGTGTTGGTAGGGCTGCCACACCAAGCTGCACTGCTGAAGAAGTGATTCAAAGTTGGTCAGCCCTCAAAGGTCCCCTACTGGCTTGGGGCTGTAAGTATTTGTCTGCCTTGTCTGCTGGCACAGCGCTTTTGACTATTAGGAATTTTATTAATTTAAAAACAAAATTGAGGGCTTGCAGCTGTGCCCCCTCCAGCAGGAGGTGCCCAAGGCAACAGCCTTGGTGGCCTATGCTTTGGGCCGGCCTTCCTCGGCATTTTCTTGGATGCTCACCAAACTCACACACAGCACTCCTTAGGTGGTTCTGCATCCAGGTTATGGACAAGCTCAAAGGTCAGGAGATTTGGGTACCTGTGTTTTTCTTGCTTTGTGGGGAGATGGCCTACAGCCATTTGTCTTCATAATGAATAAAGGATCTTGAGTCAAATATTTGTCCTTTAGTGTTTAATATTTCTTGCAAGAGAGAGCGGTCTTACAGAGATACAGCTGTGAGAAAAACTCTGTGAGTGCTCTGCTATGAGCAGAGAACACAAAGGGCTGTATAACAAGGGCACGGTCAGTCATCAGTTGGCTCAGGTGCAGGGTGCATTTATGGGGGTTTTGAAGTTCATTTCCTTATCACAGCCACACAAAAACAAATTTTCTGCCGGGCACAAAGTGAAAAAAGGCTGGTCTAATTATTCAAAGGTGTGTTTTGGATAATTCAATGCAAAACACTAATTTAAATTGAAGAGAACTGTGGAAGGGTGTGCAAAAAGGGTCAGCAACATTTGCATTGTTTAAGGAAACTCGCACACTTCCAAATTGACCGAACCATAATGACAGTGTTTTATCTGGCTTTTATTGAATCTGTTTTATCCTTTTCTTTAGTGTCATGGTTTGGCCAGATAAAACTGAAACAGAGGAAATCCTTAGACCAAGTAGTTAGATGGTCCAGTCGTTTGCTTGGTGAGTCACAGCTGAGTCTGACATCCCTGTACACCAGACAGGTACAGAGGATTGCTACCTCCATCTTAAATGATGACTCCCACCCTTTGCACTGCCGCTTTCAGCTTCTTCCCTCCAGACGGAGGTTTGTTGTCCCAAAATGTAAAACCCAGCACTACAAAAACAGCTTTGTTCCTGCTGCTGTCAAAGAGTTGAACAAGATGTAGCAATGTATTGCACATAATTTAGTTATCTATTTATCAATTTTATTGTATATTTATTTATTTTTGTAGGGTTGTTTTATTTGGGTTTTAAATCTTTTATTGGGTTTTAGACTTTTATTGAGTTTTTAATCTCTTTGACTTAGTTTTTAACTTTTTTAATATGACCCTTCTCTCTTATCTCTTTGTTTTTTCTGTTATCTCTTTGTCTTCTGTCCTGATTGGTGGAGCCTTGAGTATTTTTATTGTGTTTATAGTCAGCTTCATGTGTGCCTGTGTTTGTGTTCATGTTGAATGTAATTGTGGTTTGTAAATATGTGTCTAAAAGGATGTCATCTGACTGCAAAACAAATCTACCTATGGGTATACAGTAAATAAAGTAACCCGAAGAAGTGAATAAAAACAGAAATGCATTGTAACAGGTAATAATAGATTTTACCAAATTTTCCATTGCACATATTAAAGGGCTGTGGCATTGCTTCCTCAGAATTGCTCTAGTGCTGTGTAGGGCAGCTGATCGGGGGCCGTCCTTGTGAGGTGGCTAAACTGCTAAACGCTTTTTTTTCCTCGATGCTGGATAGGATTGCTATTGCTTCAGCCTTATCGCTTCATTTCTGATCTCCTTCGATCAGGTCCTTCTTGACAGTCTTCTCAGACCTTATTGTGTAGATAACCAATTTTCTTTTGAGGGACTTTTTTCAGGCCTGTGTCTGTCATTGGTATGTGGGTGTTCAATTCAATTCAACTTTATTTATATAGCGCCATTTCACAACAACAGTCATCTCATAGCATTATCAACTGTAGGGAGGACCCCCACAGTTGCAGAAAGACCCCAGCAATCAGGCGATCCCCTGTGAGCAAGCACTTGGCGACGGTGGAGAGGAAAAACTCCCTTTTAACAGGAAGAAACCTCCAGCAGAACCAGGCTCAGGGAGGGGCAGTCATCTGCTGCGACTGGCTGGGGAAAATTCAGCCAGTTGTTCAGAGGAAAATGGCATTGATCAGTTTTGTTTTGGTGCTTATTAGTATACTAGTGTACTGTTCTGAATGGGGCCATATTGACAATTGATGGGGTTTGCTTTCATGGGTGGGGACTCTGGTGACCGTGGGGTGTGTTCATCAAGCCAGAATAGGCTAGTCCATCATTGATGGCGTAGTTTTTTGTTTTTTTTTTTATTATCAGGCATATTGCTTACAGAATCACAGATAAACCAATTGTTATATTTTTAATTGCTCTAAGTCTGCTCTTTAAGAGAATGCAGTATATGGTATGTATAATGAATCTATATACCCCTCATATATCATTGCAGTCAAATAAGATAAAGATGGGTGAAGCTTTTACAGATGGCAGTTTAAGCAGTAAATACTTTATATATTGTTTGAAAATTGTCTCCCACTATGTATTTATGGTTGAGTATTTAAACAGACCTACTTTTTATTTGTTATCATGACTTTTTTATAGTGATGGATGTCTTTGGCTTTCCTTTTTTTCCCTTGTGCAACCAAGGGTGTGCCCAGAATTACACAATACTCATTATGCAGTGGTCTGTAAACTGTAATTTTGCATTGCTGCCCACATTTATAAAATATAAATGCTATAAAAACAGTACACTCAAAGTATCCCATCCCGGGCTTAAACCATAAAGCAGTATTGTCTCTGTTTTCTGGTACTGCAGCAGGATTCAGTGAGATAACATTCCAGTGACACATTAAATTACTCAAATGGTGTGACACCGAACTGCCCACTAGCACAGGACACACTTTATTCTGGGATATGGATACTTATGTCAACAAATCATTGTTTGCTTGTCTTTTGTCTATCATCAGTCATTATACAGTAGAACAATTTGTAAAAATGAATTCCTCTCTGTTTTTTTTAACTTGGTTTCATAGTGATGGCAGAGGCCCACCAAGCAGTGGCTTTCCAGTTCACCATAACGCCAGAAGGCATTGACCTACAGCTGTCCTATCAGGCTCTGAACCAGATCTACCTCTCTGGAGTACGATCATGGAAGAAACGCATCAGCCGCATCAGGGTGAGGACATGTTTGTCCAAGCATGTTTGGTGCACCTCCTAATACAGTGTTTCCATTTTTTCCTCTTATATAGTTCATTTTGGGGGGGGTTTGGAAACAGGGAAATGGACACCATTTAATGTTATTATGAAATAAGCAGGGCACATTGCCAGAGATTGAATGGATTCAATAAAAGAGATGCAGCCAGCTTTTGTGTGCTAATGTAGGCGTCAACATTGCGATGGCATAGCATCTTACCGGTAAGTGAGGATCAAGACAATCAACCCGACAATGGAGGAACAAACATTATTGTAGTTTTCTTCTTTTTTTTTGTTTATGGATTCAACATTTAACTACAGTGTCTGGATTTGGATAATTATGCAATGCTAGCAAGAAAAGGCATGGGAAAAAATAACGCCGACCACTGTCTCATTGACTTCCATGCTGCTTTCTGCTCTTTACATAGTTTTCTGATATGTTTGTGACATCACCACCATGATGATGTCACCACAACACCAGATTGGGGGGAAAAAAATGTAAAAAGTAAATCAGGTTTGTCTGCTTGAGATTAGACCTGGGTTTTCTAGTAGTAGAAAAGAATCCTGTATTTAGGTTTACCTGCACTTAGAAAACCAGCATATACACACAAATTTTGGTATGAAAGAAGCTCAATGATTCCCTAATTCATGTTTCTGTTAAAGGACGAACTAACATTAACATAAAATAGTTTATTTTGAGTTTGTAAACCAGTCTTGATCAAATTTTGGCACTTTTGGTAATTTTTTTTTTTTTTGTTTTCCACTTTTTCAACCCCTTAAAAACATCATGAGCCATTTTGAAACTATAACTGCAGGTTCCATTAGCATAAATTAACACCTCAGCAGCCCTCCATGTAGGGCTGGGTTATTAACTGAAATAAAACTGGAACTGGCGTTTGGGGTGTAAAACCGACGTAATCTTGCTAATGCTGTTTTTTTTTTTAATTCCCCACTACATGCACTCTTGTGTATGTGTATGAGCCTGTTACAACCAACTTTCTGGGCCAAGGCCAGAACTGCCCACTCAACGTGCGATCCCCAAGTCCGCCTCAACCCCCACACCATGGTGGTCAGACCTATAGACATTTTCACCCACAGCCAAGGTAGACTAACACCTACAATGTCTTTTCTGCACTCAAGCAAAGCAGGCATACACCTACATCCCAGGCTGGGATCCGAACCCATGACACCGTGATCTAAATCCTCCCACTCTTTCCACTGAGCCAAAGAGGAATTTCTCTTCTGGCACTGAGCTAGTAGTGGAGGTGTACCCTAAAGCACAAGTTATGCTCCCGCATCGAAACGATGCAGCTGTGACGGCATCAACGCAGCAACGATGTGCGTTCCTATTGCGTAGCCCGACGTGCACTTCTCCTTCGCCGTCTCTTTTCTAAGAGCTGTGATTGGTCCGCTTTGTCTCCTTCAAATTTCCTGGTTCTTGCTGCTGCTTTGCTCTGCCTGTTCACCGTGGCACAACTTCCAAGGTGAGTCGGTTAAGCAGCGGTTCATATTTAAACAATATTGATGAAGTAAGCACAAACAGAGCATTTTGTGACTCGTCATAAGCTCAGTAATTACACAGATTGTCAAAATGGCAACGGCGGTGGTCGCACGCACCGTTTTCTCCAACTTCTCTTTTTCTCTGTGCAACGATCGTATTAGAAGTTGCTTTTTCTTAACATTTCTTAGCTCCAGCTCCATGACAATCTGCTCTTGCCTGTCGCTATTTCATAAACAAGCAATTCGCAATTGCAAACAGACGCTGACACCCGGCGTGGAAGAAAATTTTGCAGACGAAGGCGTCATCCATCAGCAATGGCGTCGACATGATACAGATGCATAAACCAGGCTTTAGGTGTCAGGAACTGCACCACTGACTAATTCGATAAGTGACGGGTCCATAACAGAGCCTTTTATGTAAGAAGAAGGGAAGGTCAGATTGCCCAGCCCTACCTCCATGGCTTTTTCAAACTTCAAAGAGACATGATTCTGCATGACCCTGCAGATAATGGTACATTTCTCCACTGTGTCAAGGTTCATGTCCTCACATTGCTGATGTCACATAAATGCACCATCAGCCTGGAAGCAGGTGATGCCAGTCGCTACTGATTACAGAGTTACCAGCATGATTACAAGTCTTTTAACTTTGTTGCCCCATGTAAAACTCAGCACTGATCAGTGTGTTTTTTTGTTTTTTTTTTGGAATACACCAATCTATGTAATATAGTTCATTGGTTGCTGCTCTTTCTCCTCCGTTTTAACGGACAGGGTTGCAAAATGCATCCGATATGTACACATAATTATGTCATTGTTTTAATATTGGCACTGAATAGCTTTCATATTTACAAGAAGAGATGTGGTTTGTGTCTGTGTGAGTGCGCGCTTAGACTTATTTGGTGGAGCCGTGTGTTTGTGTGTGGCTTTTTGTGTCCTGTACCACACTCATTTTTTTTTATTTTTTATTTTTTTTTGAGGAGACTGCCACGGAAAAAAAGATGAACAGAGGTACATATTAATGTGGGGGGAACCGGTATGCACGAACGAGCTGAGCTAAACGTGAGATTGGCTTGTGACGGACCAATATCTTCCTCAGCAGCTCAAGACAGTTAGAGCCGCTGCAGGCTCCGCAGAAGTGACTGAAAAAATGCTTTAAATGAAACTTTTCCCTCTCAGCTGCTGTTGTATTTGTGTAAATGTGGCACACGCAGTTATCTGTTGTAGCTTCAAAATTGATATAATCTGTCAGAATAATGGCAGACAGCCTTCATATTCATTTCCACTCTGTGTTGCTGTGCTGTGACGTGGTGATGGTGACACCTACTTCATCACGTGTTTATCTGCGTTGTCCAATTCAAATGCCTGACGAGCTGAGGTGAGGTGGGGAACGAACCATATTGCTTGCCTTGTCATTTAGCCTGCATGAAGTAGAGCAGGTAACCTTATTCAGACAACAGAGGGAACCCGGATTGTACTGCGTTTGCCTGGATTGCCGGGGTACTCTGAAAGGGGCTGCTTGCATTTCCTGAACCTGGGATTTATTTAATAATCCATCCTTACTTTAATTTAAACATTTCGTGTTCAGTTCAGCCTGTATGGGTGAACATTGTAACAGGAAAAACAAAATATACGTAGTACAGTGCTGTAGTACAAAGAAGGAGAGATCTTTGTATGTGTGTGAAGTTAACAGATGTACTGTATGTAGTGATGTCATTTGTGTCTAAGAAGGAGCTGACTGCACCAAAGCTCATGAGGCATGAATGCTCATCTGTGTATGTTGGAAAGGAGTTCTTCCTAACATGCACTGACATGTAATGTTTGCCCTTCTGTGTGGAGCTTTGCTCAGTAACAACCTCCTCATTATTTACTAACCCTTCTAATTGCAAGTCCACGTGAGTGAGTGTTGTGAGACTGAATAGATTAAAAAAATACAAAAAATGTAGTTTTAGTCCATATTATCTACACTAACAAAAATGAAACTATTTAATGGGAATGTGGTGCACCACTGACTAATCACATCTTCTTTTTTTCTTCTGCATTAACAGAACGGGTTGATTAAAGGAGTGTTCCCGGCCAGCCCTTCATCATGGCTCTTTGTTGCCATAGGAATCCTGGCCACCATGTACATGCAGTCGGATCCCAGTATGGGACTCATCGCCAAGATACAGCAACACCTGCCACTCAGGTACACACAGACACGCATGGGATAGATGTAGCTTTTACCTTTTTTTTTATATTATACATATTCTTACAAAAATGATATATGATTATACATATGTCTGATTTGTCTGATATAATTGTACAGTCTTGTACAATGTCATTATGAGATCTCATTATAAGATCTTATAATGATTCACAAATTATTTTGGTTTAGAAAAATTCTTAAAAAGTGGAAGATTCTGCAGTCCTGTGCCTGTTCTGTGTAGTCTTTTACACACCATTTTGCTTATATGCTTTTTTCTTGTTTCAGTGATTTTTTTTCTTTAATCTTAAGCCCATCAACACATTGCTGTTGTCCAAACTGGCCTTCATTACACAGATTATGGCCCAGTGGTTCCCGAAATGTAAAAGTACTATACCTGTGAAGCTAATTAGCTGAATCAAACCTTTACATGCAGGTTTTTTTTTTTTTTTGTCATTTTCCATTCAGGAAAGTGTGTTAAGCCTATTTTAAATCAGGGGTGTCAAACTCAATCAAAGAGGGGGCCATAACTAATAACTGAGAACCAACTGAGGGCCAAACCGGTCAACATTTACTGAAAAGCAGGCTCTAACTGACCACATTTTAGACAGCCTTATCATGACAAGTACCCCAAGACATCTCATAAAATGCAGAGCAAATCAAACCTAGATGAAAATAAACAGAAAAGTGACTGATCAAATATTGCAAAAAAATATGCATCAGCATTATTAATTCTTATGCTCTCCTTTCAGCAGTTTCACTGAATTATTTCCAGTGAAAAGATTTTCAAGCAATCAAGGGAAATTTAAATTTATGACTTTAAATCGCATCACCAACAAGCAACAACATTAGAATCTTTCAGTTGTGTTCAATAATGGGGTACACATGAAAATATTCCAGACATAAATTGTTTACCTTGTGACAAGGAAAAAGCACAAAAGTAAGACTTTTACCCTTGATGGGGAAAAAAAAATACATATTCTAGCTTCTCCCTTTCATGAAAGCCCGTGTTTTCTAAATCCAGTTTTAGGGGCAGACTTACTAAAGCAGCGCAAGCGAGTGCGCAAATTAGACAGAGCGCCTAAGGGAGTGGGCAATTTTTGCCACTGATCTACTAACAACACGCAAAATTATGAACACAGACGCAGTCACTTCATTTCTATAATGACCACCCATCCACCAAGAGCACCGCAACATTCCACACAGGCACACCTGATGAGGAAGCGGGGTCATCAACACAGGCACAGCCAGTTCGGAGGAGCATAATACAGGAGTTTTTATAGCTTTTTAAAGCTTTTTTAAGTGCAAACCCCAGTAAAATAGTTTATTTTTGTTTGTCATACATCAAAGTTTTGATTTTCATTTCACAAGGCGGACTCTTTTGCTTAATATGTATAAATGAAGGATTTGTATGTAACTTAAAAAAGGACTACTCATGAATAAATTGGTTATTGACCAACGTGTTTATTTTATTAACACAAGAATCGCCAAGATGGTCTGATTGAGACTCTGGGGTTTTATTATATGAATAACTTTGTTTTAACAAAATCTACAGGTCTCCCAGTCCATGACTTTTCATAAATGCTATATGTGCGTTTTATGTTTTCTGAAGTCTGGAATGTAATAAAATTAAACACACACAATTTCACTTATTTCTCAGACAGTCACAGCAGAGACTGCAGTCATTGAGTTATACGATGTTGCAATTTCGGGGGACGTTTCTATGGATGTGCTCTTTTTGTCCACTCCAGGGAGGAAGGGCTATCCTATTTTATGGATACAAATTCATTATTTAGGAAAGCGTTTTAATGTCCTGGTAGGTCATCGTATGTACTATCTTTCAGTGTTTGCTTGTATTCTTGTTTTTAATCCTATTTGTGTAGCACTTTGAGATTTTGTCCCAAAATGTAAAGTGTGTTATAAATGAAATTTATTATTATTATTATTATGTTGTATATAAACAAATGAAATTAAAAAAAATCCTCTGCCAGCTGACGTTCAGTTCAATACAACACTGATCTCGGAGACCGCGCGGGGAGAAGCTTCTGTCTCTTCAATCACGTGCCCTCGGTTCTCGCCGGTGTCTCCTCCTAGCACCAACAATTGCTGATATGTCAGGCGGACATGAATTAAGAGATGCTTTTTTTTTTTTTTGGGGCATTAAATCCTGGCACATTTAGCAGGAGATTGACAGCCGCAAACCTTAATAAATCACATTGCGCCAGTCATTTAAATACTCTCCTTCCTCAAATTTGTGCTTTGACTTGACAACTCCAACAAATACATATGCAGTGAGGCCACGCACAAAATTAGCATAGTCCACGCCTTTCCACCGCTAATTTTGCCCTGCACCCTTTAGTAAATCTCAGCAATAGTTTTTTAATGCCAAAGCAGGGTTTTGTGATGGCGCAGCACGTTAGTAAATCTGCCCCTTAGTGTTTGTTCTTTTTCCAGCAGGTTGGTTTAAAGGTGTGCTGGATTGTATTTTCATGAAAACAAATTCTTTTTTAAAATGATACATCAACGAAATGTTTACAAAGGTGCAGAATTAAAGTCTGTATATTCTTCAAAAAATAATATTTTGATGAAAAAATACATTAAAAAATTTCTACAGGTCCACAACAATCACAATATTTACATCTGAGCAGTTTGATGACTACGGTGGCCAGTAAGGATGTCACAACCAATAGCATAACGAGGTTGATGTCAGGTTTTGTTGCCTCATATTAAGTTCATACCACAAAAGGAGCTCATTTAGCGGTAGGCTGTGCCATCCTAGGTGCACGAGGGAGAGGTTCTGCAGGTCCTTCCTACCTACGGCTGTCAGACTTTATAACCTAACTGGTGCTGCTTGTAGAGGTAAATGTACTAAACATAACAACTTTGCACAATAGAGATCGTCCCCTCCGATACACAAGTAAGACAATTACAATTCTAGTGAGGGTGGCAACAACGCTGTTGATTCAAATGTGAAAAATACTGTCTGGTTACATATACCATCTAGCTGCAATGCTCCTGCACTGTATATATAACTGTGTACATATGTGTATTTATTTATTGCTTTGGCTAACCAGTTCTTATCCTATTATCTTATTTACTATTGCTCTGAGTGCTGCTATCCCTTTGCTGCTGCAATCCTGGAATTTCCCCATTGTGGGACTAATAAAGGCTTATCTTATCTTGTCTTAAGAGTTGTCACTTGACATGCTGTATCTGCTTGTAAACACAAAAGAACTGAGATTGTAGAATAGTTTGGGGCAAGAATAAAGCTGGATTTATGCACCCCCGATGGCGTTGACGCAAAAACCCCCTGCGTTGCCCAATGTGCACCTCTCTAGAGAAGGAGAGGTGTACGTCTGTGAGCTGTGATTGGTCCGCTTTGTCTCCTCCTTCACATTTCCTGGTTCTCATCGCTGTTCCACTCTGTCTATTCATGGAAGCACAACTTCCAAAGCAAGTCAGTTGAACAATAGTCCAAATTCAAAAGAATATTGAGGAAGTGAGCAAATACAGAACATTTTATGGCTCATCAAAACCCTAGTAATTACACGGCTGACCACCACCACTGTTATTTGACATACACACCGTTTTCTCAGACTTCTTCTCTTTTATTCTCTGTGCAGCAATCGTATGAAAAGTTGCTTTTTCTTAACATTTATTAGCTCCAACTAATGGAGCTACATCTCAAAAAATTAGAATATCATGAAAAAGTTCGATATTTTTTGTCAATCATTTCAGAAAGTGAAACCCATATATTATATAGATTCATTACACAGAAAGTGATATATTTCAAGTGTTTATTTTAATTTTGATAATTGTGGCTTACAGCCCATGAAAACCCCAAATTCAGTTTCTCAAAAAATTAGAATATTACATAAAATTAATTTTAAAAAAATAGTTTTTTTAATACAGATGTGGACCGACTGAAAAGTATGTCCATGTACACACTCAGTACTTGGTTGGGGCTCCTTTTGGATTAATTACTGTATCAATGTGGCGTGGCATGGAGGTGATCAGCCTGTGGCACTGCTGAGGTGTTATGAAGGTCCAGGTTGCTTTGATTGTGACCTTCAGCTCATCTGCATTGTTGGGTCTGGTGTCTGTCATCTTCCTCTTGACAATACTCCATGGATTCTTTATGGGGTTTAGGCCCGGAGGGTTTGCTGGCCAATCAAGCACAGTGATGCCATGGTCATTAAACCAGGTTTTGATACTTTTGGCAGGGGGGGGGGGGGGTGCCAAGTCCTGCTGGAAAATGAAATCAGGTTCTCCATAAAGCTTGTCAGCAGAGGGAAGCATGAAGTGTTCTTAAATTTCCTGGTAGACGACTGTGCTGACTTTGGTCTTGATAAAACACAGTGGACAAACACCAGCAGATGACCTCTGTTCAGATAAAAGTAAATTTTGCATTTCATTTGGAAATCAAAGTCCCAGAGTCTGGAGAAAGAGTGGAGAGGCACAGAATCTTGCTTGAGGTTTAGTGTGAAGTTTCCACAGTCAGTGATGATTTGAGGAACCATGTCATCTGCTGGTGTTGGCCCACTGTGTTTTATCAAGACCGAAGTCAGCGCAGTCGTCTACCAGGAAATTTTAGAGCACTTCAAGCTTCCCTCTGCTGACAAGCTTTATGGAGAAGCTGATTTCATTTTCCAGCAGGACTTGGCACCCCCCCCCCCCCCCACCACCCTGCCAAAAGTATCAAAACCTGGTTTAATGACCATGGCATCACTGTGTTTGACTGGCCAGCAAACTCTCCTGACCTAAACCCCATAGAGAATCTATGGAGTATTGTCAAGAGGAAGATGAGAGACACCAGACCCAACAATGCAGATGAGCTGAAGGTCACAATCAAAGCAACCTGGATCTTCATAACACCTCAGCAGTGCCACAGGCTGATCACCTCCATGCCACGCCACATTGATACAGTAATTAATCCAAAAGGAGCCCCGACCAAGTATTGAGTGTGTACATGGACATACTTTTCAGTCGGTCCACATTTGTATTAAAAAAACTATTTTTTTAAAATTAATTTTATGTAATCTAATTTTTTGACAAACTGAATTTGGGTTTTAAATGGGCTGTAAGCCATAATCATGAAAATTAAAATAAATAAACACGGACTTCCGGTTATGGCGGCCACGTAGAAGGACACGTATCACTCTGCTCTGCTCCTAGAGATAAAAATTCGGCAAATAACTCTCTCATTTGGAACAGAACTTTTCCCAGCGTTTGGGCGAGGATATGCCGGTGAAGCCTAAGGCTGGGAAATCAGGTGGGGGAAAAATTGAACCGCCGAAGCAGTCCAAATTAACGGACTTTCATGTCTGTGGTGCAGCAGGAAAAGCTGCGGATATGGCAGATGAAACTAGCGGTGGTGCGTTGACTGCTGATGATGGCGGCACAGGTGCAGTGCTGGCTGCCATTAGCTCAATGAGAGCAGACTTTTCCGCTAAACTTGATGGGATTATGGCAGCGTTGGATGCAATGAGAAAGGAATTGGGTGACTGCGTGCAGCGAGTGACGCAGGTGGAGCTTCGTGTTTCCAGTGCGGAGGATGACGTTGGCGGACTTCAATTAAAGGTGCGCACTTTGGAAAAAAAAAATAAATGTCTGGAAGATAATGTCCTGGACTTGGAGTCCCAGTCGAGACGGAACAACCTGAGGCTGGTGGGTCTACCGGAGGGAGCCGAAGGTCGTGATCCATGCTCCTTTTTGGAGGGGTGGATCCCGGAGGCGCTGAACAACGCGGAGCTAAATTCATCAGTCGTCTTGGAAAGCACCCACCGAATTGGCCCACCGAGAGATAACAAGGCAGCACCGAGGACGCTAATTATGAAGTTCCTCAGCTTCAGAGACAGGATGACGATCTCCAACGTGGCGCGAGCCAAAGGAGAAATTAAATACCAAGATCAACAGGTGCGGTTCTACCCAGATTTGGCCTCAGGAATCCAACAGTTAAGGAAGCAGTTTGACCCCATCCGTAAAGAACTGCGCAACCTCGGGATTCGTCATGGAGTGATTCACCCTGCAAGACTTCTGGTCACATATAAGGGCAGAACACACATCTTCAAGACCCCTGAGGAGGCGCAGGTGCTCATCAAGAAGATCCAGGAAGAGACTGGTGGGAGCTAAGCATGAACAGAATATAGGGTAGAATATTTAAGCATTTACATAGGCATTTAACTGATTTGAAGCATATGGCAAGTTTACAAAATATAGATTGTATTACATATTTAAAAAAACAAACAAAAAAAAACTATGATGTACAAAATTGCTATAAAATTTTGGAGTTAAATTGGAAAATTACAGAAGAGAGTTAATGTTACGTTATTAAAAGCAGTAGAGTTAGGGTGATTGGGAGGATGAAGAAGGAGTGGCTTTGGCTGATCCTCGTGGGTGTGGAGCGGTCGATGGCTATAGCGGGAGACGGAATTTTTTTTTTGATTTTGGGGGGTTTACCACGAAGGTGGGAAGGGGGAATTTGTTTGTGTGTAGTTTGTAGGATGAATGTTCAACCACTCATGTTTTTGCTTCTCTGTATGAGCATGTTTATATTGCGAGGTAATCCTAAACCCCCTATTGATCATAGACCAAAGCGTTAATCTTAATTTAACTTCATGGAATTGCAGAGGTCTACAAAATTTAAAAAAACTTAAACAAGTTATGAATAAAATAAAAGACATAGGTTCAAAAATTGTGTTTTTACAAGAAACCCATCTAATAGAGGAGGATGTAAAAAGAATTAGGAGAAAATGGCAAGGAAGTGTGTTCACCTCATCATTTTCATCCCGAGCCAGGGGAGTTATAGGCGCTTTTCCACTAGCCCCACTCAGCCCCGGTTTGAAAACCCGGCTCTACTCACTTCGGTTCGGTTCAGCCTCAGTTGCTTTTCAACTACTGCTGGCGCACCTGCTGGCACACCTGCTGTGGGTGGGATTTGTTGAACAGCAGGCGGCGCCACACCCTCGTGACGTGAAACACACGCGACTGAATCCTCCACAACAAACATGGCTGATGACGAGGAGAGAAGGAAGGAGGAATGACTGTGACATGAAACTGGTTAAATCTATGGTGCTGACTTGTTGTGCTCTGCACAATCTGTGTGAGAGTCATGGAGAGACGTTTGACACTACATTGGATGATGCAGTAGATGAACCAGTGGTGGCAGCGGCACAGAGAGCAGAGGAGCAGGGTGGTGATATTGTAGCGAACTCAATATAAGCACCCTACTTGGCTTGACAAGTGGGTTGACCCTATTGGCGACACAGGTAGAGTGCGGGACTTCGGAGCGGGAGGCGTGAGTTCAAACCTCCCGGTGGGACGTCGCCATGTCAAGCTGCACGTTACAATATAACATTTGATGCAATACTTGTCTATTTTGTCCACATTTATGTGCATACATATTTCAAAAATGTTTTTTGTAAATAAAATGTTGTGCATGGTCCATCTACCTGTCCTCTTGTTCATAACGCTTATCTGTTAAGAAGGTGCAAAGCCATCAGCCTAATGATGAGTCCACACTTCTGTTGTGATAATTGCTCACGCTGAGCGCTCTGACAGCCCTGCTGTGGGGGTTACACACGACGTGTTCCTCCCCACACTCTCAATTTTTTTTTCCCGTATATTTTTCTCTTTGGCGTACAGAAATGGCAGTACGCCCGTATTTGCTAAAATTGCATTTTCCCCGTATTAAAATACGGCGAAACCGTATCACTTGACAGGTATGTAATTACATGCAGAAACACCGCACAGGCCATCTTCACAAAAATCCAGCTCGACAAGCCACTTTTGCTTAGGTGGAAATGCAAATTGAACTATAAATCATGTGCTGATACATATCATATTCTCCCATGTAAAGGTCTCCCACTTATACTTACAAATTGATTTTTAATTTTTGGGAAAAGGGAATATAAATTTTGCACTTGTTGGTAACAACAGTCGTGTGCAACAAAAACACAGTTGTGTATCCTTGTCCGATTTGTCTACTGTTATTAGTGCCAAATTTTTGCTAGATTCCTTCTTAATTTATTAAATTTTGACTGGTGATGCAACATTCAACTTACACGTACTTACCTTTAGCAGTGTCTACAAGTTAAAGCACACCTGTACAACTGCTTATAACCTAAAAAAATGTACCCGTTCAAGAGAAATGGATTCAGCATTGCAAATTTGTTTAAAATAAAAAAAACTACCAGGACATTACGTTTCATTGTGTTGTTAAAAATTAAATTACCATTAGAAGGCTATACACCTGACCTGATGAGCAGCAGCATGTGGAGTGAACAGAGAATGGAATGTGTATGTAATTATTGGCTTTTCTCATACGGTGTCATAACAGATAAACCAGACTTTTGATGCAAACAATACAATTTTATTCCCGAAGCAAAATTTACAAACAAAAAAACAGACTGGGCGATGACATCTCTGCGAGCTCTTCCCTTCGTAACGCAGTGTCCTGTTCCAGGGCTTCATGTGCATCTGCCCGAACATCTGCGGCCGCCTGTCGCAAATGCTGCATGTACTCCTGATTCTTGCCACTGGTCATGTTGCCGTTCCAAGAGCCGCATCTCTTCGTCATGCATGTTGACCATCGCTAATGTAAGGTCAGCGATGGGAGTTGTCTGTTTTCGTCTTGCCTAGATGGAAAGACAGAAAGGCATGGTCGTTAAAGCTGGATCACTACATATATTATGGAATTACACAGGTGAAAGTCTGTGGTGGAATGTCACTATTATATTATGCTTCATTGCTGTATATAAGCTGAACTGTCATGTTGCTGCCCCTCAGTAGAGCAGATTTTGCAACACGCAGGGTGCTGTCTTCGGCTGCAGCTCCCCTGCAAAACTAAAAAGGATTAAGATTAAGAATATGGATGGATGGATGGATGGGTAATGTTTAAACTAGTTGCTTGTAGTGTGGCCGCAGAAATCTGAATGGGTTAATACAGTCAGCTGACGCAAAGCATTTCAATGAAGCATGTTGATTTCAACGGCAGTTCATGAGCTTTAGTTGTTTTTATAAAACAGGAGTTACAACAGCACGTCAATCACCACACCTAAAAATGGTTGTGGAACACCGATAAGTGAAGACCAAAGAATAACCTTTTTGTACATTTAAAAAGACATTTTCAATTAATTAATATGCAGCTACAGGAAATTGCATTAATCAGTTTGGTACATAACTTGTTAGGCTCCAGCCCCACCGCAACCTGTAAAGGATTAAGCGGAAGAAGATGGATGGATGGATGGATTGTCGACCCTGGTTTCCGCTGCTGGACCTGTTTCAACCAAAAAAAAAAATCGTGGTTATTGTGCCTTACCGGCACTTGAACGTGATCCAGATGGAGCTGGTGATGTGGAGCTGATCCAGCTGGCGCTCAGCCAGACGCACACACAGACGCAGACGCAGCGCCAGGAGAGTCCGCTGTGTCAGTCATGTCCACTGAGGTGGACCCCTGTGATATGAAATGCGATTCTAGAAAGAAAATGCACGCAATTTAAAACTTAACACCAAAGTGCAACATGTACACAACACTCAAGTTTTTAACCGTAATACAATAAGCGTAATTCAGCGTTTTGTTCGCGCTAATACTTAACACAAAGCAAGCGTGAATCTGCAGTTGGCTGCAAAACAATACGCGAGCCTCAGTAACAACAATTACTCACAATCTAACAACCTTCCTATTTCTTAAAAACAGTGAGCTTGGCATAGAACGGATCAAGTGGCGAACAGATGCGCAATATCAAATAAACACTCACCATCCACTGTTTCCAAGGGCCGTGACCGTGACGGTGGCCGTGACAGTGACGTGTCGAGCCCAATGTCTCTCAGCGAACCACTTCCACTCCTTCCATCCGCTGAACTTCGAGCATTGTGGTCCTTCACTGCTCGGTAATCGCTTTTCAGCTTTTTCAGCTTTTTCAGCTTCTCCCGACACTGTTTGGCAGTACGGATGTGCCCTTGAGAAGCCATCTGCTCGGACACCTGCATTTCGAGTAGATCCGTCCAACTCGCGCTGGATGCGATCGTCGCCTAATATAGAAAGAAAATTGCGCACCTCCTAATATATTATATTAGGAGTATATTATTATATAAGTATATTATACAGTATATTAATATAATATACCATATTAAAGGGGCGCACTGTGTTCACTGCTGAACAATTACAAATGGCGGTCTTGGAGTAAATTCAGCAGAAAAAGTCGCTTTCATGACGTTACAACATGACCAATCAGCGGCGACCAGTCTCTTAAAGTCATATCACAGCCATACTCAGCCCTACTCGGCCCGGTTAGACCCTGCCCTGGATCAGGTACGAAAAAAGTACCTGCTTAACCGGTGCTGGGGCTAGTAGAAAAGCGCCTAAAGCGGGCTGAGCGGTGTGGTGTAGGGCCAAGTGAGGCTAGTGGAAAAGGGCCTTATGACTCTCATACATAAATCAGTCCCATTTCAAGTGAAAAATGTAATTGGAGACAAATTTGGAAGATATCTAATTATTCAAGGATCTTTGCTATTAGAAAACATAAATCTGGTGAACTTATACGGTCCCAACATAGATGATCAAAAGTTCTTTGCTAATTTATTTCTTATCTTATCATCACTTACAGGGCAACATATAATAGCAGGGGATTTTAATTGTACATTGAATCCTGGTATAGACAGATCAACAGGACTGGACTGTACACACAATGGATGCAGGATGATCATTAAGCATTCTATGAAAGAATTGAGATTGCTGGATATATGGAGAGAAATGAAACCACAAGTTAAAGCCTACTCTTGTTATTCTAATACCTACAAGTCATTCTCACGTATTGACTATTTTTTGATCTCCACAGAATTAAGGTCCAAGATTCAAAACTGCTTTTATGATAATATTGTGATCTCTGATCATGCACCCTGTTGTCTCATATATGTAGATAAGAAATTGACAAAGGAGCCAGGTAGGTGGCAATTTCAGCATAAATGGCTTCAGGATGAGGAATTTGTTAAGTACATAGAAAAACAGATGAGTTCTTCGATATTAATACTACACAAACATCAGCATGTATAAAGTGGGAGGCTTTCAAAGCTTTTATTAGGGGACATATTATTAGTTATACAGGTTCAAAATCTAAGAAGACTCGAGAGGAGAGAGTCCAATTGGAACACAAATTAAAAATTTTTCAAGAAAAAGTGTATGCAGGAAGTAACCCAAAGTTAGAGAACGAATTAATAATTCTGAGAGCTGAATATGACAAAAAATCAGCGAATAGAGCTGCCTCGAGTCTTCTAAGATTGAAGCAATCTTTTTATGAACAAGGTGAAAAATCAGGAAAATTATTGGCATGGCAGATTAAACAATTAGAATCTAAAACACCAATTACCAGTATTATAAGTAACGGACAGGTAGTTGTAGATCCTTTAGAAATTAATAGAGCCTTTAGAGATTACTATGAAAAATTATATGATACAAAAAATGAAACTGACTTAACAAAACTAAATGGGTTTTTGGACGGACTATCTATACCGTGTATTCCAAATGAAAACAGGGAGATACTGGAGTCTAAAATTAGTCAAGAAGAAGTTGGGCTAGCCATTGATAACATGAAATCAGGAAAAAGAGCAGGACCAGATGGTCTTCCAGTTGACCTCTATAAAAAATTTAAGAATAAATTAATAAAACCTTTTTTGGAAATGGTTTTAGAAGCATTTCAAAATAGTAATTTACCATCATACACGAATAATGCCTTAATTATACTGTTGCCAAAACCAGGTAAACCCTCTAATAAATGTGAAAATATGAGACCAATAAGCCTATTAAATGCTGACCTTAAGATAATCTGTAAAATTTTAGCCAGACGAATACAAGAAATATTACCAAATATTATTAACCGAGATCAGAATGGCTTTATAAAGGGAAGACAAGGCTTCCATAATGTAAGAAGATTATTCAATATTATTTACTCTAATAAAGAAGCACCGGATACAGCTCTCTTATCACTGGATGCCGAAAAAGCCTTTGATAGGGTCGAATGGCCCTTTCTTTTTGAAGTCCTACAGAGGTTTGGATTTGGAAATAATTTCATAAAATGGGTTCAGATAATATATAATAATGCTACAGCAGAAATCCTAACAAACAGTAATATCTCAAAATCAATAAAAATCAATAGAGGATGTCGACAAGGCTGTCCACTTTCACCTTTACTGCTTACTATGGCAATTGAACCTTTAGCGATGGCAGTACGTTTACATCCGCAAATATATGGAATTAAGGTTGGACCAACAGAACATAAAATCTCCCTGTATGCCGATGACATAATTTTGTTTATGTCGAATCTTAAAAAATCAATTCCGACCTTGTTGAACTTAATAAAGAATTTTGGGGAAATATCAGGATATAAAATAAATAAAACTAAATCTTCAATATTAATGCTAAATGAGTCCCAGAGAAAGCACCCAGCTTCTGAGGTAAATCAATTCAATGTTGTAAATCAGTTTAAATATTTAGGAATTCAAATTGTGCCCAAGCTGGAATCAGTCGCCAGTGCCAACTACGAAGCCTCAATGACAGACATTAATGAGTTAATTCAGAGATGGATGTCACTACCAATGTCGATGATTGGGAGAATTAATATACTTAAAAGTAATATCTTACCCAAAATACTTTATTTATTTCAATACATTCCTTTACCACCACCTTCAGATCTATTCTCAAGAATTAAAAAAAAGTTAGTGGAGTTTATATAGAACAATAGGAAGGCTAGATTACGTCTGTCCTTACTATATTTACCATTTGATCGTGGAGGTCTGAAATGTCCAAACTTTATGTTGTATTACTGGTCAGCACAACTGAGGTCTATGACATATTATTTTTCATCAAATGATCTCCCTCACTGGACTGAAATGGAATCATACAATTTACCTTTACCTCTTCCCATATTCATATACTCAGACTCGGCAAAAAAATTACAGAAACAAGTTAAAAATCCATTTGTAAAGCATATGATCAAAATATGGTGTGAAACTAAAAAATATTTAAAAGAACCACACTTACTGTCACAATTTAGTCCAATATGGGGTAATCAATATTTTAAACCAGGGAGAGCGGATGCTGTATTTAAAGTATGGAATTTAAAAGGGATCCAAAAAATTCAAGATTTATATTTGTCATGTTCAGATAACATAATGTCTTTTGAAGAGCTGAGGATCAAATTTGATCTTAATAGAACACATTTTTTTAAATATCTTCAGATTAGGAACTTTATTCGATCAAATCAAAACAATGCTCTCACTCGACCTATTTATTCATCCTTGGAAAAAATCTTGACGAAAGATAGTAAGAGAAAGGGTATTATTTCAGAGTTTTATAACTCATTGACATTATCTTCAAGTGAAAACTCACAGAAAAGACTGAATTATTGGAAAGAAGACCTGCAAACTGAAATCTCAGAGGAACAATGGGAATTGGCTTGTACAGAAGCTCAAACCAAATCAATAAATGTACATCTAAAATTGATACATTTTAAATGGTTAATGCGGATGTATGTTACACCGGTGGAATTAAATAGATATAACAAAAACATACCAGATACATGCACAAAATGCATGGAAAGTAAAGGAACCTTATTTCATTGTTTATGGGAATGTAGAAAAATTAGAATGTTTTGGGAAGAGGTGAGGGGAACAATTGAAAAAATAATTTCAAAACAAATTATATTGAATCCTAAATTGTTTTTGTTGGGTCTGCATCCAGAAAAGCACAACTTTAATAAAAGTGAAAGAGCATTCATAGACCTCAGTTTGCTTAACGCCAAAAAATGTATTGCACTATTGTGGAAAAAGACTCATAGACCAGATTTGACTCAGTGGTTAAGACAGATGTTAACAAACCTTCCACTAGAAAGAATAACATACATACTGAAATCAAAGGAAACTGTGTTTGAGAATATATGGAGACCTTTTATTGATTATGTAAAGAATTTAAACATAACTTTTGAAGAAGAAGGTGAATGATGTGTGTGGACCTTGTAAATTCCAAACTGGTGAATGTATAATATGTATACTTATGTAATGGATTACCTAGACTAAACGGAGGAGCATTGTTGAAGACCTGTTCCTGTTAGTGGTTGTTGGTGTGTTTTAGTACTTTTTTTTTTTATTACTTTAGTGATAGTGTTTGATTGTTTGTGTTATGTTTGTAAAAAAAGGTTCAATAAAAATATTGTGGAAAAAAAATAAACACTTGAAATATATCACTCTCTGTGTAATGACTCTATATAATATATGGGTTTCACTTTATGAAATGATTGACAAAAAATATTGAACTTTTTCTTGATAATCTAATTTTTTGAGATGTACCTGTACATCAGTCAATCAATCAAACTTTATTTGTATAGCACTTTTCAAACATTAGATGCAGCACAAAGTGCTTTACATACTGTACAGTGGGGCAAAAAAAGTATTTAGTCAGCCACCAATTGTGCAAGTTCTCCCACTTAAAAGATGAGAGAGGTCTCCAATTTTCATCATAGGTATACCTCAACTATGAGAGACAAAATGAGAAAAAAAATCCAGAAAATCACATTGTCTGATTTTTAAAGAACTTATTTGCAAATTATGGTGGAAAATAAGTATTTGGTCACCTACAAACAAGCAAGATTTCTGGCTCTCACAGACCTGTAACTTCTTCTTTAAGGGGCTCCTTTGTCCTCCACTCGTTACCTGTATTAATGGCACCTGTTTGAACTCGTTATCAGTATAAAAGACACCTGTCCACAACCTCAAACAGTCAGACTCCAAACTCCCACTATGGCCAAGACCAAAGAGCTGTCAAAGGACACCAGAAACAAAATTGTAGACCTGCACCAGGCTGGGAAGACTGAATCTGCAATAGGTAAGCAGCTTGGTGTGAAGAAATCAACTGTGGGAGCAATTATTAGAAAATGGAAGACATACAAGACCACTGATAATCTCCCTCGATCTGGGGCTCCACGCAAGATCTCACCCCATGGGGTCAAAATGATCACGAGAACGGTGAGCAAAAATCCCAGAACCACACAGGAGGACCTCGTGAATGACCTGCAGAGAGCTGGGACCAAAGTAACAAAGGCTACATCAGTAACACACTACGTCGCCAGGGACTCAAATCCTGCAGTGCCAGACGTGTCCCCCTGCTTAAGCCAGTACATGTCCAGGCCCGTCTGAAGTTTGCTAGAGAGCATTTGGATGATCCAGAAGAGGATTGGGAGAATGTCATATGGTCAGATGAAACCAAAATAGAATTTTTTGGTAAAAACTCAACTTGTCGTGTTTGGAGGAGAAAGAATGCTGAGTTGCATCCAAAGAATACCATACCTACTGTGAAGCATGGGGGTGGAAACATCATGCTTTGGGGCTGTTTTTCTGAAAAAACATCCATGTAAAGGAAAGAATGAATGGGGCCGTGTATCGTGAGATTTTGAGTGAAAACCTCCTTCCATCAGCAAGGGCATTGAAGATGAAACGTGGCTGGGCCTTTCAGCATGACAGTGATCCCAAACACACCGCCTGGGCAACGAAGGAGTGGCTTCGTAAGAAGCATTTCAAGGTCCTGGAGTGGCCTAGCCAGTCTCCAGATCTCAACCCCATAGAAAATCTTTGGAGGGAGTTGAAAGTCCGTGTTGCTCAGCGACAGCCCCAAAACATCACTGCTCTAGAGGAGATCTGCATGGAGGAATGGGCCAAAATACCAGCAACAGTGTGTGAAAACCTTGTGAAGACTTACAGAAAACGTTTGACCTCTGTCATTGCCAACAAAGGGTATATAACAAAGTATTGAGATGAACTTTTGTTATTGACCAAATACTTATTTTCCACCATAATTTGCAAATAAATTCTTTAAAAATCAGACAATGTGATTTTTCTGGATTTTTTTTTTCTCATTTTGTCGATCATAGTTGAGGTATACCTATGATGAAAATTGGAGACCTCTGTCATCTTTTAAGTGGGAGAACTTGCACAATTGGCGGCTGACTAAATACTTTTTTGCCCCACTGTATATAACAGCACTAAATGGTGTTCACTTATATCGCGCTTTTTCTCATCTCTGGATGACCAAAGCGCTTTACAGATCCTGCTATCCACCCATTCATGCACACATTCACACACTGATGGAGTCAGAGCCGCCATACACACACAGGCGCTAGCCTGGCCACCAAGAGCAGCTGGGGGTTCAGTGTCTTGCTCAAGGACACTTTGACATGCAGACTGCAGACAGAGTGGGAATCGAACCCATGACCCTCCGATCAGTAGTCGGTCACACTACACCTGCGCCAAAGCCGCCCCCTAACATATAACAGCAGTAGACACATTTTTTTTTTCCCACAATATTTTTTATTGAACCTTTTTTTTTTTTTTTTTTTTTTTTTTTTTTTAACAAACATGACACAATCAGACACTAACACAAAAGTAATTTAAAAATTGAAAAGAACAATAACAAGAAAAAAAAATTGTGTAATAAAAACAACAACAACCATTAACAAACACAAGTCAACAACAATGCTCCTCTGTTTAGTCTAGGTAATCTATTACATAAGAATACATTATATAGGTACATTCAACAGCTTGGAATTTGCAAGGTCCACACATATCATTCACCTTCTTCTTCAGACGTTATGTTTAAATTCTTTACATAATCAATGAAAGGTCTCCATATATTCTCAAACACATTTTCCTTTGATTTCAGTATATATGCTATTCTTTCTAGTGGAAGGTTTGTCAACATTTGTCTTAACCACTGAGTCACATCTGGTCTATGAATCTTTTTCCACAGTAGTGCAGTACATTTTTTGGCATTAAGCAAACTGAGGTCTATGAATGCTCTTTCACTCTTATTAAAGTTATGTTTTTCTGGATACAGACCCAACAAAAACAGTTTAGGGTTCAATGTGATTTGTTTTGAAATTATTTTTTCAATTGTTACCCTCACCTCTTCCCAAAACATTCTGATTTTTCTACATTCCCATAAACAGTGAAATAGGGTTCCTTTACTTTCCATACATTTTGTGCTTGTATCTGGTATGTTTCTGTTATATCTATTTAATTCCACTGGTGTAACATACATCCGCATTAACCATTTAAAATGTATCAGTTTAAGATGTACATTTATTGATTTGGTTTGAGCTCCTGCACAAGCCATAGCAGTAGATACATTTAGTTACATATATTTACAAAAGCACATGACAAACACAAATCACTCTACAGTACACATCGGCTGAAACCCGTTTTGGCAACGGAACAACGCATTCCACCCAACACACAACAAAAATTTGCCGATCACTGCATCAGCGACGTACATTGGTAATGGTGTTGATGTGATGCGTGTGCATAAATCCAGCTTAAGTGCAACACCTACTGGCCAGGAGGTCACAGTGTTGTCTCCATCATGTTTAAAGTTAATTAACAGTATCAACTGACGATACAATGGATATAAAAAGACTGCGCTGCGTTTAAAGATGCTCGTGTCCTCTGACTGGAGGTACTTCAGACAGCAGAGGAAGGTTGCATTATTCCACGTCTCTTTCAGTATTATAGGTGATATGACTATTTTTCTGCCACACAGAAGTTTGATGAGGGAGTCGACTGTCTTGCGCATCTCGGAGGGAGAAAAACGCCTCGTGGGTAAAACCAGGTCTTTGGTGGACCACTCCCAGTTACACGGGGTGAAACTGGACATCCTGGCAGATAAGAACATCTGTTGCAAGGTCTGTGATGGACTTTTGCCAGTCGGTGCATTGTGGCATGCACTACACAAAGAGCAGAGATAAACAAACCTATCATCTGGTCAGTCACTGCAACAGATACTAGAGTCAGTTTGTCTTGGCCTGTCCTTGCCACTGATAATACCTCTATCTGCCAAGAATGTGTCGCTAGTCCAGCAAAAGCTAGCGGTACTCAAATACTTTGCAAGCAGTTTCATGAAATGGTCAGTCAGAGAGCAACTCATACCAGCTTGGACGTCGCCCGGGTTAACAAGGTCAGGAGTTCCTGGCAGCTGAAGGCGAATTACAGAGCTGCATGGAGGAATCTGATCAGACCTAAATGAAACAGTCATTGTCGCCCCGACAGACTGCTATGATGATGACTCTCACTGTTGTGCCATATTTTCTCCTCTTGATGATAACTGTCTTCATTGTGTTCCATGGTATATTTAATGCCTTGGAAATTCTTTTGTACCCTTCTCCTGACTGATACCTTTGAACAATGAGATCCCTCTGATGCTTTGGAAGCTCTCTGTGGACCATGGCTTGTGCTGTAAGATGTGACTACAAAAATGTCAGGAAAAGCCTACTGGAACAGCTGAACTTTATTTGGGGTTAATCAGAGACACCTTAAATGGTGGCAGGTGTGTGCTGACTCCCATTTAACATGCGTTTGAATGTGATTGGTTAATTCTGAACACAGCCACATCCCCAGTTATAACAGGGTGTGCATATTTATGCAAACAGATCATTGTAAGTTTTTCATTTTTTATTTTCCCCTTGAAAGATTTCAATTTGTTTTTCAATTGGGTTGTACAGGTTATAGGTCATATTAATTGTGGAAAAAGTTTTGAAATGATTTCTCTTGGTCTCATTTTTTTTACATCACAAAACCTGGCATTTGAACAGGAGTGTGTCAATATTTATATCCACTGTACACATGGACTGATAAATGTAAACTATTGTAGCTTACTGGCCTGGATTGATGCAGAGTATTATGTGATTTGCAGTAACTGCAGTTTTGAGTGCTACAGTATATACCAGTAAGATGTGTATTATAAATATACACATGGGCCGCATTTCATTGTCCTACAGGCTGGATGTGGCCTACAGGCTGGATGTGGCCCACAGGCCTTGAGTTTGACATGCATGCTCTTAAAGAATCCATCCATCCATCCATCCATCCCCAGTTAATTATTTCTTAGTTACTTCCTTACTAAATTATCTTGTCCTGTTCAGGGTTAAAGGAGGGCTGGAGCTCATCCCAGTTCTTCTAGAATGAGAAGCAGATATACCCTGGACAGTTAATCCATCCACTGCATGTATTACATTTATACATACATTTGTGTGAGTGAAAAAATACCTACACAGAAATTAATCCCAGTATACCTTAACTGCTGAAATGCACTGGACCAGTGAGAAGCTGTGTTTGAGGTGATGTCACATCCTGGTTAAAATAAGTGGAAAATAACATTACGTTTTATAGAATAAACACCATTCAAGGACAGCATGTAGCTAGAGATTGGCAGGAAGCTGCGCTATGTTATGAGCTGATGTTCATTTGAAAACACATGTTGGTACAGAAAGGAGCTAACGTTAGCCACAACAGCTAGCATAAGCATCACATCTAACGTTCAATGGGAACTTAAAATGCTTTGTAATGTTATAATGGGCCGCATTGTAAAATATCTCGAGGTTAGTATGTCCAAAATGCTCCAGTGTCAGCGAGAAATATTTCACCAGTGTGTTTTGACTTGTAGGAAAAAAAAAAATCTAGAGCAGATTTTCTACACTGCCACACCACATTTTCACATTGCAGCAGTGTGAAATAGTAGATTTTGTGCTTTCATGCCATTTGGGTTGGAATTTGACTCATGTTGAGTCAAAACAGTAACTTCTGTGTCAGTCCAGTACTGGGGTATTGACAACCAATCAGGACAGACTATCCAGAGCACACATGGTACATAATTTTCAGAGGAAAAACTGACCTTTGGACAGTAAAATTAAAGTAAAATCTCCATATAGACCGAGAAAAATAAGTTACCTCTTCATGTTTACATTAGAAAATGCATTTTAAATGCAAAAGTGATTAATTTGATTAGATTAACAACAGTGGTTATATAGAGAGGATTTAAGTAAAAAAGGTAATGAAAATGAGCCCCATGATCCCTCCTGCAGGTGGTATACAGCATATAGTAAAACTTAATTTCCTTGGATTTTTTTCCAAGAGAGTAAGAACATTCAAGTGTTATTTACATCCCTTCCTGGAGGCCTTTGGGAGAAAAGTGAATAGTGGCAATTCAAAATCTTACACCATACTCCATTTAACTGATGACTCATTAGAAAGCCTCGAGGGTAAGGTGGTTCATTTGAACTTTACCCTACTTTTCTCATGATTGAACGTATCACACATGCCTGTCATATTACCTAATAAAAATATTCTAAAAGAAATGCTTTCAAACTTTATGAAAGATGTTGCATAAGGACTGAAACGGACAAGATAAAGTTGATGGGAGCAGTGAATGTTACAATTCAAAGTGATAACATGGCTATCTAGACATGCCATTACTTTTCTTTAAATTTAAAATCAATGTGAAAGTATGTTCTGAATTCATAAGAGAGCAGTGTTAGGTCTTACCCGTATTGTGCAAAATTGTGTTTTCATGGGTTTAAATCTTGATACAGCCGTGTACACTATTTAAATACTAAATCACTCACTTCACAAACAAAATACACAGTCTTAATTTAGCTTTGAAAGAAATTAACACCTTTCACTTCCTGGGCTTTATGATTTCACAAACCAATAAGGTCCGCCTTTAGTTGTAAACTAAATTCACTTCAATTATCTCCTTACTTGTGATTGGCACATTAAATAAAATTATCAGAAAACTGATTTTTTTTTTAGATGGAATATTAAAGACAGATTCTTTAAGTACCTTTAAAAATTTACAGAAGTTGTTTTTGTTCTTTTGGTTAGAACTTAAAATTAATCAACCTTTAATTGTAATTTAGGATGGTGATCCTTTGTTGTGTCACATGACAAATTTTACCTTTATATCTGCTGGGGTTTGGAGAGCAGGCATGATAGTGAATGAAAGAAGCAACTCCATTTTATAACAACTATGCCAGAGTTTGTGCATGGCCCCCAGAAATCTGACAGCAGACAGGGCGATCTGAGTTCACAGATAATACTCTCTGTTAAGGCCCTGTCACACCTAGATGATTTAGGCAGCGTTTGCCAAACATATGGAAAAAATTAGAACATGCTGGCGTACGTCGAATCAGTTATGTAGGTAAGTGTTGTTTAAGCTAAGGGCACACTGAAGAACGCTGAAGAATGCTGGTATACATCGTTGTACGCCGAGCTCCTCTGAAAATTTTCAGCATGCTGAAAAATTTTCATTGTATCCAGCGTATGGCTGATACATCCCACATAGGCGAAGCATAAGTTGTAGGGAAGTTATGCGCTTGATCACACACGTTACTTGTAAGCAACTCATAAGTTACTCATAATTCAAAATACGTTGAGATAAATGTCTAGCGTACCCAGAACTTATTTCTAACATATGAATAATGCTCTTTGAACCTATGTGTAACTTAATGAACAGGTTTCTAACTTAAAGCTATCCTATAATGGCGTATTTACAGCATTAATTTACAGGAGGAACCCAATAAACTGGTCTTGTTCTTCTATTTTAATTCCATATATTTGTGGATGTAAACGTACTGCCATCGCTAAAGGTTCAATTGCCATAGTAAACAGTAAAGGTGAAAGTGGGCAGCCTTGTCGACATCCTCTATTGATATTTATTGATTTTGAAATATTGCTGTTTGTTAGGATTTCTGCTGTAGCATTATTGTATATTATCTGAACCCATTTTATGAAATTATTTCCAAGTCCAAACCTTTGTAAAACTTCAAAAAGAAAGGGCCATTCGACCCTATCAAAGGCCTTTTCGGCGTCTAATGATAGGAGAGCTGTATCCGGTGCTTCTTTATTAGAATAGATAATATTAAATAGTCTTCTTACATTATGGAAGCCTTGTCTTCCCTTTATAAAGCCATTCTGATCTCGGTTAATAATATTTGGTAATATTTCTTGTAGTCGTCTTGCTAAAATTTTACAGATTATCTTAAGGTCAGCATTTAATAGGCTTATTGGTCTCATATTTTCACATTTATTAGAGGGTTTACCTGGTTTTGGCAACAGTATAATTAAGGCATTATTCATGTATGGTGGTAAATTACTATTTTGAAATGCTTCTAAAACCATTTCCAAAAGTGGTTTTATTAATTTATTCTTAAATGTTTTATAGAGGTCAACTGGAAGACCATCTGGTCCTGCACTTTTTCCTGATTTCATATTATCAATGGCCAGCCCAACTTCTTCTTCTTGACTAATTTTAGACTCCAATATCTCCCTGTTTTCATTTGGAATACACGGTATAGATAATCCGTCCAAAAACCCATTTAGTTTTGTTAAGTCAGTTTCATTTTTTGTATCATATAATTTTTCATAATATTCTCTAAAGGCACTATTAATTTCTAAAGGATCTACAACTGCCTGTCCGTTACTTATAATACTGGTAATTGGTGTTTTAAATTCTAATTGTTTAATCTGCCATGCCAATAATTTCCCTGATTTTTCATCTTGTTCATAAAAAGTCTGCTTCAATCTTAGAAGACTCGAGGCAGCTCTAGTCGCTGATTTTTTGTCATATTCAGCTCTCAGAATCAGTAATTCGTTCTCTAACTTTGGGTTACTTCCTGTATACACTTTTTCTTGAAGAATTTTTATTTTACGTTCCAATTGGACTCTCTCCTCTCGAGTCTTCTTAGATTTTTTTATTTTTTTTTATTTAAGTTTTTGTAAAGGGTATACAGGTCGTTACAGCAATGCAGTGTTTACATTTTCATCACATGTTCCCTTATTTCCTGATATCTGACAACATTGGAAGATTAATTCTTACAACACCCCTTATTTTTTTTTTTTTTTAAAGTGAAAGAAAAAGTGAAAAGAGAAAAAAAAACAAACAAAAAACAAATAAAAAAAAACAAACAAACCAGTAAAAAACAAACAAAAAGAAAAAGTAAGTAAATAAAGATAAAAGAGCATCTGAGTAGCTTTGGAACAAAGAGAGGAACCATTATTGAAATGGTATTTGTCAAAGATTAGATCTAATGGAAGACACATATGAGGTCCAGGGTTGCCAAAAGTTCATGAACCCATCCATGTCCTGTCTCAGTGCGAATGTCAACTTTTCCATCGAGTAAATGTCTTGGATCACGTTAGTCCAATCTTCAGGTGTAGGACAGTCCTTCAACATCCATTTTTTAGTTAGAGCTTTTTTGCTTGCCAATATTAAAACATTGAATAAGTATTTTTCTCCTCGTCTTTCCAGTGAGTCCGGTAGTAAACCCAAATACAAAGTTACAAAAGAAAAGGGAACTGTAATTTTGAATATTTTCCCCAATATTGTCTGTACATTGGTCCAATATTGGTGGATAACTGGGCATGACCAAAACACATGAAAATGATTTGCAGTCTTTTCACCACACAAGCGCCAACAGTTCAATCCCTTATGGGTAAATTTGTTTTGTGCAGGTGTTCTGAAAAATCTTGCCAAGTTTTTCCATCCAAATTCTCTCCACTGCAGGGATGAGGTACTTTTCCATTGCTGTTTATTTAGCTTTTCCCATATTTCCAGATGTAAAGTGAAATTCCCCTCTTTTTCCCATCTCTCTTTTATATAAGATGTGTTGTCTCCTTTTAAGTCTTGAAGACCTTGGTATATTTTAGAAATGTATCTGATCCCTGGGATCCCTTTATATGCCATTAAGAAGACCTTCAGAACACCTGACTGGGCCCTTTCCAAAACCTCCTTTTTAAGTATATTGTTTATGTGGTGTCTAAGCTGGAAGAACCTGTAAAGGTCTTGATTTATTAGGCCTTGTTTTTTCAAATCTTCAAAACTTCTTAAGAT
Organism: Pholidichthys leucotaenia; assembly: GCA_020510985.1. Taxonomy (NCBI): domain Eukaryota; kingdom Metazoa; phylum Chordata; class Actinopteri; order Cichliformes; family Pholidichthyidae; genus Pholidichthys; species Pholidichthys leucotaenia. The sequence goes on along the minus strand of CM035838.1, from coordinate 364,704,827 downwards.
TTGCCCTTTAAAAAAATCGTAATATTTTATCAGCCCCTTCTCCTTCCACTTTTTAAATCTGGTGTCTGTTTTATTATGAGTAAAGTCCTGATCATAGGCGATCCATTGCAGAAGTCGATAGGGCTCTTTAGTTTGATTCTCTCTGACTATCTTAAACCAAATTTTTAGCGGGGTCTCTATCCACGGGTTAGTGTTATTCAAAAGCTTAGGTAAGACATTGTTCCCTATTATCGCCTGTAGGGGGATGTCACTTGTTATTTGGCATTCGATCTCCTTCCATTGTGCAGAGTAGACTGGGTTACATATCTCTACTAAAGTTTTAATTTGTGCGGCTTTAAAGTAGTCCCTGATATTTGGCAGCGCGAGCCCACCTTTGTCTTTGTTTAGCTGTAGGGTTCTATATCTGATTCTAGGTCTCTTGCCCTGCCATATGAATCTTGAGATCCTTCTGTCCAGCTCCTGCCATGTTTTATTGGGAGGTTCTACCGGTATTGTTTGGAAAAGGTATAGAAGACGTGGAAGTATATTCATTTTGACTGCTTCAATTCTTTGTGCAATACCCAAGAATGGTATCATATTCCATCTTGCTAGGTCAGATTTTATTTTTGTCACCAGTGGATCATAGTTTAGTGATATAATTTTGTTGAGTTGTTTCGGGATATTGACCCCCAGATATTTCATAGATTCCGACTCCCAGTTAGTTTTGAGTTTGCTTAGTGAATAATGATTTGGGTCATAGTTGAATGTTAAAACTTGGGTTTTATGCATATTTAATTTGTACCCCGATAAATCTCCATACTCTGAAAAAACTGAGGTTAGTTCTGGTAAAGAAGTGTCCGGCTGCCCTAGGTATATTAAAATGTCATCAGCAAAGAGTGCTATTTTATGTTCCTTCTGACCAAGTGTAATACCTTGAATTTTTTGGTTTTGTCTTATCCATTGGCTCAGAGGTTCTATGAAGATTGCAAAGAGCAGTGGAGACAGGGGGCAGCCCTGACGACATCCTCTTTCCAGTTCAAAAGATGATGATAAATTACCGTTAATCCTTATTTTAGCTGTTGGTTTTTTATATAATGCCTGTATAGTTCTAATGAAGTTGTTATGAAAATTGAAACTGGATAAGATTCTGTATAGAAAAGACCAGTCAACCGAATCGAATGCTTTTTCAGCATCTAATCCTAATATGACTGCATTTAAGTTATATTTTTTTATATGATGAATTATGTGTAAAGTGCGTCGAATGCTGTCTTGTGTCTGTCTTTGTCTTATAAAACCTGTTTGGTCTAAATGAATTAGGTCTGTCAGTATATTCTCTAACCTTTTGGCAAGGATAATGGTAAAAAGCTTATAGTCCTGATTTAGTACACTGATTGGTCTGTAGTTGGAGCACTCTAGTTTATCCTTTTCAGGTTTAGGTATAACTGCAATGACCCCTTCTCTCCAGGAGGGGGGGATTTCCCCTGTGTGGAGGACATAATTAAATGTTTTCAGGAGGAGAGGAGATAGTTGCTGTTTAAAGGTTTTGTACCACTCTGCTGTATAGCCATCAGCTCCTGGGGATTTGTTAGCTTTAAGTTTCATAATTGCTTTTTCCAATTCTTTAGGATGTATTTCTGACAGTAGTGTTTTATTTTGTGACTCCGTAAGTTGGGGAAGGTTTAATGTGTTTAGGAATGCCTCGGATGCATTTTTATGTTTTTTGTGGGAGTATAAGTTCTTATAGTAATTCTCGAAGTTTTTAAGAATATCCTGAATTCTGAATTTTATTTCCTTTGATACTGGGTCTCTGATTTTGTAGATTGCTCTTTCTGTTTGATGTTTCCTCAATTTATAGGCTAGCAATTTTGCCGATTTACTGCCTGCTTCATAGTATTTTTGTTTCAGAAATGTAAGTTTCTTCTGGATTTCTATTGTGTAGATCTCATTTATTTGGTTTTTAATTTCCTTAATCTTGAGCGAGTCAGTAGAATGAGTGTTGCCTTTGTGTTCTTTTTCTAGGTTCCTAAGTTCTGACTCTAATGTGGATAGTTTTTCTTGTCTTAGTTTCTTTTGGGTTGCCAGTTTTGCAATAATCTTTCCTCTTATTACAGCTTTACATGCATCCCACAGTATTAAAGGGGATACTTCTCCATTATCGTTATCTTCCAAATATCTGAGAATATCTGACTCCAATTCATCTTTCAATGGTCCTTTCAGGACATTTGAATTTAACCTCCAAGAAAATGTATTATTTGTGTATTTTTGGATATTTAAGTCCATGTAGATCGGACTGTGGTCGGAGAGATCCATCAGTCCTATTTTACATGTTTTTACTCTACCAATGTCTCTATTAAACATAAAAAAATAGTCAATCCTTGAGTAAGATGAATGTGGAGTTGAGTAAAATGTATAGTCTTTTACACTGGGGTTGAGTTCCCTCCACACGTCACAGACTCCCAATTCTTTTAGTAGCATCCGAGTATTCCTGTTTTGGGTGTTATTTTGATGTGGGGAATTACCAGAAGCATCCCAGTATGGATTCAGTCTAAGATTGAAGTCCCCACCACATATCACTAAACCTTGAGCTTTAGTTATCATTAGGTCGAATACATTTTTATAAAATTTCCAGTTAGCCCCTGGGGGAGCATACACATTCAGCAGGGTGATATCTTCTCCCTCTAGCCGCCCAGTTACCAAACTGTATCTCCCTTCTTTATCTTTGTGTTCTGATTTTTTTTCAAATGTAATTTTGGTTGATATCAATGTTGCTACTCCCCTCCTCCTCCCTGATTTATATGAAGATGAAGAGATCATTTTAAACCCTTGTCTACTGAGTTTATTGTGTTCCACGTCTGTTAGGTGGGTTTCTTGTAAAAGTATTATTCCTGCTTTGTCTTTTTTCATTTTGCCTAGAATCTTGGATCTTTTAACTGGATTCAGGATTCCTTTTACATTATATGAAATTATTTTGGTTACACCCTGTTTCTCCATTGTGTTGTTTTGTTTAGTATAACTGTGTGGTGGCCCTCTTTTGTGCTACTCAGAAACTGAAAGAACATTAAAAACAAGAAAAACATTAAGAACATAGTGTAAAAAACTTTAAAACAAAAAGCTGTCAAAAGAACTTCCTGAGCTGAGGTCTTTTTAAAGACCCTGTAAGAGCCTTGATGGAGTGAAGGCTCTGAGGGAAATTCCTCAAACTCTGTTACGTGTTGAGGGCCCTCTCTTACCACTGAAAGTTGTCCCATGCTTTTAACGTGAGTTTCAGAACCCAATCCAAACTTGTAATGATTTTTTTTTTTTTTTCCTTTTATGCCTAAACCCTGTGAAATTGTGTGCACCCTCCCACCCCCATCACATCAAACATTCACGCAAAAACAGTATTTGTTAGTATGAGGAGAACATGTGGATTATTGTCACATTTCTATTTTAACAAGTTTTTTTTTTTTTTTTTTTTTTTTTTATTACAAAGACTTATTTGTTTCAAATAATATGATTGTTCCATGAAATGTTTTACCACATGCTGAATATGCATCTCCTTTAATGTTTGTTACCTTGTATGAGGGGGGTTGGATGTGCGGATTGATTCAAGAGGAAAAAGAAAAAAAGGTCGCTATTCCAACCTGAAAACGGATAGTTTATCCGCGACGCTCTGGTGCTGGGTTTCCCGCTGCTGGTCCGTGGATTTTGAGGGTCTTTGTGTTGTCCATGTTTGCGCTTTGATCTTCACACTTGGGTCTGCCGCGGGTTTAAATACCGTTACCGGGAGCCCTCTTTTCGCCATGTCAGCTGTTGCTTCTTCCGCCGAATTATAGAGACACGTTTCATCGCCGTAGAAGACCCTTAACTTCGCAGGAAATGGTGTCTGAAAGCGCAATTTCTTCTCTCTTAACACCTTTTTCGCGTCATTGTATTCCCTGCGCTTTTTAAGGACCTCCGGGGCGTAATCGTGTTCCACGTAGACTTTTCTCTCCTGGTGCATAAATCCTTTTTTCTGCCAGGCCAGTCTTACAACCTCTTGTTTTATTTTGAAATTGGAAAATCTTACCAACACCGAACGTGGGGGCGCTTCCGCCGCCGGCCTAGCGGCTAATGAACGATGTGCCTTTTCTATCTTCAAGTCGGTGGTTTGTGGAATATCCAATTTCTCTCTTAGTAAGGATTCCACGCATTCTGCCATTGAGTTAAAACCATTTTCGGTTCCTTCTATCAGACCATGAATTCTTATGTTATCTCTTCTTTGTTTTCCTTCTTGGTCGGTTAGCTTAGCCTCTATAGCTGCTTGTCTTTTGCGTAGGTCCAGCACAGAATCTTCGAGCACTTTTATTCGATCCTCTGTTTCCAAGATTCGGTTCTCGGCCTGGTCCACTCTGCTGTTTGTCCTTTTCAATTCTTCTCTGAATTCCCGAAATTCGGCCGTAACATCTCGGCGAAATCGTCGTAGTTCCTCAAATAGTGATTTCAGGCTAACCCTTTTGTTAGCTATCACCAGCTCCTCGTCTTCTGAACGGGGATCTTCCAGTTCAGATTCTCCGGCCGATACGTGTCCTGGCCTGGAGAATTTCAGTTTCTTCTGTTTTCCTTTAGACATGATGATTTTGTCTTTTGATTTTCACTCCTCCAAAAATCCGTTAAGTTTGATTTTCAAGGTGTTATCCTGGATTGAGTCTGAGAGCTTCAGTGTTAAGCTGCAGTCGCCATGGCGTCCAGACCGCCAGAGTCTTCTTAGATTTTGAACCTGTATAACTAATAATATGCCTCCTAATAAAAGCTTTGAAAGCCTCCCACTTTATACATGCTGATGTTTGTGTAGTATTGATATCAAATAACTCATCTATCTGTTTTTCTATGTATTTAACAAATTCCTCATCCTGAAGCCATTTATGCTGAAATTGCCACCTACCTGGTTCCTTTGTCAATTTCTTATCTACATATATTAGACAGCAGGGTGCATGATCAGAGATCACAATAATATCATAGAAGCAGTTTTGAATCTTGGACCTTAATTCTGTGGCGATCAAAAAATAGTCAATACGTGAGAATGTCTTATAGGTATTAGAATAACAAGAATAGGCTTTAACTTGTGGTTTCATTTCTCTCCATATATCTAGCAATCTCAATTCTTTCATAAAATGATTAATGATCATCCTACATCCATTGTGCGTACAGTCCAGTCCTGTTGATCTATCTATACCGGGATTCAATGTACAATTAAAATCCCCTGCTATTATATGTTGCCCTGTAAATGAAGATAAAATAAGAAATAAATTAGTAAAGAAATTTTGATCATCTATATTGGGACCATATAAAGGGCCTTTTCCACTAGCATGCTTTAGCGCGACACGGGACGGCTCAGCACGCTTTGTACGCTTTTCCACAAGCCCCAACACGGTTTAACAGCCGCGATTCTCAGCCCCGCTGCAGGGCAGGGTACAGCAGTGCTGAGCTGTGCCGTGTTGTGACGTTAACAGACTGGTCGCCGCTGATTGGTCAGGTCGTAACCGACGCTGATTGGTCAGGTTGGAACCGCCCCTCTCCTCCTCCTCATCTACCAAATCTTCACGACCTTCTCAATAAAGTTTTTGAAAAAAAAAAAAAAAGAATCTTCATGACCGCCTTTACTCAGCACGCAACCACTGTTGGCGGTTTCTTTTCAGTGTATTGCTGTGCTATTTTCATTTATTCTCTATCAAAAATGGCTTCGCGTAATAAGGGTGTTCCATGGACCAATAAGGAGGTGCAGTGTCTGCTCACTGCATTGTCAGACGAACGTATCCAGCGTGAGTTAGACGGAGCCGCCCGGAATGAAAAAATATACCGGGAGGTCTCGACATCGGAGTCCTTTAACGGTGAGTTTTAATTTTTTTTTATTGTGCGTTTTTTCGCAAATATATTCGGTAAGACGCTCAGTTTATTTATGCAATAAAAAAGCTGTTCATTTGTGGATGGATTGCTGCTTTATTGCAGCACACTGCGGACTAAAGCTTTTATTTTAATTATTCATGTGAACAATACGCTGAAATAAGCTTATGTATTCTTGTTAAAAACTATTGTCTTTTCTGTATATATTGCACTTTCGTGCTGTATTTTATTGTGTGCATTTTCCTTGTAGAATCATCCCACGCGTCCGCCGCGACAGCCCGCACGGATTAATTCAACCGAGCCTTCCTGAACCAGAGCTGGCAGAGACGCCTTCATTCTACCGAGCCTCAGCACTCAGTGGTCGACGTGTATAAAATGTCGATTAACCTTCATGTTGTTGCAATTTTTTTTTTTTATTTTAATATTTTGTATATAATAAAATGGAATTGTTTTGGAAAGTGTGGTTTTTCTGTTATAACACTGAATTATAAAACAGTATAATTACATAGAAATTCCATTGCCTAATCTGATCAAAATGATGCTGATCTTCCTGTCAGGGGTCAACCATTGTAAAGGTAATGTAATTTTTAACTAGACCAAAAAAGAAATCTTTTTGTAAGTTTTCTGTTCTTTTTATTGAAATATCATAAAAAATTAGCACCAAGTCAAAGTAGGTACAAGTATATGTAAATTGAATGTTCTATCGGCATTCCAAATAGAGAAATTACCATACTTTAGAAGGAGTGTAGCATCATCTAAACAGAAAATAATAATACTGTTGTTCCAAACGTTGACCTGAAGGTGAAAAACATGAATTTTTTTAATTCAGTACATCCAAAAATGCCCTAGGATGTAAAAAATAATACAATTTGGTGTTGGACAGTGTGCCACCGTCTCATTATTTAATACGAATAAAAACAAGTTTCAGCTCATTATTTCTAGGTCATTTGGCAGTTAATTCAAAACAAAAGTGACTTGTGTTGTTGCAGCTTAATTATGAGATAAAATTAATTGTGAGATAAAACCACAGAGCGAGCAAGGCAATAATCCTTGGATCCTTTTTTGTCTGGTGTAAATAAGGACTCAGTCGGGTGCGTAACGTCACGGGAGTGTGGCCCCGCCTCGCTGAGAATCTGCCGCTGCCCCGCTTCTAAAACCTCCTAACACAGACCATCACAGCACAAGCACAACACCGTGCTAATGGAGACAGAAGCATTCCGAGCCGTACTGAAGTGAATCGAGCCGTACCGAGGTGTGCTGGGCTAGTGGAAAACAGGCTTAAGTTCACCAGATTTATGTTTTCTAATAACAGAGATCCTTGAATGATTAGATATCTTCCAAATTTGTCACCAATTACATTTTTCACTTGAAATGGGACTGATTTATGTATGAGAGTCATAACTCCCCTGGCTCGGGATGAAAATGATGAGGTGAACACACTTCCTTGCCATCTTCTCCTAATTCTTTTTACATCCTCCTGTATTAGATGAGTTTCTTGTAAAAACACAATTTTTGAACCTATGTCTTTTATTTTATTCATAACTTAATTTTGTAGACCTCTGCAATTCCATGAAGTTAAATTAAGATTAACGCTTTGGTCTATGATCAATAAGGAGTTTGAGATTACCTCGCAATGTAAACATGCTCATACAGAGAAGCAAAAACATGAGTGGTTGAACATTCATCCTACAAACTACACACAAACAAATTCCCCCTTCCCACATTCGTGGTAATCCCCCCAAAATCAAAAAAAAAATTCCGTCTCCCGCTATAGCCATTGACTGCTCCACACCCGCGAGGACCAGCCAAAGCCACTCCTTCTTCATCCTCCCAATCACCCTAACTCTACTGCTTTTAATGACGTAACATTAACTCTCTTCTGTAGTTTTCCAACTTAACTCCAAAATTTTATAGCAACTTTGTACATCATAGGTTTTGTTTTTGTTTTTTTTATAATATATAATACAATCTATATTTTGTAAACTTGCTATATGCTTCAGATCAGTCAGATGCCTGTGCAAATACTTAAATATTCTACCTTATATTTTGTTCATGCTTAGCTCCCACCAGTCTCTCTTGGATCTTCTTGATGAACTCCTGCGCCTCCTCAGGGGTCTTGAAGATGTGGGTTCTGCCCTTATACGTGACCAGCAGTCTTGCAGGATAAATCACTCCATGACGAATCCCAAGGTTGCGCAGCTCTTTACGGGCGGGGTCGAACTGTTTCCTTAATTGTTGGATTCCTGTGGCCAAATCTGGGTAGAACCGCACCTGTTGATCCTGGTATTTAATTTCTCCTTTGGCTCGCGCCGCGTTGGAGATTGTCATCCTGTCTCTGTAGCTGAGGAACTTCATAATCAGCGTCCTCGGTGCTGCCTTGTTATCTCTCGGTGGGCCAATTCGGTGGGCGCTTTCTAAGACGACTGATGACTGCAGCTCCGCGTTGTTCGGTGCTTCTGGGATCCACTTTTCCAAAAAGGAGCATGGATCCAGACCCTCCGTTCTCTCCGGGAGACCCACCAGCCTCAGGTTGTTCCGTCTCGACCGGGATTCTAAATCCAGAACATTATCTTCCAGACGTTTATTTTTTAATTCCAATGTGCGCACCTTTAATTGTAGGCCGGTGATGTCATCCTCAGCACTGGCAATTCAGAGCTCCACCTGTGACACCCGTTCCATACAGTCGCTTAATTCCTTTCTCATTCCTTCAATCGCTGCTATAATCCCATCAAATTTAGTGGAGAAGTCTGCTCTCATTGAACTAATGGCAGCGAGCACCGCATCTGTGCCGTCACCAGCAGTCACCGCTCCTCCGCTAGCTTGTTCCGCCATATCTGGGGATTTTTCTGCTGCGTCACGGACGTGAAAGTCCGTTAACTTGGACTGTTTCGGCGGTTCAGTTTTTCCTCCACCTGATTTCCCAGCCTTAGGCTTTACCGGCATGTCTTCGCCCAAACGCTGGGATAGTTTTTGTTCCAATTGAGAGAGTTATTTGCCAATTTTTTTTTATTTTTAGGAGCAGAGTAGAGGGAAGCACGTCCTTCTACGTGGCGGCCATAACCGGAAGTCCCCCTTGTTCTTCTATTTAGTCAAAGTAAAGAGATGTTTCCTACCTTGACATGTTTCGACTGTGATGGTCTCTGTGTAGACTAGGTGACACCTTTATGAATTAAGAGCTGACGTAATCCACCTGCTCTCTGTTCTGATCAGCTCAGCTGGTGCCTACAGTGCACACATACACAGAGAGTTGCACACACATGTACTGTACTTGTTCGTGTAATGGGACTTGTCGGGGACGTGTCCGAGGATATTATGAAGATTCAAATAGCTGTTTAGCCCTTCTTGTCATGTTTTTTGCCTTTGACTGCAGTCTGTACCATCAGCTGTCCAGTGCTGTTCTGATAGATATGCCAGAACACCGAAGGAGGAGGATCCAATCAGCTGATCGCCCGAAGCACAGAGCTCAGCATTTTTCCATGGTAAATGGTACTCACTTATATCAGGGATGGCAATTTTCCGCCGATCCGCGGATTTCCACCGATTTATTTTCAAATTGATCATTTCTGTGAATCGTCTAAATCCGTTGAGAAAATTTTAGGGGGGGTAAGGTACCTTATTGTTACCGATTTTAGCGAAAATCAACACGATTACATAAGCGCTCGGCGCTTCCTCGGGTCAAGTCTCCCGCGATAACCCGGATGTTTTGTACTCAAGCTACTGCTGTATTGTAAACAGCCCTGCGATTGGATAGTTGCAAACGATTGGACCAATCAAATGGCTCGTTGTATGCTTTGTCAAAAATTCATGGTGGCGTGTTCAATCAGGGATGTGATTTTTCACATCCCTGACTAATTCGTGGAATTCCGCTTTTTTTTTTTTTTATCTTCCAGGAAGATAAAGTATGTTAAGTACATTCGCGGCTTGTGGTCCACGAACGCAGTGAAGGTTCGCCCTTTCAGCCAGAAGTGAAAGTGGCGTATGGCCAGGTGGAGAGCCATTAACTCTCTGTCGAACATGCTGTATTTACGCTCACTGTCGTGCAAAGACCTGCTAAAAAAGGTGAGCGGCTGCCAAGAACCGGCAACGCATTGCTCCACGACGGCCCCATGTCCGAGGCGTTGGTAGTGAGCGCTATCCGAGCCACCGGGTCTGGGTGCGCCAGTAGTGCAGCGTTCGCCAGAGCTGTTTTAACCTCAGAGAACACCTGCTCCCGCTCAGGAGTCCAGTCGACTCTGTCCGCCGGTTTCCGTTTCTTGAGTGCGGTGTACAACGGCTGTATGAGCTGGGCTGCGCGGGGGAGGAAACGGTTATAAAAGTTAACCATCCCCCAAAACTCCTGCAGCACCCTGACATTGATGTTGAGGAGAAAAAATAGCAAAACAATTTAGTTACATTACTTTTATGATTCCAAGGAGTTTGAAATTGACAGCGCACAGCGGACATTGACTCATAACTTTTGAATATTTCTAAGACTTGGCTACATCAGTGATTGTGCAAAATGAATTGCTCAAGACTCAATGGAGATTGAAACTGGTGATCTGAAATGAATGCTGAAATTATAAAAAGTAATGGTATGAGTGAATTTTATTTCTATTATGGAATAGATAAAATTAACTGATTTTGATGTGATCAAGTGTTAAAGCATGTGATGGATAATGCTTGTTGGAATATTTTAGGAATGCTATCTTCTTGGAACAGAAGTCAATATTATACAGTAATAAGTGGCATTCAGCTGTTTGTTTTATGTCATTTAAGCACAGTTCTGGTACTTAAAAATCATAAAAACCCAGGAGCTTCGGGGGGCTTCGCCCCCCTTGCCCCCCCACCAGGGCTCTGCCCCGGACCCCGCTGGGGGACTATGTCCCCCAGACCCCCTACAAAACTTTCAGATAATTTCCCCAACCCCAAATCACATCCCTGGTTCGTGTTGGAATTCTGAGCTTTCGGTATCATTTTCAGCGGAATTATGAGATTTTTATCCAAGGATCAGGAGTCATCAGTGCTAGAAATAGACAAGTGTCAAAAAATAAATTCCGATGGAATTGGCTTGAGAGAAAAGTGACGGTAAAGGTGAAAATTGGCTCAAAGTTCGACGAGGTAACAGAAACACTCGGACAGTTTCTGAAGAAACCAGAAAAGGAGATGAAGTGAAGTTCAGAGACTGACACAGCTTGCTGCCAAAAGGAAGAAAGTTTCACATTAGAAGTGACTTGGTGACCAGTGTAAATAGTGTAATAAACTCTTATAGAACTGTTAAATATGTTGGACTAAAGACATTGAGACAACATTGAAGAAAAAGTAAGTTAACTTTTCATTAAATTTAATGATTTATCCAAGTCTAGTATTTCATTTTTTTTAATCATTTTTTTCAGTCTAAATTACTTTTGTTTTACTGAAAACCTCTCAGCTTCAGGGGGGCTGCGCCCCCCCGGCCCTCCATAAGTCAATCGACCAAATTAGATTTCAGCTGAAATCAGAATTTCCTGTTGCCATCCCTGTTATATAGCACTTTTATTCTCATCTCTTGATGACCAAAGCGCTTTACAGATCCTGCTATCCACCCATTCACACACACATTTACACACTAGCGCTTTACAGATCCTGCTATCCACCCATTCACACACACATTTACACACTGATGGTGGCATGCTGCCTAACATGGCGCTTCCAAACCCACCAGGAGCAATTGGAGTGAAGTGTCTTGCCCAGGGACACAACGGCAGCATATCTGGGGAGAGCAGGATTTGAACCGCCAACCATGTGGTTATTGGACAACCTGCTCTACCTCCTGAGCCACTGTCGTCTCCATGATGAATCACACTTTGCAGTCCCTTGGCTGCAGCTCTCTGATGTTTTTGGGTTCACACCAGCAAAAGCACACTCCATGTATTATCTTTTTTTACTTCTTCCACTTTATTGAAAATAAACTTTTTTATCGCCATCAGTTCTTTGCCTTTGAGCTAGGTTGTGACAGCTGTCATCTGATGTTTGACATGTCACATCAGCTGTTTTAGACATGACCGACCTGACAGATTTGACAGCTCTGCAATGGTCTTTGAAGGGGAGAATCATCTCGGTTGAACAGAGACACACCTAGGATTCATGGATCGGGAGACTATGGCAGTTTGTCATGAAAATGCTATGCATAAGTTAGGATAAGATATGCGTAAGTTATGCATAAGTTAGACTATGGTTGGGCATAAGTTGTGAACGCCGGCAACACATTAAGCATTCATTAGTTTAAGTTATTCATAAGTTATCGAAGTGTTCTATATAAGTTTCTAATATGTTATTTATACGTCAAACTCATCATGGATATGCCATGCATATGGCCAAAAGTGAAAATTTCGGCTTATGCCAGTGTTTTAGACCAATTTTTATACGTTTGGCAAATATTGCCTAAATCATCAAGGTGTGACAGGACCTTTAAACTGATTTGTATGGATCCTGGGATACCACCTTGAGCTGCCGGTTGTTATTTTTGAGTGGGTTTTGGGGTGTGGCAGGTTCATTGACATGCTGGAGAATACCTTTTGGAATATACTATCCCTGGCAAAAATTATGAAATTGCCAATCTTCAGGGATGTTCATTCAGCTGTTTTGTCTGTAGGACAAAAAAAAACAAAAACCACAGATGCAACACAAAACTATTTTTATTTTAAAGCTGAACATTCTGGCTTTGTAAGAGATAGCTTTAAAAATTAAATAAAATTGCTGAAATTATGAGCATTTTTTCCAAATAAATTACAGGAAAAAATTGTGGAATCATCTTTTAATTACCATTAAGAAAACAAATAACTGCACAAATTAACATATGCAAACTAGTTTACTGTTAAGAGAGTCCTTGCAGACCTTATTGTGCTGTTTCACCTGGCTGACTGACACAAAACATAGCCACAAACAAAAGAACTTTTAATTGATGCAGTGAAAAGGATTAAAAGTGAATGTGTGGCAGAAGATGTTGATTTTTATTGCTCAGCTGCATCTAAAATTTGGAAAAGTATAAGCAAAATGGAAGATGGTAAACAGAAGCATGCAGGTACACCAAGGGAGATGTTGATGCATCAGGGCAGAAAAAAATCAAAACAACATGCCTTGAAAATAGACTATACACAACAGAAAAGATAAAAAGCAAATGGGCAGAAACTGGAGTCAATGACTGACTGAATTGTCACAAATCAGCTAAAGGGAAACAGGATTTATAAACTGAAAATACAAATGTAGGGTAAAGTTCAAGGAGAGGCACTTCATCCTTGTGGCTTTGAAATGAGTCATCAGTTAAACATGGTTGGGGAAAAAAAATGATTGTTTGGATGTCAGACCTGTTGCGTCTCTTGCTGGTCACAAGCCAACAGTGTGACTCTGAAACCCTTGTAATCTGTGTATGAACAATCCATCAAAATTCTGGATAAGACGACACAACAGTATCACCATTGTGGTATACTTGCCAAACACAAGATGTTAAGCTTTGAAAATATGATCATGTATACACATATACGGTTGGTTTTTAAAATTATCCATGGTTCTGCACCCCTGCCCCTTAAGACTTTTGTGTATCTGACTTCTGAACAAAATACCAGTTACAAGGACTTCCTCTAGGTCGCATTGTTGCATCCCCCTACGTAAAACTGCTTTTGGACAATCGGCATTCTCATACAAAGCTATAACGGAATGGAACAAGCTCCCCACTGCTTTGAAGACCAGAACAAATTCCACAGACTTTACCACAGAGACTAAAAAATGGATTTTAGGTAATCAAGGTTACCAGCATTGACTCTCCCCCTTAAATGGGATTTGAAATTGTAAACTTAAATTGTTTGTATGTGTGCCGTCTGTCTTATCTTTTTATGTTTTAAACTTAATCCCTGCTTGTTTCAGGGTCAACAGTTTCTGAAACCCGACCTGAATTGCTTTCTATATGTGCTGTTTTTGTTTTAACCCCTTGAAATTATGGTGTTCCGCCGGTGTTTCAAATTGTCTACTGCCACTCAGTGAAGAAAGAATTTGATTTTCTTTGTGTATGCTAAATTTAGGGAAACTGGCTGAAATGCTAAGAGGTTAATATCTTCCTTCCTGTCTCAGGGACTACAGATGGAAATGAGTGAGAATGCTATAATCTGGTACAGAGCATCTTTACCCTGTGTTTAATGTTTTTTCTGTGCATGGTCCTGATATTCCCTGATAAAATTTCTTGATTGAGAACAGGTGTGGCAGCAATCAGGCCTGGGTGTGGCTAGAGAAATTGAACTCAGCTTTCCAAAGATGTGATAAACCACAGTTAATTTATTATTTAATGGTTGGAGGGGGGTGGGGGAGATCACTTTTTCACACAGAGCCATGTAGGTTTGGATTTTTTTAATAACCTTAATAATAAACACCTTCATTTAGAAACTGAATTTTGTTATATTTAAATTTGTTTGATGATCTGAAACATTTAAGTGTGACAAACATACAAAAAAAATGAGAAATCAGGAAGGGGGCAAACACCTTTGCACACCACTGTATGGATATACAGTGTGTGTGTGTATATACAGTATATATATACAGTATATATATATATATAAACTTGCTAACCGTTTTAGACTCAGACCTCTTAGTTCTCCTCAGGTTTATTTCCTTTTAAAAGAAGTGTTAAGTTTTAATGGCAAGGCGTATTAGGGTAGGATGTGCATCAGAATAGACTAATACTTTATTTATTGAGCATGTCAGTTAAAATTATTCAACCCTCATTGCACTTTAGGTTTATTGGCAAAATTTTTAAATTTTTAGGTGTTTGCAATTAACAGATTATACAAGAACAGTTTAAATAGTTAAGCAAAACTAATATAAAGATTTCATAAAAATTCAAAATTAAATCCTATACTTTCAGTGACTACTGCAGTCTCAGAATTATTCAATTCACGTAATAGAATTCCTCATGTGACCACACATTTGCAAATCAGGCGTGGTCTCAAGCACAATCAAGGGCTTCATTTGTTGCATCAGGTGTGCTTGAGATAGAACACCTCAAATACCTGGAGTGTTGACAGTGACGTTTGATTGCATGTTAGAAATATGCAATCAAACGTCGTTGCCTTGCACAAACAAGGAAACGATACAAAAAGAGATATTGCAAAGGTATCAAATGTTCCTAAAAATACAGCTGGAAGCATAGTTCGCAAGTTTAAAGTTAAAGGAGCAGTGGCTACACTACCTGGACATGACAGAAAGAGGAAGTTATCAACAGCTGCAGACAGGTGGTCAAAAGCCCTCGATTAACTGCAGAAGACCTGCAGCAAGACTTGGTGGCAGCAGGCACTGAGGTTTCAGTTTCCACGGTAAGGTGCACACTAAACGCTGAAAGGCTCCATGCCCGAATTCCAAGACGTACACCACTACTGACCCAAAAGCACAAGAAAAGTCAGCTCCAATTTGCTCAAAACTATAAATAAGCCAGAGGTTTTAGGATTCTGTTCTGTGGAGCGATGAAACAAAACTGAAACTTTTTGGGCATTTTGATCAGCAGTATGTCTGGAGGAGGAAGAATGAAACATATGCTGAAAACAACACCCTGTACAGTGAAGCATGGTGGTGGCTCAGTGATACTCGAGGGCTGCTTTGCTTCCTCTGGCACTGGAAACCTGCAGCGTGTGGAGGACAAGATGGATTCAATCAAGTATCAGGAAATCCTGGGAGGAAATGTCAGCTGCAGCATGCAAACCCAAGAGTATTAGTGAATTGGAGGCCTTTGCCCATGAAGAATGGGTTGATTCCTCAGGAACGTTGCCAGAAGCTGGTGTCTGGCTGTGCATCACAGTAGGTCATAACAGCAAAAGGATGCTCTACTAAGTACTAAAGATGCTTATCATGAAGAGGTTGAATAATTGGGAGACTGCAGTAGTCTTTAAAAGTGGCATTTTGTGTCAGATTTGGAGAAACCACTTGTAATATTAGTTTTGTTGAGCTATTTAAATTGTTTTTGTTTGATTTGTTCACTGCAAACACCTGGGGGTTGAATAATTTTGATTGCAACTGTAAAGAGATGTTTTTCATGTAAAATTAAGACTTTTTTCTTGTAAATATGAAACTTTTTTCTTTTTCTTTGTCTCCTTTTATGGACAGTTTTCAACCACTGCCCCTGGTAACTTGATTTCAAGGGCCAAGGGGTTGGGGAGCAACAGTAACCTATATAAAAATCCAGTTCTCAAAATTAACCAGTAAATGCCTATACACACACCACGGCTCTAGGATGCACAGTTCTCACAGACACAGTCTCTCGCTCTAAATCAGGTGGTGGGGCTACTCACTACTTTTTTGACACTTTTAGTTCTGTTTTAGGTTTTTTGGGGGGGCTCTGGTCAAACTTTTGGTTCTGGTTTAAATGCACTTTTCAGTAAATTGTCTTCTCTCTATTTTTTTTTTTTTGTCTCCTGCTCCTGTTTCTTTTTGCATTTTGAAGCTCTACTTAAAACCTGGTTACGATCTACCAGCACAAAATACAGATGCATGTAATTTTTCAGTGTCTTAAGATTTTGATCAGGAGTGTATGTTAACGGCCACCGAAGTCTTATCCAGCTGCTCAGATGTAAATATTATAATTATTTTGGACCCGTAAAAAAATGTTTAAAGTATTTTTTAAATTCTTTTTCATCAATATATGAAGAATATAAAGGTTTTGATTCTGCACCTTTCTAAACACTTTGCCAATATATTATTTAAAAAAGTGATTTTCATGAAAATGCTATCTAATACACCTTTAAGTGCTGTAGTTAGATTAGCTGGCAACATAAGACTGTCTGTGGATTTCTGTATCAGTTTCAGTAGGACACGTTTTCTGAATAAAATATTTTTATCTTTTATTGATGAGTTTACTCTTTAGCTGTCCCAGTCGCCGTATGGCAACTGTAACAGTTAAGGGGTAAACATAACCCCTAGTGGTCAAGAGTGGTAAAAAAATTTTGTCATTAAAATAGTTCAGATTTTCCAAGGCTGTAACTTGAAAGTTGCAAGAGATAATGGCATACTGTCAATTAGAAAGATGTAGAATATGATCCAAAGTTTCGGATAGGAATAAATTTATGCATCTAATTTGTATAATGTCACAAGCTGTGTAAATTAACTCAGTCAGAAGTGGACTGGACACATTTACACAAAGAATGGTTCGGTTTTTTTGGACACCGTTTTGTCTACAGGGGTATGTTTTTTATCTAATCTTCAAAGTATATGAACCAGAAAATCAATAAAATGTAAAAAAAAAAAAAAAACATATATTCGTCTTACCTGTTGTGGGGAGGGGGACTCGCTCGCTCACGTGGCCGGTCCATTTTCGTCCATCGTGGTTTATGTTTTGCGTTTGCTCAATCATTTACACTCTCTACCACATCTACAAACTCTTATGATTATCCCACGTGAATTTCGTTTGTATTACACGGCTATTTTTCCTGTTTGATGCATTTTTCCTGTGAGAATCCATGATGACGTGGTCGCCGCCATCTCGGTGCTGGTAGCTCAGTTTTTCACCCATCGCGGTCGTAGTTTCGCGTTTGGTCAGTCATTTACACCCTCTACCACATCTACAAACTCTTATGATTATCCCTCGTGAATTTCGTTTGTATTACGTGGCTATTTTTTACTGTATGATGCAGTTTCAGTCAGAATCATCGCCGCCATGACTGATCATGGCGGCAACCACATTGGTGCTGTGAGCTCAAAGCGGAAAAAGGAATAATAATAATGAGGATTTCTTCTTCTTTGCTGTATTCCATGTCAGCCATGATTCCTCCGGCGCATGTCTGCCACCTTCTGAACTGTCAGATCAATACAGATCAGTACAAATTCTCAGTATAGCCGGGGGATGTCAATAAGTTGACAGGTGCAGTTGCTGCGCTGTGCCACTGGGGTCGCGCGACCCATCCATTTAATGTGGACAGTTAAAGGGTTAAGCAAATCTAAAGTACATTCTGGCTTGTGTATAAACAAATAATGAATGAAATTGTCAGTGGTCAAACACTTTTTTTTAAAAAATGTAAAATGTCTTAAAATTTAATAATAGCTACATCAATGAATTAAACATTCTATTATTTGTGTGTTACTATATGTTCTATATCCATAAAGTATAACTATATACATGACAAAATAATGGTAATGGCATGCATGGCATTATTTAAAGTTACAAACAAATTCAAAATCTGTACTATTCTTAATTTATCAGTTCTAATGTTTTCTAGTTTCTAGTTTAGCTTCCTGTGTTACATAAACCTACTCTCTGTCCAGTCTCCACATGTCTCTCGGTGCCCAGGGACAGACCATGGTGTCAGCGCTGGTCTTCAGCACACTGCTCTGGCTCTCCCTCATCCTTGCCCTCAGGTTCTGCCTGAAGCTGCTGCTCTCCTACCACCAGTGGATGTTCGAGATGCACGGAAGGATTTCCAACACCACAAAAGTCTGGGTGGTAAGCCACAGATTTTCTTCAGTGTGACAGCTCCCTCGTGTGGTTGATATGCAGTAGTTGATTTGGTGTCTGCACAGCTGCTTTGCTTTAAAGGTCCTATTCAGTCAAACATGGTGTGTTTGTGAGGTTTAACCTTCTAAAATGCTTATTTGGGTCATATGACAGTTTCTCCTAGTAAGAATTCTACTTCAGATATCTAGAAAGTCTTCCTATCTAGAATGAACAATCTGTCTCTCTTAAAAAGGAGACCTTGTGTTTTAATGGGCTTACCTGTATCATTCATTCATTCATTCATCTTCTACCGCTTAATCCTTTTTGGGTCGCGGGGGGCTGGAGCCTATCCCAGTATCTTAGGCCGAGAGGCAGGGTACACCCTGGACAGATCGCCAGTCCATCGCAGGGCCAACACAGAGAGACAGACAACCATTCACTCTCACAGTCATACCTAAGGACAATTTAGAATCCCCAGTTTGATGCCAGTTAACCCAACTTGCGTGTTTTTGGCATGTGGGAGGAAACCGGAGAAATCCCGGAGTAAACCCACGCAGACACAGGGAGAACATGCAAACTCCACACAGATCACTGTTGGTCGGGGGCTGGGATCGAACCCAGGATCCCCCGGCCAAGGGTGAGTTGCTGTGCTGCCACAGTGCTAACCACTCCGCCACCGCACTAAAGGTTAATAAAAATAAACTATCTGAAAGAGAAAACCCAATACACACGAATGGGGGGAAAAAGTGACTTCATTTCTCAGAGAAAGAATGACGTTAGAGTTGTCTGAAATGGTCATTATGGATAGGACAAATATTGTAGATACAGTGATGTGAAAAAGTGTTTGCCCCCTTCCTGATTTCTCATTTTTTGTATGTTTGTCACATTGAAATATTTCAGATCATCTAATTTAAATATTAGACAAAGATAACACAAGTAAACACAACATGCAGTTTTTAAATGAAGGTGTTTATTATTAAGGGTAAAAAAAAATACAAACCTTTATGGCTCTGTGTGAAAAAGTGATCCCCCCCCCCCCCCCCCCCCCCGGTAACACATAAACTTACTGTGGTTGTGAGAATCCTCTCGGCGCCACACCAGTCGGCTGCCTTTTGCAACAGCGGCTCGATTCCGAGTTTTTTTTCCCTTCCTCTCTCTTTTGATCACTTTTTTTTTTCACCCCACTTATATCACGGACACACAGATCATCCCAAATGTCTCCTGAGCCGGTGGACGGAGCCACTGTTTATAGCAGGATACGATATAACAGGGAAGAGCTGCTAGCATTTAACCGCCACCCGGTCCCACTGGAAAAACTCGACATACCGAGAGAACTGAGGCGAAAACGCCGTGGCTGCCGGGCTGGAGTAAGGCGGAGGACAAAAAATATAAGGTACAGACCCTCCCTTCCATCTGTTGTCATGGGAAATGTACGGTCGATACTGGGAAAGTTAGATGAGCTAGCGGCTATCTCCCGTTATGATAGCACTTACCGGGAGTGCTCTCTCCTTTTGTTTACTGAGACGTGGCTAACTGAACTAGCAGCAGATGCTAACATTGAGCTGGAGGGTTTTCACACGATACGAGCTGACCGAACACCAGAGAGTGGCAAAACTAGGGGCGGTGGAGTGATCATGTATGTTAACAACAACTGGTGCAGACCGGGACATATCACTGTTAAACAACGACACTGCAGCAAAGACATTGAGTTGCTAGCTGTTAGCATGAGGCCTACATATCTCCCGAGAGAACACTCACACGTGATCTGCATTGTTGTTTATGCAAATCCGACGGCGAACGCTGGGACAGCGCGTGACGTCATCCATTCAGTAACCAGCAAGCTGCAGACAGAACACCCAGATGCTCTTCTCCTCATCTCAGGCGATTTCAACCACGTTTCACTGTCTCCCATTCTGCCCACTTTCACCCAGTATGTCACATGCCACACTAGAGACAATAAAACACTGGATTTGTTCTACGCAAACACTAAGGAGGCGTACACCTCATCACAACTCCCCCCACTTGGGAGATCGGATCACAACTTGGTTCATCTCCGACCGGTGTACAAACCCCTAGTGCACAGACAACCTCCGGCCATGCACACTGTGGAGTTATGGTCTGAGGAGACAATGGACACTCTAAAGGACTGTTTTGAAGCCACTGCCTGGAAGCAGCTCTGCGATCCACATGGTGAGGACATCGATGGCCTCATTCACACCTTCACGGGCTACCTCAGCTTCTGTGTGGACAAATCCGTTCCCACCAAGACCATACGGCGTCACTCAAACAACAAACCCTGGATCAACCCTGAGATAAAAACACTTCTGAGAGAGAAGAAGAGGATCTTCAGGTCGGGGAACAGGGAGATGCTGAAGTCCGTACAGAGGGAGCTGAGGAGAAAGATCAGAGAAGGCAAGGACAGCTTCAGGAAGAAGATGGAGGACAAGCTGCAACAGAGCGACATCAGCGGGGTCTGGAGAAACCTCAAAACCATCTCGGGGCTCCAGAATACCTCCCCCCAGGCCACGGGGGGCAGGGAGTGGGCGAACAACCTGAATCTGTTTTTCAATAGATTTGACCAACCGCCCTCCCCCCTGTCTGCACAACAACCACTGCTGCCTCTAAGAAATCAAGTCCTGCTACCCACTCCCCACTCCACCGACACCCCCCCCACTCCCAACACACAGCCCCCCATCCTGACCCTGACCAAGACCCAGGTGAGGACGGAGCTGAGGAAGATCAAGGCGAGGAAGGCGTCGGGACCGGACGGCATCAGCGCAAAGCTCCTCAAGTCCTGTGCAGACCAGCTGTGTGGGATTGTGACGTATATCTTCAACATGAGCCTGAAACTGGGGAGGGTACCACAGCTGTGGAAAACATCTTGTGTGGTACCTGTACCAAAAACTTCCCACCCCAAAGACCTGAACAGCTTCAGACCGGTGGCCTTGACGTCCCACTTGATGAAGACCCTGGAGAGACTGCTCCTTGCTCATCTCCGCCCCCTGGTGGAACCAGCGATGGATCCACTCCAGTTCGCCTACCAGCATGGCATTGGGGTGGAGGATGCGGTGATCTTCCTCCTTCACCGTTCTCTGTCCCACCTGGAGAAGCCCGGGAATATGGTGAGGATCATGTTCTTTGACTTCTCCAGTGCTTTCAACACCATCCAACCGATGATCCTGAAGGACAAGCTGCTGCGCGCAGGGGTGGACCAGCACCTGTCATCATGGATCCTGGACTACCTCACGAACCGGCCTCAGTTTGTGAGAACCCGGGACTGTGTTTCCGACACGATCATCAGTAGCACGGGGGCCCCCCAGGGAACGGTGCTGGCTCCCTTCTTGTTCACTCTTTATACTGCGGACTTCTCACACAACCCAACACATTGCCATCTACAGAAGTTCTCTGATGACTCTGCGATCGTTGGTCTCATCTCCAGCGGAGATGAAGCTGAGTACAGAGGGCTTATCCAGGACTTTGTGGACTGGTGCCATCGGAACTGCCTCCAGATCAACGCGAGGAAAACTAAGGAGCTGGTGGTGGACTGCCGCAGGCATGGGCAGCCCCTCACAGCACCAGTAAATATACAGGGAACAGACATCGAGATGGTGACATCCTACAAGTACCTGGGTATTCATCTGAACAATAAACTAGACTGGTCACACAATACTGACGCACTCTACAAGAAGGGACAGCGCAGGCTGTTCCTGCTGAGGAGACTCAGGTCTTTTGGTGTACAAGGGGCGCTGCTGAAGTCATTCTATGACACGGTGGTGGCATCAGCCATCACTTTTGGAGTGGTCTGCTGGGGCAGTGGCATTACTGCAGCCGATAGGAAGAGACTGAACAAACTGATTAAGAAAGCTAGCTCTGTCCTGGGGCAACGCCTTGATCCGATGGAGGAGATAGGAGAGAGAAGGACGGTGGCTAAACTGTCATCTCTGCTGGAGTCCGAGTTCCACCCTATGCAGGACATACTGGATGCACTGAGGAGCTCATTTAGCAGCAGACTACATCATCCCAGGTGCACAACCGAGAGGTTTCGTAGGTCCTTCCTACCAACGGCTGTCAGACTGTACAACCTAAGCAGGGCTGCTCGCAGAGATAGCAAAAAGACGTAACAAACTAATAGTTTTTTTTTGTTTTTTTTTTTTTTTTGAATGCAAAAGATGCAATAGACTTACACAATGGTCCTCTCCGGCATACAACTAGGAACATACCGGTCGCTATGGAGGGTGAGAATATGTATGGGCACATAATCATACCATGTAGGATAACTAAATAGACGGTTATGCTGTTTCATCCCACCTAGCAACAATGCTCTGCACTGTGTGTGTTTATATATTTACATATTTATTCCATCTAGCTACAATGCTCTGCACTGGGTGTGTTTATATTTATATATCTATATATTTATTCCATCTAGCTACAATGCTCCGCACTGTGTTTTTATATATCTACATATTATTCCATCTAGCTACATTGCTCCGCACTGTGTGTGTTTATATACTTGCATATTTATTCCACCTAGCTTCAATGCTCCATACTGTGGGTGTTTATATATTTACATATTTATTCCATCTAGCTACAATGCTCTGCACTGTGTGTTCATATATTCATATATTTATTCCATCCAGCTACAATGCTCTGCACTGTGTGTCTGTGTGTGTGTGTGTGTATATATATATTTTATAGTAATATGTACATATGTATATTAGCTGCTCTTGCTTGCTTGTTTTTTCTTGCCTTCTGATTGTTGCTCTGAGTGTTGCTATCCCTGTGCTGTTGCAATCCTGGAATTTCCCCGTTGTGGGACTAATAAAGGCTTATCTTATCACATCTTTGAAAAGGGGAGTTCAGTTTCTCTAGCCACACCCAGGCCTGATTACTGACACACCTGTTCCCAATCAAGAAATCACTTAAATATGACCTGCCTGACAAAGTGAAGCAGACCAAAAGAGCCTCAAAAGCTAGACATCATGCTGCAATCTGAAGAAATTCAGGAACAAATGACAAAGTAATTGAGATCTATCAGTCTGGAAAAGGTTATAAAGCCATTTCTAAAGCTTTGGGACTCCAGCGAACCACAGTGAGAGCCATTATCCACAAATGGCAAAAACATGGAACAGTGGTGAACCTTCGCAGGAGTGGCCAGCCGACCAAAATTACCCCAAGAGCACAGCGACGACTCATCCAAGAGGTCACAAAAGACCTCACAACAACATCCAAAGAACTGCAGGCCTCACTTGCCTCAGTTAAGGTCAGTGTTCATGACTCCACCATAAGAAATAGAGTGGGCAAAAATGGCCTGCATGGCAGAGTTCCAAGGTGAAAACCACTGCTGAGCAAAAAGAATATACAGTAAAGGCTCATCTCAGTTTTGCCAGAAAACATCTTGATGATCCCCAGGACTTTTGGGAAAATACTCTGTGGACTGACGAGACAAAAGTTGAACTTTTTGAAAGGTATGTGTCCCATTACATCCGGCATAAAAGTAACACAGCATTTCAGAAAAGGAACACGATACCAACAGTAAAATATGATGCTGGTAATGTGATGGTCTGGGGCTGTTTTGCTGCTTCAGGACCTGGAAGACTTGCTGTGGTAAATGGAACCATGAATTCTGCTGTCTACCAAAAAATCCTGAAGGAGAATGTCCGACCATCTGTTCGTGACCTCAAGCTGAAGCGCACTTGGGTTCTGCAGCAGGACAGTGATCCAAAACACACCAGCAAGGCCATCTCTGAATGGCTTAAGAAAAAGAAGACGACTTTGGAGTGGCCTAGTCAAAGTCCTGACCTGAATCCGATTGAGATGCTGTGGCATGACCTTAAAAAGGCGGTTCATGCTCGAAAATCCTCCAGTGTGGCTGAATTACAACAATTTTGCAAAGCTGAGTGGGCCAAAATTCCTCAACAGTGCTGTAAAAGGCTCATTGCCAGTTATCGCAAACACTTGATTGCAGTTGTTGCTGCTAAGGGTGGCCCAACCAGTTATTCGGTTTAGGGGCAATCATTTTTTCACACAGGGCCATGCAGGTTTGGATTTTTTTTCCCCTTAATAATAAACACCTTCATTTGAGTTCTGCATTTTGTGTTTACTTGTTATCTTTGTCTAATATTTAAATTTGTTTGATGATCTGAAGCATTTAAGTGCGACAAACATACAAAAAAAAAAAAGAGAAATCAGGAAGGGGGCAAACACTTTTTCACACCACTGTATCTGAAATGTTTATTTTGACTAGGAAGAATTGAATCGTGGATATCTGCATTTAAGATCCAGTCTAGTGATTAAGGGCCGTATTACAACAACGGGGTCTTTTAGTCAGTTGTCAGTGACGCAGAATGTGTTTATCAGCATTTCCAAGTTAATTTCTTTATCACAACATAAAAATAAACTTTCCGCCAGCACATGATGCAAAGAGGCCAGTCTAATCATTCAGAGGTGTGTTTTGGATAATCCAATCCAAACGCATGCCCATCCCTTTAATGCAAAGAGGCATATTATCTAAAGTGAATTCTGATCATGACGATTTAAGACGAGTTTTGCAATGACCAAAGCCCGTTTGTCAGCCAAAATGCATGCTATATTAATGCTGCTTGGTAATAAGGGAGACATTAATCACAGTTGATGCCTAGTTAGTTATGTTAGAAAGAATAAACGGTGAAGAATGGGCTGAAAAATCAGCTGAATTGTTTAATGTGTGCATGGATGCAACACACAGATATGAATGGGTTTGACTCTTCAGGAAAAGAGGATGATGCCTTTGCAAACTTTCATTAGCTATGGTGCAGAAATCGCCCCCAGCCTGTGGGGAGATGGAGGGCTTCCTCTCCTGTTGCGTTTGCTGACCGAGGGTCTTTCCTGTCTCTTGCGGGCATCTCTGTCCTAGTCTCCCAGGTCCTCCCGGCTGGAAACCCGGGGTGTGTGGCTGGCGCAAATGTGGATGCATCTCCTGTCTGTCTGGGGAGTTACAGTGAAAAGTACAATGCCGCAACCTCCTTATTCATTCATTTATTCCCCTAAAAACAAACACATTACACCGCGTTCCAAATTATTATGCAAATAGGATTTTAGTGTCATAAACATTGAATTGTTTTCATTTAAACTCGTGGATGGTATTGTGTCTCAGGGTCTTTGGATCACTGATATCAATCTCAGACACCTGTCATAATTAGTTTGCCCAGTAAACCCAATTAAAGGAAAGTTACTTCAAAAGGATGTTCCACATTATTAAGCATGCCACAGATTTCAAGCAGTGTGGAAAAGAAAAAAAGATCTCTCTGCTGCTGAAAAGCATCAAATAGTGCAATGCCTTGGACAAGGTATGAAAACATTAGATAGTTCACGAAAACTTACGTGTGATCATCACACTGTGAAGAAATTTGTAGCTGATTCAGAGCACAGACAGGTTCGTGCAAATAAAGGCATAATGAGGAAGGTTTCTGCCAGACAAATTCATTGGCTTAAGAGAGCAGCGGCTAAAATGCCGTTACAAAGCAGCAAACGGGTATTTGAAGCTGATGGTGCCTCTGGAGTCCCACAAACCTCAAGGTGTTGGATCCTCCAGAGGCTTTCAGTTGCTCATAAACCTACTATTTGGCCACCCCTAACCAATGCTCGCAAGCAGAAACGATTGCAGTGGGCTCAAAAATACATGAAGACTAATTTTCAAACAGTCTTGTTTACTGATGAGTACCATGCAATCCTGGATGGTCCAAATGGATGGAGTAGTGGATTGTTGTTGGATGGCCACCATGTCCCAACAAGGCTGCAACATTAGCAAGAGGCGGCAAAGTCATGTTTTTTGCCAGAATCGTGGGGAGAGAGCTGATAGGCCCCTTTAGGGTCCCTGAAGGTCTGAAAAGGACCTCTGCAAAGTATATAGTTTCTGACTGACCACTTTCTTCCATGGTACAAAAAGAAGAACCGTGCCTTCCGTAGCAAAATTACCAATTAAACAATTTGGTAAACACAAATACCAAAACAAACCATGGATGTCAAAAGCACTGCAAAATGCATGTAAAAAGAAAAATATGTTATACAGAGAATTTATAAAATATCAAACAAAAGAAACTGAAAATGGGTATAAGAAATATAAAAATGAGTTGACAAATAATATGATAATTTGTAAAAAAACAATACTACAGCAAATTGTTAAAGACAGAAAAATGATATTAAAGGTATATGGTGTATATTAAATAGCATAATCCACAATAATTCTGGACATAGTAATTATCCTGTACATTTCACTGATGATGATAAGAGTATCAGTGATATGAATGACATTGTGAACAAGTTTAATGAGTATTTTGTAAATGTTGGACCTTCTTTAGCGGAGAAAATTCCTGCTACTGTGACATCCATATATCATAATGTGAGCTATACTGCAAGAAATCCTCATTCTATTTTCATCAACACTGTTGAAGAAAGAGAAATTATAGATATTGTTAATAAATGTAAGTGTAAAACCTCTGTTGATTGTGATGATGTTGACATGAAGACTGTGAAATGGGTTATTGATAGTGTTTCCAAACCACTGACTTAGATCTTCAATTTATCTTTCCAAACTGGAACATTTCCTAATAAAATGAAAATAGTAAAGGTCATTCCATTATTCAAAACTGGAAACAAGGGGGACTTCCGGTTATGGCAGCCACGTAGGAAGACGTGTTTCACACTGCTCTGCTCCTAAAAATAAAAAGTAGGCTAAAACTCTCTCAATTGAAACAAAAACCTATCCCAGCGTTTAGGCGCGGATATGGTAAAGACCAAGGCTGGGAAATTAGGCGGAGGAAAAAGTGATTCGTCAAAACAATCCAAGCTAACAGACTTCCACACTCACGATGAAGCAGAAAAATCTCCAAAGACAATGGCGGAGGGAGCTAGCGGCGGAGCGGTGACTGCTGAGGAGGGCACGAGTGCAGTACTTGCTGCCATCAGCTCTATGAGAGCAGACTTTTCGTCTAAATTTGATGGGATTATAGCAGCGATAGAAGGAATGACAAAAGAAATAAGCGACTGTATGGAGCGAGTATCACAGGCGGAGCTTCGAATCTCAAGCGCTGAAGATGACGTCACCAGCCTACAATTAAAGGTGCAAACATTGGAATTAAAAAATAAACGTCTGGAAGATAATGTCTTGGACTTAGAATCCCGGTCGCGACGGAATAATTTGAGGCTGGTGGGCCTCCCGGAGGGAGCGGAGGGACGGGATACATGTTCCTTTTTGGAAAAGTGGATTCCAGAAGCGCTGAACAACGCGGATCTGCAGTCATCGGTCGTCTTAGAGAGCGCTCACCGAATCAGCCCACCGAGAGATAATAAGACACCACCGAGGACGCTGATTATGAAGTTCCTCAGCTACAGAGACAAGAGGACGGTCACCAACGCGGCGCGAGCTAAAGGAGAAATTAAATACCAGGATCAACAGGTGCGGTTCTATCCAGATTTGGCCACAGGAATTCAACAATTAAGGAAACAGTTTGTCCCCGCCCGTAAAGAGCTGCGCAACCTCGGGATCCGTCACGGAGTGATTCATCCGGCAAGACTGCTGGTCACATATAAAGGGAGAACCCATATCTTCAAGACCCCTCAGTAGGCGCAGGAGCTTATCAAGCAGATCCAAGAAGAGACTGGTGGGAGCTAAGCATGAAGCATGAACAAGAAATAAAGGTAGAATATTTAAGCATTTGCACAGGCATCTGATTGATCTGAAGCATATAGCATGTCTACAAAATATAGATTGTATTATGTAAAAAAAAAAAAAAAAGCTATGATGTACAAAGTTGCTATAAAATTTTGGAGTTATGTTGGAAAAACTACAGAAGAGAGTTAATGTCATGTCATTAAAAAGTAGTAGAGTCAGGGTGATTGAGAGGAGAAAGAGAGAGTGGTTTGACTGATCCTCACAGGTGTGGAACAGTCACTAGCTATAACGGGAGACAGAATTTTTTTTTTTGATTTTGGGGGGGATTACCACGAATGTGGGGAAAGGGAATTTGTTTTTGTGTAGTTTGTAGGATGAATGTTCAACCATCCATGTTTTTGCTTCTCTGTATGAGCATATTTATATTGCAAGGTAATCTCAAACTCCTTGTTGATCATAGACCAAAGCGTTAATCTTAATTTAACTTCATGGAATTGCAGAGGTCTACAAAATTTAAAAAAACTTAAACAAGTTATGAATAAAATAAAAGACATAGGTTCAAAAATTGTGTTTTTACAGGAAACTCATCTAATAGAGGAGGATGTAAAAAGAATTAGGAGAAGATGGCAGGGAAATGTGTTCACCTCATCATTTTCATCCCAAGCCAGGGGAGTTATGACTCTCATACATAAAACAGTCCCATTTCAAGTGAAAAATGTAATTGGAGACAAATTAGGAAGATATCTAATCATCCAAGGATCTTTATTAGAAAATATAAATCTGGTGAACTTATACGGTCCCAATATAGATGATCAAAACTTCTTCGCTAATTTATTTCTTACTTTATCATCACTTACAGGGCAACATATAATAGCAGGGGATTTTAATTGTACATTGAATCCCAGTATAGATAGATCAACAGGACTGGACTGTACGCACAATGGATGCAGGATGACCATTAATCATTTTATGAAAGAATTGAGATTGCTAGATATATGGAGAGAAATGAAACCACAAGTCAAAGCCTATTCTTGTTATTCTAATACCTACAAGACATTCTCACGTATTGACTATTTTTTGATCTCCACAGAATTAAGGTCCAAGATTCAAAACTGTTTCTATGATAACATCCTGGTCTCTGATCATGCACCCTGCTGTCTAATATACTGTATGTAGATAAGAAATTGACAAAGGATCCAGATAGGTGGCAATTTCAGCATAAATGGCTTCAGGATGAGGAATTTGTTAAGTACATAGAAAAACAGATAGATGAGTTCTTTGATATCAATACTACACAAACATCAGCATGTACTTATAAAGTGGGAGGCTTTCAAAGCTTTTATTAGGGGGCATATTATTAGTTATACAGGTTCAAAATCTAAGAAGACTCGAGAGGAGAGAGTCCAATTGGAACGTAAAATAAAAATTCTTCAAGAAAAAGTGTATACAGGAAGTAACCCAAAGTTAGAGAACGAATTACTGATTCTGAGAGCTGAATATGACAAAAAATCAGCGACTAGAGCTGCCTCGAGTCTTCTAAGATTGAAGCAGACTTTTTATGAACAAGGTGAAAAATCAGGGAAATTATTGGCATGGCAGATTAAACAATTAGAATTTAAAACACCAATTACCAGTATTATAAGTAACGGACAGGCAGTTGTAGATCCTTTAGAAATTAATAGTGCCTTTAGAGATTATTATGAAAAATTATATGATACAAAAAATGAAACTGACTTAACAAAACTAAAGGGATTTTTGGACGGATTATCTATACTTTGTATTCCAAATGAAAACAGGGAGATACTGGAGTCTAAAATTAGTCAAGAAGAAGTTGGGCTAGCCATTGATAATATGAAATCAGGAAAAAGTGCAGGACCAGATGGTCTTCCAGTTGACCTCTATAAAAAATTTAAGAATAAATTAATAAAACCACTTTTGGAAATGGTTTTAGAAGCATTTCAAAATAGTAATTTACCACCATACATGAATAATGCCTTAATTATACTGTTGCCAAAACCAGGTAAACCCTCTAATAAATGTGAAAACATGAGACCAATAAGCCTATTAAATGCTGACCTTAAGATAATCTGTAAAATTTTAGCAAGACGACTACAAGAAATATTACCAAATATTATTAACCGAGATCAGAATGGCTTTATAATGGGAAGACAAGGCTTCCATAATGTAAGAAGACTATTTAATATTATTTATTCTAATAAAGAAGCACCGGATACAGCTCTCCTATCATTGGACGCCGAAAAGGCCTTTGATAGCGTCGAATGGCCCTTTCTTTTTGAAGTCCTACAAAGGTTTGGACTTGGAAATAATTTCATAAAATGGGTTCAGATAATATACAATAATGCTACAGCAGAAATCCTAACAAACAGCAATATCTCAAAATCAATAAATATCAATAGAGGATGTCGACAAGGCTGTCCACTTTCACCTTTACTGTTTACTATGGCAATTGAACCTTTAGCGATGGCAGTACGTTTACATCCACAAATATATGGAATTAAAGTAGGACCAACAGAACATAAAATCTCCCTGTATGCCGATGACATAATTTTGTTTATGTCGAATTTTAAAAAAATCAATTCCGACCTTGTTAAATTTAATAAAGAACTTTGGGGAAATATCAGGATATAAAATAAATAAAACTAAATCTTCAATATTAATGCTAAATGAGACCCAGAGAAATCACCCAGCTCCTGAGGTAAATCAATTCAATGTTGTAAATCAGTTTAAATATTTAGGAATTCAAATTTTGCCTTAGCTAGAATCAATCGCCAGTGCCAACTATGGAGCCTTAATGACAGATATTAATGAGTTACTTCAGAGATGGATGTCACTACCAATGTCGATGATCGGGAGAATTAATATACTTAAAAGTAATATCTTACCCAAAATACTTTATTTATTTCAATACATTCCTTTACCACCACCTTCAGATCTATTCTCAAGAATTAAAAAAAAATTAGTGGAATTTATATGGAACAATAGGAAGGCTAGATTACGTCTGTCCTTGCTATATTTACCATTTGATCGTGGAGGTCTGAAATGTCCAAACTTTATGTTGTATTACTGGTCAGCACAACTGAGGTCTATGACATATTATTTTTCATCAAATGATCTCCCTCACTGGACTGAAATGGAATCATACAATTTACCTTTACCTCTTCCCTTATTCATATACTCAGACTCGGCAAAAAAATTACAGAAACAAGTTAAAAATCCAATTGTAAAGCATATGATCAAAATATGGTGTGAAACTAAAAAATATTTAAAAGAACCACACTTATTGTCACAATTTAGCCCAATATGGGGTAATCAATATTTTACACCAGGGAGAGTGGATGCTGTATTTAAAGTATGGAATTTAAAAGGGATTCAAAAGATTCAAGACTTATATTTGTCACATTCAGATAACATAATGTCTTTTGAAGAACTGAGGATCAAATTTAATCTTAATAGAACACATTTTTTTTTAAATATCTTCAGCTTAGGGATTTTATTCGATCAAATCAAAATAATGCTCTCACCCGACCTACTTATTCATCCTTGGAAAAAATTTTGACGAAAGATAGTAAGAGAAAGGGTATTATTTCAAAGTTTTATAACTCATTGACACTATCCTCAAGTGAAAACTCACAGAAAAGACTGAATTATTGGAAAGAAGACCTGCAAACTGAAATTTCAGAGGAACAATGGGAGTTGGCTTGTACAGAAGCTCAAACCAAATCAATAAATGTACGTCTTAAATTGATACATTTTAAATGGTTAATGCGGATGTATGTTACACCGGTGGAGTTGAATCGATATAACAAAAACATACCAGATACGTGCACAAAATGTATGGAAAGTAAAGGAACCCTATTTCATTTTTTATGGGAATGTAGAAAAATTAGAATGTTTTGGGAAGAGGTGAGGGTAACAATTGAAAAAATAATTTCAAAACAATTCATATTGAACCCTAAACTGTTTTTGTTGGGTCTGTATCCAGAAAAGCATAACTTTAATAAGAGTGAAAGAGCATTCATAGACCTCAGTTTGCTTAATGCCACAAAATGTATTGCACTACTGTGGAAAAAGACTCATAGACCAGATGTGACTCAGTGGTTAAGACAGATGTTAACAAACCTTCCACTACAAAGAATAACATATATACTGAAATCAAAGGAAAATGTGTTTGAGAATATATGGAAACCTTTCATTGATTATGTAAAGAAATTAAACATAACTTCTGAAGAAGAAGGTGAATGATGTGTGTGGACCTTGTAAATTCCAAATTGGTGAATGTATAATATGTATACTTATGTAATGGATTGCCTAGACTAAACAGAGGAGCATTGTTGATGACTTGCCTTTGTTAGTGGTTGTTGGTGTTTTTAGTACATTTTTTTTTCTTTTCTTGTAGTTGGTGTTTGGTTTTTTTTGTTGTTTTTTTTAAAAATTACTTTAGTGTTAGTGTTTGTGTCATGTTTGTAAAAAAAAAAAAGGTTCAATAAAAAATATTGTGGAAAAAAAACTGGAAACAAACACCACTTCACAAATTATAGGCCTGTTTCTCTTTTATCACAATTCTCAAAAATTCTTGAAAAACTCTTCATAGCTAGACTAGACAAATTCATTGATAAATATCAACTACTTTCTGATAGTCAATATGAATTCAGAACTAGCTGGTCGACAACATCAGCACTGATAGACCTCATTCAGAATCAGAATCAGAATCAGAATCTGCTTTATTGGCCAAGTATGCACAACACATACAAGGAATTTGACTTTGGCTAAAAACATTGAAGAAGTGACAAATTCTATGGATAAGAAAAAAATTTCAATTGGGTTATTTTTAGATCTTAAAAAAGCATTTGACACAATTGATCATAAAATATTATTAAACAAATTGGAGAAATCAGGAATACGGGGAGTTGTGCTGGATTGGGTAAAAAGCTATTTAACAAATGGGAAACAATTTGTGAAGATGGGTGAGTTTAAATCTGAATGTTTGAACATTGCATGTGGTGTACCACAGGGGTCATTGTTGGGTCCGAAACTATTCATTATGCACATAAATGATCTATGCAACCTATCAGATTCCATAAAATTAGTTTTATTTGCAGATGACACAAATATTTTATGCACTAGGGAGAATTTACAGCAACTTTTGAGCCATATCACTGCAGAAATTAACAACATTAACAAATTGTTTGATAAAAATAAACTCACTAAATTTGAGTAAAACAAAATTTATGGTTTTTGGTAATAGTAAAATGGAAAAGCAAATTCACTTACAAATTGAAGGTGTAAATATCAAAAGAGTACATGAAATAAAATTTTGGGGAGCGATAGACACTAAAATTTGCTAGAAATCTCACATTAAATACATTAAGAATAAATTGTGTAAAAATATTTTTTATTTTATGTAAAGCAAAACATGTAATTAATCAGAAATCACTTTTCATTTTATATTGTTCCTTGGTGTTGCTGTATTTAAGTTACTGTGTGGAGGTCTGGGGAAATACTTATAAATTTGCATTAGATCCATTGTATTTACTGCAAAAAAGAGTTTTAAGGATTATACATCGGGGGAGTTTTTGTGAACACACCAATGTCCTTTTTTGTTTTTACAGTCAAGAATACTGAAATTTTTTGATCTTGTGGAATTTAAAACTTTCACTAATGTACAATGTTAGGAATCATGTTTTGCTTAAAAATATTCAAAACTTATTTTGTGAAAGAGAGGGTGATTATAATTTAAGGGGCTCATCAAATTTTAAGTTGCATAATTTTAGATCTACCAAAAGAACTTTTTCTGTTTCAATATGTGGTGTCAAGCTCTGGAATCAACTAAGCGAGTCATTAAAACAATGTCCAAACATCACTCAGTTAAAAAAGAAATATAAAGAAATTGTTTTCACAAGGTATAAGGAAAATTAAAGGTGTTAATTACAAGGTGTATACAAGTTTTAGTTGTTTGGTCTGTGGTGTATATCTACTTTTCTGCGTTCTTGTATTTGATATATTGACAGTTCTTTTTTTGGAGAATTTTATAAGGTAAGGGGTAGGGTTAAATAATTGTTGACTTCATCCTACTCCTGTTCGAGTACGTACTTTGTGTTGTGTTTGCATATCTGGAGAAAGTTTTACACACGTGGACAAAATTGTTGGTACCCCTCTGTTAATAAAAGAAAAACCCACAATGGTCACAGAAATAACTTGAATCTGACAAAAGTGGTAATAAATAAAAATTCTATGAAAATTAAACAATGAAAATCAGACCATGCTTTTGAATTGTGGTTCAATAGAATTATTTTAAAAACAAACTCATGAAACAGGCCAGGACAAAAATGATGGTACCCTTAACTTAATATTTTGTTGCACAACCTTTTGAGGCAATCACTGCAATCAAACAATTTCTGTAACTGTCAATGAGACTTCTGCACCTCTCAGCAGGTATTTTGGCCCACTCCTCATGAGCAAACTGCTCCAGTTGTCTCAGGTTTGAAGGGTGCCTTCTCCAGATGGCATGTTTCAGCTTCTTCCACGGATGTTCAATAGGATTTAGATCAGGGCTCATAGAAGGCCACTTTAGAATAGTCCAATGTTTCGCTCTTAGCCATCCTTGGGTGTTTTTAGCTGTGTGTTTTGGGTCATTATCCTGTTGCAAGACCCATGACCTGCGACTGAGACCAAGCTGTCTGACACTGGGCAGCACATTTCTCTCTAGAATACCTTGATAGTCTTGAGATTTCATTGTACCCTGCACAGATTCAGGACACCCTGTGCCAGATGCAGCAAAGCAGCCCCAGAACATAACAGAACCTCCTCCATGTTTCACAGTAGGGACAGTCTTCTTTTCTTGGTATGCTTCATTTTTGCGTCTGTGAACATAGAGCTAATGTGCCTTGCCAAAAAGTTCCAGTTTTGTCTCGTCTGTCCATAGGACATTCTCCCAGAAGCTTTGTGGCTTGTCAACATGCAGTTTAGCAAATTCCAGTCTGGCTTTTTTATGATTTGTTTTCAACAGTGGTGTCCTCCTTGGTCATCTCCCATGAAGTCCACTTTGGCTCAAACAACGACGGATGGTGCAATCTGACACTGATGTACCTTGACCTTGGAGTTCACCATGAATGTGTTTAGAGGTTGTTCTGGGGTCTTTTGTTACCATTCGTATTATCCATCTCCTCCTGCGGCCACGTCCAGGGAGGTTGGCTACAGTCCCGTGGATCTTAAATTTCTGAATAATATGTGCAACTGTACCAAAAGCCAGTTTAGAAAGCTTGGGATCAGTAGGATTGCTGGACTCACCCTCAGAGATAGGGTGAGGAGCTCAGTCATCCGGGAGAGGCTCAGAGTAGAACCGCTGCTCCTCCACATTGAAAGGAGTCAGTTGAGGTGGTATGGGCATCTGATTAGGATGCCTCCTGGATGCCTCCCACTTGAGGTGTTTAGGACACATCCCACTGGGAGGAGACCCTGGGGCAGACCCAGGACTCGGTGGAAAGACTATGTCTCCCAGCTGGTCTTGGAACGCCTTGGTATCCTCTCTGAAGAGCTGGAGCAGGTGGCTGGGGAGAGGGAAGTCTGGGCTTCTCTGCTTGAACTGCTGCCTCCGCGACCCGGACCTCCGGAAAAGCGGTAGAAGATGGATGGATGGATGGATGGATGGATGTGCAACTGTAGTCACAGGAACATCAAGCTCCTTGGAGATGGTCTTATAGCCTTTACCTTTAACATGCTTGTCTATAATTTTCTTTCTAATCTCCTGAGACAACTCTCTCCTTTGCTTCCTCTGGTCCATGTTCAGTGTGGTACACACCATGTCACCAAACAGCACAGTGACTACTTGTCACCCTTTAAATAGGCTGACTGACTGATTACAAGTTTGTAGACACCTGTGATGTTAATTAGAGGACACATCTTGGTTGAACATGTCCCTATGGTCACATTATTTTCAGTCTTTTCTAGGGGTATCATCATTTTTGTCCAGGCCTGTTTCATGAGTTTGTTTTTTAAAGTAATTCTGTTGACTCACAATTCAAAAGCATTGTCTGATTTTCATTGGTTAATTTTCATAGAATTTTTATTTATTACCACTTTTGTCAGATTCAAGTTATTTCTGTGACCATTGTGGGTTTTTCTTTCATTAACAGAGGGGTACCAACAATTTTGTCCACGGCTGTATGTCTCCTATCTGGTTCTTTTAAAATTTCTTTTCTCTTTTGTACTTTTCTGATTTTACATTTACATGTTTAAAATTAATAAATAAATCAATTCAAATAAACCAAATCTTCATGCATGACAATGCACCATCTCATGCTTCAAAGAATACCTATGTGTCATTGGCTGCTATGGGCATAAAAGAAGAGAAACTTATGGTGTGGCTCCCATCCTCCCCTGACCTCAACCTTATTGAGAACCTTTGGAGCATCTTCAAGCAAAAGATCTATGAGGGTTGGAGGCAGTTGACGTCAAAACAGCAGCTGTGGGAGGCTATTCTGACATCTTGCAAAGAAATTCAAGCAGAAACTCTCCAGAAACTCACAAGTTCAATGGATGCAAGAATTGTGAATGTTATATCAAAGAAGGGGCTCCTATGTTAACATGTAACTTGGCCTGTTAAGATATTTTTGATTGAAATTGCATTTGATTTCAGTAAATCCTTCAGGTTCCGGCGCCACAGGAGTTGGCTGCCTTTTGCAACAGCGGCTCAATTCTGAGTCTTTATCTTCCTTCTTCTTTCTGATCTGGTGATAACTTTCTGATCCGGCACACCTTTCATTCTATATATATCACGGACACACAGATCGGCCCAAAGGTCTCCCGAGTCAGCGGACGGAGCCTCTGTTTACCGCAGGGAAGAGCTAGCTAGCACTCAACCGCCACCCAGTGCTAACTGAGAAACTCGACATACCGGGAGAACTGAAGCGAAAACGACGCGGGAGCCGGGCTGGAGTTTAGGCGGCGTGCAAGAAATATAAGACAGAATAATAAAGAGCGATGGCAAGAACCAAGCAGACTGCCCGTAAATCTACTGGAGGAAAAGCCCCCAGGAAGCAGCTGGCCACCAAGGCTGCTCAGAAAAAGTGCTCCGGCCACCGGCGGAGTGAAGAAGCCTCACCGTTACAGGCCCGGTACTGTGGCTCTGAGAGAGATCTGTCGCTACCAGAAATCCACGGAGCTGCTCATCCGTGGGCTGCCCTTCCAGCGCCTGGTGAGGGAGATGGCTCAGGACTTCAAGACCAACCTGTGCTTCCAGAGCTCCGCCGTCATGGCTCTGCAGGAGGCCAGCGAGGCCTACCTGGTGGGTCTCTTCGAGGACACCAACCTGTGCGCCATCCACGCCAAGAGGGTCACCATCATGCCCAAAGACATCCAGCTGGCCCGCCGCATCCGCGGAGAGAGAGCTTAGACTTTCTGCTGCACATCCACCAACCACAATGCTCCGCACTGTGTGTCTATATATATTTATATTAATATGTACATATGTATACTAGCTGCTCTTGTTTTTTCTTGCCTTCTGATTGTTGCTCTGAGTGTTACTATCCCTGTGCTGTTGCAATCCTGGAATTTCCCCATTGTGGGACTAATAAAGTCTTATCTTATCTAAATATGACCTCCTAATGCTGCAAATTCAACAAATGACCATTTTCAGTTCTTTACAACCAATAAAATGTTTTGAAACTCTACTGTGCATAATAATTTGCAACAGTGCATTTTGAGTTTTTTTCATTTTTGCAAAAAAATAGTTATCATTGGGAGGTTTGTTCAATAAAATTTGAATTATGCTCTAACGGTTGCTGACTTGAAAATATATACTGACTGTCATTTGCATCGACTATTTAGGAAAATCGGAGACAAATATCACTTGCATAATAATTTGGAATGGGGTGTAATCCCTAATGAGTCTGTGATGAAAATAAAAATTTGTATGGAATACAAGTCATCAGACTGCCCCCCCCTCGCGCCGCACATCACACTGCCTGTTCATTCATTCATTCCCCTAAAAAAAAAAAAAATAAATAAAATCCTACATTAATGTCTAATCTAGGTAAGTCTGCAATTAAAATGAGTGTAGATGGAATAAAAAAAAAATAGTGTGTGATCATCATATAATTAAAAAGATAGATGATTATATGATGACTATTACAACTCTTTCTGTTAAAATAAGATCCCAGCACATGCCATTTACTCATGAGCTCCGGAGCTGTGCGATTTCAAAACACGCCACTGAAATATCATTAAACAATGTGCTTCTGACGATAGATCTCCTTTTTCCTGATCAAAAGCGGATTCTCATGGAATGCACTGTAATAGTGCACATTAGATTGCGCGCCACCACACCTTTTTGAAATGATCCTCCACCTCTGAGTGCAAAGCAAGCGCAGTGTCTACTGGTAATTTGATGGCGTGATACAAAGCGTAAAAAACTGACAATGCACTGACAGAAGCTAACAAAAACACTGGCATAGGGCGGAAAGTCTGTTGGAAAAGTCTGTGGATGATTGTCCTAATAGGGCCCCATTTTGTTAAGATGGCTACGTAAACATTTTAAAGATTTTCAGACATTGTAATATTAGTTTTGACAAGTACAATCTAAATTGTAGATGTCTTGAAATATAATTTTTACTAGCATAAATTCAGGTTACTTTATCTGTACCCGTAGGTAGATTTGTTTTGCAGTCTGGGGACATCCATATTTACAAGCCACAAATTACATTCAACATAGACACAAACACAGGCACATATGAAGCTGACTATAAACATGATAAAAATACTCAAGGCTCCATCAATCAGGGTATAAAAAGACAAAGAGATGGGAGAAAAACCAGAGATAAGAGAGAAGAGTCATATTAAAAGTTAAAACCTAGTCAAAGAGGTTAAAAACTCAAAGGTCTAAAACCCAATAAAATATTTAGAACCCAAGTTATCTTATGGATATCTTTATTTTATTTAACCTTTATTTAACCAGGAAGTCCCTTGAGACTGCCTTGTCTTTTTCGAGGGAAACTTGGCCAAGACAGCTCACCAGCACATAGAACAATAGAACAACAAAAATCAGTACATGTAAGGCAATAAATAAATATAAAACAATAAAAAAATGAATAAAATCCAATAAAAACATTACCCAAATCAAAAATTCCACCTTAGGAAAAGCATTAAATAGCATTAAACAATTGTAACTAGTAAGAATTTAATTTTGACTAGGAGGAATGCTATTATGAAAATTTAAAATGTAATTACAGATGGGAAGGTGGTTTATTTAAATGTTTAAGATGCACTGCAGTGGATATGAATTCCCTTCAAAAAAAAATTTGCTTTATCTAAAATGGTATCTTATGTCTTTTTTTTTTCCTCACAAAAAACAAAACAAAACTGTCATACAGTTGCTTGAGAACATTTTTGCCCTTTTCCTCCTCCTTCAAGTGCCAGGATCTAATTAGGCTCGCCCACATCCCACCCACCAGGACACAGAAGTCTGCAAGCTGGCAAATTTGAACATCCAGTGCTTAGTCCTGATTGGTTCACTTGTTAATAGTGACATCACAAAAACAGTCTAAACTTGCCTTTTTCCAAGGGGAGGAGCTTAACTGAACTGAACACAGACATGACGCATAAGAATGATTTCGCTCTTGATATGTCTTGTTAGTCATAAAAACATGTTAGACATGTTAAGAAATAAAAAAAAAAAAACCCTCGATTTTCACCGGTGTGTCACTTTGAAACGGCATGCCATAGTTGTATGAGCAAGAGACATGCACTAAAACGAACTGTTCTGAAGAAAGCTGCAAAGGTGATCCACAATGATGCTGCAATAATTGGATAATTAAAGGCAGTTCATTAAGACCAGTGGGACCTGTCAACATGGGGGAAAAAGGTGAAGATTATTTTGGTTAAGAAGCAGGAATTAATGTGTGAATTAATTAATGTGCCGACTATGTAGAATCTCAGTCTAACATTTTGAAATGTACATATGTTGAAGAGTGTATGTGGCCTCTGTTATTCAGGTGTTTAACTGTCTTCTTCCTTCAGACTCTGGTGAGATTGTTCTCCAGGAGGAAGCCTTTGCTGTACAGCTATCAAACCTCTCTGCCTCACCTGCCAGTTCCCGCCATCAAAGACACTCTGAGCAGGGTGAGTGTGAGCACACACACACTTAGTTTTCATTTTATTGTCAAAAATAATAAGTCAAACTGACCTATAGCTTTATTTATTGTAAGTTTTTAGGTAGAAACACTGCATGTATGACTGCATAAAGTGTACTAAAAGAACACTACTCTTAATGCATTGTGCAGGGGACACAGTTTGTGTGTGAGAGACATGATTAATGTAACATGACCTGTTTCATCTATACCATTGATACCTGTTTATCAAAGTGCAGTCTGCAGCAGCATGAGAGCTCAAGTAGGTTAGATTATGCTTCAGAGGGCTGCAATCCAATTCTACAATTATTCTTGATGCATTTTTTTTTTCCTATTCAGGATTTCTTTTCTTCTCTCACTGTTGTGACTATTTTGTACTTTCAAAGCTAAGTATTTTTAATGACCTATAATAAATTTACTTCCAATACTTTTTGTTAATAAAACAAATGGAAGCGAGATATGACAAGTCAACTGGAATTTTACATTGACTCTGTGTATGACCCACCACAGATACTACACTTCCTGGTTACTTCTTTTTCAGTTCTGGCTGAATGCTGGACATTTTAAAATGGATTCACTGACAGTTGTGCATTGATTCACAATCTTCCACATATCGTGATTTCCCCACCCCAAGCCTCGAGTCTCTTTTTCGAAAAGAAAAAAAAACCCAAAAACATTTCTACTCTGGTGATGTAACTTTTTTAAGGGTGGAGTTTATCTCTTTCTTCTGCCACCTCTGACATGATTTCTCCTGTCAGTTGGAGCCACAGTCGCTACTTGTCAATGTTGCCTTTTTTGATTATTGGCTCAACACAACCAGCATTTAGGTGCCACTTTGTGACAAAATGAGAGCAGAAAGTGGGAGTACTTTATGGGGCCCTGGAGAGGCTTCGGTCATCGTGTTATCATGTGCATTATTATCATGGCAGGAATATCACACTGTTAAATTATCATGGTATTCAACAACTGTGTTATGCATTACATGAACAGTACATAGTGTTTCCCCTTATAGTTTTCTAAGCTTAGCAGCAAGAGCTAACAGGGACTCCATCCATCCATCTTCTACCGCTTTTCTGGAGGTCCAGGTCACGGAGGCAGCAACTCAAGCAGAGAAGCCCAGACTTCCCTCTCCCCAGCCACCTGCTCCAGCTCTTCAGAGAGGATACCAAGTCGTTCCCAGACCACCTGGGAGACATAGTCTTTTCCAGCAAGTCCTGGGTCTGCCCCGGGGTCTCCTCCCTGCGAGACGTGCCCGAAACACCTCAAGTCACCTTATCGTGGTGGGGGGTTTGCGTTCCCCAGTGATCCCAGGAGCTATGTTGTCTGGGGCAATTTGCCTCTGATAGGGTCACCCAAGACAAACTGGTCCTGGGTGAAGGGCCAGACTAAGAATGATCCAACAGACTCATGATAAATTCTAGATCAAGGATTCAGTGTACCCCGCCCGGTATGGGGTTACCGGGGCCCCACCCTGGAGCTAGGCCTGGGGAGGGGCTCGATGGCTAGCGTCTGGTGGCTGGGTTTCCACCCATGGGACCCGGCCAGGCTCAGCCCGAAGGAGTTACATTGGTCTGCCCTCCAGTGGGCTCACCACCTGCAGGAGGGATCATGGGGGTCCAGTGCTATGTGGATTAGGTGGCGGTCAAAGGCAGAGACCTTGGCGGATTGATCCCAAGCTTTCTAACAGGGACTATGCACACAAAATGTTTTGTAATTCACTTCTTACAGTATGCGACTTTTGCTGGGTTATGTCCAGGTGACAGTGATGCTAGTGCTAGGTGAGGAGCTCTCACTTCCCCATCCACCCTCTGCCCCTTATCTAAAATAAGTTTGATAAAATATGTCCGATGGATTGGACTATATACAGTAGGGTAAAAAAAAGTATTTAGTCAGCCACCAACTGTGCAAGTTCTCCCACTTAAAAGATGAGAGAGGTCTCCAATTTTCATCATAGGTATACCTCAACTACGAGAGACAAAATGAGTGGAAAAAAAAAATCCAGAAAATCACATTGTCTGATTTTTAAAGAATTTATTTGCAAATTATAGTGGAAAATAAGTATTTGGTCAATAACAAAAGTTCATCTCAATACTTTGTTATATATCCTTTGTTGGCAATGACAGAGGTCAAATGCTTTCTGTAAGTCTTCACAAGGTTTTCACACACTGTTGCTGGTATTTTGGCCCATTCCTCCGTGCACATCTCCTCTAGAGTAGTGATGTTTTGGAGCCGTCGCTGGGCAACACGGACTTTCAACTCCCTCCAAAGATTTTCTATGGGGTTGAGATCTGGAGACTGGCTAGGCCACTCCAGGACCTTGAAATGCTTCTTACGGAGCCACTCCTTCGTTGCCCGGGCGGTGTGTTTGGGATCATTGTCATGCTGAAAGACCCAGCCACGTTTCATCTTCAATGCCCTTGCTGATGGAAGGAGGTTTTCACTCAAAATCTCACGATACATGGCCCCATTCATTCTTTCCTTTACACGGATCAG
Source organism: Pholidichthys leucotaenia (assembly GCA_020510985.1). Classification (NCBI taxonomy): domain Eukaryota; kingdom Metazoa; phylum Chordata; class Actinopteri; order Cichliformes; family Pholidichthyidae; genus Pholidichthys; species Pholidichthys leucotaenia. The sequence goes on along the minus strand of CM035838.1, from coordinate 364,662,280 downwards.
TCGTCCTGGTCCCTTTGCAGAAAAACAGCCCCAAAGCATGATGTTTTCACCCCCATGCTTCACAGTAGGTATAGTGTTCTTTCTCCTCCAAACACGACAAGTTGAGTTTTTACCAAAAAGTTCTATTTTGGTTTCATCTGATCATATGACATTCTCCCAATCCTCTTCTGGACATGTACTGGCTTAAGCAGGGGGACACGTCTGGCACTGCAGGATTTGAGTCCCTAGCGGCGTAGTGGGTTACTGATGTAGCCTTTGTTACTTTGGTCCCAGCTCTCTGCAGGTCATTCACTAGGTCCCCCCGTGTGGTTCTGGGAGTTTTGCTCACCATTCTCATGATCATTTTGACCCCACGGGGTGAGATCTTGCGTGGAGCCACAGATCGAGGGAGATTATCAGTGGTCTTGTATGTCTTCCATTTTCTAATAATTGCTCCCACAGTTGATTTCTTCACACCAAGCTGCTTACCTATTGCAGATTCAGTCTTCCCAGCCTGGTGCAGATCTACAGTTTTGTTTCTGGTGTCCTTTGACAGCTCTTTGGTCTTGGCCATAGTGGAGTTTGGAGTCTGACTGTTTGAGGTTGTGGACAGGTGTCTTTTATACTGATAACAAGTTCAAACAGGTGCCATTAATACAGGTAACGAGTGGAGGACAGAGGAGTCTCTTAAAGAAGAAGTTACAGGTCTGTGAGAGCCAGAAATCTTGCTTGTTTGTAGGTGACCAAATACTTATTCTCCACCATAATTAGCAAATAAATTCTTTAAAAATCAGACAATGTGATTTTCTGGATTTTTTTTCTCATTTTGTCTCTCATAGTTGAGGTATACCTATGATGAAAATCTGAGACCTCTCTCATCTTTTAAGTGGGAGAACTTGCACAATTGGTGGCTGACTAAATACTTTTTTGCCCCACTGTAAGTAGTACTGTTGTACTTTGATCATTGTTTTTGGGAAACACTTGAGTCGCAGCTGCATCGTTCATACCACGGAAGATCGTACCTTAGTAAGCAATGATGCTTTGGAGATTGTGACTGTCTCCCTCATACTCTCTTTTCTCCCCTCCCATCCATCTCTTCCTCAGTACTTGGAGTCAGTGCGTCCCCTGTTGACTGATCCAGAGCTTAAACGGATGTCGGACCTGGCCACTGAGTTTGAATCTACACTGGGCAACCGCCTCCAACGCTACCTGAAACTCAAAGCTCTGTGGGCCACCAACTATGTAAGTGTTGATATTGACTGACATATTTGTACATCTAAGTCTCGCTAATGTGGCAGTGAAAATTACTGACAAGGGTTAGTACTCCTGCTTCTTAAATAGTCCCGGTGTGTGTGTGTGTGTGTGTGTGTGTGTGTGTGTGTGTGTGTTTGTCTTATATGTGTGAATAAAAGGCAAAGGTTAGACATTATTTTCAAATGTCTAACCTTTAGTCAGGCCTGTGTACAAACCACACTACTAGACCCTCTTTCAAACAAAATATTTATTCTTTTTCTTTATTGTTTTAGTTGATGCATGTGCTGTATTGATCATAGCTTTGTGGTTTTACTATGGAAAATTTAGATTACTTTTAATTCTGTTGGGCAGAATGTGAGGTTTTCCCCAATGGATAAAGTCATATTTAAGCAGCACTATGTAAGATTTTCACCTAGAGTAATGTTTCCAAAATTATTTTGTTGGTACACCAACGTTTGACCAGGTGAATGTCACTCCCCCCGCTGACTGAATGGGTCCACATTGCTTGTAACAGCTCTGTTCCTGGGTATAAATGCTGAAAGGACTGCAGCTATGGCGGTTATGACCTCGGGCCCAACAGCCAATCAGAGGACATGACTTTAGCCACCGACAACTAAGCATCCTGTGATTGGCTGTTGCGACTATGGTCATAGTCGCCAAAATTGTATTTTTTTTTTTCAGTGTTCCTACCCAAAACAAGAAAGTTACGTAGTGCTGCTTTAATCTTAAGTGTTAGAATTTCATTCAAGCTACTAGTTAATGGTTGAACAACCAAAGTCAAATTTCACATTTTTGTTTGCAGGTGAGCGATTGGTGGGAGGAGTATGTCTACTTGAGGTGCAGAAGTCCCACAATGGTCAATAGTAACTACTACGGCATGGTAAGCAGCTGCCAGCTCAAAGTAGTCCTGTGGAAAAAGTAGGATACCCCATTAAAATGTTAACTATTTATTTGCTTTCTAAGCTATACAAAAATTAGTGCCAGCTTTAGATTGTATGCAGCAAATGTACACATGTACAAAAGAAATGCAACAAGCAGAAAATATTGAACAACTTTCCATATTAATATTGATGTAAATGAAATAAGGATACAACAATATTCTTGGTTGTGTAAACAAAACAAATGAGCAAAATGCACAACACAGAATAGCACTGATCCTCAGCAGACGTCTCTGAAACATGAGAGAGGCCAAAATCTAAATTTGCAAGTTCATGTTTGCATTGTTCAGTAACGTGTGTGATCGGCCCTGGCGTTGATGCAAGCAGCACAGCGCCCTCTCATGGAGTTAACCTGTCCCTCAGCACACCAGGGGCATCAACTGGTTCCATGTCTGTTGAATGGCTAATCAAATGGCCTGCTGACAGCTGTCACTTGATAAACTTGGCATCTTGAGTATAACTGACCGATGTGCAAACTTTTGGTGGCCTTTTATGGGTACTGGGCAAGACTTGGTTTTGGCCATCCTTACCTGGTCTTCAAATTCAAGAGTTTGTCAGGAGGCTAAAAGCTGAGGTTGGCTCAGGTGACTCAGATGCTACCTGGCCAAAGCATGGCAGAGCCAAAGAAATGGGCTAGACATGTTTTCTAATGCACATGGGTGGTATTCTGACAAATTATTTTGCTGTACAGTGAAATACCCCAGAAAAATTAGTATTTAAAATATCTGGTGTTTCTTTTGTCCATGAGTATATTTAGTCACAGCATTACACGGAGGGCCTGCTTACATTTCAGACAGGTTTGGTTATTGTTCCATCTTGTATTAATTGACAAACAAAGTAAATAAATAAATGAAGGTTCTGCACTTATGTGTACTCATTCTTTATCCATACATCACCACAGTCAAGTAATCATTGTGGTATTAACATCTAAAATAAAACGAAACAAAAAACAGACTGGCCTTGGTGGAGGTATGTGCTCTCTGAGTGTCCTCTAGTTTGTTTTTTTTTTTGGTTTTTTTTGAGTGTTTCTGTGTCTGAAGAATAAAGGTGCAGATTTGTTCTACTGTAGTTCTACTGTAGACTGTTAAACGTTTCCCCAGGCAGAGGGCGCTGTTTTACTAAAATAATAAGATGCTGAGGTCAGCTGGGCAGCCATATTATATGTATTACAGCTTTATATGTATTATAAACAGTCATGTGAAAAAATTAGGACACCCTGTATAAGCCTCTGTGTGTGTGTGTGTGTGTGTGTGTGTGTGTGTGTGTGTGTGTGTGTTTTAACATATTTGGACATATGGATATTTAACAATGTTAAAAATACTGGGAGATTCATGTAATGACAACTAAACAATTAAAGATGAATTAAAGACTTTTTTCAAATTTTCTGTAAAATATAACTCTAAAAAATAGTGAGGAATAAATTAGGACACCCCCACATTCATTCCCACTTAAAATGGCTAAAATAAATGTTAAAAAATGCAAATAAGAACAAAAACAAGGTTAGACATAGATATGTGAACATTTATTAATAAATAAAAAAACTGAGTATTTAATGGGGTGCCCTAATTTTTTCACATGACTATATTATAGCTGAAGGCGCAGTCTAAATTTTTTGTCATTCCATATAAATCAACTGAACAATTTATTCATTTTGTCAAAAATATCTCCAGTAAGGGCAATGAGGATGCTGGAAATAATAATAATAAAAACTGTAGTGAAATAGAACACAGTGGAGAGGCATGGCCAGCAGCTTTTGGAGTCTCCAACCAGAGAGTGGATACCCTTACCCAGGATTTACACCGACTCCGAATGCAGTACGTTATGGCTGCAATCCGGCCTCTGCAGCAGATACTTCCCATTCTCGTCAATTTTCTCATCCCCACCTGGTCTGGACCACTGTGGAACGAATCCGGCTTGTCAGATTTGGTTTGCTAATGAAACGCAACAGGTCTGTTTTTGACAGATGCCGGATCCAATCCGCAAGGAAATCCCACGCTGTCTCGCGGTATTTAATAGCTGTTTGTTCATTAAAAAACGATTTAAGGACCGTCAATTATTTTCTCTCCTCCTCCACCACTGTGTCAGAGAAGGTAAAAACTTGACTTAACATACAAACGCTTCATAGAATTAAAATTAACAGGCTACTTACGTTTTATTTAGAGTCCAAAAATCCAGGTGGGGAGCCGCTACATCACACTTCCTTGTTGTTATCACATGATCACGATCAGTTCATCTTGGTCACTTTCGGGCATTTCTCGAGAGCTCGCTTTATTTTGTATAATTCTCATGTGATCTTGTATTTCAAGCTCTGTTCTCATCCATGCCGCTGCAAAACACAAACAGAGCTGGTAGGGATGAACACAAGGGGCCATCCACACGGCATCTGCAACGAACTGCATCCAGAGTCAGTGTAAATCCTGGGTTAGTCGCTCAGCTGGGGACAGCGTGCCCCACGGCTCCAGTCCTCTCAGCCAGCAATTACCAAACAACACTACACATTCATTCCATGCTCAATTATCTCTGCACGCGCTCAGCACACTCCAAAAGTATTTTACTTTGCTGCGCTGCATCGGGGAAAAACTGTCAGACATCCCCGTCTGTCTTTTCTCCTCCGGTATAATGTGCAGCAGTGTCTCTCCAATCCTCAGTAAAGATCCTGTCAAGGTATTTAAACCCCTTTGCTTGTTTTAATGACATTGATGTCATAACAATATAAAAAAGACAGGCTTCCTCAAAAGGCTCTGTAACCGTACTATAACCATTTGTGTCCAAATCTAATTCTATTGATTTTAAATAATAACTAGAGGGCACTCAGAGAGTGCATACCTCTGCCAAGGCTCTGTCCCTCCCTCCCTTTGCCCTCCCCTCCGTCTCTGTCCGTCCATATCGCCATCCATCTGTACATTGCGAGATAGGGCCTTGGTGGAGGTATGCACTCACAGATCACCCCCCAACATCTAATGAGTTGATCTTTAGGTAGGTATTTTTCTTCGTGGAAAAATGATTTTCCAATAATTTTATGTTTTACAAGTGATTTTTTTTCAAGGTCACATCCTATTTTTTTCTTATTCAATTATATAACCCTAATCTTACAACTTTGTTAAAGCGAGTATGTTTACCAATATATATGAAGACACAGGTTTTAATGGGGTGTCTTATTTTTTTCCCACAGTTGTATCCATTATTATGGTTGGGTTATATAGAAATTATTAATGAGGTAAATGTGTTGCTTCCCTTCCAGTTAAAGAGTGTTGGAGACATTGTTGAACTGAGCAGGATATAAACGCATCCTGCTTCATATCCTCTTTATCTTTGCCTATTGTTTCTGTGTTGTCACAGTTAGATAAGTGCATTATGTAATATTTTAATATCCTCAGTATGTTTTTAAAAACATAATTCTTTCCTCTCTTCTCTCTTGCAAATGGTTCCTTTCAGGACTTTCTATATGTTACACCGACTTCAGTGCAGTCGGCCCGAGCAGGCAACACCATAACGGCCCTGATGCTCTACCGCCGCAAGGTCAACCGCGAGGAACTGAAACCGGTGAAGTCATGTTCACATGGCCGTAATACTGTTGTTGTGTCAGCAATAAGTTACCTATATATACAGTACATGCATTATATACATTACTTAATATATAACGCTGAACGTGTCTGCATTGTTTCCATTACAGAGATTTCCAATGAGGCTACTCGCATGATCATTTCACCAGACATGAGTATTAACTCAAAAAAATCAACACATATAAAGAAATCAAAACGTTTACATTCATAAATAAAATTATGCGTGATAAAGGCATGGTAAGTCAAGAAATTACTACAGCTGAAATCGTAGTTGTTAGAAAGTAGATTTACCTCTGTGAAAATTAATATTTGTTGAATTGGTACTTCATGAGTGGCTGTAAAAAGGTTTTTTTTTTTTGTTTCCATGGTGTCATACATGTATCATCTCATGATGGGTAAATCCAAGAGCTCTCCTAAAACCTTTGCAACCTGATTGTTGCAAAACATTGATGGATTTGGTTATAGATCTATATCAAAACTTATGAATCTTCTAGTAAGCACCGTTGTGGCTATTGTCTGCAAGTTGAAGGAAGGTCACTCTACCATCAACTGGTCATGCACAGGAGCTCCACACAGGGTATCTGACCAGGGAGTCAGAAGGATAGTCAGAAGTAACCCAAAAGCCAAGGACTGCTTGGAAATAGCTCCAGAAAGACTTAAGAGGGAGCAAGTACAAATGTGACAGAGAAAACTGCATTCCACTGTCATGGGCTCCATGCATGCTGACATCATAAGGCTCCATTATTAAAGAAGACATGTTGAAGTTTGTTTAAAGGTCCCATATAGTGCACCTTTTCCAAACGTTGACAGTTCTCACAGGTCTCAATGAAATGTTTGTGACATGCTTTTGTCAAATTGCCTTTAACCTTTTCTTCCCTGCTCCTCTTTTTGTGTTACTGTTACATGCCTGTGCAGGCCCCATATTGGGGGCGTCACAGAATAAGAGGTTAATTATTCAGTTATTGCAGCCTCATTATGAATCATCTTTTGTAGCCTTCCTCAGACCATCTTGTTTCAGTGCCTGTCTCTTTAAATGCCCAAGACCCCCAGTTCACCCCACCCCCTCTTTCGTCACTATTGCTAATCTAAGATGGCTAGCTCCAGGTTCGGTTAGTGAACCTGAGCCAGCTCATCTAAATTTGTCATAAACAATGAAATAAATCATCACTGATGGACAGGAGTGTGTGGTTTCAGATGTCGATAGGATATGACTGGTCTCTGGAGTACAATAAGCTCAGAAACAACCGTGAATGAGTAAATCGAAAAACTGCTAGTGTCAGCTAGCCACCTTTTGTCCTAATCATAGTATAATAAACTGTACTAAAATAAGCTAAAATAATGTCTAAGAATGATGTAGTACATGGTTAAGTACTTGTAGATGAACAAGAATTCAAGTGAGGGTGATAGAATTGATTGAAAATGTTGATTAAACCGGCTGTGATCCAACAGTTAAGCTAACAGTAGGCAGCCAGTCTGTCAGCATCTCCCTGCTGAGGTGAGCGCTAATGCAGTTCGGCTGACTGACTCCATTCAATGCACCATCATGATGAAAATTTAACAAAATAAGCTACATTGACACAAGACATATCAACAGTGGATTAACAAACTAGGAGGAACAGGGAAGTCTATGGTGTGACTGGAATTTAAAAAATTACTAATATACACTGTGCTTTCTAAGCTAACTCCATAATAGCACTCTTAGCTCTTGGGCTCAGAAACACTGGGTGGGGACTGAATCATCACAGCTTGTGCTATGGTGATGGGTTGTAACTGAAGATTGGATTATTTGTTAGTGACATAGGGAACTGAAACCTGGATAACTGGCTTTTAACATTTTTACTGTAGTCATATGACCCAAGAAAGTATTTCAGAAAGATAGAACTCACAAACACCATGTTTTAATCAATGTAACTTCTAAAGTTTGCCAAGCAGCATTTGGAGAAGCCTATGAAATATTAGAAGAGTGCAGCGTGGTTCGGTGAGACGAAAATAGAACTTTTTGGATGCCATACTACACATCATGTTTGGAGGGGAAACAGCAGTGCACATCACCCCTGCCCCCAAAGTGAACTACTTCAACAGTAAAGTGTGGAGGTAGAAGCACCATTAGCAGACTTCTTATAAATAAAGGAGCAATGAATGGAGCCATGTACCAGGGTATTCTTGAAAGTAATCTGCTGCCATCTATCAGAATGATGAGGATGAGACGGGGGTGGCCCTTCCAGCAAGATAATGATCCCAAACTCAATCCTCAATTAGTTTGCAACAAAGAAAATTAAGGTGTTGTTAATCACCTGATTTAAGTCCAATTGGAAAGTTTGTGGAAAGAACAAAAGATCAGGATTCACAAGTGGGCCCCCAGAACCTTCAGGATTTAAAGGTAGTTTGTTTAGAAGACTGGGCCAATCTCCCACCTGAGCACTGTAGGAGATTAGTTTTTCATACAGGAAGCGTCTTCTTGAACCTGTCATTGCCAATGGAGGCTTTTCCACTAAGTATGACAAATGTCAGTTACTGTGTTCAATACTTACAGTATTTCCTGTTGCATTACACGTAACTATTTATGGACTGAAAGGTTTTGGTTTCTTTCTATGTGTGAATGTCTTGAGTTATTACCAAAGTATGATGAAAATTTCATGTGAGCAGCCTCATTGGAAATACATGTAGTTAAAAAAATGTTGAGACATTGAATGCTTACTTCCCACATTGTAATTACCATAAAAAAATGTTCTAATCTAGAAAAAAAAAATCTAATAATTATTAAATAAATGAAACTGACATTAAGACAACTAGGAGTTGTAATAGAAATCAACAATAGATGTCTCTGTGTGCATTAGAGTGTTGTTCCTGGCACGGTCATCCCCCTGTGTGCTGCTCAGTGTGAGAGGATGTTCAACACAACACGTACACCGGGACTTGAGACTGGTAACACACATACACACTCACGCACAGGCAAGCTGACAGGCTGCCAGACAAGCACCAGCACAAACAAATAGCTGTTCTGTACTTTTGATAGTAATGTGCCAGTCCAAACTTGAATGTTGATCACAAAAAATACCTAAGTAGGACTACAGTACCACACACAAAACACGTCTTAATTTGAGGAAATAGTGGGCTCAGAGAAAAACACAAAGATATTTAAAAATATAAACAGTATTGTTTTTTTCTGCCGACTGGAAAAAAAATCTTGATGCTTTTTTTTTTTTTGTAACTTTGATTTTTATTCATTTTTCATCATACATATTACATTCAGATCACAGTCTCTATATTTAAAAAAAGGAGCTAGAGGAAGAAAAAAAAAAGAAAAGGGGGGGGGGGACAAATGTTGGAGCATCTAGTTTTTAGTTTCCATCTCTTAATTCTTCTGGTTTTTCCAGTGTCTTTGGTTATTCTTTCAATTTCTAGTCTTGTTGTTGCACTTTGTAGTGTGTCCATTTCCACCATTTTTTTTTTCATATTGTCCTTCTTGCATTCTTTGTCGATATGTTAGTTTTTCCATCAAACGTATATCCTCAACAATGTCAGTCCATTGCTCTTGGTCAGGAAGAACTTCTGATTGCCATTTTCTTGTGATTGTTTTTTTTACATGCAATCAGCACGATTTTAACTAGATATCTGTCCTCAGCCTGTATTACATTGTCTCTTTTAAGATCACATAAATACATCAAGTTACAGTTCATTGGTATATTATATCCTAATATCCTCTGTATTGTCACATGTATAGATTTCCAGAATGATGAGATTTTGCAGCATTTCCAAAACATATGTGAGTGGTCTGCATTTTGAGCCCCACAGCCCCTCCAGCATATAGATTGGGTATTTGTATATTTTCTTTGAATCTGTGGTGTAATGAAATAGCAAATCAGGTTTTTCCATCCAAATTCCCTCCACGTCCTTGAACTTGTTGATGTGTGTTGTGTTTTCCATATTTCTTGCCAGTTTTCTTCTATGTTTAAATTTAGCTCTTTCTCCCATTTCTCCTTTATATAGTTACTTGAATGTTTGTTTGCCGTAAGTTTCTGATATAGCTTTGAAATAATTCTTATTTTATTTCCTGCATATGAGCTTAAAATGAATTATATAATCTCGCTCACATCTGTGTGGAGGTTATGTCTAATCTTCCTCATATAATAATCTCTCATCTGCAGATATCTGAAGAATTCAGATTTTTCTAGTTTAAATTTTCTTCTCATGTTTACAAAACTCCCGAAATCTTTTTTTCCCATATTGCCCCATGTTGTGATTCCCTTGTTCACCAGATTTTTGTATCCCCTATCTTGCTTTGCCGGTTCAAACTGACTGTCAAATGCTACCCATTTCAATAGTTTTATGTCCTCCTTTATATTATGCTTTTGTACTATTTTATACCACAGTTCCAAAGTAAATTTAGTGATTGGATCTATTTGTTTGATTTGCTTATGTGCATCCTTATCTCCTATTATGCTTTGTACTGGGAGTCCCTCAATTTCCTTTTCCATTTCTTTCCATTTTGCCTCATATCCTCCGTCACACCAATATATGATATATCTTATTTGTGCTGAGTAGTAATATTCCTTTAGACTCGGTAGACCCATGCCTCCTTTCTCTTTTGGTAATTGGAGAGTTTTATATTTCACTCTTGGCTTTTTACCTCCCCAAACAAATCTCTATCATCCTGTCCCACTTTGAGAACTGGGCACCAGGAATCTTTGTTAGTAGAGCTTGGAAGAGGTAAAGCAGTCTAGGTTGTATGCTGATTTTGACTCTTAATTTTTGAATTCAGATCCATATTTAAGATTGACCATCTATCAATATCTTTTTTGTATTCCTTGTTCTAACCTATCATAGTTTGCTTTATAGATTTTGCTTAAATCTTTAGGTATGTTCACTCCAAGGTATTTTATTTCTTTTTGTTTCCAGTTTAGTTTGATCTTATCAGTTATCTGGTTTAAAGGGTTATAGTGGAATGTCAGTATTTGTGTTTTTGTTATGTTTATCTTGTATCTTGATAATTTTCCAAAATTTTCTATCCAGTCCATCATTTCCATTATTGATTCATCTGGTTGTTCAAGGTAAACTATAATATCGTCTGCAAATAGCAAATAGAAATTTTTCTTCCTTAATTTCTTGATATATTCTTCGGTCATTTGTGCTTTGATGTTTATATTCTAATTCCTTCAGTCTCTCACATCTTTGTTCATATGATTCCAGTTTAGACTTTTTTGCTTTTCCTGATTCAACAATTAATTTACCTCTTAACACTGCTTTTAGTGCATCCCATAGTATTGTTGGGTCCACTTCTCCATTATCATTCTCCTCGATATACTCATTTATGTTTACCTTTATTCTTTCTTTCATTTTCTCATCATTTAATAGTCCTACATTAAGTTTCCATGTTGTTTGTCGTTTTCTATTGTTTAAATATATTTCCATGTATATAGGATTATGATCTGATATTTCTGCCCCTCCAATCCGACAATTTCTCACCCTGTGTCTGTCACCTTCATTTATAAGGAAGTAATCTATTCTAGAGTGTACTTTATGGACTGCTGAATAATGTGTATAGTCTTTTTTGAGTGGGTGCAGGTCCCTCCATATGTCTATCATACCCATTTCTGCCAGTGAGGTTTTTATGAACTTTGTTACATGTTTTTTTTGTCTTCTTATCACTTGTTGTGTCAACCTCATGATCCATGACGGCATTTAAGTCTCCTCCACAAATTAGGACTCCTTCACTGTGTGTTGCTATGAGATCAAACAGATGTTGAAAAAAACCCTTGTCACTTTCTGGTGGGGCATAGATGTTCACTAATGTGATCTGCACACCATCTATTCTTCCCTTTATTATTACATATCTCCCTTCTTTATTCTGGATTTCTTGTTCACATTCAAATTGTATTTTATTTGAAATTAGTATCATAACCCCCTTTTTAGTTCCTCCCTTAAATGAACTGTAGTAGGAGTTCTTATAGCCAAATCTCTTTAGTTTCTCATGTTCTGTCTTGTTCAAATGTGTCTCTTGCATAAATATAATTTCGGCTTTTTCCTTCTTGAATTTTCTTATTATTCTTTCCCTTTTAACAGGTGAGTTCAGACCATTCACGTTTAATGTCATTATCTTAAGATTTTTAACCATATTCATGTTTTTCCATTTTTTTAACTTGTGCTCCTAACCCCTTTAACAACAAAACTAACACATATATGTACAAAAACACATTAACGAATCTCGACCTCCGTACTTTGGGCCTTTCTTCTGCCCACTGGTCCCTGTTGGGGGGTGGAGGGGATGTCCTCACCGAGTGAGGGGCCCTCCCTAGGCCTGTAGTTACTATCCAAGTAATAGTCATTAGTCCTCCCTCACTGGACTGAAATGGAATCATACAATTTACCTTTACCTCTTCCCTTATTCATCTACTCAGACTCGGCAAAAAAATTACAGAAACAAGTTAAAAATCCATTTGTAAAGTATATGATCAAAATATGGTGTGAAACCAAAAAAATATTTAAAAGAACCACACTTATTGTCACAATTTAGCCCAATATGGGGTAATCAATATTTTAAACCAGGGAGAGCGGATGCTGTATTTAAAGTATGGAATTTAAAAGGGATTCAAAAGATTCAAGACTTATATCTGTCATGTTCAGATAACTTAAGGCCCTTTTCCACTAGCCCCGCTCAGCCCCGATTTGAAAACCCGGCTCTACTCACTTCGGTTCGGTTCAGCCTCAGTTGCTTTTCAACTACTGCTGGCGCACCTGCTGTGGGTGGGATTTGTTGAACAGCAGGCGGCGCCACACCCTCGTGACGTGAAACATGCGACCGAATCCTCCACAACAAACAAAATGGCTGATGATGAGGAGAGAAGGAAGGAGGAAGGAGAGAGGAATGACTGTGACATGAAACTGGTTAAATCTATGGTGCTGACTTGTTGTGCTCTGCACAATCTGTGTGAGAGTCATGGAGAAACGTTTGACACTACATTGGATGATGCAGTAGATGAACCAGTGGTGGCAGCGGCACAGAGAGCAGAGGAGCAGGGTGGTGATATTGTAGCGAACTCAATATAAGCACCCTACTTGGCTTGACAAGTGGGTTGACCCTATTGGCGACACAGGTAGAGTGCTGGACTCCGGAGCAGGAGGCGTGAGTTCAAACCTCCCGGTGGGACGTCGCCATGTTGAGCTGCACGTTACAATATAACACAAGATGCTGTGATGCAATACTTGTCTATTTTGTCCACATTTATGTGCATACATATTTCAGAAATGTTTTTTGTAAATAAAATGTTGTGCATGGTCCATCTACCTGTCCTCTTGTTCATAACGCTTATCTGTTAAGAAGGTGCGAAGCCATCAGCCTAATGATGAGTCCACACTTCTGTTGTGATAATTGCTCATGCTGAGCGCTCTGACAGCCCCGTACGCTGTGGGGGTCACACACGACGTGTTCCTCCCCACACTCTCAATTTTTTTTCCCGTATATTTTTCTCTTTGGCGTACAGAAATGGCAATACGCCCGTATTTGCTAAAATTGCATTTTCCCTGTATTAAAATACGGCGAAACCGTATCACTTGACAGGTATGTAATTACATGCAGAAACACCGCACAGGCCATCTTCACAAAAATCCAGCTCGACAAGCCACTTTTGCTTAGGTGGAAATGCAAATTGAACTATAAATCATGTGGTGATACATGTCATATTTTCCCATGTAAAGGTTCCCACTTTTACTTACAAACTGATTTTTAATTTTTAGGAAAAGGGAATATAAATTTTGCACTTGTTAGTAACAACAGTTGTGTGCAACAAAAACACAGTTGTGTATCCTTGTCCGATTTGTCTACTGTTATTAGTGCCAAATTTTTGCTAGATTCCTTCTTAATTTATTAAATTTTGACTGGCGATGCAACATTCAACTTACACGTACTTACCTTTAGCAGTGTCTACAAGTTCAAGCACACCTGTACAACTGCTTATAACCTAAAAAATGTACCCGTTCAAGAGAAATGGATTCCGCATTGCAAATTTGTTTAAAATAAAAAAAAAACCTACCAAGACATTACGTTTCGTTGTGTTGTTAAAAATTAAATTACCATTAGAAGGCTATACACCTGACCTGATGAACAGCAGCATGTGGAGTGAACAGAGAATGGAATGTGTATGTAATTATTGGCTTTTCTCATACGGTGTCATAACAGATAAACCAGACTTTTGATGCAAACAATACAATTTTATTCCCGAAGCAAAATTTACAAACAAAAAAACAGACTGGGCGATGACATCTCTGCGAGCTCTTCCCTTCGTAACGCAGCGTCCTGCTCCAGGGCTTCACGCGCACCTGCCCGCACATCTGCAGCCACCTGTCGCAAATGCTGCATGTACTCCTGATTCTTGCCGCTGGTCATGTTGCCGTTCCAAGAGCCGCATCTCTTCGTCATGCATGTTGACCATCGCTAATGTAAGGTCAGCGATGGGAGTTGTCTGTTTTCATCTTGCCTAGATGGAAAGACAGAAAGGCATGGTCGTTAAAGCTGGATCACTACATATATTATGGAATTACCCAGGTGAAAGTCTGTGGTGGAATGTCACTATTATATTATGCTTCATTGCTGTATATAAGCTGAACTGTCATGTTGCTGCCTTTCAGTAGAGCAGATTTTGCAACACGCAGTGTGCTGTCTTCGGCTGCAGCCCCCCTGCAAAACTAAAAAGGATTAAGATTAAGAATATGGATGGATGGATGGGTAATGTTTAAACTAGTTGCTTGTAGTGTGGCCGCAGAAATCTGAATGGGTTAATACAGTCAGCTGACGCGAAGCATTTCAATGAAGCATGTTGATTTCAACGGCAGTTTATGAGCTTTGTTTGTCTAAAACAGGAGTTACAACAGCACCAATCACCACACCTAAAAATGGTTGTGGAACACCGATAAGTGAAGACCAAAGACTAACCTTTTTGTACATTTAAAAAGACATTTTCAATTAATTAATATGCAGCTACAGGAAATTGCATTAATCAATTTGGTACATAACTTGTTAGGCTCCAGCCCCCCTGTGACCTGTAAAGGATTAAGCGGTAGAAGATGGATGGATGGATGGATGGATTTTCGACCCTGGTTTCCGCTGCTGGACCTGTTTCAACCAAAAAAAAAAATCGTGGTTATTGTACCTTACCGGCACTTGAACGTGATCCAGATGGAGCTGGTGATGTGGCTGACATGGGAGTCGATCCAACTGGTGCTCAGCCAGACGCACACGCAGACGCAGCGCCAGGAGAGTCCGCTGTGTCAATCATCTCCACTGAGGTGGACCCCTGTGATATGAAATGCGATTCTAGAAAGAAAATGCACGCAATTTAAAACTTAACACCAAAGTGCAACATGTACACAACACTCTCAAGTTTTTAACCGGAATACAATAAGCGTAATTCAGCGTTTTGTTCGCGCTAATACTTAACACAAAGCAAGCGTGAATCTGCAGTTGGCTGCAAAACAATAGGCAAGCCTCAGTAACAACCATTACCCACAATCTAACAACCTTCCTATTTCTTAAAAACAGTGAGCTTGGCACAGAAAGGATCAAGTGGCGAAAAGATGCGCAATACCAAAACAACACTCACCATCCACGGTTTCCAAGGGCCGTGACCGTGACTGTGACCGTGACGGTGACCGTGTGGGGCCCAATGTCTCTCAGCGAACCACTTCCACTCCTTCCATCCGCTGAACTTCAACCATTGTGGTCCTTCACTGCTCGGTAATCGCTTTTCAGCTTTTTCAGCTTCTCCCGACACTGTTTGGCAGTACGGATGTGCCCTTGGGAAGCCATCTGCTCGGACACCTGCATTTCGAGTAGATCCGTCCAACTCGCGCTGGATGCGATCGTCGCCTAATATAGAAAGAAAATTGCGCACCTCCTAATATATAATATTAGGAGTATATTATTATATAAGTATATTATACAGTATATTAATATAATATACCGTATTAAAGGGGCGCACTGTGTTCACTGCTGAACAATTACAAATGGCGGTCGTGGAGTAAATTCAGCAGAAAAAGTCGCTTTCATGACGTTACAACCTGACCAATCAGCGGCGACCAGTCTCTTAAAGTCATATCACAGCCCTACTCAGCCCTACTCAGCCCAGTTAGACCCTGCCCTGGATCAGGTACGAAAAAAGTACCTGCTAACCGGTGCTGGGGCTAATGGAAAAGCGCCTAAAGCGGGCTGAGTGGTGCGGTGTAGGGCTAAGTGAGGCTAGTGGAAAAGGGCCTATAATGTCTTTTGAAGAACTGAGGATCAAATTTAATCTTAATAGAACACATTTTTTTAAAATATCTTCAGCTTAGGAACTTTATTCGATCAAATCAAAATAATGCTCTCACCAGACCTACTTATTCTTCCTTGGAAAAAATTTTGATGAAAGATAGTAAGAGAAAGGGTATTATTTCAGAGTTTTATAACTCATTGACACTATCCTCAAGTGAAAACTCACAGAAAAGATTGAATTATTGGAAAGAAGACCTGCAAACTGAAATTTCAGAGGAACAATGGGAATTGGCTTGTACAGAAGCTCAAACCAAATCAATAAATGTACGCCTTAAATTGATACATTTTAAATGGTTAATGCGGATGTATGTTACACCGGTGGAGTTAAATAGATATAACAAAAACATACCAGATACGTGCACAAGATGTATGGAAAGTAAAGGAACCTTATTTCATTGTTTATGGGAATGTAGAAAAATTAGAATGTTTTGGGAAGAGGTGAGGGTAACAATTGAAAAAATAATTTCAAAACAAATCATATTGAATCCTAAATTGTTTTTGTTGGGTCTGCATCCAGAAAAGCATAACTTTAATAAAAGTGAAAGAGCATTCATAGACCTCAGTTTGCTTAACGCCAAAAAATGTATTGCACTATTGTGGAAAAAGACTCATAGGCCAGATGTGACTCAGTGGTTAAGACAGATGTTAACAAACTTCCACTAGAAAGAATAACATACATACTGAAATCAAAGGAAATTGTGTTTGAGAATATATGGAGACCTTTCATTGATTATGTAAAGAATTTAAACATAACTTTTGAAGAAGAAGGTGAATGATGTGTGTGGACCTTGTAAATTCCAAACTGGTGAATGTATAATATGTATACTTATGTAATGGATTGCCTAGACTAAACAGAGGAGCATTGTTGAAGACCTGTCTTTGCTAGTGGTTGTTGGTGTTTTTAGTACATTTTTTTAAAAGTAGTTTAGTGTTAGAGTTTGAGTGTTTGTGTTATGTTTGTAAAAAAAAAAAAAAAAAAAAAAAAAGGTTCAATAAAAAATATTGTGGAAAAAAAATAGTCATTAGTCTAGAAATGTCCAACAAAAATCACTTTAACCTCTCCTAGCCGTTTGTTTCTCTTTTACCTTGTCTTCTTGGCCTTCATTTCTTCTGTGTCCTTCTTAACCTTTGTTATAATCTAGGCTTTCCATTGAAAGCCTTGCAGTTTTTCTTGGGCCCGGTGCGCCACGTCCGTCTCACACCCTCTGCCGCTCACTGGCCTTCACTCCGGCTGTCGCGATGCGTTCCATGCCGCTGCTGCTCCAGCCGCTTCCTCCGGTACGCTCACCACAAAGCCTCGCTCCGTCATGTCCCGCGCTGCCTCTCTGGCCGTGTTGTAGGTTTTCACGCCGTCCTCCCAATGAATTCTCATCTTCGTTAGCGGCGTTTGGAATCTAATTTTTTTCTCTTTCAGCATTTTTTTAATGTTGGCATATTTCTTTCGCTGCTGCACAATTTCTGTCGGGTAGTCATGGTCAAAGAATATCTGTTTGTCGCCGACTCGTATCATTTTTTTCCACGCTTGTGTCAGAATTCTTTCCTTTACGTCGTATTTTAAGAAGTTTACCACAACTGACCTGGGTGTAGAGTTTGAATTCGGGTTCTGTGCCAAGGCTCTGTGCGCTCGTTGGATCTGCAGGTCTGTTTCATCGGGCAGCTCAAGCTCTTTTTTTAAGAATTGATCTATGTATTTCGTCATCGAGTTGCCTTCAGTGCCCTCCGGAATCCCAAAGATGCGTATATTGCTCCGCCTGGACCTGCTCTCCAGGTCGGTTATTTTTTCCTGCATCCTCTGTGTTTGTGCCGTCAGGGTCTGCAGCCGCTCGCTTGCCTCGGTCTTCCGGTCTTCCAGTCTTCCAAATCTGATATTCGAGCCTGTGCTTCTGCCATACACGCCCGTTGAGTGCGCAGTTCCTCCATGGTTTCTGCTAGCTTGCGTTCCATTTCTTTTCGGAGACCCATTATTTCCTCCTTCATCTCTTTTTTCAGTTCTTAAATCCTTTTGGAGTTGTTGCTTGAAGTCTTTTATGTCCTTACTTATTTTGGCGAAGCCAGTGTTCATAACATCGAGGTTGGCGTCCTCCATTTTCTCTATTGTAGTCACCTCGTTTTTTTTGGGCCTCGTGTTCAGCGATTTCTCCAGTGTTGTTGAAGAGGGATTCTTTAGTTTTACCCTGCTTTTGTCAGTGTGCCTGGGTTCTTCGTGTTTTCATCCCTTGGTTTATTGATCCATTTATGTCGAGTTGGCTATTTACCAAAGATTTTTAATCTGACTAGGGAGAGCTCTCTGTTTAAGCGTTATGCCTCTCCGCCATCTTCCCGGAAGTCCCTTGATGCTTTTTTTAAATTGCAGATTATATCTTTGAGCTAAGTGAATCACTTCTGTCCTTGTATTCTTTCAAACTGTTGTTTATAGTTGCTCCTCTTGCTCCTGTTTGGGGCTATCTTTATGAGCTAGTACACTGTGCAATACAAGAGTGAGACGAATGAACTTCGTGTTAGGATGTGCTGCTTAGGAAAGCACGGGGAAGTGGAATGATGGACCCAGGGTGCAGACAGGGCTTCGGTGCAACAATAATTTATTAACAGGAAACTGAAAGAAGAAACAAAAGGTGCAGCACGGGGGCTGGAAAAAAACTCAGGTGTAATAGATAATAAAAACTCACGGAGGATTAGAGGAATGCATGGGGAGGAAGACAGGAGGAATGACACGTTAACCAACCTTAAACACATTAATGACCCAACAATGACTGAAAGCAAAATGAATCTATTTTGATGAATGGATGAATCCAATGGATGAATCAAGTGATGAATCCAAGATGGCAGCATGTGTATTGTCTGCTCAGTGTCTCTCTGGATTAAGTTGTTTTTAATGGATTTTATTGCATTTAAATCTCTTTTTATAAGTTGCAGTTGATATTTTTATTGAAATCCCTTTATATGTTTTAAGTAAATTGTGGACTTTTAATGAGTTTAATGACTTTTAACAAGTTTAAAGAATACTGCTGTCATCCTTGAATGCGGCTAACAGGTCTGGGCCTGTGCCCAGGACGAGTTGGTTGGCTGGGCTTGTGGCATTCTCCTGGAGAGGTGGCTGGGAGGCCTGTGCTCCTCCTGGGGGCTGAACTGGCTAGCTTAGGACTGCAACACCTCCCTGCAGACTGGGCTGGGAGGCTGATACTTCTCCTGGAGCTGAGCTAACTAGCTTGGGCCCGCAACATCCCCCTGGAGATTGGGCTGGGAGGCCTATACTCCTCCTGGAGCTGAGCTTACTAGCTTGAGCCTGCAACATCCCCCTGGAGACTGGGCTGGGTGGCCGATACCCCTCCTGGAGCTGAGCTAACTAGCTTGGCCCTGCAACACCTCCCTGGGGACTGGGCTGGGAGGCCTTCATCTCTCCTGGAGCTGAGCTAACTAGCTTGGGTCTGCATCATCTCCCTGGATACTGGGTTGAAAAGCCTGTATTCCTCCTGGAGCTGAGCTAGCCAGCTTGGGTCTGCAACATCTCCCTGGATACTGGGCTGGAAGGCTTATATTCCTCCTGGAGTTGAATTAACTAGCTTGGGCTTGCAACATCCCCCTGGAGACTGGGCTGGGAGGCCTACATCTCTCCTGGAGCTGAGCTTACTAGCTTGGGCCTGTAATATTTTCCTGGATATTGGGTTCGAAGACCTATATTACTCCTGGAGCTGAGATATCTAGCTTGGGCCTGCAACATCTCCTTGCAGTATTTATTTCTTTTAGTATTTCTTTTAGTATAAGAACTTTTAAGCTGCTGATGTGCAGAAAGTGGAGAACAATGGCATTTTTTATCATTTTAATATGCTTGTTGGCAGCCTGGAACACGAGATCAAATAATGTTCCCTGGGTGAGTACCCATGCCAATGTGTTGTGTTTTTGGGACACTTACTATAGTGGCACTGATTTTAATGTTGTTTATGAGCAATCACAGACTCATTTGGTCTGGGTCATAGATTCCTGGACAGAGGTACCAAGGGAATTACTTAAACTTCAAAATCTTCTTACTTTATATGACCTCACATTTTTGCTCAATGAAAAGAATCGCCTGGCTTCAGTATACAAAAATTCTGCTTCAAATTGTGATGTGAAGCAAAGATTGGTGATTGTCCTACTTTTATTATTATCTGGAAATGTGCAACCAAACCCTGGACCTGATCTGCAATGTATCCAGACTCCTGCTGATTTTAAATCAATGTCTGGTCTTAAAATTATTCATCTTAATGTGCGCAGTTTACTTCCTAAAATGGACATGGTCAAAATTTGGATTAGATCAACTGATCCGGATGTTGTGATCATCTCTGAAACGTGGCTGACAAAAGCTGTCACAGATGATGATATTAGTATAAATGGATATAATGTCTTCCATACTGACAGGCCTAAAAAAGGTGGTGGTGTAGCCCCCTATGTTAAATCAAGATTTGAGGCTTCAATTGTCTTGTCTAAGTCCATTTCTAAGCAGATGGAGTTTCTGGCCTTGAATATGGAAATAGCCAAATCCCTTTCCATAACTGTTGTTGGTTGTTATAGACCTCCATCTGCCACTAAGGAGGCATTATCATCCTTAAAGCATCTTTTGTCCAAATTAAACTACAATGAGCTTTTAATAGCAGGAGACTTCAATTGGGATTGGTTAAATGTAGCTTCTGAAGAATTTAAATCTTTCTGTGACTCTGTAAATTTTAGCCAGTTGATTAACTATCCAACTAGGCCAAATATTAAAAGTCCTGAAAAGTCCACTTTGATTGACTTAATTTTAACAAATGCTCCACATAAATTTTCATCTGTGGGTGTTTTCTGCAATGATTTGAGTGATCATTGTGTTGTTGCAGTGTGCAGAGATACAAAAATCCCCAAATGTAAACCGCGCATTATTTTCAAGCGGAATTTGAAGAAATTTAATGAACAAGCTTATCATCATGATTTGTCCTTGGTTAATTGGGAACATATAGACCTGTTGCCAGACGTTGAGTTAGCGTGGACTTTCTTTAAGGAAAACTTTGAGAAAATTGTAAATAAACATGCTCCTAGAGGGAAATTCAGAGTAAAGGGGCGTGAAAACCCCTGGTTCTCTCCAGAACTGTCTGATGCCATTTATCAGTGTAATGTGGCTTGGGCCAAAGCCAGGAAAACTGATACTGCCAGTGATTGGTCCATTTTTAGACAACTGAGAAATAAATGCACTTTTTTTTATTAAAAAGGCTAAATCTGAATATTATTTATCTGTCATAACTGAGAGTCTTAATAATCCACAGAAATTTTGGAAAGTGATCAAAGGTTTATCTGTGAACAAAAGCTCTCAGGTTCTTCCTACTTTTGTTTTAAATGGCTCAGTCCCAGTTTATGATAGAACTGAGGTTTTAAATTGCTTCAGTAAGCATTTTGTGTCGTCTGGTTTTCTGTTTAACTCTACAGGAGCTACATCTGTGCCTCACTGTACTAATTCCCAAATGTTTTTTGGAGAACCTTTTAGACTTGTACCTTTTACTGTACAGCAAGTTCATAAGGCTCTCAAAACTTTGAATCACAAAAAACCTCCTGGACCAGACTTGATAGAGCCTTATTTTTTAAAAATGGCTGCCGATTTTATTGCACAGCCTCTTACAGTACTTTTTAATTTATCAATTGAAAACAAAGAGATTCCTGTAGTATGGAAGTCAGCTTTTGTGGTTCCTCTCTTAAAAGGAGGTGACCCAGCAGTTTTAACTAACTACGGACCAATATCAAATTTGTGTGTCTTGTCCAAGATTCTTGAATCTCTCGTGTGCGATCAACTTAGAGTTTTTATACTCAAATGAACTTCTTTCAAAACTGCAATCAGGCTTTAGAAAAAAGCACAGCACTATTACTGCTGCTACAAAAGTGGTCAATGATATACTTGTTGCTCTTGATAAAAAGCAGCACTGTGCTGCATTTTTCATTGATCTGTCAAAGGCTTTTGACACTGTGGGCCACACAGTTTTAAAGCAAAGACTCATCAGTTTTGGACTGTCGGAACATGTAGTCTCCTGGTTCGCAAATTATTTGAGTGACAGGACCCAGTGTATTAAATATGATGATTTGTGTTCTGAAATTGTCAGTGTCCACAAGGTGGTGCCACAGGGTTCTGTATTAGGACCCCTCCTATTCATTATGTACATTAATGATCTAGGACAAAATGTGTCTGATGCTAGTTTGCATTTTTATGCTGATGACACAATTATTTATTGCTTTGGCTTTTCCCCTGCTAATGCTGTTGCTTCTCTGCAGAAAGCTTTTTTTTTTTTTTTTTTTTTCCACAATATCTTTATTGAACCTTTTTTTTTTTTTTTTAACAAACATGATACAAACAATCAAACACTAACACTAAAGTACTACAAAAAAAAAAAAAAATGCACTAAAAACACCAACAACCACCAACAAAATCAAGTCTTCAACAATGCTCCTCTGTTTAGTCTAGACAATCCAATACATAAGTATACATATTATGTTCACCAGTTTGGAATTTACAAGGTCCACACACATCATTCACCTTCTTCTTCAAGAGTTATGTTTAAATTTTTTACATAATCAATAAAAGGTCTCCATATATTCTCAAACACAATTTCCTTTGATTTTAGTATATATGTTATTCTTTCTAATGGAAGGTTTGTTAACATCTGTCTTAACCACTGAGTCACATCTGGTCTATGAGTCTTTTTCCATAATAGTGCAATACATTTTTTGGCATTAAGCAAACTGAGGTCTATGAATGTTCTTTCACTTTTATTAAAATTATGCTTTTCTGGGTACAGACCCAACAAAAACAGTTTAGGATTCAATATGATTTGTTTTGAGATTATTTTTTCAATTGTTACCCTCACCTCTTCCCAAAACATTCTTATTAATCTACATTCCCATAAACAATGAAATAGGGTTCCTTTACTTTCCATGCATTTTGTGCATGTATCTGGTATATTTTTGTTATATCTATTTAACTCCTCCGGTGTAACATACATCCGCATTAACCATTTGAAATGTATCAATTTAAGGCGTGCATTTATTGATTTGGTTTGAGCTTCTGTACAAGCCAATTCCCATTGTTCCTCAGAAATTTCAATTTGCAGATCTTCTTTCCAGTAGTTTAATCTTTTCAGTGAATTTTCACTTGAAGATAGTGTCAGTGAGTTATAAAACTCTGAAATAATACCCTTTCTTTTACTATCTTTCATCATCATTTTTTCCAAGGATGAATAAATAGGTCGAGTGAGAGCTTTATTTTGATTTGATCGAATAAAGTTTCTAAGTTGAAGATATTTAAAAAAATGTGTTCTATTGAGATTAAATTTGATCCTCAGCTCTTCAAAAGACATTATGTTGTCTGCACATGGCAAATATAAATCCTGAATCTTTTGTATCCCTTTTAAATTCCATACTTTAAATACAGCGTCCTCTCTCCCTGGTTTAAAATATTGATTACCCCATATTGGACTAAATTGTGACAATAACTGTGGTTCTTTTAAATAGTTTTTAGCTTCACACCATATTTTGATCATATGCTTTACAAATGGATTTTTAACTTGTTTTTGTAATTTTTTTGCCGAATCTGAGTATATGAATATGGGAAGAGGTAAAGGTAAATTGTATGATTCCATTTCAGTCCAGTGAGGGAGATCATTTGATGAAAAATAATATGTCATAGACCTCAGTTGTGCCGACCAATAATACAACATAAAATTTGGACATTTCAGACCTCCACGATCAAATGGTAAATATAATAAAGACAAACGTAATCTAGCCCTCCTGTTGTTCCATATAAATTCCACTAACTTTTTTTTTATTCTTGAGAATAGATCTAAAGGTGGTGATAAGGGAATGTATTGAAATAAATAAAGTATTTTAGGTAAAATATTACTTTTAAGTATATTGATTCTCCCGATCATCGACATTGGTAGTGACATCCATCTCTGAGTTAACTCATTGATATCTGACATTAAGGCTTC
This sequence comes from Pholidichthys leucotaenia, assembly GCA_020510985.1. Classification (NCBI taxonomy): domain Eukaryota; kingdom Metazoa; phylum Chordata; class Actinopteri; order Cichliformes; family Pholidichthyidae; genus Pholidichthys; species Pholidichthys leucotaenia. The sequence continues at coordinate 364,638,264 of CM035838.1, read as the reverse complement.
ATAGTTGACACTGGCGACTGATTCTAGCTTAGGCATAATTTGGATTCCTAAATATTTAAACTGATTTACAACATTGAATTGATTTACCTCAGGGGCTGGGTAATTTCTCTGGGTCTCATTTAGCATTAATATTGAAGATTTAGTTTTATTTATTTTATATCCTGATATTTCCCCAAAATTCTTTATTAAATTCAACAAGGTTGGAATTGATTTTTTTAGATTCGACATAAACAAAATTATGTCATCGGCGTACAGGGAGATTTTATGTTCTGTTGGTCCAACTTTAATTCCATATATTTGTGAATGTAAACGTATCGCTATCGCTAAAGGTTCAATTGCCATAGTAAACAGTAAAGGTGAAAGTGGACAGCCTTGTCGACATCCTCTATTGATTTTTATTGGTTTTGAAATATTGTTATTTGTTAGGATTTCTGCTGTAGCATTATTGTATATTATTTGAACCCATTTTATGAAATTATTTCCAAGTCCAAACCTTTGTAGGACTTCAAAAAGAAAGGGCCATTCAACTCTATCAAAGGCCTTTTCGGCGTCCAATGATAGGAGAGCTGTATCCGGTGCTTCTTTATTAAAATAAATAATATTAAATAGTCTTCTTACATTATGGAAGCCTTGTCTACCCTTTATAAAGCCATTCTGATCTCGATTAATAATATTTGGTAAAATTTCTTGTATTCGTCTTGCTAAAATTTTACAGATTATCTTAAGGTCGGCGTTTAATAGGCTTATTGGTCTCATATTTTCACATTTATTAGAGGGCTTACCTGGTTTTGGCAGCAGTATAATTAAGGCATTATTTATGTATGATGGTAAATTATTATTTTGAAATGCTTCTAAAACCATTTCCAAAAAAGGTTTTATTAATTTATTCTTAAATTTTTTATAAAGGTCAACTGGAAGACCATCTGGTCCTGCACTTTTTCCTGATTTCATATTATCAATGGCTAGCCCAACTTCTTCTTGACTAATTTTAGAATCCAATATCTCCCTGTTTTCATTTGGAATACACGGTATAGATAGTTCGTTCAAAAACCCATTTAGTTTTGTTAAATCAGGTTCATTTTTGGTATCATATAATTTTTCATAGTAATCTCTAAAGGCTCTATTAATTTCTAAAGGATCTATAACTACCTGTCCATTACTTATAATACTGGTAATTGGTGTTTTAATTTCCAATTGTTTAATCTGCCATGCTAATAATTTTCCCGATTTTTCACCTTGTTCATAAAAAGATTGTTTCAATCTTAGAAGACTCGAGGCAGCTCTATTCGCTGATTTTTTGTCGTATTCAGCTCTCAAAATCAGTAATTCATTCTCCAACCTTGGGTCACTTCCTGCATACACTTTTTCCTGAAGATTTTTTATTTTATGTTCCAATTTAGCTCTCTCCTCTCGAGTCTTCTTAGATTTTGATCCTGTATAACTAATAATATGTCCCCTAATAAAAGCTTTGAAAGTCTCCCACTTTACACATGCTGATGTTTGTGTAGTATTGATGTCAAAGAACTCGTCTATCTGTTTTTCTATATACTTGACAAATTCCTCATCCTGAAGCCATTTATGCTGAAATTGCCATCTACCCGATTCCTTTGTCAATTTTTTATCTACATATATTAGACAACAGGGTGCATGATCAGAGATCACGATGTTATCATAAAAGCAGTTTTGAATCTTGGACCTTAATTCTGTGGAAATCAAAAAATAATCAATACGTGAGAATGTCTTGTAGGTACTGGAATAACAAGAATAGGCTTTAACTTGTGGTTTCATTTCTCTCCATATATCTAACAATCTCAATTCTTTCATAAAATGATTAATAGTCATCCTACATCCAATGTGCGTACAATCCAGTCCTGTTGATCTATCCACACCTGGATTCAATGTACAATTAAAATCCCCTGCTATTATATGTTGCCCTGTAAGTGATGATAAGATGAGAAATAAATTAGCAAAGAACTTCTGATCATCTATATTGGGACCATATAAGTTCACAAGATTTATATTTTCTAATAGCAAAGAACCTTGAATGATTACATATCTTCCAAATTTGTCTCCAATTACATTTTTCACCTGAAAAGGAACTGATTTATGTATGAGAGTCATAACTCCCCTGGCTCGGGATGAAAATGAAGAGGTGAATACACTTCCCTGCCATCTACTCCTAATTCTTTTAACATCCTCCTCTATCAGATGAGTTTCTTGTAAAAACACAATTCTTGAACCCATGTCCTTTATTTTATTCATAACTTGTTTAAGTTTTTTTAAATTTTGTAGACCTCTGCAATTCCATGAAGTTAAATTAAGGTTAACACTTTGGTCCATGATCAATAGAGAGTTTGGGATTACCTTGCAGTGTAAACATGCTCATACAGAGAAGCAAAAACATGAGTGGTTGAACATTCATCCTACAAACTACACACGAACAAATTTCCCCTTCCCACACTTGTGGCAAACCCCCCAAAATCAAAAGAAAAATTCTGTCTCCCGATATAGCCATCGACCGTTCCACACCCACGGGGAACAGCCTAAGCCACTCCTTCTTCATCCTCCCAATCACCCTAACTCTACTGCTTTTAATGACGTAACATTAACTCTTCTCTGTAGTTTTCCAACTTAACTCCAAAATTTTTAACAACTTTGTACATCATAGTTTTTTTTTTTTGTTTGTTTTGTTTTTTTTTTTTTTAATATATAATACAATCTATATTTTGTAAACTTACTATTTACTTCAAGTCAGTCAGATGCCTGTGCAAATGCTTAATTATTCTACCTTATATTTTGTTCATGCTTAGCTCCCACCAGTCTCTTCTTCTTCTTTGATCTTCTTGATGAACTCCTGCGCCTCCTCTGGGGTCTTGAAGATGTGGGTTCTGCCCTCATACGTGGTCAGCAGTCTCGCAGGATAGATTACACCATGACGAATCCCAAGGTTGCGCAGCTCCTTACGTACGGGATCAAACTGCTTCCTCAATTGCTGGATTCCTGTGGCCAAATCTGGGTAGAACCGCACCTGCTGGTCCTGGTGTTTAATCTCTCCTTTAGCACGTGCAGCGTTGAAGATCTTCATCCTGTCTCTGTTGCTAAGAAACTTCATAATTAAGGTCCTCGGCGGTCCCTTATCTCTCCGTGGGCCAATACGATGTGCTTTTTCCAGAACCACTGCTGATTGCAACTCCTCGCTGCCCAGCACCTCCGGAATCCACTTTTCCAGAAAGGAACATACGTCCCGACCTTCTGATTCCTCTGGAAGACCCACCAGCCTCAAATTATTCTGTCTCGACCGAGATTCCAAATCCAGAATATTATCTTCCAGAGATTTATTTTTTTTTCCAAAGTGCGCACCTTTAATTGAAGACGGGTGACGTCATCTTCAGCACTAGCGAGACGGAGCTCCATCTGCGCCGTTCGTTCTACACAGTCACCCAATTCCTTTCTTATTCCTTCCAACGCTGTCATAATCCCATCAAATCTAGAGGAAAAGTCCGCTCTCATTGAACTCATGGCAGCCATCAGCGCATCTGCGCCATTCCCCGCAGAAATCGCACCGCCGCCAGCCTCCTCCGCCATATATGGAGCCTTGTTTGCTGCGTCACAGACCTGAAAGTCCGTTAATTTGGACTGTTTCGGCGGCTCGCTTTTTCCTTTTCCTGGTTTTCCAGCCTTAGGCTTCGCCGACATATCCTCGCCCAAATGCTGGGATACGTTCTGTCCCAAATGAGAGAGTTATTTGCCGATTTTTTTTCTCCAGGAGCAGAGCAGAGCGAGACACGTCCGTCCTACGTGGCAGCCATAACCGGAAGTCCAGAAAGCTTTTAATGTGGTGCAGCACACACTTCTGCAGCTAAAACTAGTCCTTAATGCTGACAAAACTAAACTGATGTGGTTTTCAAATTTTAGGAAGAGTCCACAAATTTTTCCCCCAGTGTCCACTTTTGAGGGAAATGAAATTGAGGTGGTTCACTCGTACAAGTATCTTGGTATCTTGCTTGATGACGCTCTGACTTTTAAGCCCCATGTTGAAAATCTTGTGAAGAAACTTAAACTGAAACTGGGTTTTTTATTTCAAAATAAATGTTGTTTTTCTTTTGAGGTTAAAAAGCATCTTGTTACTGCAACTTTTTTATCTATTTTAGATTATGGAGACCTCTTGTATATGAACACTTCAGCTCAGTGTCTGAGTAAGATTGACTCTGTATATCATGCTGTTTTGAGGTTTGTTACAAACTGTAGAGCCTTAACCCATCACTGTGAACTGTATTCTAGAGTGGGATGGCCCTCTTTGTCCACCAGGAGGTTGACTCACTGGTACATTTTTATTTACAAGGCCATGCTTGGACTGTTGCCCCCTTACATTTGTAATTTGATCACACTGAGAAGTGTTGATTCTTATGTTCTGCGTTCTAATGATCATTTGTTGCTTTCTGTTCCATTTGCCCGTTCTGAGCTGGGAAAAAGAGCTTTCATGTTCTCGGCCCCCTCTACATGGAACATGTTGCAAAAAGACTGGAAACTAACGGAACTTGTTTCATTGAACGATTTTAAATCCAGATTGAGAACACTTGAGATGGCCTCACTAATTTGTAACTGTTTTATATGATTTGTATATCATTGTAAGTGCATTTGTGACTTTTTTGCTGCCTCTTGGCCAGGATTCCCTTGAAAAAGAGGTTTTTAATCTCAACGGGTTTTTTTTCCTGGTTAAATAAAGGTAAAATAAATAAAAAAATAAATTAAAAAAAAGGCAACATATATAGGGAGAAAACTAATCAGGGGAACACGGGACAGCTGGGATGACAATCAGGAGCTAAACAGGTGCACACATGAGGGGAGGTGTCTACAGGTATGGAAAAACACGAGGAACTGAAAATAATAGGTAAACCCATATGTACACAAGACCCAGAATCACACAAAGGACGACAACACGGGCAGGGGAACACAAAGACCACATTAGTGACACTAAGGGCAAACAGAGGATGACATAACATATCGGGGAGACACAGAAGGCAATAAACACAAGAGGCAAAAGATAATAACCAAACACAGGAGACCATAATTGCAAATAATAATCAAAAATCATCACAGGGAGAATGAAAATAAACAAAAGCATGGGCACGATCCCAAGGTTATGCCCAATTCATAACACTTTGCCATTGCAGGCTTAATACAATAAATTGTCAGGGCTGATGATGCTAATTATAGAAGTGGGAGATGAGTGGTAAGCCAATGAAATAATCCCATTTCCCTCCACAGATGTTCTCCAGCACTGGCAGGACAGCGAATTTGTGGCAGTGTACCATAGAGGGCGTTATTTCCGTCTGTGGGTGTACCGGGCAGGTCGTCTGCTGTCTCCCAGAGAGATTGAGTACCAGATCCAGAGGATTTTAGATGACCCATCACCCCCATTACCAGGAGAGGAAAAACTGGGAGCTCTGACAGCAGGAGAAAGGTAGGAACACTGAGGCTGATTTGGGAAGAATCGCTAAAATAAGATGATTTTTTTTTTAAACTTATTAGATTAATATGGACATAATGGCAGGCTCCAGTTTGTGGTTTTGAAGTCTTTATTTGCCGGTTCTGGTCACGTCTAGATCCATATTTGTATTCTTGGACCCAACTAGTTTGGTTTTGAAGGAGTATCAGTTCTACACACTAATCAGCTCAAAAATGTACTTACAACAGTTAGTTCTGATGAAGCAATTTGATTGGACAAAAGGGATTCAGGAGTTACTAAAATCCATGATAATTGCACTCCAGCATTTCGTTGGGTATGTATCACTCCGCTTCAAAGTGGTTAATGTAACCATTAATTACTCACACTAATTCAGTGACAATTGCAATACCCTGTTGAATACCTTAATTTCCACAGCAAGGGGCTGTTTGAAAAGATTTCTTACCTGACCCGGCTGTCCCACCCTTTTGAATAAAGTTTTATTCAGATTACAGTCTGCCCTTGTATAAGCACCATGAAGCTATTTCAAGTATGTTTAAAAAAAACAGGCAGTACTAGAGTTGGATTTATTGTCTTGATTAACAAACCACAATACCTTTGTGGTGATGGACTCTTTTTATTTCATTTGAAAATGCCAAGAAAAGTGAGCGAAGTGTGCCAAAGTGTGCATGCTAGCTACTAGCCACCGGCTAGCTACCGGCATTGGCTACATTTTGATCTTGGGTCTTCTGCAGTACCGACTTGACAGGTATGTGTTTTATAAAAACTTATTACTTTAACACTTATTTAATTTGTTTACATGTGTGTGAAATAACAATAGACATCTTCATGCTAATTGAGATGTTTAGCAACAGTTACTGGCTACATTTAGAGGGAACTTTTTTCTCAGCTGTGCAAAATAACTGGTTAAACAAACAAATCATAATATTTTGTCCAGTATTGCTGTCGTTTAATAAACTCTGCTTGCAGAACTGTTGTATAAAAGCAATGTTGCGCTCGAGGTTGTTATGGTATCATGAATATACTAATTACGGGTGTGATGTATCACATTGATACCATACTCCCTCTCGAGTAATATTGCTTACATATACTGTAAATGGGAAAAATGCTTTAGTATCCAATTAATATTGATGTTAGATACATTGCTTTGGGACCCATGCTTATTCATATGGGGGGCCCCACATAGCATTTGTGTGCACTGTCCTATGGAGGAAATGGCTATGCTTTCCAGTGTTCTTTCCAAGAACAGAGCTGTTGCAGGCAATAGCAGGCCCAATCAGGTTATCGAGGAAGTTACATTCACCTGGTCAAAGGTTGATGTACCGTCAAAATAGTTTTGGAAATATTATTTTAAGTTGAAAATTGATTACAGAGTGATGCTTTAAAAGCATTCAGTTCCAAATGCTTTGTGCTACACCAATCTACCAGAGCTGAAGTCTCATTTTAGTCTCGTTATTTCTGGTGATCAAACCCACTTCTATAGTGTCATTTGCAAACGTCTAACTGGCTAATAGTATGTGTCCACTGGATTTGTTGTTTCTCTGTTTCCTATTCATTGTCAATGTAAAATGCAACACAAAGCATTTGGCAGTGGTGAGATTTGAGCTGCGGCACACAGCAATGTTGTCCAAAATGTTTAAACCAGCGGTTTTTGATGTCAAATAACGACAGATTCACTAACCACACCTACTATTTTTTGCATGAAGTGCTGTTACAAACACTTTTCACTGGTTTGTTTTAAAAATACGAGACTCGCGATCCACCACATTGTCCGGGAGTTTCAGTTTGTGGAAGACTGCCTACGGCCAGATCTGTTGGCAAGTCAGGTGCAGCCTGTGTTCTCAGCAGCAACACGAATGAGAGTCTTTTCCCTGGGACAGAGTTCCTTGACTATTGGTTTTCCATGCAGTCAGTTATTTTCTGTTACTCCATCTGGTTACACCTAACCCCTTCCAACAAAAAAATGGACCAGAGGCCATGTATCACAACAGTGGGAAATAGTCATTTGTGTACATTGCGAAACAGTAGAGAGGTCGTTACTCACCCGTGTGGGACCCCAGTGCTGATGGTAGGTGTTTAGATAGTTTGACTGTTCAATTCCCACATGAAGGAGCTTAAAGTGTCTGTGACACGATTTAGGAACTATGGATCAATATTCAGTATGAATTTATTTTCAATCGTCCATATAGTTGGTTGTTTTGACTTAGAATGCTAAATAAGTGGAAAAATATTTCCAAGTGAATTCAAATTTAGCGCTGTGCTGCACTAACGCGATCTACTGAGACTCGCCTCGTTTCCGGATATGATGTCATGAGGTGAAGTTCATCTTTGCTGGTCCGTGTGCTGTCAATGTAAACAAGCTGTTTAGCTTCTATACTGTATCAGCGAAGAAATGCCGAAACGTTGTGTGGCGGCTGGGTGTTCTAATTGCTCCAGTGAATGTATAAGCCTGTTCTCATTCCCAAAAGATCCAGATCTTCTTAAAAAATGGGCGAAGCAAGTACAGAGAACAAGGCACAAATGCAACCAACACCATCTTCTGTACTCTGTATCGATCATTTCACTGCAGACAGTTTTGAGGAGGCGCCTGCTATACTGGAATCTTTAGGCTTGAAGGTTCGTTACAAACAGGTTCTAAAACCGACTGCCATACCTACGGTTTTTAAACGAAAACCCACAGCTCAAGACGCTATCAACATATCAAAACAGTGCAGAGAAGCAACACTGTCAAAACTCGCCCGGAAAAGAGTTTGTGTAATTGATTTTTTTTTTCCCCCCGCATAAGGTGATTGTGATTTTATTATTTTTTTTCCACAGAGAGTAAAATCCTCCCCTATGAATTTTGAAGCAGAGTGTTGACTTTACTTCAAATAGAATGACTTTGTGCTAAAAAACATTATTACTTTTTTCTGTTTTCATTTTTATAAATCTCATTGCCTACCGAAACGGAATATCTGAGCATTTTTTTTTTTTTTTTTTTAAATTTCCCCGACCACACCATTGGAGAAATTAAAAAAAAAAAAAAAAAAATTGAAGCCAAAATTTCTGTAAACCAATTGATTAAATAACGATTGCCTTATGTGGGGAAAAAAAAAAATCAATTACACAAACTTTTTCGGGCGAGTTTTGACACTGCTGCTTCTCTGCGCTGTTTGGATATGTTGATATCGTCTTGAGCTGTGGGTTTTTGTTTAAAAACCGTAGGTATGGCAGTTGGTTTTAGAACCCGTTTGTAACAAACTTTCAAGCCTAAAGATTCCTGTGGCATACAGAACAGTGGAACATGGGCTCATCCAGCCGAAGCTCACTAACCAGGCAGTCAAATTCGACATGCATTGTGCGGGTCTGTAGGATTGGGTGAACCCAAAACCGGCGGCAATGACAACAAAGTCGCCTTTTGTAGTGCAAATATACCAGCACTAATAAAAACAATCTGCTCATGGTTAATGATGACTGTTCCAGTATTTCCTCCCGCATTGTTTGACTCTGCCTAGCGAAAACTACGCTACACGCCCCTTTTCCGCACCTCAGAGGTTGTGGTATGCGGATTCCTTTTCGAAAAATCCGGACCAGTGGACATGTAGCTTGGGGAGGAGGAGGAGGAAGCACAAGCCAGTAGTACTGATGTTCATCACGGGTAACATGAGGTCGCTGGGAAACAAGGCAGATGAGCTCAGACTGCTGGTCAGGATGCAAAGGGAATATCGTGAGTGTAGTATCATGTGTTTTACAGAAATGTGGTTACACTCACAGATCCTGGACAACAACGTGGCGATACCTGGCTTTAAGATTATCTGGTGGGACAGAGATGTTATAAGCAGTGGGAAAAGGAGAGGAGGAGAATTGGCACTTCTTGTGAATGAGAGATGGTGTAATCCTGGACATATCTATGTGAAGAAACGGTGCTGCAGCCTGGACATTGAACTGCGTGCTATGAGTATGTGATCTTATTCTATGCTGCAAGAGTTCACGTGTGCCATTGTGATTACTGTTTACGTCCCTATGTCAGCTAGTGCAGCGGTGGCGTGTGACTTCATCAGCTCCACTACTGCCACTTTATTGGCGCAGTACCCTGACACATTTATGGCCATCATGGGTGATTTTAACCACATCTCACTGGGCAAAATGCTATCAAACTTCCAGTTTGTTGACTGTCCCACCAGAGAAAATAAAACACTGGATCTACTGTATGCCAATGCCAGAGTCGCATACAGTGCCACAGCCCCCCCCCCCCTTCCCCAGCAGATCAGATCACAACCTGATCGTGTTATCACCCAAATACATTCCCCTTGTGCAAAGGCAGCCTGCTTATACACGGACTGTGAGGAGGTGGACACAGGAGGCTGTTGATGCACTACAGGACTGCTTTGAGACAACGGACTGAGACGTACTCCGTGAACCATGTGGGGTGGACATAGACAATATGACTGACTGCATCATAGAATACATCAGATTCTGTGAAAACACAGCCATGCCAGCTCAGACCATGCACTGTTTCCCCAACAACAAACCATGGGTCACCAGTGACCTGAAAGCACTTCTTAAGAAGAAGAAAAGGGCTTTTAGGTCTGGAAACAAGGAGGAACTGAGGAGAGTGCACCGTGTACTGAGAGAGATGCTGACGAGGTGTAAAGACAATTACAGGAGGAAGTTTGAGGATAAACTACAGCAAAGCAATGTGAAGGATGTGTGGTCGGGAATGAAACACATCACTGGGTGTAAGGGGGGAAACGGACAGACCGACATCGGGGAGTCTTGAAAGAGCTGATGAGCTGAATCTGTTTTTTTTTTTAATAGGTTCAACTTACCATCTCTCACCCCCACAGTACACCCAAACCCCCCCACACACCCCTCCCCCTAACCCACCTGTGCAACACCTCCCCCCCCACTCCCCTCACCCTCCTCTGAGGACATCAGCACCAGCCCCCCTCCCCCCATCACTGTGACTACAGACCAGGTTAAGAAACAGCTGGAGAGACTCTGTCAGCGGAAGGCTGCGGGCCCTGATGGCATCTCTGCCAGGATCCTGAGGAACTGCACCAACCAGCTATCTCCTGTACTGAAACACCTGTACAACCTGAGCCTGAGTCTGTAGATAGTACCGGTGCTGTGGAAGACGTCCTGCCTGGTTCCTGTCCCCAAGAAGTTGTCTCCATCTGACCTGAATGACTATCGACCAGTTGCCCTCACATCTTATGTGATGAAGGTCCTGGAGAGACTGGTGTTAGCACACCTGAGGCCGCAGGTGAAGATGTGGCTGGACCCTCTGCAGTTTGCATATCAGCCCCATTTAGGAGTTGAAGATGCTGTCACTACCTGCTGCAATGAGCCCGTTTGCACCTGGATTGTGAAGGAGACACTGTGAGAATCATGTTCTTTGATTTCTCCAGTGCCTTTAATATCATCCAACCACTGCTGCTGGGTGAGAAGCTGTGGGGATGGGGATCGACAGCGCTGTGATCTCCTGGATTACTGACTACCTGACAGGCAGGCCACAGTTTGTCCAGCTGGGCAGTGTCTTGTCTGATGTTGTGGTTAGTGATACAGAGGCTCCACAGGGGACTGTGCTTTCTCCTTTTCACTTCACCTTATACACCGATGACTTTCAGTACAACCCCGGGTCATGCCACCTGCAGAAATTCTCTGATTCAACTGTTGTGGGAGGGAGAGAAGAGGAAGAGTGCAGGGCACTGGTAGACAGATTTGTGGAGTGGACCGAGGAGAATCACCTGAGGATGAACATCAGCAAGACCAGAGAGATGGTGATTGACTTTAGGAAGAAGAGGACGCCTACCTGGGTGTCATGATCAGCAATGGACTGGACTGGAAATCTAACACCGATGCTGTGTACAAGAAGGGGATGAGCAGACTGCTTCCTGAGGAAGCTGAGATCCTTCAACGTGTGCAACAGGATGCTGGAGCTTTTCTACCAGGCCGTTGTTACCATCGCCATCTTCTTTGCTGCTGTCTGTTGGGGTAGCAGTATCAGAGCCAGTGACACCAACAGACTTGACAAGGTTATCAAGAAGGCTGGCTCTGTAATTGGTCTCAGGCCTTTGAGACTATGGTGGAGAGAAGGAAACTGAACAAACTGTGATTCATAATGGACAATCCTGTTCACCCCCACCACCACCACACACTGGACAGACAGCAGAGCACTTTCTCCAGCAGACTGCTACAGCTTTACTGCCGAACTGTCAGATACAGGAAATCTTTCCATCCACATGCCATTTCACTGTACAATAACTCACTCTAATATTGAATTCTGGTCATAATTATGCTGCCATACTGCACCTTGCAGTCTAATTGGTACCTCACATTGCACCCTGCACCTGATAGTCCTACATTGTACAGTGAGAATGATTCATGTATCTATACGGGTCATCATTTATTCATCTGTGATGTATATAACTTGTTTAGGTAATTTTACTTTTCCTGGGTAATTCTTTTTTCTTTTATGCTGTGTGTGTTTCTGTCATTTTGGTTGTCTACTGTCATGCTGCTGTTGCAATGTAATTTCCCAGTTTGGGATCAATAAAGTACATCTGTCTGTCTGTCTGTCTAATAGACAGCCTGAATGACTACAGACCCATAGCAGTCACATCTGTAGTCATGAAGTGTTTTGAGGGACTGGTGTCTGAGTACATCAGGGACTGTCTTCCCTCCTCCTTTGACCCCCACCAGTTTGCCTACGGGGAGAACCGGTCCACGGAAGACGCCATTGCCACCACACTCCACAGAGTGCTGAGCCACCTGGAGAACCCAAGGAGCTACGTGAGGATGCTCTTTGTGGACTGCAGCTCAGCTTTCAACACCATCATCCCGGACATCCTGATCAACAAACTGCACCACCTCCAGACCCCCACCACCACCACCTGCTCCTGAATAAAAAAAATCTTTCTTACCAACCACCCATAATCAGTCAGACTTGGCCCCCACCACTCCTCCACACTGTGTCTCAGCACTGGCTCCCCCCAGGGCTACATACTAAGCCCTCTACTGTACTCCCTGTATACCTTTGACTGTATTCCAACCCATCCAATCACTGTCATCATGAAGTACGTGAGCGATACCACCTTGGTTGGGCTCATCACTGACGACGACGAGAAGACATGCAGGGTGGAGAGAATCTGCTGCTGTGGTGCCATGCAAACAACCTGAAACTGAATGTCCAAAAAAACCAAAGAACTCATAATGGACTTCAGAAAGAACAGACAGGACCACACCCCTCTCCTCATAAATGGTGACCATGTGGAAACCATTCCCAGAGATGCCAATCACTCCGATTTTGGCGGAGTTACTCCGATTTCCAGATATAAAATCCGCCCTCCGCTTTACCTGTGAAAAACTCCGCTTTTATTTTGTCAAAAATAAATAAATTTTGACGGTGGATAAAATAAGCCAACATCGAGGTGCTAAGAGCATTTTCAATGTCCGCGTATGATCTTAGGGCCTCGAGGGTATAAACTGCGTATCAGTGTGCCGAGGTTTATCGATGTTTTCCGAATGCATGAGAGAACCCGTATGTAAACGAAGCAAAATGGCGGAGGCTACCACGCCGCCGAAGAAGAAACAAAGAGTAAATGCACACAACCAAAGGTTCAAAGAGGAATATCAGAAGACATATCCGTGTTTTACTGCATCGAAAATCGGTGAAACTTATGCTTTTTGTCAAGTGTGTGGAACGGACGTCCTAGTTTCTCACGGAGGCATCGGAGATCTTCATCGTCATGTCGGTCGGAAAAAACACGTGGACTTGGCTAAGTTAATAGACAGTTCCAATCAAAAGAAGATCTCATCAATGTTCGTAACGCCAAAGGACGAAGAAGCGGTGATAAGTTCAGAAGTTCTATTCACCAAATTTCTCATTGAGAACAATGTGCCTTTATCGATTTCCGATTCGGCGGGAAGAATGTTCAGACGAATGTGTCCTGATTCGGACATCGCAAAGAAATACGCATGTGCTAGAACTAAATCAACAGCAATTGTGAAATGTCTTGCTGACAGTGATGAGAAAGAAATCACAGATCAGATCAAGTCTGCCCCCTTCAGCATTGCTACAGATGGATCCAACGACTATGCTGATACCAAACTGTATCCTATCGTTGTCAAATATTTTGATGAAAAACTTGAGAAAATTGTGACAACAATGCTAACACTGACAGAGTGTGTTGAAAGGAGCACTGGAGAAAATATTTTCAGGTGAGAATGAAATATTCAGTTTAAATTTATTAGCATGATAAATTTTGCTAGTTTTGGCATGTAATTGAAGCATGATGTTTATTTTACTAAACCGTTGATGCCTATTTGTTTTATTTAGTTACAAAATGAATCATGTCAAATTTCACATGACCAATTAATAAGTGTAAAACATTTAAATATATACATGTATTCGGCATTTAAATCCAAAGTTTGATCTCATTAGAAGTATCTTATTTATAAAGCAATGCAAATCTGATCAACATAAATGTACATATAAATATTATAAAAAAATTTCTGGGGGAGGCCCCCCAGACCCCCACCCGCGAGGGATACCTCCTCTTGCGCTTACCCCCGCCTCGCACCTATGTTGCTCGGGCCTGGCTTTCAGCCAGGCATTACTCCACTTTCCCAAGTCTGAGGGTTGGCATCTCTGCGTTCCCACCTTCAGGTTCCTGGGCACCCACTTCACTTTTGACCTCTCCTGGTCTGTCAATACCAAGGCCCTGGTGAAGAAAGCCCAGCAGCAGCTGCACTTCCTCTGTCCTGAGGAAGATCAACCTAGACCAGAAGCTGCTGCTGGCCTTCTATCGCTGCTCTGTGGAGAGCGTGCTCACCTACTGTCTGGGTGTGTGGTATGTCGGCTCCACAGCCGAGAACAGGAAGGCTGGGCAGAGGGTCATTAACACCGTCCAAAAAAATCATTGGCAGCCCTCTGCCCTCCCTGGAGGACATCTCCAAATCCTCCTGTCTCAGAAAGATCAAGGCCATCACCGGAGACCCCTCACATCTCGCCCATCACCTGTTTGACCTGCTTCCCTCTGGACGACGGTTCAGATCGATCAGGTCCCACACCTCCAAACTGACAAACAGTTTCTTCCCCTGGGCCAACTGAACTGTCAACATTCAAGGGCCCCACCCCCCTCCCTCTGAACGCTCACATGCACAGAATTGAGGACCTTTTAATTATCCTATGGAAGCACTTAAACTTGACCAACAACACAAATAATCGGAAGGGAGTAAAGGGAATTATAATTAATGGAAAAACCATCAGTAACAATGCCATTTTGGCAAATCAATTTAACTCATATTTTGTGGCGTCAGTGGAAGAATTAACAAAAAAATTTTGTGCTGCCAAATGTCCTAAACTATCCAAAAGCAATGATATCCAGTTGTTCTTTTCATATCAATGAGGTAAACGAGGAATTAATTGCCAGTGTTATTAAAAAATTATCAAATTCTGAAACTAATGATATCTATGAGTACTTCATTTCTTAAAACATACAGCAACATAATAATTAAACCACTGACTCATCTCATTAATCTCTCAATTAGATCCTGCAAATTTCCTTTTGGCTGGAAAAAAGCAATCATTACCAGTTTTTAAATCGGGAAGCCAGGACAATACAGGTACATCTCAAAAAATTTGAATTTCATGAAAAAGTTCAATATTTTTGGTCACTCATTTCAGAAAGTGAACCCCATATATTATATATAGATTCATTACACAGAGGGTGAAATATTTCAAGTGTTTATTTTGATTTTGATGATTATGGATTACAGCCCATGAAAACCCCAAATTCAGTTTCTCAAAAAATTAGAATATTTCATAAAATTACTTTAAAAAATAGTTTAATACAAATGTGGACCGACTGAAAAGTATGTCCATGTACACACTCAGTACTTGGTCGGGACGCCTTTTGGATTAATTACTGTATCAATGTGACGTGGCATGAAGGTGATCAGCCTGTGGAACTGCTGAGGTATTATGAAGGTCCAGGTTGCTTTGATAGTGACCTTCAGCTCGTCTGCGTTGTTGGGTCTGGTGTCTCATCTTCCTCTTGACAATATTCCATAGATTCTCTATGGGGTTTAGGTCAGGAGAGTATGCTGGCCAGTCAAACACAGTGATGCCATGGTCATTAAACCAGGTTTTGATACTTTTGGCAGTGTGGGGGGGGGGGGTGCCAAGTCCTGCTGGAAAATGAAATCAGCTTCTCCATAAAGCTTGTCAGCAGAGGGAAGCATGAAGTGCTCTAAAATTTCCTGGTAGATGACTACGCTGACTTTGGTCTTGATAAAACATAGTGGACCAACACCAGCACATGACATGGTTCCTCAAATCATCACTGACTGTGGAAACTTCACACTAAACCTCAAGCAACTTAGATTCTGTGCCTCTCCACTCTTTCTCCAGACTCTTGGACTTTGATTTCCAAATAAAATGCAAAATTTACTTTTATCTGAACAGAGATCATCTGCTGGCATTTGTCCACTGTGTTTTATCAAGATCAAAGTTCAGTGTAGTCATCTACCAGGAAATTTTAGAGCACTTCATGCTTCCCTCTGCTGACAAGCTTTATGTAGAAGCTGATTTCATTTTCCAGCAGGACTTGGCACCCCTCCACACTGCCAGAAGTATCAAAACCTGATTTAATGACCATGGCGTCACTATGTTTGAATGGCCAGCAAACTCCTGAGCTAAACCCCATAGAGAATCTATAGAGTATTGTCAAGAGGAAGATGAAAGACACCAGACCCAACAATGCAGACGAGCTAAAGGTCACTATCAAAGCAACCTGGACCTTCATAATGCCCCAGCAGTGCCACAGGCTGATCACCTTCATGCCACGCCTCATTGATACAGTAATTAATCCAAAAGGAGCCCCGATCAAGTATTGAGTGTGTACATGGACATACTTTTCAGTCAGTCCACATTTGTTTTAAAAAACTATTTTTTAAATTTTATGAAATATTCTAATTTTTTGAGAAACTGAATTTGGGTTTTTCATGGGCTGTAAGCCATAATCATGAAAATTAAAATAAATAAACACTTGAAATATATCACTCTCTGTGTAATGAATCAATATAATATATGGGTTTCACTTTCTGAAATGAGTGACAAAAAATATTGAACTTTTTCATGATATTCTAATTTTTTGAGATGTACCTGTATAAGTAACTATCGCCCAATCTCAATTTTACCTGTTCTGTCTAAAGTTCTTGAAAAAGTTGTAGCTACACAGCTGATAGATCACCTACAGGCCAATCAACTTCTCCACCCACACCAGTTTGGTTTTAGACCAGGATATGCAACAGAAACAGCAAATTGTTGCCTCACTGAAAATATTAAGCAGTCTTTGGATAGGGGTAATGTGGTGGGAGCTGTTTTCAGCCTCTTCATTAATGTCTTGCCGTTAAACTGCTCACCTGCAACATGCCAACTTTATGCAGATGATGCAGTGATATATACAGCTGCCAAGACACCGACACAGGCTGCTGACGTCCTGTTTAAGTGTATGGTTGATGTCCAAGAGTGGCTCTTTCAAAGTCATTTACTGTTGAACCTTAAAAAAGCAGTGTCTATGTGTTTCTCAATTAGGAAATCTAACCAGCAATGTTTTGAAGTTAACATACATAATCAAGAAATTACTTCAGTGACAGAATTCTAATACCTTGGAGTTGTACTAGACCCTCAACTTAGTTTCAGTCAACACAAAGAAAATTTCAAAAATGATCCAAAAAAGTCTGAACTGTTTTAAATTAAACAGAAATTACATACCAAAACAGGCAGACCTATTGTACATGCATGCAGTGGTCTTCTCCCACACTTCATACTGTCTGACAGTTTGGGTTCAGGCAGCTCCATCTACAATAAAACACATTATATAATATGTAAAATTCATTATATAATCAAGCCTTGAAAATCATGGATAAAAAGCCAGTTCGCTGGCATCATTGTCATATATTAAAAATATAATTTATTGAGTTTTGAAAGCTTCACCAATCTCTACTTTCTCAAAGTAATCTTCAAATGTATGAATAAATCAGCACCAGAGCCACTCTGTGGTTTCATCCAAAGACAGGACAGCAGCAGAGTAACCAGGAGTTCGAACAGCAGTAACTGTAAAATATCCTGCCGCAGAACCACATTTGGACAGACAGCTTTCTTAATAAAAGGTAATCATATCTGGAACGCAATGCCAAATGAAATTAAACTAACAACACATTTCAAAACTGGGCTGCACGGTGGCGCAGTGGTTTAGCACTGTGGCAGCACAGTTTTACCCTCGGCCGGGGGACCGCGGGGATCATGAGATCGTGGGTTCGATCCCAGCCCCCGACCAACAGTGAGCTGTGTGGAGTTTGCATGTTCTCCCCGTGTTGCGCGGGTTTACTCCGGGATTTCTCCGGTTTCCTCCCGCACACCAAAAACATGTAGGTTTTGGGCGCTCGCGCACGCAGCGACCAGCAGCCGGTGGCTTGTCACCAGACTGCAAACCAAGTCTACCTACGGGTACAAATAAGTAACAAAAAAACAAAAAAAAAACAAAAAAAACCCAACATTCACAGTAAAGGTTAAGAACTGGCTGAAGGCAAAACAAGAATGTACCCACACCTAGGACTTGTGATGTTTGCAAGGTCAAACTTTTAATGTGTTATTTGGTGTTTGTTTGTGTTGTGTTGGGTGGTTGTGTATTAGGCCCTTATGCTGCTTGTTTATACTGTCTTTATTTGTTGTTGCTTTACTAGTATTTTTTTCTTTTTACTTGTATTTCCAATTGAAAAGTCCAACCGGGGACAGGAGCTGCAAACTAGCTTAATGCTATATAATCTTTGTGCAGAACATCAGATGTTCTACTGTATATGACCACTGTGTTTCACTGCATTGTCCCTGATAAATAAATGAATTAAATTCAATCACACCTGTCTTTGCACTCTGCACTTTTATGTACACTGATCCATCTGTAGGGTGAATTGCCTATAAAAATATTTGTCATAAGGTACAGGAATTATTTATTTTATTTAATAGTGGGTGTGAAAGGGAGCGGAGTTAAACCATCACTTCTACACCCGCTAAATTAAATAAAAGCACTCGTAAAAGGGGCACCAGTCCTAACGGACAATAATATTAACTTTAATTTTAATTAACTTTGTACCTTAAATTACTTAATGAATCAGTCTCAAAGTTTCAGTGAGTTTTTGTCCTGCCGTGATTAGGAAACCTGTATATGCAAAAGGAAAACGCTTCAACTGCTCTCATTCACTCTTTTATTAAACTCATTCAGGTTACATGACATGGCGTTCAAATGATGAATAAACAGATTCGGATGATAACAGCGTAATATATCACATCAACTGATATTGGGTTCCTGAACATAAAATCCAGCGTTACACCTCTGCAGAACCCAGGAGAAACTAGACTTAAGTTTCAACGGTAAATGAGGCTGGAATGTTTTAACAAAACAACGCAATTTTATGGGGAAAATTCATAAGCTAATTATCTAAAAAAATGAATTCTGAATTAATCTACAAAAATTTAAGGGCAGTTACTTAAAAATGACTAAGAGTTTTCCTTCAGTTGATAGCTATATCCTGTGGCTGAGAGACTAATTGAGCCCTGAAATACGGGCCATATTCAATTGCAATTTAATTGTTAGGACATCACGTTTTTAACCCAGCAGATAGGAGAAATAAGAGTTTCACTCACAAGACAGCTGTAGGTCCACGTTTCAGCGGGTCGATACCGGCCGAGTTGGGAGTTAGGACGTCGGAGGAAGCGGCTGCTGCGATGCCTCCTCACAGCCGTGGAAGTGTAAACTCAGCTGGGGGCTCTCCAGACAATGGCAGCAGGGGATGGTCTGTCACAGAGCGGCGTGACAAGTCCTTGGAAAAGTGTCCAAATTTGAGGTCTCTTGTAGCGGGATAGACCAAAAAAAAACTGAAGGAAAATCTTCTCAGTCTCTGTTCACTTTAAACTAGGCAAATTAAAGGTCCACTTTAATGGCGTGAAAAGTCATGAAAAAAAAATATTAGAAAAACATTTACTAGGATAAGAATGGCTTCTGAGGTGAAAGAAAAAGTTTGAGAATTTGATTCTCTAAAAGGGACGAGCTCTAAAGAAAAATGGTTTCTCCTCAGTGACCAGAATATAACGAAAGACTTGACAAACACACAGAGAATAAAATAAAACTTCACAGGGCCTTGAAACGGTGGAATAAAATCTTCTTCTGAGATCTAGATTACTATTCTGCTTCTTTAATCTTAATTTAGTTCCTAATCTTTCTCAAAATCTCTTTCTTTCTTCTTTCTGTGTTTCTAATTCTTAATCTTATCACCGTCTTCTATTTTGCTTCTTGCTAATCTTCCTGCCTGTTGTCTCTACTCTTTTTCTTAACTTTGCTGATCTCTGACTAAACTCAAATCTAACCTCTGACCACCTTCTGACCTTTTCAGAAGCAGTTTGAAATGGCTGCTATCCAATGTGAGAACACTTCTTTGTTTGAGAGCAGCCTATCAAATGAAGACACCATCCCATGAAATTTCAGAGGGAAAATCAACACTCAGTCAGTTCTTATGAAATAAATGCTCAATATAAAATCTAACTAAATTAAATGACTTGGCTAATGTCCTAGAGTGCTATTTAACACAATTAACTCTTTTATAAACCCATGCACTCAGACTGTGACAGATGATTCGTTTACAACATGCGAGACTTTTCTTCATTTTTTTATTGATAAAGTGGACTCTGTCAGACGAGTTATTAATAACAGTTTTAATGGAAGCTTGTCTATTGTCCCGGGTTACTCTGCTGTGCTTGAACAGTTTGAGTTGGTCTCTTTATCATCACTAGCTGATATTGTAAGGTCTCTGAAGCCGACAAATTGCTCACTGGATGTTGTTCCCGCTGGAATCCTGAAAAGGGTTTTTAATACTGTTGGGCCTGGTCTTTTGGTTTTTATTAATTCCTGCCTTAGTTCTGGATTTGTCCCACCTGCTTTTAAACATGCTGTGGTTAGGCCCCTTCTTAAAAAACCTCACCTTGACCCTTCAGTTTTATCTAATTTTAGACCCATTTCTCATTTGCCCTTTTTATCTAAAGTTTTAGAAAAAGTTGTTTTTATACAGTTGCAGTTTTTTTTAGAAGACAGTTCTATTTTTGAGAAGTTTCAATCTGGGTTTAGGTCTCGTCACAGCACTGAGTCTGCCCTGCTTAAGGTGCACAATGATATTATGATGTCTGTTGATGCCAAATGTCCTGTGGTCTTAGTGCTGCTAGATCTTACAGCAGCCTTTGACACTGTGGACCACACTATCCTTCTGTCACGCCTGAATCACCATGTTGGCATCCATGGCACTGCACTTAAGTGGTTTGAATCCTACCTTTCTAATAGAACTTTTTCTGTAATGATTGGTGACATGTCCTCTTCTAGTGCCTCTCTCTCCTGTGGGGTTCCACAGGGCTCTATTCTTGGCCCTATTCTGTTTTCATTATATATGCTGCCACTCGGGTCAATAATAGCCAGGCATAACATGTCTTTCCACTGTTATGCAGACGATTTGCAGCTTTATTTACCTTTGAACCCAGAACAAACTAACTCACAAAGTGTTCTATTGGATTGCATCATTGATATTAAGTTGTGGTTAAGCCAAAATTTTCTCCACTTAAATGAAGAAAAAACAGAATGTATTGTTTTTGGGGATACTGTAACGGCTGGCTTTGGTACCCTCTCTTTAAGGCTCAGTTCAGCTGTCAGAAATTTGGGGGTGATTTTTGACAGCCATTTAAAATTTGATAAACAGATTGACAATGTAGTCAAAATGAGCTTTTATCAATTACGTTTGTTATCCAAAGCCAAACCTTTCCTGAGCCGTCATGATCTTGAGATAGCCATCCATGCTTTAATCACGTCTCGACTTGATTACTGCAATGCACTTTATGTTGGCATCTCTCAGTCTTCTCTTGGCCGCCTTCAACTTGTGCAAAATGCAGCGGCCCGTCTTTTGACCAATACACCTAGGCGAGAGCACATTACTCCGATCCTTTTTTCACTTCATTGGCTTCCAGTCCATTTTAGAATTAATTTTAAACTTTTGCTTTTTGTTTTTAAAGCTCTTAATGGCCTTGCTCCGGTTTATATGTCTGAGGTTTTGACTGTCCGTGACCAAGGCAGAGCTTTGAGGTCATCCAATCAGCTTTTGCTAGATGTGCCTAGGTCAAGGTATAAACATTGGGGTGACCGAGCCTTTTCTGTTGCCGCCCCCAGGCTCTGGAATAATCTCCCCCCTGACCTACGTGCTATCTCTGACCTGACCCTTTTTAAATCAGAACTTAAGACATATTTGTTTAGGATGGCTTTTAATACCCAGTAGTGGTGATATTTGTCTTGGCATTTGTTTTTATTTTTTTAGGTTGTTTTTGTTTATGTTATTTGTTTTTAATGCTCTGTGTGTTTTTAATGCTGTTTATTTTTTGTAAAGCACTTTGGTCACCTACAGGTTGTTTTAAAGGGCTATATAAATAAAGTACATTACATTACATAATATTTTGGTGATCATGCATTTATATCACTACTCCAATATGTGTTTGAATAACACTCATGAATATAACATTTCTTATACATAATTATAATACATGCATTCACATTTAGATCAAAATCCAGCAAAACATGCAGCAAACCATGGTTGGTGATAAAAGAGGGATGATTTTCAGTGTCCTTAGGATCCAGAGGATAAGCTGAAAGAAACTTAATGTTTAGAACAAATTAAGTCATCCTATATACTGAAAACACATTCCATAGGTATCCGCTAGGAGGTACTGTTGAGCTGTAGATGATTTCCTTTAGTATCTGGGCGAAGAAACCTGGACAGCATCGGCTATAAACCCGTCAGATTAAGTGGTTTATGACTCTTTTAAGAACATTGGTTTCCTGTGAAAAGGTACGTTATCAAATGCAGTGTTCACGTTGAGAGGTCTGGTCTCCTGAGCTTTATGTTCCTTTGAGCCTTTAAAAGCAAATTCTGATCCTTACAATCTCTGCAAGAGGCAACTGTTTACATTGGGGTCCTGGGAAAGCAAGCATCTTTGGTCAGGCCTGGAAGAGGCCTGGCATGAGTCGACATAAAAGCCAGTGATATTCCTGAAAAGGCAGAAAAGTGATATTCCTGTGTAATGAATAAAATGAAATTCCTATAAAATGAAGAGAAGTGATCTTCTGTCTTGGTTTGAGGAGACGATGATGCTACAGTTCCCCCCCTTTGTAGCAATGGTGAGCGTCGGTCAGCGTTGGTACACACCCATGGCAGCTTCGTCTCCTGGGCAACACTTGACCTAAATACTGGGTTAAAAGGTTTTTGTGATGTCCATACACACTAGCATGCAAACAGTATCTATTACTAAGTACAGATCTTTGACTTTGGTTAACTGGAAGGACTTCCATGAATTTCCAAAAATAATTTGAACATGGACAAATGTAGATTATAAAATTGACTTGGAGTAGTAAGCTAAGGCATAGGTCTTGAAATGACTCAAAAATTCTAGCTACAAAAATAAGTGCGTAGTCTTACATACCTGAGGGAGGAATTTTGGTCTACAATGAAATAGCTATCATAGTTGTTAAAAAAAATAGTTTGAATGGGTACAAAAATCAAAATGGAGTGCAAGAGCTATATATAAAAATATAGGTTTGTATATAAGCATGCATATAACTTCAAAAATTCTAAAAATAAAGAGAAATAAAAGTCAAAACAAAGAATGCAAACAAAAATGTATTGCTTATCTGAGGTAGATGTTTAGGTTAAGCAATATTGAGTTAATTCAAGGAGGTTCGAACTGAATTGGTTTAGCTGGACTAAACCATGGTTCCACAGAGGTCTTACTCAGAGGGTGTTTGAGACCTTTGTTCTGGAAGACTGAGCGAACATGGAAAGTCATCATTGTTCTTTGAGTGGCAATGAGGAATAACTTTGTGACATCTGAAACAGGGGCAAGAAGCGGTGAAGGCAGACTCGTTGTCAAAGTGTTAGCTGAAAGTCTAATATTTCTAGCTACCTTTCGAAGAAACACAGGCATTATATGTGGGTGAGCAGGGTCACCCTCTAACATGAAGAGTGACAAGTCCAAGACCTTGTTGAGTTTGAATGAGGCTTTGGAGCAAACATTCAAAACCAACACAGTATCTTGCAAAGTTTTGGTAACAGTTGGTGGTTCAACTATCTGGCATTTCAGTGTAGCGGTGTTGACTGATTTAACCGTAGACGTGCTAAGGCTAGCAAGGGGCCCTAATGATGAGGCCGTGGTTGAGAATCTACTTAAGGATTGTTGACTTCTTGTCTGGGTTCTGTCCAGTTCTAACTGGGCGAAAGTAGGTGAGAGTGCTAGGTAGAGGGCTAAACTGAAAAACAGGAGGGCCATCGTCCTGGCCAACGAATAGAAGTGAGTCATTTTAATCCTGAGCTTCTTGTCAGTTTTCCTTTTCTTGAGGTACCTGAGTGGTAGGTGAAAGTTATTCTTAGAGGTGGAACAACTTTGTTAGAGACTGAGCTCTAAGCTATTAGTGTTTATCACCTTTAGAGGGTTTTGTGATTATTAACTTAAGCTAGTGATGTTGTTGATTTTGTTTGTACTACTTTGAAATAGTAACTTGATGATACTGAATGAAATTTTGCGGGGTCTTTTAAGGTTAGATTTTAAGGAAGTCAGTTAGTTTGGGTTAACTTTCTCCTTTTGAAGGTTTAATGCAGTTACCTGATTGAGGAAGAGAAATGCGACCGTGAATGTCTGAGGCGGATAGTCAGCTAACAGTTATCTATTGGGCGCAAACAAGATTTAGGCTTGTTTACTGACTTAATGGAACAGTGTTGTCCCCGACAAGTCCCATGGGGTTTTTGTAAGCTTTGATTTGATTACGATGGACCCATTTGGAGATGGGGTCCTGGCGACCTTTGCTTATTTTGATTTGGTAAACGACCGGAGAGAGTTTATCTGTGATCGTGTGTGGACCTGTCCACCTGGGGAGGAACTTCCGAGCGAGTTTTCCTGCTCGTGCGTTGGTCTGTCCTGTCTGAGGAATGAAAGCATAATAGAAAACCTTGTCTCCCACTTGGAGTTCGTCATGTGAGGCTTTCTGATCGTAGTAGGCTTTGCGTCCTTCAGCTGATCGGTCCAAATGTTTTTGGGCAAAAGCAAAAGTCTGTCGGAGATGTTTGGTCAGGTCAGTCATGTACTGGTGGGTAGTGTAAGCTGTAGCAACACTGGCTTCTCCAGGTTGGTAGAGTAAATGCAGGGGCAAAGTCATTTGCCGGCCTGTCATCATTTCAAAAGGTGACACCCCCGTAGCTTCATGGGGTGTGGCTCGGATGGCCATTAAGACCAGCGGGAGTTTTACATCCCAGTCTTTTTGGTGTGGTGAAACATACTTCTTCAGTATGTTGATCACAGTTCGGTGGGTTCTTTCAACCTGTCCGGAGGATTGTGGGTGGTGGCTAATATGGAAGTTAGCTTTAACTCCCAAGGTTTCCCACAGTTGTCGCATGACTTCGGCGGTGAAATGAGTGCTGCGGTCAGAGTTGATTCGGTTTGGCAGACCAAACCTAGAGAATACGTGGTTCATCAACAAGTAGGCCGTGGTTTCTGCCGTGTCATTAGGAGCAGGCAGGCACTCGACCCATTTGGTGAAAGCACATGTGACTGTGAGGAAGTATTTGTTTCCTCTGGCTGACCGTGGAAGGGGACCTACCCAGTCAATTTGGAGGTCAGACCATGGGAATGAAATGCCTCTTTTCTGTAGGGGTGCTCGATGCATCGGGTTGGTTGGTTGAAACTGGCAACATACGAGACATCCCTTGATGTAGTCGGCTACATCCTTTCGCATGTATGGCCAATATGCCACTTGTTTGAGCGCGTTGTACGTCGCTTTGACGCCTTTGTGTCCTGCAGTTGGGAGATCATGGGCATGAACAATCATCACCCCCCTCTGGTTACGAGGGACCACAAGCGCAGGCGTAGGGAGTTCATCGGAAACATGAACTAAAATGCCATTTCGCAGCTGCAAGGATGATCGTGCGGCAAAAAGTGGCTTCAAGTCTGGAGTGTCAGCGAGATCCGAGTCGGATGGTGCATTAAGTGCAGGATCTGAGATGTACTGTATCATTTTATGGACCGCAGGGTCAAGGGTTTGAAGAGAGATAAGGTCAGCGTCAGTGAAGACAGGGTCAACCGCAAGGGGACCTGTGGTTTGTGTCGTGTCTTGGGACCTGTTAGTCTGGGCCCTAGTGACTGCGCAGACTGTAGGGGTGGGTGGGTGGGACTGTGAAGTCGGCACCTGAGCAGAATCAAAGGACCAGGGTGTGCCTTGTATGGCTCCTTGTTTTGCAAGTGAGTCCACAAGGTCATTCCATTCTTTGTCCTGACCTGGTGTGCGCGAGTGACCTCTGACCTTTTTCCAATACACTTGGAGGTTGTTGGAGGTGACCATGTGATCACATGCCTTGAAAAGGTCTTGATGTTTAACCGGTTTGCGGTTGGAGGTTACAAAACCTTTGGCCTTCCAGAGTGCTAAATGACAAGTGAAACTGAGGCGTGCATAGTTGGAGTCAGTGCAGATGACCAATGTGCGAATGCCATGGTCTACAGCAAGTTGCAGTGTAATGAGCACACCTGCGATTTCCGGATACTGAGATGATTGGGAGCCCAGTTGATAGTTGTGGGGTTCACAAGGCTGATTGTTCAGCCATGCCACACCCACACCAGCACGAATGTGAGTTTCATGGTGAAAAGAACAACCATCGACATAGGCGGTGACCATATCTTGGCAGATGTTCTGGTCAAAGTAGTGATGGTTTGGGTCTTCAGTGACTGTAGGTGGCTCTGCACGAATGGATGGTCCTGGAGTGTCCTCAGAGCACCGTTGGCAGGCAGCCAAGTCTGTGCCGAGAGGGCTTCTCAACTTTTGTGCGTAGCGGACCTCCACATCAAAGCTTTGTAGAGCCATCAACCAGGAGGCTATTCTGGCATTTGTTACAACACCTTCTCTGATGTGTTGACTGTTAAGGAAGACCACTGGTTGGTGGTGAGTCTCAACTGTGATTCTCTGGCCTCCTACATAGTTGGAGAAATGTTTGACTGCCCATACAGTGGCCAGAAGGGCTTTTTCGCAGTCCGAGTATTTCAGTTCCGGACCAGAGAGGGTTTTGCTGGCATAGGCCACGACTCGTTTGTCGTGGTCGTAGATTTGGTATAATCCATCACTTAAGCAGTTGGCAGAGAACCCCACTTGTAAGAAGAATGGCTGGTCGCAGTTGGGATAGGCCAAACATGGTGCTGTGCATAACTTTTGCTTCAACGCTAGCATAGCCTGTTCTTGAGCCTCAGACCAAATGAAAGGGGTGTCCTTTCGTAGGAGGTCTGTAAGGGGTTTTGCCAAGTCTGCATAATCCTCCATGAACTGACTTGAGTAATTGCATACCCCTAGGAAGCTCCGGAGTTCGGAGATGTTTGTAGGGGCTTTGATGTTTAACACACCTTGAATTCGTGCCGTTTGTGGTAGTACCCCTTTGGATCCTACCAAGAGACCGACATAGTTGACTTTGGTTTTGCACCATTGGCATTTGGAGAGAGAAATTTTGGCTCCAGCTCGCGTGAGCTGGCCAAGGACATGGTCAATTTCAGTGAGGTGGGTGTCCAGAGTTGGACTCCGAATGAGAATGTCATCAACATAGATGAGGTTACCTCTGTCTCGGGCGTCTGGACATGCTTTGTTCAAGAAAATGTTGAACTCTGCAGGAGAGTTGGCATAACCGAAAGGGCATCGGGTGAATGTGTACTGCCGATTCGCGAACGTGAAGGCCAGTTTGTGTTGGTCTTCAGCTTGGACAGGAATAGTCCAAAAACCAGAAGCAATGTCCAGTGTTGAGAAGTATTTGGCATCTTTGACTCTAGGGAGTTCTTGCTCCAGTTGAGTCATAGGCCACCTAGAGAGAGGAACTTGAGTGTTCAGTTTCCTGTAATCAATGGTGAGTCTCCACTTACCATTGGGCTTTAGGACAGGCCATAAGGGAGCCGAGTAGGTACTGTTGCATGGCCTGATTATGCCACGGTCCAGTAAATCATCGATTATTTCTTGTACTGGGCCGTACGAGGCCAAGGGAATCTTGTACTGCCTGACGTAGGTTGGGGGGGGGGCGTCAGGTGGTGTAGGAATACGTACTGAGTGGATTGTGGTCAGTCCACAGTCCAAGGAGTCTTTGGAGAAGGATTGTTCATACTTAAGAACTTGGTGAAGTTTTTCACGTTCTTCGTCAGAGGTTAGGGCATCAGCATCAGCTACCACCTGTGCAATCTCTTCAGCGATAGTGAGGACTGGTTTCGGCGGAGCATCGCTGGGATTGTCATTGGTTTGCTGATCGGACTCCGATGGAAGGAGTTCAATGGCTTGGACAAGCATTTGGTCATTGTTAGTCAAGTCGATTCGTCCCACTGACTCTTTGTCAGGGGTTGGTATTGACACAAGAGCGATGGCCTTAGAAGGCTTAGTGTAAATGACTGTAGGTTCAAGAGAGTCGGCCCAAAGAGAATCAGGGAGGCCGCCTAGCACAGGAACAGTCAATTCAAAATCGTGGAAATCTGTGGTGATGAGCCAGCCAAGAGGCGTGGCCTTGGGCAGGACGATGGTCTCTGCCGTGGGATTGTTAACCGGTAATGTGGTGGTTCTGTATTCTAGGCTTAGAAGGGGCATGGCCTCCAGAGTTAAGCCTAGATTGTCAAGCCAAGGAGCCGGTTGGAAAAATGCTTGTGGATGCATAAGTTTCTGTCCTGTTTGAATGCATAGTTGGACTGGGTAGCACGTGACATTAGCAGGTATGAGACAATGTTGAGTGTTCAGTACCTGGCAGGCCTCAGGGATGGTCTGGCCTGACTTTAGAGTGTCAAGATCTGGTTTAGAGTGAGCGTCTCGAACTGAGGTGAGAGACCATAAGACATTGTTTATGGTATCAACCTGGGTTCCAAGTCTCACAAGAAGATCACTGCCGATGTAGACTGCATGTGGCAGGTCGGGAACGACCAAGAAGGGATGCGTTAGCAGTCTGTGGTTCCACTGAAGGTGGAGGGCGCAGATACTTCTGGCGACCAATGTTTTGTTTGATTTGGTCCCAGCAGGGAAATGAAAAGACTTGTTAGTGACCATAAAGTCAGGGTATTTCTCGTGTAGAGAGTCGAAAAGTGTCTGGCTGATTGCAGATTTATCAGCCCAGAGAGCCAGTACCACGTCTTCTACGTGGGAGCTTTGGATAGCTAGTCCTTTGACCACTTGGGGGCAGTACTCTTCATCGACTGCCCCTGGTTTTAGGGTGCAAAGAAATGAGCTGTGTTCATTTAAGGTTGGGTTGTCAGATGTGGTGACCTGAAAAGGGGTGTCTGTTTCAGCCTGGTCCCCAAGGTCACCTTCCGTCAAACTTTGTTGGGTCAGCAGTGCGAGTGGTTTGACTCCTGGAACATCCAAGGTGTCAAGAGTGTAACACTGTGATCCAGTTGCTTCAGGTAGAGTGGTTGGAAGAGGTTGTCGAACTTGAGCCCATAGCTTTAGATTCTTGAAGTCTATCAGAGGCTCAAAGCGATTAAGTAGATCCTTGCCTATCAGCAATGGAATTGAGTTGAGATTGGACACATAGACCGGGTGGATCAAGGTCATGGGCCCAATGGAGATTTGTATCAATGACATGTGTGACACAGTCATGTTTGAGGGTGCATAAGGTTGAATAGCTAAGGAGCAAGGTCTTAGTTTCAAGTCTTTGTGTGCAAGGTTAGCAGTGACACGTAGGTGTTCGAAAAGGTCACGCGACATGAGTGTGATGTCCGCTGCAGTATCCAGTAGGGCTTCGTGCGTCATCACATCTTCCAAGGTCAATGACAGAAAAAATTTTCGTGCAACCCCCCTCTCGGTTAAATCACACAGAAATTCTTGGACCGGTGGTTCAACACAGATTAAAGAGTCGCCTGTTTCAGGCGAGTGAGGTTTTCCAGGTAGCTGGACTACCAAAATGGCACTGGGTGGTGTTGCATTTTGGAGCTCCTCCTGAGTTTCGGGTGGAGGATGCTCGGTTGTGTCTTCGGTATCCTTCCCCTTTGTAGTAGGAGATTCCTCATGGTTGACTTGTGGCAAACCTAAAGGATTGTTTGGGGTGGTCACAATATTTATGGCTAGGACATCTGGTTTCTTGTCCTCTTTCGCCTCTTTTTTCCTCTTCAGTTCGTCAAGTATGCGTTGGAGAGTCTCCAGGTCTTCTTGGCTGAAAATGGGCTTTTCTTTCTTCTCCCAGGGTTTGGAGTTAAACTTTCCAGGGGGAGGTCTTGCTTCCCTGTTGAAGTTTTTCCGGCGGTACGAAGGAGGTGACCACCTCCCGCGATTATGCAAGTCTCGAAATCGATATCTGTCATCCCGGGTATCCGTACCGTATTCTCGTGACTTACCTGGTGGGTTTAGTCTCCGACGGTAGTCAGGTTTTGGTGATGTTGGCTTGGAACTTGGTGTCAAAAATTTTTCCGGGTCATGACTCGACTTATCTTGACTAGAGGACTGTCGTTGTTTTATTTGTGACCGAGATGCTGGAACAGGGGATGGCCTTGGGGCGCCCTCTAGGTCCAGGGTGTCTGATGCGGTGTTGACAGCTAACACCGCGGTAGACTCGGTATGCTTCTGATTGCTTTGTCGCTGTTTCTAGAATGCATAATGTGTGAACTCTCTTAGTTGGTTTATCGAGTTTGTCTTTGGGTTAGCCATGACTCCAAGGTGGTGTCCAATCGTGGGATGGAGATTCTGAATGAAAAGAGCCTTGAAATTGTGGTTTTCTTCCATCTCAGGCGTGTTTTGAGATCTGAAATATGCGCGCAGGAGTCGCTGGTAGTATGCCTGTGGGGGCTCTAAGCGACCCTGTTTCACAGCTAGGGCTGTCGCTAGCCCTGACTGTAAGCAGTCGTCGGAAAACTCTCTTTCGATGGCTTCATAGAGCTTCCAGTGGTTCATCTTGATGTCAAATGGTTGCCGATCTATAAATTTTGATACCGACCTGTTGGATGTCAACTTGATAAATAAATGCGGTCGTCAACAGTAGCATCAGGGTATTTACGCAAGTAGTAGTCGATGTCTTGCAAATAAGCCCTGGTATCAGGTGACCCACTGGTTGAGGGGTCAAATTTTGTGACGTGGCGAGCGATCTTATTGAGATCTCCATCGGATGGAATTTGCACACGTCTTTCACGTTGCCGTTCGGGTCTGAACGGGTCAGGCGAGTGTGAGCCGGGGGAGTCCCCATCCCATGAGGGGATGCCCCCCTTTGTCGAGGGAACCAGCCTGTTCATGGATTCTGATCTCAGATCCCTTTGTTTGCGGTGGTCTTCCAGCTCTTCTTGGACGTCCTGAAGACCTTGTTGTGCTTCTCGTAGGAGCAGTTTGCATTTCCCATAATCGGAGCTTGTTTCGTCCAATTGACCTTCAACTTCCTCGAGTTGATTCTCTTTGTGAAGCAGGGCAGTTTTCAATTCCTCGTTTTCTTGCTGAAGTGAGGTATTGTTGTCTTCTAGTCGTTGCTTTTCTTCCTCTGCTTGTTCCAGATTTAGCAACGTCTGATCGAGCGTAGCTTGGGTGTCTTCTTTCTTTATGCAAGCTTGTCCCTGCTTTTTCACAAGGGATTTGTTCTCTTCCTGAAGAGAAAGGATGGTTGTTTGTAGTTTCACCAGTTCCTTTTCGGCGTAGAGTACTTGGGTTTCAGCTCGTTTTAGCCTTGCAACTAATGCTAGTGCAAACTTTACTAACACACCGGGGATTTCCTTTGCTTTCGGTGGGTTAGCTTCGCATTCATCCGAAAGTTTTTCCGTGATTTGCTTCAAATCTTTGGGTGGAGTATCCCGAACATGTTTGGAGAAACCGGGTATAAGGTCGGAAGCCAACTCTTCCAATATTACTTGAAGGTCATTTAATTCGTCAAGTGGATTCGACATGTTTGACCGTTTGTGTAACGCTTAGCTTGAAATCAATTCGTTGATTATAGCTAAAGTTGTGCGTCAAGAGTTAACGAGTGTCGTTTTACAGTGAGGGTAATTACAAGCTTCTTTTTGGAGTTTGTTTCAACTTCCAGGCTTGTAAGAAGGAAAGCAAATATTTTGGAATTCTTTAGAAATGTGGAATAGGTGTTTATTTGTTGACACTGTATTTTGATTTGTATTTCACAAGACAAAAGCAAAAAAAAAAAAAAAATTTGTGTCGATTGACTTCTTTCAGTTCAGTTATCAAAGTGTAGTTTTGGAATAGTCCTCAACTAGGTTGTGAATTTTTTTGTTGAATCTCACTTGAGAGTAATGATTTTATTTACAAAAGAAAAAGAAAGCAACAAAAAAATAGAAAAGGTTAAATGCTTTAAGGCTTTAGGGTTACAGTATAAGTCTTCACTTTGTTTTAAAGTTAGAACTGGCTTTGTTCTATTTGTTAGAGCTTATCTTCATTTAAAGCCTTTCAATGTTTTAATATTTACAAGTTAGGAAACAAATGAATTGTCTTTGTGTATTGTCACTAAGGCTTCCTTAGGATTAAAGTTAATGATTATTTAAAAAGAGAAGAAGAAAAAAAAAATGTTTTACAGACTAGTCAAAGTTTTCACTTTTTCACTTATTTCAAATCCTGGTGAGAAATAGTGAGTTGGTTAAATGTTTTCCTTCTCCTGGGGAGGAAACATGAATCAAAAGCAACACTGACTGTAAATAAACTAAAGCTTTCAAGTGTTAATTGCTGGATGTGGTTTCCTAATTTTGGAGAATTTTGGTTAAATATTTAGTAAATCACTAAATCCTTTACCAACATGCACAGGATTAACATTAACTTGAGTCTAAATGAACATTGTCATTTATTTGAGTCCCTAAGTTGAATGGCTTCCCGTGAAAGAAATCGCACAAAGTGATCTTTAAAACAAAACACATATATATAGCTTCAAAAGTTTGCAGACTTTTAGCGTAAGATGTGTGAATATATGCTTTTAACTAAAAAGATTAAAATATGTGGTTAACATATGTGAGTAAATACAAAGTCTATGCTTCTATGCTCTTTCAGTGTGTATATATGCAGTCAAAAGCTCTTCCACCAATGAGAACAAACTTCAAACCCACAAGTTTCCTTTTCCTTTTGGTTCTTGGGATAAAACTTTGATTTGGGTTTAAATTTAGGTTGTTCCGGATAATTCGGATTGATTTAAAGTCAATTTGGAAGCTCTGTTTGATTATAAATCAGCTTAATAGATTTGCTCTGCTTTAATCCGAGTGTGCATTCATGTAAGAAATGCAACTCCTATAGTTGACCACACGATGGAGGCAGTTGTCTCTGCCCTCCCAGGGGGAGGAGACACTGGTGACGTCGCTCTGGGCGGGTCTACCGGTCTCACTCAAAATGGCGGCTAGGGTGACTCCCTCTTTGCTCCTTCAAGATGGCGTCTGCACGCTTACTCTGCTCATGCGCAGTTTTTCATGCACGCCTTTTGGTCACGCGCGCGACTGTGCGTGTTCACGTGACACGTGATGCGGGCGTGAGTCTCAGCGACAACGCCACGCCTTGCTTTTCAAAATGAGAGTTTTAATCTCCAACTTTCACAAATAATGTAACCCCTTTAATTCTGGGTATAGCTTAGCGCTACTTCCCCAGCGGTTTATCCAGTGACCAGATCAAACCGCGTCCAGCTTAATCTGACGTCACCACGCTTGGGTAATTAAATTACAGAACTGGCCAGTTTAATTACTCCTTTCGGGATAATCGCCGGAAGGTTAAACTGGCGAGAGACAGGACGGTTTTCTTCGCGTTTCTGTCACTCTAGGCCTTTGTTTCTTAATCCAGCATATAATGCTTCAAACTTCTTTTTGCATGCATCAAAAACTGTTGACTTTAGTGGGTGAATCACTCACCCCCCTTTTCAGCTATCAGCCACCAGCCTCCTCAGCGGGAGGTTAGGTAAACAAGCACAGCAGACACACAGGCACAGGCAGGAGGAGAGACAAGGCCTCAGTCTCCCAAACAACACACAGACTCGCCGAATAGTGGATCAATATTTGCAGGGAAAAAAAATTATTATGATTTCAATGAATTTTCTTTTTGCATATACGTTTCCCAATTACAGAGGCCTCACAGCGGGCGCACCAATAAACTGTAGGGTGAATTGCCTATAAAAATATTTGTCATAAGGTACAGGAATTATTTATTTTATTTAATAGTGGGTGTGAAAGGGGGCAGAGTTAAACCGTCACTTCTACACCCGCTAAATTAAATAAAAGCACTCGTAAAAGGGGCACCAGTCCTAACGGACAATAATATTAACTTTAATTTTAATTAACTTTGTACCTTAAATTACTTAATGAATCAGTCTCAAAGTTTCAGTGAGTTTTTGTCCTGCCGTGATTAGGAAACCTGTATATGCGAAAGGAAAACGCTTCAACTGCTCTCATTCACTCTTTTATTAAACTCATTCAGGTTACATGACATGGCGTTCAAATGATGAATAAACAGATTCGGATGATAACAGCATAATATATCACATCAACTGATATTGGGTTTCTGAACATAAAATCCAGCGTTACACCTCTGCAGAACCAAGGAGAAACTAGACTTATGTTTCAACGGTAAATGAGGCTGGAATGTTTTAACAAAACAACGCAATTTTATGGGGAAAATTCATAAGCTAATTATCTAAAAAAATGAATTCTGAATTAATCTACAAAAATTTAAGGGCAGTTACTTAAAAATGACTAAGAGTTTTCCTTCAGTTGATAGCTATATCCTGTGGCTGAGAGACTAATTGAGCCCTGAAATACGGGCCATATTCAATTGCAATTTAATTGTTAGGACATCACGTTTTTAACCCAGCAGATAGGAGAAATAAGAGTTTCACTCACAAGACAGCTGTAGGTCCACGTTTCAGCGGGTCGATACCGGCCGAGTTGGGAGTTAGGACGTCGGAGGAAGCGGCTGCTGCGATGCCTCCTCACAGCCGTGGAAGTGTAAACTCAGCTGGGGGCTCTCCAGACAATGGCAGCAGGGGATGGTCTGTCACAGAGCGGCGTGACAAGTCCTTGGAAAAGTGTCCAAATTTGAGGTCTCTTGTAGCGGGATAGACCAAAAAAAAACTGAAGGAAAATCTTCTCAGTCTCTGTTCACTTTAAACTAGGCAAATTAAAGGTCCACTTTAATGGCGTGAAAAGTCATGAAAAAAAAATATTAGAAAAACATTTACTAGGATAAGAATGGCTTCTGAGGTGAAAGAAAAAGTTTGAGAATTTGATTCTCTAAAAGGGACGAGCTCTAAAGAAAAATGGTTTCTCCTCAGTGACCAGAATATAACGAAAGACTTGACAAACACACAGAGAATAAAATAAAACTTCACAGGGCCTTGAAACGGTGGAATAAAATCTTCTTCTGAGATCTAGATTACTATTCTGCTTCTTTAATCTTAATTTAGTTCCTAATCTTTCTCAAAATCTCTTTCTTTCTTCTTTCTGTGTTTCTAATTCTTAATCTTATCACCGTCTTCTATTTTGCTTCTTGCTAATCTTCCTGCCTGTTGTCTCTACTCTTTTTCTTAACTTTGCTGATCTCTGACTAAACTCAAATCTAACCTCTCTCTTTTAAAGTTACCTTGCCGGGTCGTAAAACTGATGATGTCAGTCGTAAGACCGACCAATCGACCTTTTCAGAAGCAGTTTGAAATGGCTGCTATCCAATGTGAGAACACTTCTTTGTTTGAGAGCAGCCAATCAAATGAAGACACCATCCCATGAAATTTCAGAGGGAAAATCAACACTCAGTCAGTTCTTATGAAATATAAAATATATATATGAAATATAAAATATATATAAATATGAAATATATATAAAATCTAACTAAATTAAATGACTTGGCTAATATTTTGGTGATCATGCATTTATATCACTACTCCAATATGTGTTTGAATAACACTCATGAATATAACATTTCTTATACATAATTATAATACATGCATTCACATTTAGATCAAAATCCAGCAAAACATGCAGCAAACCATGGTTGGTGATAAAAGAGGGATGATTTTCAGTGTCCTTAGGATCCAGAGGATAAGCTGAAAGAAACTTAATGTTTAGAACAAATTAAAAGTCATCCTACATACTGAAAACACATTCCATAGGTATCCGCTAGGAGGTACTGTTGAGCTGTAGATGATTTCCTTTAGTATCTGGGCGAAGAAACCTGGACAGCATCGGCTATAAACCCGTCAGATTAAGT
Source organism: Pholidichthys leucotaenia (assembly GCA_020510985.1). Classification (NCBI taxonomy): domain Eukaryota; kingdom Metazoa; phylum Chordata; class Actinopteri; order Cichliformes; family Pholidichthyidae; genus Pholidichthys; species Pholidichthys leucotaenia. The sequence goes on along the minus strand of CM035838.1, from coordinate 364,602,531 downwards.
GGTTTATGACTCTTTTAAGAACATTGGTTTCCTGTGAAAAGGTACGTTATCAAATGCAGTGTTCACGTTGAGAGGTCTGGTCTCCTGAGTTTTATGTTCCTTTGAGCCTTTAAAAGCAAATTCTGATCCTTACAATCTCTGCAAGAGGCAACTGTTTACATTGGGGTCCTGGGAAAGCAAGCATCTTTGGTCAGGCCTGGAAGAGGCCTGGCATGAGTCGACATAAAAGCCAGTGATATTCCTGAAAAGGCAGAAAAGTGATATTCCTGTGTAATGAATAAAATGAAATTCCTATAAAATGAAGAGAAGTGATCTTCTGTCTTGGTTTGAGGAGACGATGATGCTACACATCTGTGAAGTTATTACCATACCTGTGTATATCCCATAATCCTGGGCCATTTTAGTCAATCGTGTGTTCAATCGTGTGTTCTGTAACTGTGTCTGATTTATAGCCTTCTCTCATACCTAATTGTGCAGTAGCCTAGGACTTCTGTCAGTCCTCCACACCCCCGGCCTCGACTGCTATGTTCCATCCCAAATGGAGACACCACAGATGATGTGAGCAAAGACGAAAAAGAGGTAAACGTGGAGGTATCAGAATGAAGGTAGCCACTAGCCCACACAGACTCCTGATTCCTTCCCTCATTCTGGCCAACGTATGCTCACTAGACAACAAAATGGATTACATACAGCTCCTGAGATCTACGCAATGTGATGCACATAACTGCTGTGTTTTTATCTTTACGGAAATGTGGCTAAATGACAATATCCGTGACTCTGCTATTCAATTACCAGGGCTAACATGCCTCCACGCTGATCGGGTGCTCATGGAAGGAGGGAAGACCCACGGGGGAGGCGTGTGTGTTACATCAGTGATGCTTGGTGCCAAGATGCGACTGTTGTGCACAAACACTGTTCTCCTTTGGTGGAGTTTATGATCAAATGCCAACCCTTCTACTTACTGAGAGAAATTACATCTATCCTGCTAGTCACCATGTATGTCCTGCCCACTGCCATCGGTGGGAGGAGTAAAGCACTAAATAAACTCTTATCAGGCCATCAGTGAGACACAAACAGTGCATCCAGATGGATTCCTCATGACAGCAGGAGACTTCAACCATGCAGATTTAAAGGCTGTCCTACCAAAACTACACCAACATGTGAACTTTCCAACAAGAGGAGATAGCTTGCTGGACCTGGTGTACACAACTCACAAGAGAGCAATCGGAGCCTCCCCCTTCCCCACCTGTGTTGATCTGATCACATAATCATCTTGCTAAGGCATGCACACAGACCCAGAGTGAAAGCCGTCAGACCAACAAAAAAGCAGGTAGTGTTTGGCCAGAGGGGGCCTCGGATGCTCTGAAAGACAGATTCAGCACTACAGACTGGGACACTTCCAAGCATGCAGCCACTTACAATGGACACACAGAGGAGTACACCGAGGTTGTTGGAGCATACATAGCTAAATGCATTGATGATGTCTTTCTCTGCCAAACCGTCACTGTTCGTGCCGACCAGAAGCCATGGATGACAGTAGAGGTTCAAAGGCTCTTGAGGACTCAGGACGCAGCCTTCAGGGTCGGTGACGCTGCAGGACTAACAACAGCTAGGGCCAACCTGTTCCGTGGCATCAAGGTGTCATGTACGCCCCTCCGGGGCAAAAAACAAACCCAAGCGCTTGATTGCTGTTAGGCATTTATTAACAGAAAACAAACAGTCCAAAAATATAGTGCAGGCGATACTAAAATTGCAAACATGAAAAAAACTTACACAGATGGCTCTCCTGAGCTGAGAATTCTCTGGAGAATGAAGGAGGGGGAGACTGACTGAGGAGAAGGAGTCCAGTCTAAACACAATTGTGGCTGCCACAAAGAGAGTGAAAGGGCAGTGTATAAATACATGGAAAACAAATGAGCAACAGGTGCGAGCACTGAGCTGGCAGAAGCTAATTGGATAATTGCTCCCAGTTGATGAGAGGGCAAACTGAGAGCAGTGAGAGGGAAGAAGGCAAGTGTCCTAAAACACAATCACTCTCAGCTGATGGACTGACACAGACTGAGTGAAAGGTGGGTGTGTCTGGGAACGGAGGAGAGAGACTATGTCACCCAAACAACATGACAAACTTAAGAAAATAATAGACAGAAAAACATTCAAAACTACAAAGGGAGTCTGAGCTCTGGCTCAGACTCATGACACAAGGAGGCAAAATGATAGTACATCAAGAAAATATCTGGCCCTTTCAGCAACGCCAGAGATGCACGTTCTCTCTGGCGTGGCATACAGACCCTCACCAACTACAAACCTCCACCTCAGACCTGTGCGAGTGACATCACACTGCTTAACAACCTAAATGACTTCTTTGGCCGCTTTGAAGCACAAAACAGCACACCAGCACAGAAGACCACTCGTTTCCCAGAAAAACAGGCTGTAAGTCTGGATCCGACTAGCGTGAAGAGGACCCTCTCCAAGATCAACCCACGCAAGGCAGCCGGACCACACAACATACCAGGTCGCGTTCTGAAGGACTGTGCGGAGGAGCTCAAGAATGTCTTTGCCAACATCTTCAACATATCCCTGAGTCAAGCTGTTGTCCCCACATGTTTTAAAACTACCATAATACCAGTCCCAAAGAACCCCATCCCATCCAGCTACAACGATTACCAGCCCGTAGCACTGACCTCCGTCATAATGGAGTGCGTCAAGCGCCTGGTCATGCAGAACATCATGTCCACCCTCCCTCCCTCCCACAACCCAGGTCAGTTTGCATACAGGTCAAACAGATCCACAGAAGATGCCATCGCTGCTGCTCTCCATCCAGCCCTCACCCACCTGGACTCAAAGAACTCCTATGTGCGAATGCTGTTCTTGGACTTCATCTCAGCATTCAACGCAATCATCCCCCAGCACCTAATACAAAAACTCAGACACTTGGGACTCAAAACCTCTCTCTGTGACTGGGTGCTGGGCTTTCTCACACGGAGGCCACAGAATGTGCGGGTCAGCACCAACACCTCCAAGACCATCACACTGAGCACGGGGAAGGGTGCATGCTCAGTCTGCTGCTCTTCACCCTGCTGACCCATGACTGCATACCAGCCTGCAGCACCAACCATGTCATCAAGTTTGCGAATGACATGACAGTGGTGGGCCTCATCACAAACAATGAAGAGGCCATCTACAGAAATGAGGTGAGCCAACTGGGGAAAACCAAGGAGATTGTGGTCGACTTTAGGAAAGGACACACACAGCATCCCCCTCTGATCACTGATGGAGCAGCTGTGGAGAGGTTGAGCAGCACCAAGTTCCTGGGGGTGCACATCTCTGCGGACCTCTCCTGGTCCAACAACACCACATCACTGGCCAAGAAGGTTCAAACTTGCCTCCGTTTCCTCCGCAAACTGAGGAGAGCACTAGTCCCACCCCCCATCATGTGCTCATTTTACCAGGGCATCATTGAGAGCATCCTCACCAGCTGTATCATGGTGTGGTACGGAAGCTGTACCGCCTCCTGCCGGAAGACACTACAACACACAGTGAAAGCAGCCAGCAAGATTATCGGTGCCCCTCTGCCCCCGTTCTCGGACATCTACCACACCAGCAGAACCCGCAGAGCCATTAACATTGCAGGCGACGCCTCCCACCCCTCACACTCCCTCTTCAGCCCTCTGCCCTCAGGGAAAAGGTACCGGAGCCTCTGGGTCCGCTCCACAAGACTGCCAAATAGCTCTGTTCACCAGGCCATCAGGACCCTGAATTCTGCCCACTACCCCCCCCCCCCACCCATGGACTGTAACACACTTGCCCACACAATAACTACCTCAGCTGTTTGCACAAAAAGATTTGGCACACCAGCAGCAATTACGTCTGCTACTGTATGTCTCTGCACCTTACTGCAGCCATTTGCACAAATGCCATACTTGCTGCTGTCTGTCTGTTATTGAAATATTGATCATGTGCAGTCCAATCTGTCACTGTCTGCACCTCCACTACCGCACTGAACTTACAATTACGGGTATTACGACTCCATTTTTTCTGTATATAGGTATATATATACTGTATATATATATTGCTGGGTGTTATCTTTTATCTTTATTTGCACTACGGGATTACTTTACTTATTTACTTAGTCCTCTTCGTTCTGTCCAGAACATAGGGCCTTCACTGCAAACTGCCATCGCATAATGTTGGTATTGCAGTTTCGGTTTCTGTAGCTTAGCTTCTTTTGTGGGGCAGGGGTGCTAACCCCACGCCCAACCCTCCTTTTTAAACTGGGCTTGGGACCGGCTTTGGCGGAGTTACACTTTGCACTATGGGATTGCTGGGTTTTATCTTTTATCTTTATTTGCACTCCAGGTAGCATTGTTGCACATAGACTGCTGTTGTTGTTTTTCATCCTTATTCCTTCTTTTCTTACATATTGCATACACCACTAAGAGAGAGAGAGAAACGGCATTTCAATTCTCCTGTATGTCTTGTACGTATAGAAGTATTGACAAATAAAAATCTTTGAATCTTTGACTCTAAAACCACACCAAACAATGCTGTTGCAGGATTTAAAGGGATTCATATATTCCTCACTCATGCTAGGGTAGCAAACACTCCCTCCCAAAAGTCCTCAAACTTTGGACAGGCCCAAAACTTATGGCTTAGGGTACCTGGATCACGTTTACACCATGGACATCGTTCATCTGTTCTTGGATAGAGTTTAGCTATTCGACAGGTGAAATCTGTGAATCACTTTGAACTGTAGGCGGTCATGTCTAATGCATATTGATGAAGTCTGTACCAACCTGACTGCCTCCTGCCAAGTCTCCTCAGACAGATCTAACCCTAATTTTGCCACCCATTTTTGTTTAATGCGGTCTACAGAGGGTGATGCTACTTTTTGTAACCCTTCGTATAGCTCAGATATGGCCCATCTCTGTGTGGGGTCCACATTCAACCAATTCTCCATCCACTTCCTCTGTGGCGTTTGGAGAGATGGGGCCAAATGTTTAACAAAATTTGTAAGTACCTAAAAAAATGTGATTGTGGGATATCAAATCTTGTTTTTAGCTGTTGAAATGACATGAACGTGCCCTCTCTCAATAGATCTGATATATTTTAACCCCTCTCCTAGTCCAAAAGTGAAAGGCAGAGTTAATAAAAGATGGTGGAAACAATGCATTTGCTGAGATGGGGGCCATAAGAAGACCCTGCTTATGTTTGAAATGTATTCTGAACTGATTCCATATCCTCAGTAATCCTTGTGTTACCGGGTTATATTTAGTTAATTTAGTTAGACAGGAGTCTACAGCGACTTGAAAATTTGCATACCCCAACTCAGAGCTGATATGAGTTTTGAGTGCATGGCACACTCGCATTCAAATTGATAAATACCGATCTGTACGTTTAAATGATCGTATGACCACTTTTCTGTCTTATGCATGTTTGATAAATGAGGGCCAGTATGTATGTGGTCTACACATTTCACTAATCATTTATTGTGTCTGTTTGTGGAGCCGGCCCCACAATGCAACACTGAAAAGAGTTGGCACATGTACATACAGTTTTAAGCTGCAGGATACTTGACAGACATTAAGAGATTGTCCGTAGTTATACAAGTTATTTACAGGCTTGTCAATAGGAGGATTCAGTCTTGTAAAAGCTCTTTGTTAGATAGATAGATAGATAGATAGATAGATGTACTTTATTGATCCCAAACTGGGAAATTACGGTGTAACAGCAGCATGACAGTTGACAACCAAACAACAGAAACACACACGACAGACAGGGATTACCCATGGAAGTAAAAAAAAAAAAAAAAACAAGAAACAAAAACACGACTATAAAACCTATATACATCATAGCTTAATATATGATGACCCGTATAAACACATGAATCATCCCATTGCACAAAGGAGGACTATCAGGAGCAGAGTGAAATGTGACGTACCAGTTAGTCTGTAAGGTGCAGTGTGGCAGCATAGCTATGACCAGAATACAACATCATAGTGAGTTATTGTACAGTGAAATTGCATGTAGCAGGAAAGATTTCCTGTACCTGTTAGAAGTGTTATTTTCGTTTCCTCCTCCTTAAATGCTGTGTTCTCATGGGACTCAATTCTTGAGAATTTCTGTTACAGTCTTGTGTGGCTGGTCTTGGAGTGCATATGTTTGACGTGCATATAGGCCTAAGATCAGAACCTTGATGCTTACTGAGTTCAAACTTTGTCTCTTTTTTGCACGTTTTGTCCCCTACCAGGATTCCATGGGCTCAGATGAGGAAGCAGTATTTCGGCTCTGGTGTTAACAAGCGGTCTCTGGACGCCATTGAAAGGGCAGCCTTCTTCATAACCTTGGATGATGAAGAGCAGGGCATGAGGGGGGATGACCCAGAAGGAAACTTGGACCGATACGCCAAATCTTTGCTCCATGGGAAGTGCTATGACAGGTGAGGAGGTCACAGAAGAAGAAAGTGTGACATATATGTACAGCATTGTATTGTGTCCAGTGCTTTGTGGCAGACATTAAATTTTGAATCAACCTCAGAGGACCACCATGGTCGACATGTTTACAGGACAGTAAGAACTGATTTGTTGTTAGTCTGGCTAAAACTTTTAAAATAATAGGGGTGGGTTGAAAAAAAAAAAATCAATGCATCGAAATATCACAATACTTTGTGTTGAGGATACTGTATTGATTCAAAGACTACTAGTATTATACTTTAAGAATTATTAATAAACTAGTACATGCCCGTAGAACCAAATATTCTAGTCTGAAATGGGTATCCCAATCAGGATTTCCAGGCTCAAATGTAGGCTGTGTTTGAAAGTAAAGAGGTGTAGCCTATATGTTAGACTTTGACAAATATAAAAGGGAGTAAATGGCACTAAGATTTGATTGTGTGAATATTAATTACAGAATACCTAAATATTGAAAATGAATGGGGCATCCAATATTAGCGACTGTTCCAGATCTCTTGTTTATTTGTCAGCTCACTTATGTGATCTTTTATCACATATTCATAACAGTGCATCTTCACTTTGAGGAATGGGAGTTGTTCAGTCATAATTATTTTAGTTTATATCACTGTTCAGGGAAATATTGAATTTCTTCTGTGTATCGTAAATAAACTCATGCAGTACTATTACAGGACACGTTTACAAATATTTGAGACCCATTGTAGTGCATCAGTTTATATTTTAGCAATATTTTGTTATTAAAAGGTTTTTTTTAAAACTTTAATGCTAAAATAGAGGCGGTGCTTATATCGTCGCGCTGGGGCGATACGGAGACCAATGATCTGAAGCTTGAGGGCGTGACTGGCAAAGACTCACAATGTGAGCACCGCCGCTCTACTGTAAGCATTTGTTTTTTTATTGATGCGAGAAGATTATTATTATTCTGCCTAAACAGTCGCATTTTTGACCCTCTAAACGTTATCCAAAACGTGTTTTTCTTCCCACACACACCTCAGACCCGGTGAAAAATTTTATAAACTGGAAAACATATGTTCCCCATGCTGAAAATTTATCCAGCCTATGGTTGATATGTCCTGCATTCATGGAGCAAAGGTTGTAGGGCCTTCCTCACATGTTTTTTTTTTTTTTTTTCTTTTTTACCTTTGGTGAAAAAAAGGTGGATCCAAACAACTGATTGCTGGAACTACAGAGCTCAGCTGTTTTCCATGATAAATCAGCCTCAGGCCAAAAGCACACTCCATGCATTATGTTTTTTTTTCACTTTATTAAAAATAACTTTTTATTGCCATCAGTTAGCGTGCCTTTGAGCCAGGCCGTGTAAGCCATGTTTGAAAGTGGAATACAGAGGTGTAGCCTATATGTAGGCAATCACATGTTAGACTTTGACACATAAAAGGGACTGAAGTGAGACTTATTTGTGTGAATATTAATTACAGAATAATTGAAAATGAATGGGGCATCCAATATTAGCCACTGTTTAAGAACCGCTTGTTTATTTTATTTATTTTTTTTGTCAGATCATTTACTTGTGTGATCTTTTATTTTATTGAGTGTTTTTGTGTCCAGTTTGGTGGCGGTCGTTGTTTAGTCAAACCGTGCATGTGACCACATATGATATGCAGTTGATCTGGGCATTCTGCTCCACAGTTATTAACTTTTAATAATTGTGCGAGCACACCGAGAGCAGCGCCACTGGCGATGGCGAGTCGTGGTCCTGCATACCGCTGACTGGGCGGCTGGGCGTTCCTCCCCGCGAAGGACCGTGGTCCGCCTGGTTAGGCTGCTGCTTCTCCCGGCATGTTCTGTGTTGATATACCAGTATTCTTTGTCAGACCCGGTCTCCACTGACGCTCCGCCCAGTCTGCTCGCGCAACTCATGTCCTCCACATATGCCGAATTATCCTTTAGATCTACGCAATCACAGCAACTTTATAGTATATTTTTTTAAGCATTAAATCTTCAGTATTATGTTTTTCTAGTCAAATCTGTCATTTTTCACTTCCTTGTTTTGTCCAGGAAACACTGACAGGTCGGGATTTATCCAATCGGCATGGCCGTGATGCGACATATTATGCAATGAACACTGAGTCAAGCACCCTGCCCACACTTCTTGAAGCCAGGACACAGAGTGGTCACAGAGCGGTGGCTAAAGTTTTATTGATAAATATTACATATTTTGACTGAGCGACTCCACATTTGGGGATGCACACCCTCGTAACCTCAGGAAACCATGTTTAAAATCTGAGGCCAGTCTAAAACGGTTCGAGAGATATGCGTGGAACAGACAGACAAACCCAAACACACACACACAGATTTCTTGCATTTATAGATAGGTGTTGCAAATACAAACTTGGCTATTTAGGTACCAGAGTAATAAAAACCAACTGACTTTTCAGTCCACTAGATAGTGCTAAATGCTCAGCTGTCTTATTCAGCGACTGGCTCGATCTCAGGAGTCACTCCTTTGCTGTGCTGACCTAACCAGACAAAAATCAGGAGGGAAATCGCGGCATGATACAGCAATACTAGGCATATCATGAGATGGTGAGTGTATCATATGGCACAGCCTCTGGTGATTCACACCAGTAATAAAATCTTATTCTGACTGAGATTCTGCTAAATCAGCATTCTCAATGTCAGAATAACACAACTGAACAATGCGGTTGGGAGTCTAAACACTCAATCAAGCTCTAATAGGCATATGCCCTATGTGCATGCTCCCAAATTTCCCTTCATGCTTTGACCCAGATGTTGAACATCATAGCATAACAGTTCAAGTGCTAGAATATCCACACATTTTTGAGGAGACAGTTTACGCTGTGTTCATGTACATTATTACAAAATGTACAGACATTGTAGCTCAACCAAGAAATTGGTGCAAAAAGAAAATAAAAGGTTAAGAAAGGAGAGAAAAACGGCTCTAGATATTTATTGTGCTCTGGGATGTCTGTGTTTTGACCAACAAATGTTTTTAAGTCTAAACAAAAACATTTCAAAGGACTTTATCTGTCAAAATAAAGTTGACTCTGTAGTAGATATGGCTGTTGATTTGTGCCCAGCTACTACATGATGCCAATCTTCGATGGTGGTCATTTTGGATTTTAATCCTGGGACTGGCTAGCCAGATTGAGTCAAATGAGTCCGAGCTGTGCTCAAGAAAATATTCCTGGAATTAACTTTGTGGTAGTGCCTATTACCTCACTGAATGTCAAAATCAGAAGCTCAATTTGATAGGGTAGGTTCAGGTTCAGGTTCAGGTTACTTTATAGCCACATTTCCACTATATAGTTCTGCGCTACTCTTTTCTTTTCTTTTCTACTTGTTTCTCCCGCGGCTGCGCCTCCATCACAACTGCGGAAAGCCGAGAATTGCTGGGGTGGGCGGGATCGAGGTGGCGCTACACTGCTGACGTATAAAGGACGAGACTGACTCCTCAACAACACAGAAAAAAATAGCGGATTACAAGCGGAGGATTTCCACGGTTTTTAACACAATGAATGTCTTTAACGAGACAAGAGAATTTTACAGGAGAAGACGACGTGGATTGAGACAACACACGTTGGAGCAGGAGAGGAGAATAGCGGTTGCCCAGGAGGAATCTGAAGCAGCTGCATATGAAGCAGAGATCATTCAGAGATCATTTCATTTGTTCAGTGTTCATGTGCATACATATGTCAAACGTGTTTTTAAATAAAATGTTGTGCACTTTTAAACTACGTCGCCTCTGTTGTTCAAAACGGTTAAATGTTAACAGACGGTTAATTAAATGCTGAAACACCGGGGTAATTTAAAATTATGCAGAAGCTTAATCCTAAACCCCTTTAACTTACCAAATAATTTATAATATTATAAAAAAGCCAATCCAAATCTAGACCCATTTTGTATATTGTGTAATAATGATACACTGATGATAAACTGACTTCCCAAAAAAAGCAGCAGCTATACAACGCACTTTTGGTTTGATGGAATTGCCAATTGACCTTGGAATTATATGTGGAAACTTGTTATACTTCCAGTTAACTTTAACTTACAAAATAATTAAAAATATTATAAAAAAGCCAATCCAAATCTAGGCCCATTTTTTGTATTGTGTATCATTTGAGTATCATTGTACAATCTATTGTTATTTATAAGGGTTATCTAACTAACTAACTAACCTGCACTTATATAGCGCCTTTCTAGTCACAAAGACCACTCAAAGCGCTTTCATTAATACTAACCCTCTATTCTAAGGGTCTATAGGAAACAGATATCTAGGGACAATTTAGAACAGCCAATTAACCTAACATGCATGTTTTTGGCATGTGGGAGGAAACCGGAGAAATCCCGGAGTAAACCCACGCTGTTCAGTGGTGGCTAATTACACACTAAAACAACGTAGAAAATGACTGCAAAGAAAATGCTGCAGCTAGCCAAGTCACTTTTGATTTGATGGAATTGCCAATTGACCTTGGAATTATATGTGGAAACTTGTTATACTTCCAGTTAACTTTAACTTACCAAATAATTGATATTATAAAAAAAGCCAATCCAAATCTAGACCCATTGTGTATCATTTTTCCAATCTATTGTTATTTATAAGGGTTATCTGTTCAGTGGTGGCTAATTACACACTAAAACAACGTAGAAATGACTCAAAAAAAAAAATATGCTGCAGCTAGACAACTCACTTTTGGTTTGATGGAATTGCCAATGAACCTAGAAATTTTATGATGAAACTTTTTTTAATCCTACTAAATACACTGACATTGTCACACTGCCAACACCAAATTATAATTTTCTTTTTCAAACCAAAGATCACTATGGATCTATTGAATCACAATAGCATAGGTTTATCATATACATGTCAACGTTTACAACATCGAAAATGTTATATTTGGGTTTACATGTATGGGTATTTTCGCTTTATATTATACTAGACTGCTTATAATTTATTGGAATTCTCAGAATTTGGAATGCCGATATAACATTCAATTCACATGTACTTACCTTTTACCCAATTCGACTTTCACCTTTATCAGTGTCTACTGCTGAATGTAAATTACACCTGTGCAACTGCTTACAATTTTACTTAAAAACTGTACCCAATGTAGAGCAATGGATACAGCAGTGGTAATATTTATTAAATTTAACAATAACAATTACATTACCATTAAAAATCTTGACACCTTTATGGCTGAACAGCAGGATTAGGGTCATATGAGGCAATGGAATGTGTATGTAATTATTCGCCTTTATCATCCAGTGTTATAATATACAAACCACACTTTTATCCAAAAGACTAACATTTTATTACATTACAAATATTCCCAAAACATGTTAACAAATGGGGAGCTTTCAGTACTTCGACCAGACTGCCAAATGGTTTCGGAAGGCTCCGTGGAAGGAAGCCGTCTCTGTCAGCTCATCCCTTCTTAATGCGGCTAACTGCAGGTGTCTTTCGCGCTGTTCGAGCATCCTTTCATGGATCTGCATCTCCTCAGCATAATTCTGGGCCATCAGTGATGCAAGGTCTGCAATGTTGCTGGACCTCTTCAGCTTGCCTATATGAAAGACAGAAGTCATTGTATTTAGATAACACCGGATCAAAACATGTCAGAAAAAATATTATGGAATTAAACTGTTGAAAGCCTGTGGTGGGATGCTTCGTTGCTGTATTTAAGCTCAACTGTCATGTTGTTGCCCCTCAGTAGAGTGGACTATAACTTCTGTGGTGATGTGGTTAGGCCCCCCTTCATTTCAAAAAGGATTAATTGTAAAAAGTATTTTGATTTAATGTGTTATTTTTAAAAGAATTTCTTTGTACTGTGGCCTCATAAATCAGAATGGGTTAATAGTGTTAGCTGACTTGAAGAATTTCAATCAAGCATTTTGATTTGAAGTCTGTACATGTGCTCCTTTTTTTTTGTGAAAATACAACAGTATTTCACCACCAACACACCTATAACACTGGGCCACTGTGGCTATGAACACCCCTGAATCTAGTATTTTTATAAACGTAGAAAGACATTTTAAATTCCTTGTTATGCGTCTATAGAAAACAATCACATATAAAAACAACCGGGTGGTTTGTTGTGCCTTACCAGCACTTGACTGGGAGATGCCGGGGCAGTCCAGTGAGGCGGACCCAAGGGATTTGAAAACTGTGTATAGAAGGAAAAAAACACACAATAACGCTCACAAACAAAGTGCAACATGTACCGCAAACACAAAACTTTTTAACCAGAATACAATAAGCTTACGTCAGCGTTTTGTTCATGTGAATACTGAAATAAAAGCGCGATTCAGCAGATTGATGCCAGGTAGCAGCAAGGTACAGAGGTAGCTAGCTATTAGCGGGCTAGCCATCACCACAATTGCCCACAATCAAACAACTTTCTTTATTGCTAAAATAAAGTGCGCTTTTGACCGAAAGGCAAGAAGACGGACAATAACAAAACAACACTCACCGTCACCGTTTTCCAATTCCGTGGCCGTGTCGAGTCCAAATTCTCTGCCAATAATAGCAGGCCGGACACTTCCTGGTATATTTTTTCATTGCAAGTTGCCCCACCAACTCGCTCTGGATGTAGTCATCGGCTACGAGGGACAGAAAAGTCCGCACCTCCTCGTTTGTTCATGGAATAAACTTGCGCGTGGACATCATTATATGAAAACACAATTTTGAATCCAGTCACCGCGGTTACTCGCTGAAATTACAAATGGTGGACGTGTAGCTTCAACAGAAAACAAAACGGACGCGTTTGGTGACGTTACGCCCTGACCAATCAGCGTTTAGCAGTCGATTGACGTCAATTCACACCTCGCTTTTCGCTCGCTTGTACCCTGCCTCTGAACAGGCACGAAAATCGTAACGGTTAAACCGTGAGGACTTGGGTGGAAATGGCGAAAAACCGAAACAAGTAAAAAAAAAGTAAAGCCCAGGCGATACTGGTGGAAATGGGGCTTATTTGTACCCGTAGGTAGATTTGTTTTGCAGTCTGGTGACATCCATATATACAAGCCACAAATTACATTCAACATAGACACAAACACAGGCACATATGAAGCTGACTATAAACATGATAAAAATACTCAAGGCTCCATCAATCAGGGTATAAAAAGACAAAGAGATGGGAGAAAAACCAGAGGTAAGAGAGAAGGGTCATATTAAAAGTTAAAAACTAGTCAAAGAGGTTAAAAACTCAAAGGTCTAAAACCCAATAAAATATTTAGAACCCAAGGGACATCCTACAAAAAGTAAATATAAAATGGAGTTAATAAATAGGTATCTAAATTATGTGCAATATATTTTTACAGCTTGTTCAACTCTTTGACAGCAACAGGAACAAAGCGGTTTTTGTAGCGCTGGGTTCTACTTTTTGGGACAGCAAACCTCCGTCTTGAGGGAAGAAGCTGAAAGTGGCAGTGCAAAGGGTGGGAGCCATCATTTAAAATGGAGGTAGCCATCCTCTGTACTTGTCTGGTGTACAGGGATGTCAGGCTCAGCTGTGACTCACCAAGCAAACGACTGGACCATCTAACTACCTGATCCAAGGATTTCCTCTGTTTCAGTTTTATCTGACCAAACCATGACACTAAAGAAAAGGATAAAACAGATTCAATAAAAGCCCGCTAAAACATTGTCATTATGGTTTGGTCAACTTGGAAGCGTGTAAGTTTTCTCAAGCAATGCAAATGTTGCTGACCCTTTTTGCACACCCTTTCACAGTTCTCTTCAAACTTTAAATTACTATCAATAATCGTCCCAAGATATTTGTAGGATTGTACACATTCGGTGGTCTGGCCTTTTAGTACGGTGACTTTGTGCCTGGGATTTTTTCCTCCTAAAGTTAATAATCATGTCTTTAGTTTTTGTCGTATTCAGCTGCAGGTAGGAATCCTCACACCAGTGAACAAAATCATCAACTACTGGGCCGTGGCCACTCTCACCATCCTGGAGGAGACTGACAATAACTGAGTCATCAGCATACTTTATGTATCTGTTGTCATGTCTGCTTCGACACATGTTTGTGTACAGGATGAAGAGTAGTGGTGACAACACACACCCCTGAGGAGAGCCAGTAGAAGAGCACTTTAGGTCCGACAATGTATCATTGACCCTAACTCTCTGCGTCCTGTTGGTTAAGAAATCCAGAATCCAACCCACCAGATTATTGCTCAAATCAAATTGCTGCAGGAGCCTTTCAACTAAGATATGAGGTTGGATTGTATTAAAGGTGGAGGAAAAGTCCACAAATAAAAGTCTGGCGTGTGTCCCATTGAAATCCAGATGTTTAAAAAGCATGTTAAACAGAGTGACAGTGGCATCCTCCACTCCTCTGTGAGGCCTATAGGCAAACTGCAGAGGATCCAATGCATGTTCAGTCTGCTTTAGGACCTCACATCTGACCAATTTTTCAAGTCAAAGCAACTGGTCTAAAGTCGTTTACCGTTTTAGGACAGCTGGATTTTGGAACGGGAACAACCACGGCTTCTTTCCAGATCTTAGGCATATGTTGTGTCTGTAAGGACTTGTTGAAAATGTAATGAAATATAGGACTCAGTTCATGTGCACAGGACTTTACCAAGCGCCCACATATATTATCAGGGCCCTGACTTTTGTTCACTTTTACAGCGCAGAACTCCCTTTTAACATCCTGCACCTCAATATTAAAGTGCTGATTGTCTTTGAGTTTCTGTTTCAAATCTTGGGTTTCTGTGCTAAAATCAAAGGAGTCAAAACGACCATAAAAACAATTAAGAGCATTAGCCAGCTCTGTGTCTGATTTAATCTAAAAACACACGATTACTGCGCTCTGTGCTCTGAAGGCCTGCAATAGTTTTCATACTAGCCCAGGCTGAACCAAGTTTCTTTGTTGCCATCTTGCTTTCCAACTCTGATTTATAATTCTGTTTTGCTCTTAAAATTTTGGCCTTCAGCTCCTTTGTGGCAACCTGTAGCTCAGAAACAGACCCCCGTTTAAAGGCAAGTGCTTTCCTCTGTCAGCAGGATTTAACTGATTTTGTAACCCATGGTTTGTTGTTGGGATATATTTTGACACGTTTACGTGGAACAATCTTATTTTTACAGAAAGCCATGTATGAGCATGTGACGTCCACCAAAGAGTCCAAATCATCCCCGCAGGACAGTGTGAACATCTCCCAGTCTGTACAGTTAAAGCATTCCTGGAGGCTGTGCACTGAATCTTCTGTCCACACATCAGTGTCTCTCGTCTCCACCTTGCCTATTCTGAGAGCAGTTTTATATGTGGGCAGCAAATGTACACAGTTGTGATCTGAGGATCCTAAAGCAGGAAGGGGGAGTGATTTATAGGCCCTCTCAATGGATCCATAGCACAGGTCCAATGTCTTTTTTTCGCCTGGTTGGGCAGGAGACATACTGATAAAAGTTTTTAAGTGTCTTCTTTAAAGAAACATGGTTGAAATCCCCAAGAATGAAGTTTGGCGCCTCTGGAGAAATTGATTGCAGCTGCTGGATCATATCAAAGATAGTACTGCAGGCGGAGTCAGCGTCTGCCCTCGGATGAATGTACACAATTGTGATGAAAAGTTGGGGGAACTCTCGAGGCAATTAAAAGGGGCATAGTGACACAGACAGCAGCTCCACATCGGGTGTACAGATGCGCTCTCTGACCGTGACAGATGTGCTGTACTGCTTATTAATGTATAAACATACGCCGCCCCCCTGACGCTTCCACGTTACCTCTTCCTGCCGATCCGAGCGCAGCGGGGCTCCAAAGCCGTCAATCCACAGGTCTGCGTCTCGGTCATGCGCAATAAGCCAAGATTCTGTGAAAGCCATGACACAGCAGTTCTTAAAGTCCTTCTGGTAGCGTACATTCCCTTGAATTTCATCCACCTTGTTTCTCAGAGACTGTACGTTCCCAAAAATCATCGAAGGAAGAGGAATGTTACAGAACTGACGTCTCCTAAGGCGCAATTTCACACCTCCACGCCTTCCGCGCTTCCTTCTCCCGTCTCACCGCTATGTCCGTCTCTCAAAATAAAGTCCGGCAGTTGCGGCTTAGGCTCAATCACAGCCGCTGCATCAACCGTGTTTAAATGCAGCAATATGTCCCTGGAATATTGTATTCTGCCCGCCATGATGCCGAACGCGTTTACCTCATAGACAAAGAGCCGGAGGAAAAGTAGCAGCAGTGCAAGAGAGGGGAGGAAGTCCATGTTGTGGGAACCAGGGAGCGCTTTGCCATACAGTCCACAAACACTCCAGGGCAGAAACGACACAGAGGATTTCGTAAAAACATGTAAAAGTACATAAAAACAGACACACAGACGACGTACTTTTTCACCAGCTGCAGGTCGCTGCGTGTGCATGCGCCCAAGTATCTTTTTTTTTTTGCAAGTACTTGCAAAAAAAAAAGATACTTGGGCGCATGCAAAAAAACTTGGAAAGATTTGTGCTTTAACATTATATGAAAAGTTTAAATTTCAAAATGAAGATATTTCTAGCACCTTTGACAGAATTTGGAACTTTTTAAAGCGTACAGAATAACCTGTGAAAATCTTTTATACTGCATGGGGAAAAAATGTCACCCTGTTGATCCTTGTATAAGAACCTGTATGTGTATATATGCACTTGTCACGACCCTGGCTCAAAGGGACGGACAAAAAAGGGGAGACCACACAGTAATAGCCAATTTTATAGATGGTTATTTTAAATCATAATAAAAATCAACGAACAAAAGTGAAGTCGGTAAGTCAGTAGTGTATGCAGTTTTGAATGCATGTAGATGAACAAACACAAAACCAAACCAAACAAACAAAACATCCTGAAGCATGAGGTGGTGAGAGAGAGAGAGCAGGTCAGAGCCAGACCTGGAATAAGCAACTTTCACATTACGAGTGCGCATGTGTGGACTATGTGAGTTCAAAGTTCACGACTACCAAACATTCCGGTACCGCCTTGCTTTTGTATAGAGACAGTACTGTCACACCTGAACAACTGCCATTTAAAGTCTGCTTCAAGCTTTAAATTGCCGTTATGCCAGGTGCACATTGTACCGTAGTGAAGTGTGGAACGGCATGCATCATTTAGAACGGTGGGAAAAGCAAACTTGCAGCATACATGCGTGTAACTTCGGGACCAGCATGTGTACATGTCCGCCGCCATTCACATTATATACATTCCCCATGGAGCTGAAGGATCCAGACGGACGTAACTGTTGGATTAAAGCAGTAAGTCTATATTATAAACATAATTAAATAGTGTTGTGTATTGTTCAAGTTCTGGCCTAATTGGCACAAGTCTAAACCCTGAAGTAGTAGGTACGGACAGGCAGGCCTGGGTCTAGGATATAGTTCTTTGTATATTGGCAATGAAGCTTGATCTACACACACATGTAATTAAGGTCATTGATAAGCAGGCTGGTATAAAATAAAATTGCAAATCATTGAAAACGTGTGGTGCTTAAACTATAGTAGTATCATCCTATAGATCTAAGTAAGCAGGCTATGCCTTGTAGTGAAATTTACTCAAAATGACAAAACCAAAGTTGAGCTGTCAAACCACTCGCTTACCTTCTTTGTAGTCGTTTCAGAGTCTCGCAAGTAAGGGTGCTTGATCCTTTGACAACAAAAAAAAACCTGCCATGTCAGCATACATACAGGGGGGCCATTTTGGCCAATTTCTGCAACATGGCCGTGAATGCAAGCGCAACTAGTTTATCCTTGCGTTTGCGGGTACAACTGGGAACACCCCTACGCATACAATATGCTCGTAGATCAGGAACTTTCCATAAAATAAATGTATTGATAGAGCATGTTTGGTAGCCACGTTCCCATGATGCTTTGCGCGAGCCGAGGTGTGAAAGTCGCTTGTATATCAGCCTGGGCTCCAGTCAGCACAGGTGAACTCAATCAGGTCAGCCACTCCGCTCCCACACTACTTCCAGTACTCCTGCAAACACCTAGATGAGTCAGCAGGTGGAGCCAAATCAGGACAGGCAATGGGAGGCCTGTCACACCCCCGTCCTTAAGAACAGGGTTCAACCCTATAACTCAAAAAAAAAAAAAACCCAGACCATCCAACCATTTCCTGCCCGACCTCCTTGGCTTCCAATTGTCCTCCTCAACACCCTGGATCCTAGGAGCACTTGGAGAGACAGGAGAAATGGAGTAGGTAAACAGACTAGGTGAGGACAAAGCAGAGCTGGACCAATCCCCTGATCTGGTTGACCAGTGATTTGGCATCTATGACATGTTTTAATGTAGTTTGAAATGTCACGTCTGACCCTTGGCCAGAAAAAGGGTTTCCAAACACAGTTGTATGCTTTACACACTCCCAAATGACCAGCAACATTATCATGGGCTACTCGCTTTACATCCTGTCAGAACCTCTGTGGCAGCACTATCTGCACTATGCCCCCGCCTCCCCCCCACAATGTTCTCCACAAGGAACCCATTTTCTTAACAGCAAATTGTTATGTTGTTATTGGGACATACTACTGTGTGACATGGGTGGTGGCTCCACCTTTCTGGTTCTGCCACCACTCGGGAGTAGGGCTGTGAGGGAGGGGGCGGTCTCTTGACCTCCTCTCAGCCTGACGGGAGTGCCTTGTATATTATCAGTGAGTCCACAATAAAGTTGTGTATTGCTCCCAATAAGTGAGACACAAACGGAGCATAACCAACACTATGCTGTAAACAAGAACCCATAGTATTCTGGCCCAAGGTGAAATCTGTTCTAATAGGAGCAGCTAATGCAGCCAATTTCCCATGTAAATCACTGACCTGAGGATTTGACCTTGATTTCAAAATTGGACCATTTATTTTTCCACTGGCCCCGACCATGACAATAATTACAAACTTTAGATACTTCAAATTTACTTGTGTCATTTCCCATTGATGTCACAGGCTCTGGATCTAGCCTAGGCTTAAACATCCTAGGGTAAAAAACCCCATCTTGATCATGTACCTCCCCAGGCCGTTAAGGAGTTAAAACAGTCATCAGCCAAAGCAGCAGCACCACTGGGAGTTATGTCCTTGTGTAGACTAATGAATGTAGCAATTGAAGGTGGCATAGAATTCTTCACCTGCTCTAGAATGATTACATTACACAGACTATTATCGTCATATTGTCTTTTGAACGTTTATCACTTATCTCAATGTCATAATTATCAGCTATTTTGAGAAGCCGATCCTTAGTACACTGATCAAATATGCCAAATGAAGTAGAATGGGGGGGAAAAAATGCTTCCACAAAAGCCATTAACTTTTAAACTCCCAAATGTCCTACAAACCCAAAACCAACAGATATTGTGTGCACACCACACAATACAACCCAGACCCAACGTATTCCACCTGTCCTGATCTAGTTAATTATGAAACTAATCTAACTAACCTCAACTAACTCTTGTTTGGCAATCACATATGGGCGGTACTTATGCACACTAAACACATGGTGCAAGCGAAGGATCAGCAAGCTGATGCCTTGCCGACAACCAAGGGGGTGCTCCACAAGCTCAGTTCTACCCACGTTCACTGCTGCCATATAAACAATTTAAAAGGTGAACTTCCTAAACAGAATTCACCTACTAACTAGCAGGGAAAACACTATGAAACAATGGGTATTTGTAAAAGTATGCAACACAGTAAAACTAGACCAGTCTAGTTACAAACATAGGGACACAGCATGCTCTCCCCCTTCCAACTCCCAGTCTAAATTTAGCATGAACACTGTGTGGACTTCCCCAAACAAATACTGCACTAATAAGCCCAAAATTGGCACAAAGCAAACAACCAAATTGGTACGGCATTAATCAAATCCTAAACAACTGGACAAACCCCCACTTTGTCACGACCCTGGTTCAAAGGGACGGACAAAAAAGGGGAGACTGTTATGTCCGTAACAGAGAACCAATAATGAGGCTGGAGGTGTAGCAGAACACGACTTTATTATTAGACTCACAGTACAGAGTAGACACTCCCGTCATGCAGAGGTGAGGTCAAAGAGACCTCCCTTCTTCCACACAGCCCTCTTATACTTCGGGTGGCGGCGGATCCAGAAAGGTGGAGCCACCACCCGTGTCACAATAATACCTCGTATGAACCATATGAACAACATTACACCCCCCCCCCCAAAAAAAAAGGTCCACCCTCCAGTGATGGCCCTGGGTGGGGTTGGTCCTGTTCATCTTCCAGAATACTAGGCCATGATTTGTCCCACACTGCATCATCCGTCACACGCAGAATCGGCCGGTCCCACAAACCACGGCCCGACCACTCCTCTCTGACACCGCTGGTGATCGTGAAGCCCAGTCCGTAAAAAAAGGTCACAGTCCATAATATTCGCACGACTGGCGGTCACCACAAACTGCAGATTGCATACCTCCGCTGACTTGTACCCTGCCGTCAGTTCTAGCATTCCCACAATGGACAGTCTGTTTCCTCCGTATCCACAAAATGGCATTGAAAGACCTCTTACTCGGTAGTACGGAAGAAAGTCTTCACACAGACCTCACCGCGCCCGTGTCAACCAGCAACAGCACCTCCACGCCGCCCAATTCCACCATACAGTACGTACGGCCATCTGTGCTCAGTGAGACGGTGTGAATAACCGTAGGAGTCGTGGCGGGGGAATCCACTTCACGATGTCATTCCCCTCACTCAAATTTCTTTCAGGCCCTGGCAAAATGATGTAGGAGTCCACACTTGCCGCAGCGTTTACCTCTTGCTGGACACTCTCTAGCCTTATACCGGTGCTTAGTGGACCCACAACCCAAACATCTGGGTGATCCCGGGTCAGACCTTATTTTCACAGCTGTAGCATATTTCCCCTTGTCTTCCACGCTATCTTTGCTGCCCGGGTCCACAGCCTGCGCTGCCAACTGTGATTCTGATTGTTGGAGCGTAGTTCTCTCACCAAGGTCCTGCAATAGTTTATCCGCTGCTTCGTACTGCTGAGCTATGTCGACACCCATGACTAATGTCAATTCACCGGAGTGTGTGAGGAGTCTTGATCGTGCCTCCGAACAAAGCGTGTGCTCCGCCAACTGATCGCGGACCATCTCGTCCTCCAGAGCCCCAAACTGGCAGTCTCCACCCAGCTGACGCAGATCCGCAACGTACTGCTGCACAGACTCTCCCATCCGCTGGCGGCGCTGTCGAAACTGGAACCTCTGGACAATGATGTTCCCAGGGGCGCAAAAATAATGTGCCATTAGCTCAACCACGCTCTCAAAACTATCACTCTCACCCAAGGTGCTGAGAATACGTTGTCCCTCCATGCCTAAATTATGGACCAGAATTGCCTGAGCCCGTACCTTCTTCACCGAGGTTCAAAGCCATTAAGTAATTTTGAAGTGCGGCAAACCACCTCATCCACGGGACCGGAGGCTTTTCAGGAGACTCCAAAAATGGCCAAATTGTAGATACACCAGTATCCACAACTTTATCATTGTCGCCAAATGCTATGCCCATAACAGAGAACCAATTATGAGGCTGGAGATGGAGCAGAACACAACTTTATTATTAGACTCACAGTACAGAGTAGACGGTCCCGTCAGGCAGAGGTGAGGTCAAAGAGGACCTCCCTTCTTTCACACAGCCTTCTTATACTCCGGGTGGCGGCGGAACCGGAAAGGTGGAGTCACCACCCGTGTCACACAATAATACGTCGTATGAAGCATATGAACAACATTTTTATTTTTTTTTTCCCGGTTCCGGTTCCGCCGGACCGGCGGCGCCACACAAGTCGGCTGCCTGTTGCAACAACCTTTTTTTTATCTTCCTTCTTCTTTCTACACCTTTCACTCTGTATATATATCACGGACGCACGGATCGCCCCGGGGGTCTCCCGGGTCGGCGGACGGAGCCACGGTTTGCAGCGGGAGACGTTACAGCAGGGAGGAGCTAGTGCTAGCTAGCACTTGGCCGCCGCCCGGTGCTAATGGGAAACTCGACATACCGGGAGCTGTAGCGAAAAGGACGCGGGTGCCGGGCTGGAGTTTAGGCGGCGTGAAAGAAATATAAGACAGAATAATAAAGAGCGATGGCAAGAACCAAGCAGACCGCCCGTAAAATCTACTGGAGGAAGAAGCCCCCCAGGAGACAGCTAGCCACCAGGGCTGCTTGGAGAGGCGCTCTGGCCACCGGCAGAGTGAAGAGGCCTCGCCGTCACAGGCCCGTGGCTCTGAGAGAGATCCGTCGCTACCAGAAATCCACGGAGCTGCTCATCCGTAAGCTGCCCGTCCAGCGCCTGGTGAGGGAGATCGCTCAGGACTTCAAGACCGTCCTGCGTTTCCTGAGCTTCGCCGTCATGGCTCTGCAGGAGACCAGCGAGGCCCACCTGGTGGGTCTCTTCTTCGCTAAGGGGGTCACCATCATGCCCAAAGACTTCCAGCTGGCCCGCTGCATCCGCGGAGAGAGAGCTTAGACTTTCTGCTGCACATTCACCAGCCATAATGCTCTGCACTGTGTGTCTATATATATACATTTATAGTAATATGGACATATGTTTACTAGATGTTGTTTTTTCTTGCCTTCTGATTGTTGCTCTGAGTGTTGCTATCCCTATGCTGTTGCAATCCTGGAATTTCCCATTGTGGGACTAATAAAGGCTTATCTTATCTTATCTTATCTTATTACAGAGACCACACTAATAGTCAGTTTTGTAGATGATTATTTTGTTGTAAATCATAATAAAAATCAGCTAACAAAAGTGATATGACTGACATTTTCTTTGCACCCACGGTGTGCACAATCATCATCATTCCTTTTTCCTATAACAAATAATGTACTATTTAAGTTTGTGTGATCAGTCGGAGTCTTGTTATGATAACCTCCTCCCTTCTAGTTCTTTCTTTCTAGTTCATTGTTGAAACAGATTTTTGAATTGTAAAATAGGCCCTGCCTTTCTGGTCTTTCTCCTACATCTCCTGCCAAACCTTCATTCCAGCCTTCTTGATAATGGCTTTACCCTCTCCCTTTCCAAGTGGCACAGTTACTATTATATCTTTCCTAAGAGCTGTTTTGGCAAGTTTATCTGCATATTTGTTTCCTTTTACCCCCTTGTGTGCTGGCACCCAGCAAAACTGTATGTCTATACCGCACTGGTGGAGTTTCATCAAGCTGCAGTTGAGTGCAATTAAAAGATCTTCTCTGCATGAACTTTTTGTTCGAATGCTTTCTAAAACAGCGAAGGAATTAATTAACTACTAACTAACCTGCACTTATATAGTGCTTTTTCTAGTCACAAAGACCACTCAAAGCGCTTTCACTAGTATTAACCCTCTATTCTAAGGGCCTATAGGAAACATATCTAGGGACAATTTAGAACAGCCAATTAACCTAACATGCATGTGAGCAGATCACCACACTGTCAGGTCTGACTTCCTCCAGCGGTATTTCCCCTGCTTCCCCAGAAGCGGTATTTCCCCAGCTTCCCCAGAAGCGGTATTTCCCCAGCTTCTATCAACACTGCTTTTATAGCAGTAGATTTAACAGCTCCAATACAAATTCGCAAAGCTGTATACTGGACTCTGTCCACTTTTAGCAATAGAGTCTTTGCTGCTGCCCCATACACAGTGCAT
This sequence comes from Pholidichthys leucotaenia, assembly GCA_020510985.1. NCBI lineage: Eukaryota > Metazoa > Chordata > Actinopteri > Cichliformes > Pholidichthyidae > Pholidichthys > Pholidichthys leucotaenia. The sequence goes on along the minus strand of CM035838.1, from coordinate 364,578,512 downwards.
CCATAGTCAATGGTTGATCTCAGTACTGCTCTGAAGATACTGATAAGTGATCGTTTATCTGCACCCTAGTTGTAGCCCTCAACAGCCCGTAGCAGATTGATGACTTTTTTGCATTTTGCTTCCAACTTTGGGATATGAACTTTCGATGTATATTTACTAGCTAACCATAGTCCCAGGTATTTAAACTGAATCACCCTCTCCAGTGGCTGACCATATAGTGTCAGCTTGTCAACGCCAGTCTTGCGCCTGTTTATAAAAATCATATAACAGGACTTGCTGTTTGAGAGTTTGAATACCCACTCAATTGACCATTTCTTTCAGTGTTTCCTCTGGCTGAAAGACTGAAAGACCTTGGTGCGGGGGTGGGGGGGAGTAAACATATGACATGATTGTTACCGGAATATGTTAATTTTATACAATTTATTTCTTTTTTTTTAATTTTGCACAGTAACTGTGCATATGAAACTTACCATTTGAAGTATTGTACAACCGAGGCTTGAATACTGGAATATTGAGCCAGTTGGGGTCCCACCCAGACGTCCTGTGTTTAGACTTTTTAGTGGCGTCATCCTTCTCTCCTTCCTCTGCTCTCACCTCTCCTGGACCCTCTGCCTGAACACTTCTCTCTCCTTAGCCCCTCTCTTCTTTCTCATCTTGCCCTCTCTGAGCTCTGTCTAATTCAGGTTCTCTCTCTGTCTATGGTGGTATACAAACAGGGGCTGCACGGTGGCGCAGTGGTTAGCACTGCGGCAGCACAGTTTACCCTTGGCCGGGGGATTGTGGGGATCGTGGGTTCGATCCCAGCCCCCGACCAACAGTGATCTGTGTGGAGTTTGCATGTTCTCCCCGTGTTGCGTGGGTTTACTCCGGGATTTCTCCGGTTTCCTCCCACATGCCAAAAACATGCATGTTAGGTTAATTGGCTGTTCTAAATTGTCCCTAGATATCTGTTTCCTATAGGCCCTTAGAATAGAGGGTTAGTATTAATGAAAGCGCTTTGAGTGGTCTTTGTGACTAGAAAAGCGCTATATAAGTGCAGGTTAGTTAGTTAGTTAGTTAGTTAGGAAATATCAAGTGTCATGTTTTGTCTTGCAGGATTTTTTTTTTGCCATGGTTTACATAAATGACAAAAATATGTTTTTGGGTTTTTTTTGTATTTTTATTCTAGTGTTTCTTTTTTTTTTCACAGAGAGTAGAGAAGGGAAAGAAACATTCATAATAGTAATGTACTCATGCATACTTAAATTATATGATCAGGTGGGTATAGTAACCAGAAATTCTGCTCATGTAAAAGCAGTGCTTTGAAATTAATAATTAAAAGTAGACAACCAAAAATTTCGAGCCAAGTTAAGGGTACAAAGAGCACCCACTTAAAAACTTGAGTGATGACTTCAGTCTTGAAGGTTTGAGGTTTTTCTCAAAAATTTATAACAATTTTCTAATAGTTTTCTACTTTTCTCTGTAAATTTATCTAAATTTGAAATCATTTTCCTCACATTTGTAATTTCCTCTTGTAAAATTGATTTTTCTTGTACATTTGAGACTTTATTATAAATTTGTGGATTATTTTGTGGCTTATTTTTGTCTGTTTTTTTAAACAGACAAATTTTATGGCTTATTTTTGTCTGTTTTTTAAAAAAAAAATAAAATTACTCTTTTTTTAAATAAATTTGAAACAGACTGTGGTAATTTTTTTTACTTTTTCCTTATAACAGTTTACATTTTTGACAATAACTTTGCAGTCAGAACAGAACAATAATTTAACTCTGATTACAAAGAAAAAAAAATTAGTGAAATAACTTAAATGACCAAGGATGCAGTTAATTCTGTTATAATATTTCTATATATTTATAGTTTTTTTTTTAGAAATCTCAGCACCACCCAGACAGCAGGAAAAACCTCCCTTATTTTGAAATCTGAATGTTGGCACGTTTAGCTTGTCTAAAGGTTGCTGACAGATTAAAGTCACTGACTTCGTGAATTTCGGTCATCTTAACTTGCCAGGTGCATAATAGGGAACATAACTTAATATTGTAGTGGCTGGTGAAATATATCTTCAACAGTTCATCAGTCCCTCTTGCCTTTCCCTTCATATGAAGTCGGCTGCATATGAATTCTAACCACATCTCTTAGCTAAGTGACTCTTCCATTATTGCTCCCGTTTCCAGCAGGTTAAAACCATGATAAATGCCTCCAGTGCTTGCATACCTCTTCTGATTTTTTTCCGTGTTTAAAGTACTTTAATAAACTCATGTTTCTCTTGGATAGTCACGCTAGCGAGACACTCTGCCTGGTGACTGACTGGAAAGCTTGCGTGGGCGGGGCGCTTCTAAACTCCGCGCGGATGACAGTCACGTGTGTTGTTCGTGTGCGTGCTTGCGGAAAGTCATTGCTTCATATATTTTTCTTAAATTTATATCTCCTCATAAGCGCAGCGGAAATTTTTCTGGCGAGGCGGGCCGCCACCCAGAAATGTTACCAGAGGAAACCCTGTCTCTACTTTTGTTATTGCTTTCTTTAAATTTTCTAGCACATATGACTCATTCCTTCCCCAAGTCCATATGGCCCCATCATCCGCATATAATGCTGATCTGATACTAGCACCTAGATTAGCAAAATGATGATATTAAATAACAATGGACTAATTGCACTCCCTTGCGGTATACCATTTTCTGTTTAAAACTCTTAGAAGTTTCTGACCCAACCTTGATTCTGATTATCCTGTCAGTTAAGAGGTCCATAATCCAATTATAAGTTCTTCCACCTACATTCAATCTGCTTAACTTAAAAGGAACTCCGATTATATTGGCATGTTGGCTCTATATGCTTTATTTTTATGTTAGTAACATAACTATAATATAATTTTTTTGAAAATAATTCCCAGTTTTTTATATATTTTTAAAAAACTTTATTACGATGTAAATCGCCATTTTTGTTTACGTCGCAATGCAGTCTGGGTAGTGACGTAGAATGGTTGCAGCCGTTTTTTCTGTTTTATACAAGCCAAGAAGTGAAGCTACGAACTACTGCCATTTGTCAGTGAAAATGCCACATTGCGCGGCTTTTGGATGTAATTTCCAATCAAAGGGAAATAAAGAGAGCGGGGTAAGCCTCCATAGCTTTCCTAAAGAGGGAAAGTTGAGGAAAAAGTGGGGCGGCAGCGGTTCAGGAGGTAGAGCAGGTCGTCTAATAACCTGATGGTTGGCGGTTCGCATCACGCTCTCCCCAGATATCCTGCCGTTGTGTCCCTGGGCAAGACGCTTCACCCGCATTGCCTCCAGTGCCCATAACACTGGGTATGAATGTGTAAAAATGTTTAAATGCTCGGTGGTGGCCGGAGAGGCCGTTGGCGTGGATTGGCCGCCACATTTCCGTCACTCTGAGTGTCTGTGATCACGCGCTATAGCACACGCTTGATAAAGCTGACATATGTATTAATCACAATATGATAAAGCACAATATTGCTCAAAGCGCACGAGTGTGCGCTTTGCTCACGCTCAAGCGAATCACGGTTCGAATTTTGTCACGGTTCGAATTTTTATCAAGCGCACGCTTGATAAAGCTGATATATATATATATTTATCACACTATGATAAAGCTCTATTTCGCTCAAATGAGCGATATAGTGTGCGCTGGAGTGTCTCTCCGCTCCGTGAGTGTCTCTCCACTTTGAATGTCTCAAGCGTGCGCTCGAGGAAGCATTATTTTAAGGTGAAACTTATATATTGTTGATTTACTTACAATAGAATGCTCAAACACAAAAAATTGTCTACAAGCATGATGGGCACTGAACTGATAAACATGGACTCTCAGCAACATAAAGCAATTTCTCTGTTGCTTTCTCAGACTGCGGGTTGAACGTCCATAAGCAGTGCTCCACAGTCGTTCCAAATGACTGCCGGCCAGATCTTTGACATGTCAAGCCAAGCGTGCGCTTTGAGCGATATCATAGCATGATTAATACATATGTCAGCTTTATCAAGTGTTGTGGGATGTGTCTGGTGCGTGTGTTTGGATGGGGCAGCTCGGTGCGTGGACGTGAGTGAGTGGGAGTGTGCGCGCAGCCGAGGCACTGACAACAGTGCGGTATATAAATAAAGCCCCAACGCTTCAGCAAAATGGCCTGTGCTTCTGTGCACCACCATATCCCTTTTTGACAAGAGTGAGGTTTACTCGGGAGTTGAACCCGGAGGAAGATAGATCTCCCCTGCGTCCCCCAACCACGGTTAGGAGACGAAAGGCAGGAACGGTCAACACAAGCGTGCGATCACAGACATGTCTCATGCGCGCGCTTTGAGCGATATTGTCCTTTATCATAGCGTGATTAATACATATGTCAGCTTTATCAGGCATGCGCTATAGCGTGTGATCACAGACACTCAGAGTGACGGAAATGTGGCTGCCAATCCACGCCAACGGCCTGGCGTGGATTGGCGTGGAAATTAAACATTTTTACACATTCATACCCAGTGTTATGGGCACTGGAGGCAATGCGGGTGAAGTGTCTTGCCCAGGGACACAACGGCAGGATATCTGAGGAGAGCGTGATGCGAACCGCCAACCATCGGGTTATTAGACGACCTGCTCTACCTGCTGAGCCGCTGCCGCCCCCACTTTTTCCTCCACTTTCCCTCTTTAGGAAAGCTATGGAGGCTTACCCCGCTCTCTTTATTTCCCTTTGATTGGAAATTACATCCAAAAGCCGCACAATGTGGCATTTTCACTGACAAATGGCAGTAGTTCGGAGCTTCGCTTCTTGGCTTGTATAAGACAGAAAAAACGGCTGCAACCATTCTACGTCACTACCCAGAATGCATTGCGACGTAAACAAAAATGGCGATTTACATCGTAATAAAGTTTTTTAAAAATATATAAAACTGGGAATTATTTTCAAAAAAATTATATTATAGTTATGTTAGTAACATAAAAATAAAGCATATAGAGCTAACATGCCAATATAATCGGAGTTCCTTTTAATATGTAGCCCTTCTCTCCACATAGAATCATATGCATTTTCTATGTCAAAATAAACAATTGTCATCAGCTCTTTCATTTTCAGGGCCTTTTCCACCTCATTACTAACTCGAACTAAGGCATCTATTGTAGATCTTCCTTTACGAAACCCATTCTGATAGCTGCTCAGTAAACCTCTTTGCTCCAATACATGTGAAAGCCTGGAAATGATGAATTTCTCCATCCATTTGCATAAATGTGATGTCAAAGCGATGGACCAATAGCTACCTGGGTAAGCTGGGTCCTTTCCTGGCTTGTTGAATGGGAGAATGATTGCTCTTTTCCAGCATTTTGGCAGTTTTCCATTCCACCATATATTGTTAAATAATGAGAGAACAAGCTTAAGTGATTCAACAGGTAGTTGTCTGAACATTGCGTAGCATAACTGGTCCTCCCCTGGGGCTGAAAATCTTGTACCTTGTAATGCTATTTTAAGCTCTGACATTGAGAAGTCCATATTTAAAGTTGTCAAGTCATCCCCCTGCTTCTCCCTTACATTTTTATTCTCTCTGAGCATACACTCTTTTTGCCTATGTACTGTATATCATCCAGGTGGTCACCACTATGCACTGCAGCAAAAGCCCTCCCTAATAGATCGGCCTTCTCCTTATCTGTCACTGCAAGTGTCTCACCATCAACTAGTATTGGAATAGAAGATGGCCTCTTTTTCCCTGACATTTGTTTAAACATGGACCATATGTCTCCTAACTTTACTTCTCTGCCAATTGCTGAACAAAAATCTCTCCATGATTGCTTTTTTGAGTTTTTGACTATCCTCCGGGCCACAGCCCTTTTCCTCTGGTAATTTATAAGATTTTCTTGTGATAAGCATTTCTTTAACACTCTTAATGCTTTGTTTTGCTCTTTGATAGCTGTGCTACATTCCTCGTTCCACCATGGCACCACTTTCTTTTTGCCAAAAGTTGTTCTTTTTGGGATGCTCACGGCTGCAGCATTTAGAAAATGATTTGTGACTTGGTATGTGCATTCCTCTATGTTCCCAGTAAGTGATGCCGATTGTGCTGACTCCTCACAACAAGCTCTAAACAACCCCCAATCTTCTTTATCAAAACACCATCTAGTGAAAATACACTGATCCTGTCTATATACAGTTTTATTAACTTTGGTAAGTACCGGGTCATGATCACTGCCTACAGTAGACTCTTTTAAAACACACCACTCACATGCATTCACCATGCTGTCTGACACCAGTGTGAGATCCAAGCATGCCATCTTGCCCCTGTATACGTCTATTCTTGTACCCTGACCATCATTAAGACAAACCAAGGATCTTTTATCCAACATTTCTTCTACTATATCCCCATTACTGTCAGTGTGATCACTACCCCATAAACTGCTGTGTGCGTTAAAGTCTCCACACCATATTTCCTTTCTATGTGACGCATTACCCGCTATCTCTTTTAGCATGTCCATAGATGGCAACCTATCTGGATTGTAAAAATTAATTATCTCAGTATTTATATCTTTAACAGGACTGCAGATTTCAATTATGACACACTCTACATTATCGGGACCAGGAACCACCCTATATGCCAAACCTTCTTTAATAAAGGTAGCACACCCTCCCGCAGTTTGTTAGTTCTGTCATGTCTTATAGACCTAAAACTGTTATGGGTGGCTCTCACGAGCCATCAGTGAGACGCTATAGGCAGCTGTGGGTTTGTATATTTATTAAACAAAGACACAGAATGACAAAATAACAAGCCTCGTGGGGCAAACACAAATAAATACAAACACTTACATATGGACAGCGAGGGTGGAACCTGACGCTGTGGGAACTGACCTCAGGGCTAGGGAAGCCAGACTGGAAGGAAACGTAGAAACGTAAATGCAGGTCGCAGCCCGGGCTGCACGGTGGCGCAGTGGTTAAGCACTGTGGCAGCACAGTTTTACCCTCGGCCGGGGGATCGCGGGGATCATGAGATCGTGGGTTCGATCCCAGCCCCCGACCAACAGTGAGCTGTGTGGAGTTTGCATGTTCTCCCCCGTGTTGCGCGGGTTTACTCCGGGATTTCTCCGGTTTCCTCCCGCACACCAAAAACATGTAGGTTTAGGGCGCTCGCGCACGCAGCGACCAGCAGCCGATGGCTTGTCACCAGACTGCAAACCAAGTCTACCTACGGGTACAAATAAGTAACAAAAAAAAAAAAAAAAAAAAAAAAAAAAAAAAGCCCTGAGCAAACAGAGCTGCTCCCTTAAATATGGAGGAATAGATTGATCAGCTGAAGAAGGGTCATCAGCTGATCAGAAACAGGTGCTCATCGGAGCTCCACTGACAGCTGGAAGCCCTGCTGAGACGCTGTCAAAATAAATGTCTAGAACCGCACCAGAGGAGAGAAGGAAGACTACCGCACAGCCCGAGTGCCGACGGAGTCAGTACACGACCCATGACAAAACCCAGGAATTACAAAATCCAGTTCTGATTGTAGCCAAGTCTCTTGTACACATATTACATCTGGAACATTAGCAAACTCATAAATATACTTTTTGAACTCTTGCCCATTGGCTACGAGGCTTCTTGCATTCCATTGTAATATGTGTAAAACCATAATGAGAGTCCTAATCCTCACCATGCACATTTCCTTCAGTTGCTGTAAGTAATGCATGAGTCTGGTCTGCTTTGATGTCTTTTATGTCCAGGAATTTTACTGCTGCTTCAGCAATTGTTCTAATCCTATCGCTTTTCTTTTTCAGTTGCGAGGTAACATTTATGGTATGGCAAATGAAGGCCACAAACTTTGCTTTGCCCACTACCAGAGTATCATCTTTAAGCTTACAATTGTAAGTGTATGCTTTCTGAATTGCCATTGGGTTTACCCTTTGGGTCTGATTTCCTGTTGCAATGTCACCCCTAACAGCTGTACCTCTTTGGGCTACTTTCACAGCACTGAATAGGGTTGTTTTGTCTTCCCTGACTTTCTTTAGAGCTTCAGCATATGAGATTTTGTTCATAATCTTGATTCTTTGGGCTTCTCTTTCTTATTTTTGTATCATACAACCTCCATATGCAGCACTGTGATCACCACCACAGTTGCAGCACTTAATCTTGGCATCTTTATCACATTTCCCATATTCATGCTGGCCTGCACATCTTGCACACCTTGGTTTTCCTTTACATTATTGTGCTGCATGTCCCATTCTTTGACATGTATAACATCTCAGGGAATTGGGAATAAATTCTCTCACACTGTAGTTTATATAGCCTGTCAGGAATCTGTGAAAACACTCCGAATATGATCGTGTATTAGTTTGTTACCTTAATAAAGATTCGAGACACAAGAATATTCTATTAAGAGTTTTTACTTGTATATATTGTATACAAGGAGCACGAACCTTAGGTTGCAGGAGGTCAGTACTGAAGGCTGCCTTCAGTGAGCAAGCTTATATACGAGGAGTAGTTGCAACATACAAACGGAAGCAGGACAAAGCGGTTTCAGCTGAATACCTCACGGACAAAAGAGTGCAACAGGTTTGGCACATCATAACAGCTTGGATAAGGACGAAGCAACCTGTTCCTTCTCTCGCTATGCAGGGGGTATGTCAGTATCAGTACATTTCCGCCAGAACTGGCCCCCTGCATGCAACCTCGGTATTCTTCCAGCATTCTTCCAGTAGAACTCGCTCCCCGAGTGTTGCTTCAGTGTTTTTCCAGTAGAGCTCACTTCTACGCTTGCATAAGATTAGATTAGATTAGATTAGATTCAACTTTATTGTCATTACACATGTATGAATACAAGGTAACGAAACACAGTTTAGCATCCAATCAGAAGTGCAAAGGACAGCAGTGCAGTATATACGGTAATTAACAGTATGTGCAATTTAAGCAAATATATGCAAATATATGGCAGAGTGCAGAAAGTTTAAAGTACTGTTATGTGCAAATAATGTGCAATAAGTTAGATGTAGTTATGCAGTTATGTACAGGTGAGGATGGTAAAAGTGATTGTAAGAGAGTCAGCGGGGAACTAAGTTCAATAACGTGACAGCTGTTGGAAAGAAACTGTTCCTAAACTGCTGGTTCTAGTCCGAAGGCTTCTGAAACGTCTTCTGGAGGGGAGAAGCTGGAACAGTCCATGAGCAGGATGGTTGGAGTCCTAAGAATGCTGCGTGCCCGGTGCAGACATCTTTTCCTGTAGAGTCTCTATAGCTGGAAGTGGAGTCCCTGTGATGCGTTGGGGGTTTTCACCACCCGCTGCAGCACCGTGCGGTAGCTACAGAGCGTCCCATACCCAGAGTGTGATACAGTTGGTCAGGGTGCTCTCTATACGCAGCGGTAGAAGTTGCCCAGGATGTCAGTTGACAGATGGTTCTTCTTCAATGTCCTCAAGAAGAAGAGGTGCTGATGGGCCTTCTTGATCAGGCTGGTGGTGTTAACTGACCAGGACAGGTCCCTCCGAGATGTGGGTCCCCAGGAATTTGAAATGGGGACACGTTCAACAGCTATGCATTGATATGGATGGGGTCCATGTGTCTCTTCCCTCTCCTTCCTGTAGTCCACTATGAGCTCCTTGGTTTTGCTGGTGTTAACGAGCAGGTTATTGTCGCGCACCAAGTAGCCAAGTGTCAACCCTTGCCTGTAATTGACTCGTCGTTGTCCCTGATGAGTCCAATCACCGTGTGTCATCTGCGAACTTTATGAGGAATTGGATCCATACATAGGCTGCAGTCACTGGGTTGTAGAGGAGTAGAGGAATGGGTGAGCACAAGCCCTTGGTACCCAGTGTTGAGTGTGATGACGGAAGAACGGTTGGGGCCTGACCTAACATGTGGGGTCTGTTGGTCAGAAAATCCATGATCCAGTTGCAGGTGGAGGTAACTGATTCCAGGTCCCCCAAGTTTGGTGAGCAAATTGGAGGGATAACTGTGTTGAATGTGAGTGCAGTCAATAAACAGCATTCTTGGTAGGTGTTCTTGACATCAGGTGTGAGAGTACATAGTGCAGCGCTGTAGAAACTGCATCCTCTGCTACTCCTGTTGCTCGGTAGGCAAACTGAATGAGGTCCAGTGTAGGGGGCAGACCTTTTTTTGAGCTGTGCCAATGACAGTCGCTCAAAGCATTCATGACTATGGGGTCCAGTGCCACAGGGCGATAGTCATTTAGGCATAAAGGCATATATTTAGTCATATAAGGCATAGACATATAAAATGATAACATTGTACATTTTCATAGACAATAACATTGTACATTTTTCTGACAATTCCCTCCTCTTTATCATTTTATCATTGTTGTATTCACATGCAAACATCAGTACAATGTATCTTCTCATGATTTTCCACATTGACATCATTGAGCATCACTTCCAAATCTAAACAGTGGTTCTGTCATCACAATCACCATCACTTCGTTGTCTCAAGGCAGTATATGGTACAGGAACTTCCCTTTGGAGCATGACAGATTGTAACATGAAAGTGTGTTGAGCAAGAGCTCTACTTATCATGGACCTAATGCAGGAAATGACACACATGAACATTACACTAGATAGAATCAATGCAACTGTTACTGGGGTTAACTACTTCTACAGAACTTGCCACCACTGACCAGAAAGGAACCAAGAGGACAGGTCCCAATTTTGTGGCACATCCTTCAAGCCATTCAAGTGTTGTTGCAGTCCTCTCAGCCAATCGATTACGCCTCCTTTCTCTCAGTGAGGTCCTCCAAAGCCCAAAATACATCATTCATTCTGCGACTCAAATAGGCCACTCCAAATGAGGGGAATGCTGTCATAGGCTGTCGTCTCCCTCTTGGTTATCAAGTTGGCGTCGGGGGAGGTGATCCATATTATTCCTGCAAACACACCTGTCACACCAGCGGCAAGTAGCAGTGCCTTCATTTTTACTTCCACCTGAGAGAGTACCCCTCCGGGCCTCTGTCTTCACCAGGTTTGAGACGGCCGTGTCCTTAAAAGGACACGTCCCCCTTTGTAACTGGACTTACTCAGGGAAGCAGGTTAGTTCACCTGCAGGCACTTTTAGTCTCTTCACGTGTGTCAGGTGGATCCAGGATGGTCGTTCAGCGACCCTCACTGAGCCTCAATGCTGCTGGTGATGATTTTTCATGAAGATAAAGTCACCAGGCTGCAGTGGGTTGATCACTTCCTCCTGTGGAGTGGAGAGAGCTCTAACAGAATCAGTGTATTAGTAGTGACAGGCCCGGCAGTCCATAAGGGCAGTGAAAGGCACAGTCCCGTTTTCTTATCTGGGATGGTATTAATTGTTTAGTTTCACTATCTTAAGAGCTTCAGGCCACATAATGGCCTTACCATGCGTGGTTTTTGCCAGCATTTGTCTGATTGTCTGCATAAATGATCTCTGGTATTCCAAAAGTTGGGAATATACTATTTTGCAACAACCTTACAGAAAAACTTTTGCATCTGCCTTAGCAGTAGGATGTATTTCTGTCCATTTTGTGAATGTGTCAATGAGAACAAGGCAGTGTTGGAGTTGACCCACTATAAAATCCATGCACCATTTGAGAAAAGGGTGCTTTTGGTAGTGGAAAACTCCTCTGTCTAGTTCTCCTTGCACCTTGGGCATTATTTTGACTGTAAACTTTTTCATTTCTTTTAGAATTCCTGGACAGAAGAAGTGTTTTTCAGCTATCTTAATCATATCCCTCCTGTTGGCACATGGCGGAACCAGTGCCACCCAGCGGTACAGTGAGGGAGGGAGAACAATTTTGTCATTGGCAGTGCAGTAAAGTTTGTTGGCATTTAAGTATGTGTGGGGTGGCATAGTCATGTTTTTCAGCTCATACTAGCATGCAAATTTCCTTGTGGGCCCTGAAGTAGTGCATACAGTGGAGCCGTGTGTTGTGAGAGGTTTGGCAACCACTGGCAGCAGTAGTTCAGGGTACCTAATAGTGCAGGGGTGTCCAACCATGTGCCATGGAGAGCCAAGACCCTGCAGGTTTTACCTCCAACCAGTGTCTTCAACAGCAGATTTCTGTGAACTTCTTCCCACTGATTGCTGATAAGTGAAAACACCTGCTGAAGAGACTGGGTAGAAGAGAAAACCTGCAGGGTCTTGGCTCTCCATGGCACATGGTTGGACACCCCTGTAATAGTGCCTTATTTTCATAAATCTGCAACTTTTTTTTTCCTCATACATTTTATTTTGTCTTGTAAACATGTAACTTTTCTCCTCATAAATTCACACATTTTCTCATCATAAATCTACAACTTTTTGTTGTAAATTTATGACTTTCTTTTAAATTTGTTGATTAAGATTGCTTTTTTGTCTGTGACAAAGGGAAGTTTTAAATGGTCTTTATTCTATCTGGTTCCAATGTTTTCCCGTCGGCAATGAGCATATGGTCAGGGAATTTAACCTCAGGTTGACAAAACTGCAGTTTTTTCTTGCCACATTTTAGTCCATGTTCACACAGGAAGTGCAGCAGAGCCAAAGAGTCCTGTCGACATTGTTCCTCAGTGGGGGAGGCAACCAAAATGTCATCCACATATAACCGGCTGGTGGGCTAAGTTTGGCCATTAGAGCAGTCATTTCCTGTGTGAAAATGGTCGGACTTTCACAATAACCTTGAGGTAATCTGATGTATGCGTATCTTTTTCCCTCAGACGTAAATGCAAACTAAAACTGGCTTTCTTCATGCACAGGGATAGTAAAACATGCATTACTCAAATCTACCACAGAGAAAATGGGTGAATCGTGACCCAAAGGGTCATGACCACCTGTAAAGGCGTCATAAATAGTCCTGTGGATTGTGAGTATTGCACATTTTGCTTAGGAGTTTTCACCCAATCGGTTACATGATTTGCCTTCTCAACCATTTGTCCACAAGCAGCCCAAAAGTAATTGTCTGGTCCCCATAGGGACATGTGAGGTGGAGTGTTAACATCGTGCAAGGAGGTAACATCTTCGGGCAATTTCACTGACAGTGCAGCTGCTCCTTGCTCATTGAAAATCAAATTGTCCATCTGCACTGTGATGACATCTATGTCATACAATTTGTCAGCCAAGGCACAATCAAAAAATTCAAAACATCTGATATATTTCATAGTAACGTGCAGTGGCTGTGGACTTCCTAGTCCTTCAAGGATATGACCTGGCAGTACAGCGGCCATGAGGGTGGTGCTCTTTTGTGCACAATGTCGTGACTGCTGCACTGTCTTAGCCAAACAATGTGCCTCACCCTTGATCATTGGGTTCGTCATTGTCTTTCAGAAATGTCTGCTCTGTTCTTAAAACGGTATAATCATCTTTTAATTTATATAGAAAATCTTTTAGAAAGGATAAAACAAGTCATTATCAGTTATTGATAATTTTTTATGTATTACATATTTTTCTGAGTATTGCTAATTATTTGCTAATTAATTCCCCTGATACCCCCTGTTTTGATACATGGAGACACACATGCAACAAAGTTACAGGGTATTTGCTTGATTCTTCTGCTGAAAGGAAGTGTGCTACCATTTTTAATTTTAGATAAAATTTGCAGGTAGTCCAGTTCCCTCAAAAATAAGATTTCAATAGTCACAGCTTCTTTTGTGACAAATTTCATTTAAGAAAAACAAAATAACCACCTGTGCATTTTTGATATGCTTCAGCATTGATAAGATCAGTTTGTCCAGTTGAACACAGATGGGTTGAATTTGATCTTTCAGTCAACGGAAAGGTGGACGTTTTGCCTAATTAGAATTTGATTCAAATTTTTCCTTGAATGCTTCATTTTATATATTCCTTGGTAAATTGTGGAGTGAATGTAGTTTACCCTGACCCAGCTTGGCCACCGCCGAATCAGGAAAAAACACATTCCTCATTACTGTCATATTCCTGAAATATGACGCATCATATATCACATATACCACATATCACACCCATTATGTGGTGGAGGAGTATCATCAATGCATACCCTCTGTTGGGAGGAACATATCACTGGGTGGTGTATAGACTGACTTTAAAATAACCAAGTATATAGTAAGGCTATAATCTTCGCTGTGAGTGTTTGCCTCATTATTAATAAATGTTAATATTCTATAAGTATTTGGAAACATTTAAGACGGCTGCCTGCATTCTGTGCCTTCTTCCTGGCACTCTATAGCCAAAAATTTAATTTATTTATTGTTGGTTTTCTGTTTGTTTGGTTTTTAAAGCTACAGCTTCAAATCTTACGTGGATCTTTATTTTTCTTTGGTTACACATGCTCTGCTTTCATTTCTTTTTCCATTTCCATCTCAACATCAGAAATATTTTCTACACTTGCTAAACCCACCGTTCTTCTTCTCTTCCCCTACGTACTTTTTCCATCAGAAACACTCACTCAATTCGTTTCCATCCACTGTCCATCTGTGTACAAGACTTCACCTTTCCCTGGACTAGCTGATGAAACATCTCACATCTATAATCTCTTTCAGTATTAAAACTTCCTTCATCCATCTGGTTTCCGTTCTCTTCAGCCTTCATCAGCATTCTGTTACCACCTGCTTGTCTTATTCATAATTCACTGTCCTGTCGTTCATACTACTGACTACTGTCCACAGCGAATGCTCCATGCAAGATCCTGAACATAAGTGTGATCGGTTTCATTCTGGAAAGTCAGCTTTATACCAAACCAACATGGCTCAATTCAAAATTCTGTTTTGTGACAAAACTCATCTCTTTTTTTTTCCACAATATTTTTATTGAACTTTTTTACAAACATAACACAAACAATCAAACACTAACACTAAAATAATTAAAAAAAATAAAAAAGTACTAAAAACACCAACAACCACTAACAAAGGCAGGTCTTCAACAATGCTCCTCTATTTAGTCTAGGCAATCCATTACGCAAGTATACATACTATACATTCACCAGTTTGGAATTTACAAGGTCCACACACATCATTCACCTTCTTCTTCAATAGTTATATTTAAATTCTTTACATAATCAATGAAAGGTCTCCATATATTCTCAAACACAATTTCTTTTGATTTCAGTATGTATGTTATTCTTTCTAGTGGAAGGTTTGTTAATATCTGTCTTAACCACTGAGTCACATCTGGTCTATGAGTCTTTTTCCACAATATTGCAATACATTTTTTGGCGTTAAGCAAACTAAGGTCTATGAATGCTCTCTCACTCTTGTTAAAGTTATGCTTTTCTGGATAAAGACCCAACAAAAACAATTTAGGATTCAATATGATTTGTTTTGAAATTATTTTTTCAATTCTTACCCTCACCTCTTCCCAAACATTCTAATTTTCTACATTTCCATAAACAATGAAATAGGGTTCCCTTTACTTTCCATACATTTTTGTGCAAGTATCTGGTATGTTTTTGTTATATCTATTTAACTCCACCGGTGTAACATACATCCGCATTAACCATTTAAAATGTATCAATTTAAGACGTACATTTATTGATTTGGTTTGAGCTTCTGCACAGGCCAATTCCCATTGTTCCTCTGAAATTTCAGTTTGCAGGTCTTCTTTCCAATAATTCAATCTTTTCTGTGAGTTTTCATTTGAGGATAATGTCAATGAGTTGTAAAACTCTGAAATAATACCCTTTCTCTTACTATCTTTCTTCAAGATTTTTTCCAAGGATGAATAAGTAGGTCGGATGAGAGCATTATTTTGATTTGATCGAATAAAGTTCCTAAGCTGAAGATATTTAAAAAAAATGTGTTCTATTAAGATTAAATTTGATCCTCAGTTCTTCAAAAGACATTATGTTATCTGAACCTGACAAATATAAGTCTCGAATCTTTTGAATCCCTTTTAATTTCCATACTTTAAATACAGCATCCGCTCTCCCTGGTTTAAAATATTGATTACCCCATATTGGGCTAAATTGTGACAATAAGTGTGGTTCTTTTAGATATGTTTTGGTTTCACACCATATTTTGATCATATGCTTTACAAATAGATTTTTAACTTGTTTCTGTAATTTTTTTGCCGAGTCTGAGTATATAAATATGGGAAGAGGTAAAGGTAAATTGTATGATTCCATTTCAGTCCAGTGAGGGAGATCATTTGATGAAAAATAATATGTCATAGACCTCAGTTGTGCTGACCAGTAATACAACATAAAGTTTGGACATTTCGGACCTCCACGATAAAATGGTAAATATAGTAAGGACGGACGTAATCTAGCCTTCCTATTGTTCCATATAAATTCCACTAACTTTTTTTTTATTCTTAAGAATAGATCTGAAGGTGGTGGTAAAGGAATGTATTGAAATAAATAAAGCATTTTGGGTAAGATATTAACTTTAAGTTATTAATTCTCCCAATCCTCGACATTGGTAGGTGACATCCATCTCTGAAGTAACTCATTAATGTCTTGTCAATAAGGCTTCATAGTTTGGCACTGGCGACTAATTCCAGCTTAGGCAAAATTTGAATTCCAAAATATTTAAACTGATATTACAACTTTGAATTGATTTACCTCAGGACCTGGGTGATTTCTCTGGGTCTCATTTTAGCATTAATATTGAAGATTTAGTTTTATTTATTTTATATCCTGATATTTCCCCAAAATTCTTTATTAAATTCAACAAGGTCGGAATTGATTTTTTAAGATTCGACATGAAACAAAATTATGTCATCAGCATACAGGGAGATTTTATGTTCTGTTGGTCCTATTTTAATTCCATATATTTGTGGATGTAAACGTACTGCCATCACTAAAGGTTCAATTGCCATAGTAAACAGTAAAGGTGAAAGTGGACAGCCTTGTCGACATCCTCTATTGATTTTTATTGATTTTGAGATAGTGCTGTTTATTAGGATTTCTGCTGTAGCATTATTGATATTATCTGAACCCATTTTATGAAATTATTTCAAATCCAAACCTTTGTAGGACTTCAAAAAGAAAGGGCCATTCGACCCTATCAAAGGCCCTTTTCGGCGTCCAATGATAGAGAGGCTGTATCCGGTGCTTCTTTAATATAATAGATAATATTAAATAGTCTTCTTACATTATGAAGCCTTGTCTTCCCTTTATATCTCACCACTCACCCAGCTCCACTGCCTCCTCAGCCCCTAATTCATCAAAAGCGGTCCCCCCCTCCTCCTCCTCCTCCTCCTCCTCCCCCCTCCCCTTGTCATCAGTGAGCAAGGACGTGCACAGACAGTTCTCCAGACTGAACCCGCGCAAGGCCCCCGGCCGGACGTGTGTCTCCCTCCACCCTGAGACACTGTGCGAAAGAGCTGGCTCCTGTCTTCACAGACATTTTTAAACACTTCCCTTAAGCAATGTCACGTGCCGACCTGCCTCAAATCCTCCACCATCATCCCTGTCCCAAGAAGCCACGGATTTACTGGACTTAACGACTACAGACCTGTAGCGCTCACGCTCTGTAGTCATGAAGTCCTTTGAGCGCCTGTCCTGTCTCACCTCAATTCCATCACCACACCCCTCCTAGACCCGCTGCAGTTTGCCTACCGTGCTAACAGGTCTGTGGATGACGCAGTCAACCTGGCCCTCCACTCCATCCTGCAGCACCTGGACTCCCCGGGAACCTATGCCAGGATTCTGTTTGTGGACTTCAGCTCCGCATTCAACACCATCCGCCCCGATCTGCTCCAGGACAAGCTGTCCCTGCTCAACGTGCCTGACTCCCTCTGCAGGTGGATCACCGACTTCCTGACGGACCGGAGACAGCATGTGCGGCTGGGGAAGTCTGTCTCAGACTCTGTGAGCATCAGCATTGGATCACCCCAGGGCTGTGTACTTTCCCCCCTACTCTTCTCCCTTTATACCAACTCCTGCACCTCCTCCCACCAGTCTGTTAAGCTGATTAAGTTTGCGGACGACACCACCCTCATCGGGCTCATCTCCAACGGCGACGAGTCCGCCTACAGGGAAGAGGTGGCCCAGCTGGTGTCCTGGTGCAGCCACAACAACCTGCAGCTGAATGCTCTGAAGACAGCGGAGATGATTGTGGACTTCAGGAAAGTCACAACCCCCCTGCCCCCCCTCACAGGCTCTCCCATCACCATTGCAGATTCCTTCCGCTTCTTGGGCACCACCATCACCCGAGACCTCAAATGGGAGCCAACCATCAGCTCCCTCATCAAAAAGGCCCAGCAGAGGATGTTCTTTCTGCGGCAGCTGAGGAAGCTCAAGCTACCCACCAAGATGTTAGTGCAGTTCTACACGGCCATCATCGAGTCCATCCTCACCTCCTCCATAACTGTGTGGTATGCAGGAGCCACTGCCAGGGACAGACTAAGGCTGCAGCGCGTCGTGCGCACTGCTGAGAAGGTGATAGGCTGCGTGCTCCCATCTCTCCAGGACCTGTACATCTCCAGGACCCGGAGGCGTGCTGGCCGGATCATAGCCGATCCTTCACATCCTGGTCACGTACTGTTTGCTCCCCTCCCCTCAGGTAGAAGACTTCGGTCCATTCGGACTAAAACCTCCCGGCACATGAACAGCTTTTTCCCCTCTGCCATCAGACTGCTGAACATTAAGTGACTTTTTGACTCTCGTGCACTATGTACAGCAGCTCAACCAGACTCACGTCATTCATCATTGTTTTTCTGTTGCATTATCGACTGCACTATGTGGTACTTCACATTATCTGCTACTTGCTAATTTTTTAAAACTGCCTTGACTAGTACTTCTCATTATTACTAGTATTATTATTATTATTATTATTATCATTATTACTTATTATTACTTATTTTTCTACACTTATTGCACGTTTTCAGTCCTTTAGTTTTTTAGTTTATCTCTTTTTCTCATCATGTTTTTAATGTTGCAGCATGGCACCGAGACAAATTCCTAGTTTGTGTACTACATGAACAATGGCAATAAATCTGATTCTGATTCTGATTCTGATAAAGCCATTCTGATCTCGGTTAATAATATTTGGTAATATTTCTTGTAGTCTTGCTAAAATTTTACAGATTATCTTAAGGTCACCATTTAATAGGCTTTATTGGTCTCATATTTTCACATTTATTAGAGGGTTTACCTGGTTTTGGCAACAGTATAGTTAAGGCATTATTCATGTATAGTGGTAAATTACTATTTTGAAATGCTTCTAAAACCATTTCCAAAAAAGGTTTTATTAATTTATTCTTAAATTTTTTATAGAGGTCAACTGGAAGACCATCTGGTCCTGCACTTTTTCCTGATTTCATATCATCAATGGCTAGCCCAACTTCTTCTTGACTAATTTTAGACTCCAGTATCTCCCTGTTTTCATTTGGAATACAAGGTATAGATAATCCGCCCAAAAACCCATTTAGTTTTGTTAAGTCAGTTTCATTTTTTGTGTCATATAGTTTTTCATAATAATCTCTAAAGGCACTGTTAATTTCTAAAGGATCTACAACTGCCTGTCCATTACTTATAATACTGGTAATTGGTGTTTTAAATTCTAATTGTTTAATCTGCCATGCCAATAATTTCCCTGATTTTTCACCTTGTTCATAAAAAGTTTGCTTCAATCTTAGAAGACTCGAGGCAGCTCTATTCGCTGATTTTTTGTCATATTCAGCTCTCAGAATCAGTAATTCGTTCTCTAACTTTGGGTCACTTCCTGCATACACTTTTTCTTGGAGAATTTTTATTTTATGTTCCAATTGGACTCTCTCCTCTCGAGTCTTCTTAGATTTTGAACCTGTATAACTAATAATATGTCCCCTAATAAAAGCTTTGAAAGCCTCCCACTTTATACATGCTGATGTTTGTGTAGTATTGATATCAAAGAACTCATCTATCTGTTTTTCTATGTACTTAACAAATTCCTCGTCCTGAAGCCATTTATGCTGAAATTGCCACCTACCTGGTTCCTTTGTCAATTTCTTATCTACATATATTAAACAGTAGGGTGCATGATCAGAGATCACAATGTTATCATAGAAACAGTTTTGAATCTTGGACCTTAATTCTGTGGAGATCAAAAAATAGTCAATACGTGAGAATGTCTTGTAGGTATTAGAATAACAAGAGTAGGCTTTAACTTGCGGTTTCATTTCTCTCCATATATCTAGCAATCTCAATTCTTTCATAAAATGATTAATGATCATCCTGCATCCATTGTGCGTACAGTGCAGTCCTGTTGATCTATCTATACTGGGATTCAATGTACAATTAAAATCCCCTGCTATTATATGTTGCCCTGTAAGTGATGATAAAGTAAGAAATAAATTAGCAAAGAAGTTTTGATCATCTGTATTGGGACCGTATAAGTTCACCAGATTTATATTTTCTAATAACAAAGATCCTTGAATGATTAGGTATCTTTCTAATTTGTCTCCAGTTACATTTTTCACTTGAAATGGGACTGTTTTGTGTATGAGAGTCATAACGCCCCTAGCTCGAGATGAAAATGATGAGGTGAATACACTTCCCTGCCATCTTTTTTTAATTCTTTTTGCATCCTCCTCTATTAGATGAGTTTCTTGTAAAAACACAATTTTTGAACCCATGTCTTTTATTTTTTTCATAACTTGTT